>JAZDUH010000443.1:20645000-21245000 GCA_036419115.1 Scarus forsteni
TTATACCTTATTTGGACCTGACAGCTAATCTGTAACAACGGGAAACTGCACCAACATTTCACTCATCACTTCAACTGCTTTTTTTCTCATCAAATAATCAGATTTTGGGAGCACATATTGGCACTTTATCATTCATAATTCCTGATACCTGCCTGCACCATCAGAAATGTTAGCCCTACTTGATTCGTAGGTGTGCATGTTTGATGAAGTTTAAGGGTTCAAGGGTGCACACTGTTAAGGCTCCAACCTCTTTCAGCTACATTACCAACTGCTGTAACCACCAGCAGTGCCTTGGATCACCCCAACAACCAAAAATCAACTTCCAGGGATGTTTCCATCCGGACTTAAATCCGGCCACCCTCTGGTCCCCAATCCAGGCCCTGATGGCCCTTATGAACTGAGCTACACCGCTGTATCAGTAACAACTGTGTTTATACAGTGTGCTTAGGCATAATACAGTAGGGCTGTGAGGGACGACTGCTGCAGCACGGCTCTCTATTTAGTGGTTTCATGTTGATCAAATTTAATATCTTATGGTACTGTTTAGCATCAGTCATATTATATTTTGTCTTAATATATCATTTCATGTCATATTGTTTCGTCTCTTTCTGGACTGCTTTCTATCACACTGTGCCATAATGTGTCATGAATGTGGTTTTGTCTTATATTATACTGCATCTGATCTTGCTCTAGGCCGATAATAGACCAGTGGACTCATTGAAATTAAAGGCACATCCTCTTAGTTTGACTTTGGTTTTGATGAGGAAGCTTCTGCTCTTTGGGTGTCAATCATTTTGTTGTTGTTTTGGAACTGATTTCATTGATTTAATATAATGTTATATTATATAATTTACGTCTAATCCATGTTTTCTCATTTTTGTTTTGGTAATAATTCTAACTGTTTTGCAGCCATATTTATTAAAAATGTTGGGCTTCATTTTGCATTAATAATGGAACATAAGTAAAGTTAAATATGTTTGCATCACATTGGTCATATGGTATCTTATGATTCATTCATGTGGTGTCTTATATGTGCAGACGGAGTTAATAATTTTTGAGACAAAGTACAAAGTTCATCTAAACTGCCAGCACTCATGTTAAAGTTCAGACAGAGTTCAGGAGCACATTGACTGATTCTTTATCCTTTAAGCCTTCACAAACATTTCTAACTCTTTGTTTCATCTGTCTGCTCATCCCTGTTCTCCAAGTCAAGGTCGCCTCATTCACCCCCAAGGTCGTCTGACCATCCCAACCCCTGAGGCTTTTCTCACCATCTGGCCAGTGGAGAAATCGAAAGTCTTGTTCAGGAAGAACAAAAAATGTCAATTCTTCTGTTGATTCAATTAAGTAAAAGGAGTGTGTGAGATAAAGCTTGTGTTATTTATCATGGCTAAGGTAACGCTCAATATCGAGCCATGTTAATTAGAGCTCTGCAGCTAAAACAATGACTGTGGGAAGCACTGCTTCCACAAATAGTTCCTCCTAACCAAGATCAATTGATCTGAGGGGAAGCTATACTTGTTTTTTTTAATCATTGTTAGAGGAGATAAATCTAAACAAGGTGCCTTCTGATTGTTTTACATTTAAAGATAATTATTTCTATGTTAGGCTTGAACAAAGAAAGTTACCTTTTTAACAATACAGCTCACTGAAGCAAAGTCAACCTCCAATTATAAGGGCTCTTTTTTTAACATGAGCACAGCCTTAATCATGGGTGTGAAATGGGAAAATGGGACAAAGGTGACATATAGCAAAAAGCTCAGTGACAAAAATCAGTTCCTGACCTTTTGATTAATGACGGCCCGGCCTCTACAGGGCAGAATATTGTAATTTCATGTTCTTGGAGAATGAATTTATATCTTCTGTTCTAGCTCTAATTTAAACCCAGAAAGATTAACTTTTATGTAAAATGACATATATGTATGTTTGCACATGTTACTTGGGTTGGTATATTAATATAGACAATGTCTCTTTATTTCCATACGAAACATGCTGACTTCAAACTACACAAGTTTTAGAAATGTCATGATGGTCACTGTGTCTGATTAGGAGATCAGTACAGATGTTCCCTTTAACAGCCCTTTTGGGTGTCCCTATACTTCCAGCTACCAAGACCTAAACCAAATCTGGTGACCTTTGTATCTCTATTGGCAAGACATTGAATCTTACTGCATTGGAAGCTATCAGTTGATCCTTCTCACTGTGCATGACTCAAAAATATTTTACAATTTCTAAGGATGTAAAAATGTAGGTGTGTATCAAATTAATCAGCAAGGTTGTTTGTTAAAACAGGAGGCTAATGATGGAAAGAAGGAAATAGCTTTTGAAAATAGTGTAGTCCTTGTCCATGTCACATTGTTACCTGCCTTGATGCCTTTTAAGAGGCTTGCAGAATTTAAAGATTTCTTATTGTGCTTTTATCAAGATTTTTATGCCCTTTAATGTGATTTACATGTGTCCTTCACGCAATACAGTACTTCAATGCATTAGACAGAAAGTCAGCAGCATCAGGACTTCACCCTCTTCCCCTGTTTACAGCTTCAGTAGCTGCCTGCAACAACAAGAGCTGGACATTAATTGAAAGTTATTTGAGACAACAATTGTAGTCTTTTACAGTTATGAAAATTGAGTAACCAACATTTAAGGATTACTGTACCATATGACATGTTACATTTTCTCTTACTTGTCATTATCATTATGAGCATAATTTGAGATATTTGTATTTTTACAAGCATATTTCTATTGCCTATTCTCTAATGATAAAAAATGCCAGTGCCAAAAGCATATATGCTCAATAAAACAATGTGGTGCATCAATTAAAATCAGTAATCTTGTATAATAATATGATCTCAATATCTGTTAATATAATCCATGATGGTTTTTGCCGTATTCAAACAGCCACAAACCCAACTTCTCCATAATCCTGCCATTACTACATCCACTGTGTGAGCAGTTGCAGCCCACTGACTGGGGCCCAGCACAGGTCACAAACATCTGATAGAAAACAGAGGGACTTAACTTAAGTATGACTCTTAAAAAGACACACCATGAAAACACAAGATTACAGATAATAGTGCGCTCTTTAAAGCTTATGCACGGGTAAGGTTAAAATCATATCTCCACATTAAGGTGGTAAGAAAAGGCGGGGTGGTCTGAACCATGAATCTCTAGGGCTGACAAAGGGTCCTCTCTCAGCTGGTCATACACAAACATAATCCTCAGGACAGTGACATTGCTGACTGCAGGTTGTACTGAATCATTTTCTGATATTGGGAAAGGAAACTCACTCAGACTCTGTATCAACACTCTGCCCGACTGCAGCTCCATCAACACTCATTTGTGTCTGAGATTGAGGGCACAAATTCAAATTTGGCTGCAGAGGACCCTGGCCAAACATCTAAGTGGAAAAAATGAGCTGATCTGCTCCGAGTGCCTCCCTTTTTTTTTTTTAAGGCTTGGTAATGGAAGCACAGCTTTCTCTTATCTGGATCTATTTTTTGTCTTTGCCTCCATCTCCAGAAGCCATGTGTCTCATTTACATGTACCTTCTCTCTCACAAACTCACACTTTCACATAGAAATACACACTCGTGCAGTCTTCTCCTCCCTTTTCCCCATGACCTTGCAAGGTTGTGTATAGCACATATTTGTGTGGGAGCCATGATAGCAGGTACTGTATATACTGTTGAGATTGGTTCCAGACAGGAGAAAGTATTGTACGATATTCGTGGTCCCTGCATTAGTTTTCCTAGAAACATGCAAATGGCTTTGTATAGCAAAGGAAAAACATGTACAGCATAGATGTAACAGTGCTTTGCAAGACAGTCAGTCTAAGTGATGAGAAGGGAAAATAATAACAATCTTGTTTTTGGAACAGCAAAGAGCACCACTCGCCTGATAGTTTTGTTTTTTTGACATCTTCCCATTTCTTACTTTTGTTACTGACAATGTTGGGTTAATGCGTTGCAAAGTAATCCATTTGAGTACTCAGATTTAATTGTCATAGCAAGCAGCATATTAAACAGCCCTGTTTTACTTCCCCTTTTATCCAGTAATTGAAAAAATGAACCTGTTCCTAACCTGTTCCTCTATTCTTTATGTAGTGGAGCTCTAAGCAGAATTTCGGGAGTGGACCACACCTCAACCACGCCTCTTCCTGCGTTTCTATAAATTCTAACCGACCATTTCCCTTTTGTTTCACACACTCCACGCACCCCTTCCTCCCTCCCCTTATTTAAAACTTCTTTCTTCCTTCCTTCCTCAGGGCCTTAAAGAGGAAGTCGCTGCGTATGCTGGAGCTACGACCCCATGAATGAAGTTTCCCCAAACCGTTATCCGCTTCACCTACCTACTATGTTGTTTGTTATCCACTGTACGCAATAAATTATTGTCAAATTCATCCTGTTGATGGTGTGGTCCTTACTCGGGAAATGCTGTAAAAAAGTTATTTGTAAGGGAAAGTGACCCAACACCAACAGATATGGTGACAGCAGAGGAAAATTCTGCCGTGGATTATCCACTTCTAATAACCTAGAACAACTGTGCCACATCCATGGGAAATATTTCACAAGTCTAATCTGGTGACAGTGGCAACAGTGTTCTGAAAGGGCAGACAGGAATAAAAATCGAAAGGTGACCTGAAAGGTGATTGGACAAATGTTAAGTTCTTCTTTTCTGCACGGTTAAAACAACAAACCCAACCATAACCTCAACTAGAATACCGACTGCTATGGTCATTTTCTAACCAGGAACAAGTAAATCAGCCTGATGTTTTCCAGGATTGACCCTGCTGATGAATACCATGAAAAGATAAATCTATCTGCTTTTCAAAGTTTCACCTCAGTTTTTTCAGCTGATGAACTACTGACCTACATGAATTATCTGCTGAAGAATATTGGTCAACAATTGTAACATTATTATTTGTTTAAATACATGATATTATATATTCCTATTATCTGATATTCCTTTATTTCAGTTATTTCACAGAGTAATTTTTCTTTTTGGATTATATATAAATGTTAGGAAAATGTATTTTTCACTCAGCATCAGATCAAGGTTCATCTTTCTTTGTTTTTTTAAATATACACCATGGTAACATTATTACAGGCTGCATGTCCCTCACATGATTTTATTTTTTTAAACTTTGCATTCATTCTTCTCTGTTGATTTTTTTTTCTTTTGCCTTTTATCTGGTTTGTGTTCTATTATAATTTTGTTAATCATATTGTTTTTATTGTTTGATTTATTTGAGCTAAAATCCTTCTCAACATCCTACCTTATATTATTACTGTTAAAGTAGAACAGGACTAATTAAATGGACCTCTGCTTAGTACTTATTTGCTGAAATGCTGAAAAGATGTTCTACTGCTATTATCATTGTTATTATTGTTAATATTTTAAGTATTTTGTCATTAATTTTCTACTTTAATGTTACACACTTTGAACTGCAATGCTCTCATAATTTATATGAAATCCGTTGTATAGATAGTTAAAAACAATAATGATAGATGAATATAGCTCAAATTTAGCAAGCCACCTGTGCTATTTCAGCTAACATTTAGCCTGTGACACTTTTCCAATGTCTAGATTTAGTGTAGAGAGATGCTTTTTGTTGCTGTTGTTGTTTGTTTCTGTTTTTTTGGGGGGGCGAGAGGGGGGGCATTTTGTGCCTCCATTGATAGGACAGAGAGACAGTGGATAGATTTGTGAAAGGGGGTGAGAGAGTGGGGAAAGACACTTTGAAAACTGGTCATAGGCCGGATTCAAACCCCAGGAAGCATATACAGTATATGGGCCGTGCCTGCCCGCCAAACCAGCACCACAAGAGAGATGATTTTAAAAGAAAGATACTTATGACTATAGAAACTTAGCTCTCCTAATTCAAAAGCAGCTCGGCCGTCACTGAAGGCAGGCATTGTAGGACCATTAAAAAGTTTTACTTCAGACACATGGGTCAAGCAGATTTAAGAGGGAAGAGAAGAGACTGGATCATTCTTCTTTCTCTGGTAAACATTCAGACAGTAGCTAAACCCAGTCGGTAAATCCATTTAAATAAGACTATAAAATAATTTTACCAGCAGTCAGAGATATTGATGATCTCATTTCAAATCAACATCAATGTAAAAAAAAAAAATGTAATAATTCAATTAGGGCCCAACATAAACAAGTAACAGAATAATGGTGTATGCTTAGTTTTGAGTGTACACGGCAGCAAAGAGAGGGTTTTTCAGAAAACAGTTTTGTGAGGCCATAACACTAAACTTTAGTATATTATATAGTGTATTACAGTAAAACAGTACTTTCATGGCTCACATCTTGCATTGTAGATGTTGTATCATAGAACTATGCTAATATTTCCTTTTTGATATTGAAGAACAACCATAAATATGCATACTTCATAGCAAAGACAGGTGAATTTCCTCAGAATGTTTTAGGACCAAAAAGCAGATGTAGAGAAATAAGGGTGAGAGTTCAGTTACTCAATCCAAAGGTTAAAAAAAAGAGCAAGAGCTCACAGGCAGGCGGTCAACGGGGTAAACAAAGAGACCGAGGCAGGATGGCAGAAGGATGCTGGCATCATGATGGGGAAAGGAACAGATAGCAGCAGGGAGCAGGAAAACAGGCTCAGGTAGCAATCAATCAATCAATCAATCAATCAATCTTTATTTGTATAGCGCCAATTCATAACAAGTGTTATCTCAAGACACTTTACAATAGAGCATAAAGCTCTTCATTTTATGGATACACATATATGCATAGATACATATATACATATAAAATACACATATACATATATATACAAATATATACATCCAACACCCAACATGAATCCATATAGCCAATCATGAATCCCTCCATCATGGCGGCAAGAAAAAACCTTCTGTTAAGCAGGCAGGAAATCTTGAATGTGGATCCCAGTCTCATGATGAACAGCAAATCCACACGATGCTGTGATGGGTGTGAGGGCAAAGGAAGGGAAGTAAGAGGAGACAAGCAATCCTGATGCCCAGGGTTGTAACAGCAGGCCGAGGGGCCAGGACAGAACAGTTAGGCACTGCAGAAGCCAATTAAAAGCTGGAGGGCTTCACAGGTTCTGGAAAGGTCACTGGAGAGGGGGCAGGGTATGCACCGCCCCTGGAAACGGAGAGAAAGTTTTATGAGGCAGGTGAAACCACCCAGAAGGGCTAACAGACAAAGAGGCCCAAACCAAAAGTGTTGGGCATGCCAACAAGACCAAAAGTAACAAAATGTTGAAGTTCAGAAAAGAAAACTCCAGAACGATGAACTATGTAGAAAACAAAAGTGCAAACTATAATTTCATGCAAAAAATATCCAGTACTTATATTACTTTTGTTCTGATATTTATCAACTTAAAGGCTCAGTATGTAAAATTTTGTCACCAGGAGGCTCCAAACTAAACAAAACAACTGCAGATGGGTCAAGATCGAGTGTATTGTGACCTAGAGTGACCCCTACCAGCCCTATTTACTGTTGTTTAATTATTTTCTAATAAAAAAAACTGCACTCAATGACATGTTAATATGAAACAGTAACAGTTTCTGTTTTGTGGGAAATTTTTGCATAACAAGACAGAAAATTGTTTGACAGTGGACTGTGGTTTTGGCTGTGAACTTGCATAACATTCTGGGATTCTCTTGGAATGAATCAGAAAATCCACTATCAGAATTTTTTTTAACCTTGTGGGAAAATTAAAAATCAAAACATACAGTTACAGTCGTGTTGACCAGAGCTCTCAAATCTAAAAGATGCTGAATGAAGTGTGTGCATTTTTGCTAAGGTGTCAGAAAATGATCAGCTTCAAAGCTGAGCAACACATTAACTTTGAAATTTTGGTAAAATTGAACAAAACAGCAGCCAGATCCTTTCATACATTAACTGTTCACAAATCATGCATGGAGGTGGTGACAATTTAGAACAAACTGAAGGAAGCCTACATTTTTAGGAGTGATTACATGCAATAAAACTTGATTCTTGCAGAACGATCTTGTGCTAATACAATGATCAGAAAAAAACACCGTCACCAGAGCAAGAAGAAAGCTATAAAGCTGATGCTGATAAAAATGCAGCTCAGACCTTCCTCAGAACTCTGCATTGCTTTAAAACGTATTTTTTCAACAACTGACAGGATGCAAAGCGACGCAGTAGCAGATAAGTAGCAGTAGTTTTTGATGTGTGACAACAAGCAATTTTTGGAAAACTTAGTATCGTAGTTTTGTAGCCGGCTATATATCGCTACTTACAGCCCGATGCTCTAAGACGTGTCTGAAGAATATAAATTTGCTCTAGTTTTAATTGTCTTGTTCCCGAAGTTGAGTATCCAGGCCAGTCCAGCCCTGTCCGACCCAACCAGAAGGCTAAGGAATAGCATTTATAGATAATCTATTGTGATGCTATAAAACTCATCTTAAAGTGTGTATTTTGATCAGGCATATATCTTAAAGTGAGACTTTTTTCTAATTACTTAGAAACTCCTCACAGTCCCTTTAAGTACTGCAGTCATGTGCTTTGTCCAAAACTGACTTTACAGGTGCACTTTTTGAGTATAACAGTGATATAAAATATTAAAGAGCATGACTTATAAAGGGACACACATTCACTTATACAGACTTTTATCCTTTAAAACTAGAGTTTTAGAATAATAATAATATAAAACACCCAACAAAATCTATCAATAAAATGTAACCCCATGTTTATACTACTGAGATTTTCCAATGTTGCCATAAACAGCCTGTTTAAAGTCTCAGTGGAGGAGGCTTTATAATGTTGGCGACTGTTGCTCCTCTGTGATTACTGCCCCTCTCTCTTCTGTCTCACTTCGCTGTGTGCTTTCTTGGCTCACTTTGAACCCTTTGGGCACCGCTGTGCTTTAATATTTATCAAAACAATTTCAAGTGACATGTTGCTTCTTTCTTTACTGAGGCAGAACAGCCGCAGGTATAGCCAGATAAATGCATCCAAAAACAAGCTACATCTACTGGAGAGGAGCCATGTTTGTTTGGTGATAAACAAATCTGCAATGAAAGGTATTAAGGTAAAAGTATGAGTATCCTGTGTCATACTCCAAAGATAAGCTACTGTAAGCAATGCAGTACCCGATCTTGAATGCAGTAGCAGTGATTGAATTGTTCCTTTGTGAATGAATATTTTATATTCCGTGCTCTGACACATTGCAAACATCAATAACAAATGGATATAATTATAAAACCAGAGCCAGGGCTGTCCATTCTGTACAGGGAAACCTGACATGGATCACACTCGTGTAATGGTTTTGTGAATAATTAATCTGGTGGGCCGTACTATCTCCAGAATACTAAATATTAACAGTCTTCTGAGGAGCTATTAGGAGGCAGTAATATCTGCAGCACAGCCAAATGAATTCATAATAACTCAACATTTGTAAGGTTGTCCACAGAATCAGCCAAGCATCAGCGAATTCCCCATCTGCATGTTGTGTATGCATCCATCAGCAACAAGACGCACAAATGCGAACACAGTGCTTAATACTGGGACCACCTGAGTGATCCGTCTTGTGTTTGTGTTGTGGCGAAATGGAGTTCTGCGTTATGAAGGCAGGCGTGCTCATTCACCACTGCCCCCGCGTCTCCCCAGGCTCCGATTCTGAGCACCGCCACAGAAAGACATCAATCATCTCTCATGGCCAGACACTCGTATGGACATGGAATATTGATATGGCTTTTTAAAATGTGGGGCATGAATATGATCTCTGACACCTATCAGGCTCGCTTTGCAGCTGCACCGCATATAGCCACAGGAGGATTGGTAGATCTGTGTTTATTTAAAGGCAACTTACAGCTGCTGCACTGAAATACAAGAAAGCAGGTTTCAAGTTGGGATAAGTCAGAGTGCATTCAAACAGTGCTGAAATAACTTTATAAAAGATATTTTAAAGTACTTTCAAAGTATTTAAAGAAACATTTTTAAGCTTTTCAGCACCTACAGAAATGTTTAATTATGTTTGTATAAAAATTAGTATTTGTTAAACATACTATATACACCATACTTGGTTATATATTTTGTAATTTCTCAAGGCAGTTTCAACAGCCTGTGTCCATCACTTGTGTTTTTTTCACCTGACAATAAAGTCGAACATAGTGATCAGAGAGCTTAAATCATGACAGCCTGACATGATGACAAACAGTCAGCCGTGAACTCACACAACCATCTCCTCTCTTCCTTTTATACATGGTTGTGCACCCACAAATACAGAAACATAGAAGCAGCTTCTCCTTTTCTCTCTCTAAAACATGGTCTCTGATCCCACTCATACTTGCCCACACACTCTTAGAAACTGCAGAGCTGATCATCATCAGTGTGTCTAATGTCTGGACTAAAGCCATACAACTTCTTCAAAAATTCTGAACTATCCCTTTAATGCATATGTCATCAAGAAGCAGCATTAAGTAGTATGATTCTGTTTTCTCTCACAGTAGCCTATAAGGCAGTGGTGTATTTTTTGCATGCGTCCAAATGTGTGTCACTGTTCCACAATTAACTCCTGAATGGAAAATGTTCCCTGCAGACCTCTCCTCATTACCTGCGGTGTAAACTTGGAGCTCGTCCACAGTCTCCTCGGCTGGAAAAAGAAGTGTCATCGTCACCATAAATAACATCATCTTCTAACACCCTCCCTCACCTGTTTTCACCTGGCAGACCTTGCATGCTTTCTGCAGCTAGACCTGCATGAAGATTTACGGCTTCAGAGATCATTTAAACATCTATTCATATTAACTCTCCTTGTGTTGAAGCAGAAGAGAGATAACTCAGCGGGTATATTTCTACATAACTGTGCAGAGGGACAGAGATCATGTCACATGAAGAAAATGTGACGCCAATGTTTGAGTTAAGCTGAGGGCTACGTGATCTTTAGAGTTTTTGGACAGTTGGTGTTTTGTAGAACAGACTAACTGTGACGTGTTTCAGAAAAGGTGTAGACTCTCCACAATATTAATTCTTAAAATCTATGTGTATTTTTTGTGTATATCTAACGTTCCTAAACTGAAATAACCATTGATTGATTTCGAAGCTCTCAGTAGAAAAAGCAGTCCATTTTATGTCTATGCTATTTTATTCAGCACAGCATATGTAGGGCTTTATGCCTCTGTGCAAGTGACACCAAAAGCAGAGAATTTATGTGTTGAGGTTGCTTATTGGTCCACTCTTTTGTCTCTCTCCTGTCTGACCCAAGAGTTTCTTTTTTGAGTTTGGAGGTCTTCAGTCTTAGGTCAAGCTCATCAAAGCTCTTGCTTGTGGACTTCCTTCAAACTTTGCTTGTGTCCTGTGTTACTCAAGGATTTGGTTTTGCAGATTTTAAGGGTCTAAAATCATCCTTTGCTCAAATGTCGCAAGGAACAATCTTTAAACTTTACGCTGCTATCCAGGATAAATTAGTATGAATTTGTTAAGTTTGAAGGTTAAAGGTTAGGGTACGCAGGTTATGATCACCCCTTGCTTCTGGATGTATTTCAAGAATCCTTTTTGGGATTTCTGTCAAGCTTTGCTCATAAATTTACTCTTAACAAAAAATTCACTTGGAGGTCAGAAGTCAACCTCAGCCCCATGGTTTCTATTTTTGGTGAACACAACATTTCAAGAATACTTTTAGAGACTTTCTTCAAATGTTACATGCATGCTCACAATGGCTCAAGGTCAACCGTGCCAAGTTTTGGAGTTCAAGTTCATCAAGCCTTATGGTCATCCTTTGCTTATGAACATGAGACTTCACAAACATTACTGTCTTTGACCTTCAAACATATGTCCTCTACGGCCTGAGATCATAAGGCATAACTGGAGGTTGTGGGCTCTAATTTTATAGACCAGGCGCAGGCGCCGACACACCCTGTCGGCCTGCGCTGTGCTGACAGGGTGTGTCCAGCGCACTTTCCAAGTTTCCTGCAGTGTATGAGAGGTGCACCCACGCCTCTGTCTCTGCCTCTCCGCGCAGGTGCCAGAGAGGGAGGAGAAAAGGCGTGAGTGGGTTTAACACAGCCGAGTGTTGTCTTCACCAATCAAATGAACGCCTCTCCTTGCCTTTAAATGCGGGCAAAGCGCAGCGACTGATTGGTCTGACTGATCCCACCACCACACAGTGTGTCGGAAAGACCCGGTAGCGGAGACGGTCAGAGCCGCTGTCATTGTTACAACGTCTCGAGAGCGGAGGGCCATCAGGGCACGCACGGGAGGCCACGACGCATGGGAGGCCACGACGCATGGGAGGCCACGATGCACGTCACCGTGTGGGCCAGCTCCCAGGACAGATGTAGTCTGTTCCTTTGTCATTAATAGGAGTACAAAATTAAGTGACAGACATTTAAACACAGCAGCAAGCTAATCAATTCATGCTCGTGATCCACTTGCATCCCTGGTCTGTCATCGCCAAGTTGCAGAACCTTTGGTGAAATACTGTATACTCTCCCAGTGTCTCCTCCTCATCCTCCTTGCAATAATATAGCTTCCTCCATCTTTTTAGATTACGTTCAGAATAAAGATTAAAACAGAGAAATATGGGCAATCACAGGTAAATCCTTAAGACACTGAGTAATATACATTTATTTTCTCTCTTTTTTTTCTGTCTTTTTCTCCCTCTTTTCTTTGAATTTCATGAAATGAATGAAGCCAGATATATACTCAGTATTGGATGATAAGGCTGATGAGGCAGACTTCCAGCTGACGTCAGGTTAAGTTTCCATTATGACAAACAGCTTTAATCTGACATCAGATGTGACGGGACAGTTAATATAGATACAAATGTATATGCTGGTTCAGACGGTTACATTTAATAGTGATTGCTGTGATTGTTTATTGCATTGAAATGTGCCTGACACTCTGGAAACCTGCCTCCGAGGGTTTGGTGATGTGTGTGCACATGTGCGCCTGTCACCAAATTACAGCTGCATAGGGTGCGCTTCACCTGCGCCGAGAATAGACCAGGTTGGAGATGGTGAGCTTTCAGCGCATCTTCCGAAAAGTTTTACCAAATTGTCAAATTGACTGAGCCAGGGTGGTGCGCTGGACAAAATTAACACTGCGCGGGGTGCGCCAGGCTCTGCACACCCTGTGCCACCCTGCGCTGTGCCACGAAATTAGGACCCAATGAGTCAAATCACTGAGTCATCAGTTGCTCATGTTTGTATTTTAAGAAGACTTGGAGGATTCCTGACAGACTTGTTACCTCTGTTCATTCATTGTCTAGAGTGACCTGCTAGATTTTGTTGAGTCACTGGCAAAGGTCATCATGGCTCATGTTAAAGCCTTGCTCCGGAACATAACTCACCAACACTGTAGGAGATTTTCATTCAACTCTGCACATATGTTTACACTGATACGAAGTTTAGCCAATTAGATTAGTGAGGTTATAGGTCTTCTGTCCCATGTTCATCCCTTCCTGATGGAAGCAGTATCTCATATGTTTTTTCAACAGTTTCTCGAGAATGCCTTTAAACCTTATACACATGCACTAATGGAAATCACAAGGCAAAGGTCAGCGTCATTTGGTCTCATATACTTTGCTTGGGAATGAGAAATCGTAAGAGATATTGAAGGGATTTCCATAAACCTTTGCAGGCATTTACTCTAACTCAAGGATAAATGGTTGACATTTTGGATGTTATTTCTCCTTATGATCATTTTTGCTTGTGGAAGGTATTTCTTTAGAGCCATTTGATTTTTTTTCAAACTTAGCCAAAATGTTCACTGTGATCTGAGGATAAACTGATGAGTATAAAAATGTATATTAAAATATAATTTGGCATAATGATCCATTCATGCTTGGAGATATGGTGTCTCAAGAACCCTTTAAAAGATTTCTAAAAAAAATTTTAAATGAATGTGCAGGCATGAAATCCCCTTGCAGTAGTTCTACATATGCCCCTGTTGTTGTTTTTTTTTGCAAAATATCTAAACCTGCTGGATTTAAAAAGCTACACATACTGTATCACTCCAAAGTCTTCAACAGTGGATGGGGAAATATGGCTGTTTTACAGAATGCTGTTGTATACATAATTGGACACCTACTCTCTGTTGTCATAGACACGCATTTAAAATAACTGTGCAGTGGTTTTCGTTATTTTTCCTTGAAGATCTTCTTTTCTGTTTTTAGCCCATAATGAGCTATAAGTGGAACTTTCACACTGGCCCATATCCAGCTAGAAATTTCTCAAAGGAGTTTAATTCATCACTTAAAAATAAGTTAAAAGTTACATCTTAGTCACTTCCATAACAAGATAATGCTGAGAATGCACTGGAGAATAAATTACACCAAAATCTTCTGTTGGAGTGCATGGACACATTGTTTACACACAATGTTGCACGGACACAAAAACACACCCAAACACAGACTGTGAGCAAGTGCTGAATTTCAGGATTTCTCCTCTCTCCCTAACAAAGCCTTCACACTGATGAGTGAGGAACATTTTCTACTCTGCCTGACAGCCAAAATGGATTCAGTCCAAAACTGAGCAGTATCCTCTACCACCCCGAGCTCAGAGAGAGGTAAAGTTTGCAAAGTTCAAAAATCAT
Organism: Scarus forsteni; assembly: GCA_036419115.1. Taxonomy (NCBI): domain Eukaryota; kingdom Metazoa; phylum Chordata; class Actinopteri; order Labriformes; family Labridae; genus Scarus; species Scarus forsteni. Next base: position 20,659,556 of record JAZDUH010000443.1, read on the forward strand.
GCTTCAGGTGAGAGCACGGTTGTTAAAGAGGGAAAAAAATCAGATATATTTTGTAAATAAAGAAATCCAACATATTTCTTTGGAGACTCAGCTGAATATTCTCAGTCGTCTTCTGAGGCCAAACTTCTAGACATTTAGCTGCAGCTATTTTTGCAAAACACACATTTTATTCTGGCTGTCTCTGTTTACAATGAACTGTCTGGTACCGTCTGCTCTGTTTATAGTACAGTTCTGCCTCTGAAGGTGGTGTTTATTTAAGAAATGATTTTTCACCATTCTTCGAGTTCCTTACATTGAAAATGCAAGACGTCTTGCATAATACAGTGCTGTGACGATATAGGAGCGGCTGTAGTTTTAATTACTTTTGCAATACTTTTAGATAAACCTCATATAGCTCTGACATTATCTCCTGTATCTGAAAGGGAAATCTGCAGGCTTGAATCAGCACTGAACTTTAAAAGAAAAATAAGGAAATGACCAAAGACTAATACAGTATGAAACAGAGGTGTCCAAACTCTGACTCAGGAGCCATTTGCAGCCTGTGGCACACATTTAGATGGCCCTCAGCAAGGTCTGCAAAAGCATGAAAATTTGCGCACACACACACACACACACACACACACACACACACACACACACACACACACACACACACACACACACACACACCCCTTTATTGATTGAAGATTTTGCTATTGTTTCTATGAAAAGTTTTGATTTACAAAAGCACTGTGCTAATTAGCTTCAAGAACCATCAATCAACAGAGTTTGGCAGTTTCCTGAATTCTGCTTTTTGTTTGAGTCTGAAAATGGAGATGAGCCTTCAGTACCTCCTCTCTGAGCAGGAGGTCTACATTTTCTTGAACAGGGCCATATCCAGTTGTAGTAAGGGCTGACCAGGGCCCCCAAAAATCTTGTTGGCCACCTTAAACTCTTTAGCAATGACAGACTGTTTGCTGCGTCTGAATTAACAGGCCCATCCATATCCACACTGGGTTGGTTTTACTAACTCTAATACACTAAAGACAAGTGGCTAGGGCTGGGCAATTAATTGAAAAATAATCAAAATCGACATTTAGACCCTATAATCAAAGTAATTTTAATCATGATGATTCTTTTGATTATTTTCCCTGTGTAAGTCACATGACCACGCCCTCTCCATATAGTCTGCGTTCACTTTCACCAAGACCAAAGGATGTGCTGCCAACATGGAGGAGACAAGCGTCAATCTATCATAGGACCCAGTAGCCAAGATACCGTCTCCATTATTTGGGTACACTTTGGATTCTGTGCAGAGGACATCAAGCAGAAAGAAGTTAAGTGTAAATACTGCAGGAAGACTGTGTTGATGACCATTGGTTTCACCACTAATGTGTTCCAGCGTAGCATAAAATAATCGTTCATTAATTGTAATTGAGGTAAGACCTTCAATTAATCCTGATATTGAGACTAGGTAAAATCGTCCAGCCCTACAAGTGGCCCAATCATCCTTACATTTTCTATAAGTTGCTCTTGGTGGAAAAAGTTTGGACACCCCTGTTACAGAGTATCAACCCCTTTTTGACTCTTATTAGTCTTCTAAGGCTGTTAACTTTTATTCATAAATTGGTGTAGGGATCTGTGTAAAATGAACAATAATGCTACTAGGGCTGCAACTATCGATTCTTTTTGTAATCGATTGCTCTATCAAATATTTTGGCGATTAATCGAGTAATCTGATAACAGTTACATTGCGCTCACTGCTAATTTTTTTTTACATTGAATCACTATGCATTATTATTAGTAGTAGTAACACACAAAACAGAAAAGCCAGGTCACTTAAATTAACAACTTATTTTTCTTATTTTGAACATTTTGAGAATAAATGGGATCTCAAAATCAAAATCTATACTTTTATTTTTACTCTGGGCCATATCTTGCTTTTGTCAGTATTTTTTTTAAGTTTGGTTATTTTTATTTTATTTGTTTTCATGCTGGTCTCTTTTTGCTAAATTATTGCCTTTACTACTGTACCATATTGATGATCTTATTTTGCTTACTTTATTTCTAGGACCAAATATAATCATACTTAGATACTAAGATCATTTAACTAGCTAATGTACATTTCTATAACATATGAAAGCATTCCCTACACCTGCTTCCTCTACTCACCGTCAGTGTTTCCTGTTCTACTCTCCGCAATCAAATTAAATGTAAAGTTATTGGATGTGAAAAGTATGTCAACAGAATACACATGATTCTGGGCAAGTAGCCTCCGCATTGATTTACGTTCTGAACCAGCCTTTACACGGTAGGTTATTTACTAGCCCATATCTCAGTTAATGATCACATTAGCTGCTTCTGTTGATGTATCATGAGTGTCATCCTGTTGTGTCGCTCTGAGGACTTGACACACAGACTGGATGTTTACTGTTGACGTGCTGCAGCATTGACGACATGCTATCATGCTAAGCTACGTGCTAAGCTAACTCCGTTTGACATCAGATACACTGCACTGTGTTTTCTTTTCGTCCCTTCTTGTAGTGACCACACACTTGGGACACTCTCTGCCATTTCTTCTGCGGACTCTCTCCTTTCTGTCCATCTTTTTTCTCTTCCTTCGTGATTTTACAAGCCACACAGCAGCGGAGGTAGCAGGCGCGTTGTGCTACAGAAATGACCGTCCGTGTCAAACACTGTGCACTGTATAGTAGTCCAGATATATATTTATATGTATAGTCATATATTAAACCAAGCTTCGAGGCACACAATTTGCCCCAAGGATATTATGTAATCAAATAATTGGGATGATCCAAGGAATCGTTTCAGCCCTAAATGCTACTATTCCTTTATTTTTCTCTCCTCGTGGAAACCTAATAAAGTGTGGGATGTACTTTACATAACATCTGGCAACAAACCATATAAAGTGTCAATGAAGAGCAGAACCTTAAAACAAACATTTGAAGGTGACTGAAGGACTATTTTATTTGTCTAATTTATAAACAGCCAGCAAGAGACTTGCAGACATGTCTTATTTTAAGAGCAACTAAACCACACTCATAGCTACAGCTTCTTTGTCCTCTAATGGACACCAAAAAGCCTGGTCTCTTCATGACCAGGCAAAATCATTTAAGGCTGGATCTTTGCAAGATGGATCTGCCTGATGATAGACACAGAACCAGAAAAACACAGCAGCATTGCTAGGGTACTACTTCAACAGGGAGCCGTAAGATAGGTGGTGACAAGCATGTATCAAGAATAACAACATGTAAACAACATATGACCTGGCTGATGTTTATTTGCTGTCTGCATTGATTCAATTTACACAACTCTATTTTGAAATCACTCATACACTTTGAGTGTCTACTTTTTTGTTTTGGGTTGATGTGCTTTAAGAAAATTGACAGGAGGTTGAAGTGGCTCCTGCTGAAAATAAACTCTTTGAAAAGAGGCACCTTTGACAAGCCAGGAAGCACCCCAGGGTGCCCCAGTACCCCTGTTGAGACAGGCTGATGTAAGGAATATATGCTATATTTTTGACTCATGAATATAATCCATCATTCTGACTTTGGCCTGATATTTAGCTGTATAAAAATGCAGCTTTTAACCAATAAAAGTAAGCCTGTATGTTACTATTTCAGTGCGTTCAGGTGCAGAGTTCTGACAGTATTACTGATATTTTTCCTCCTGGTGCACCTGTTGAGCCAAGGACAGTAAATAAGGAAATGTTTTCAGCTGTCATGGCTGATAGAAAGAGACCATCTGTGCCCTCTCTCGCTCTGAAAACGAGGGGATGATGTTGAGGAAGGAGAGATGAAGGGATGAAGACGGTAAAGCCCCGCACAACTGTTGGTGGTCACAGTCGAGTGCACACACCCCTCTGGCTGCCTTCAGGCTTGACCTGTGTGTGAGCTCCATCTATCCCTCACAGCCTCAGCACCCCCCAACAAACACACACACACATACACACTAAATGCACACGCAGATATAAACAGACCTGCCCCTCCTGCAAACACATACAGGTGTGTACACTCAGTCAACAAGATTTTACCAGAGCGCTTTCATGCACCCATGCACACGAACACGCCTACCAACACCTACGCACACGCCTGGCTGCCACCTGGGATGCAGGTTTGACAGACACATCCGGCAGGTCACTTGTGGCGCAGGTGCTTCCTGCTGCTGGAGCTGTAAAAGTCTCTGCCTGTTCCCACATAATCTTCTCCCTTTCTCTGTCAGAGCACACTCTGGTTCAGATTATTCATCACAATGCATGGGCTCCCTCTCAGAGTTTCACTTTTGCTAAAAATCTGCTGTTTCGCTGAATCTTTCAGGCTTTACATTTGGCAGAACATCTGGCAGAAGATATTATCAGTCATTTTTCTGTTCTGAAATGAAGAGCTCTTTTCCAAAACCCTATAAATCCATTTTCATTTAGAAAAATTACATTATCTACCCTGACCCACCATTGGGTTGGCCGGGGAACTGAACTTTGAAATACAGTTTAAACAGGGATATATAGCTTTCTGGCATTAAATGCTGATGGGGCAGGTAGTACAATCGGTATACAAAACAATAGCACTGATTTATATATTTTTTTAAAATTAGGCCTGTATAGCATTTTGGAAAAGAACTCTTCAAACATACAAAGTTGTTTCATATAAAGCTTATTAAAGCCAGAGGAAGTAACATTTTTATACATGATCACAGCCAGTTGAGAAGAGTTACATTTATAATGTTAGCCAAATTAAGTAAGTGTTGAGTTACTTAAACTCTGGTAAAGAGTTTGTGCCAAAAAATAAGTGCAATAATGTGTTTCTATAAATCAGATCCATAGCTGTAACTGCAGGATACAGTACTTTTCACTCTGAACCCGAACCTGTGAGTGACACTTGAAGAGTCAACCACTGTCCCCCATAACTTAGTCCACATTTCACTTCAGCTCTGGTTTAAACATTCACTTTTGATGACTGCCAGGTTATGTTGACCATCATAATGATAAGACAATATTTTAGTCTTCATAAACAAAGTACACCTGCGAAGTAGTTGTATTTTTTATTACAAATTTATGTCAAATCATCTGAGTCATGGAGGTAAATGCAATGAAGTGTCATAATGTTGCATCCTGTCACCTCTAAACATGTAATGTTAATATTATTAAAGACATGGATACATAAAATCTAAATCATTAAAACAATTAAAAGCCTCATCAAGGAAAAAGTTTATCATTGGCTATGTATCATGGATTATAGAAGCTTGATAGTTTCCTATTACTTTGTTTAAATGGGGTTAGTTTACTTATGATAAATTAAAATCATTAGTTAAGAGCCATTCCATCTGGAACTAATATAATCAAAGTTATTTTGTTTATAAAATATTGCTGGCAATACTTTCTGTTACCCTGACTATCATTATTTCATATATTTAGACATTTTCAGTCTTACAAACTTGAAAATAATCTTGAGGGACTTACAGCTGCCCTTCAGGGGCTTGAGCCTTGATTTTGACTTGCAACAATTTAATTGTGTGAATCTAATTTGAAATATTCTAGTAGGCCTAATAGTTCTTCATTTATTAAATGTCAAAATAATTTGGTATAGACAGTGAACATCAAAAAACAAACTACATGAAAATAATTTGGAAGCAGGAGATGCAGCTCTGACTCTCACCTATGCCACAGGAGGACTTGGTTTCACAGATTATTCTGCAGGATTTATTTGCATAACAATCCCCTCACGACAGCAAGTTTGTAATTCCAAGTTTTCTGAGAACATGAATATGAAACAGTGCATTAACAAAAGCATATGCAGATAAGCGGATCGCAGAGAGAGCAGCACAAGGTCAAGATGCTTTCCTCATGATCTCACGGTACAAGACATTATCTGCTGCAGAGCAGAAGAGCACTTTGCATTGTATCAATGTGAGGGTCAAAAAAAGGTCCAATATCTGACATTATGCAAAAATGTGAGGAATATCTCCATACAAAGCAGAGCTATTCTCCGCCTGCAGCACTCCACATTACTGCTGATGTGTTAGCAGTTTGTGGTAGAAGACAAATCGGCCTTGCGAGCCAATGTCTTACCACATGATCAATATCTATCTCTGTCTCCCAGTTAAATGAAAAAAAGACAATCTTCTGCTAATGTATCTGCTTTATTACTCGTATTTATCACCATGTGAGATGAGGAAGAGAAAGAGGGGGGCGGGTGGCTGCAGCGCAGCATGTTTTATATGAACAGAGTGAGTCACACTGAACAGCCTGTCAGCTACAAACAGGTCAACCGAGTGCTCTGCCACCATATGTGGACGTGTGGTGGTGTTTGAATATGCTAAAGTGGAGTAGATTCTCGTCTCCTCCGTCTCGTATCTGCAGTATGAATCCCGCTTCAGGAGTTTCGTGTCCCCCCTGCAGCCTTTCTTGACTGTCGTTTTAATTTTTGATGAATCTTGTAATAGCCGGTGCGGGTTTATATTGAGAAATCGGCCCTTGTGTGTGCGGCGACAGGCGTGTTGGAGGGGAGGGCGGCACCATATGTTCCAAAGCAGAGACTAAATTGGCTATGTCTAAAGCGGAGACAAATCTAGAGAGGGTGCCTGGAGTCCTGGAGAGAAGATGAAGAAGAAAGGATAGAGAGGAAGAAGAAGAAGAAGAAGTGGAAGGAGGAGGAGGGAGGAAGGTGGGGAATCCTTCCACCCTCCCTCTCATTTCACCAACACCTTCAACAAGAAAGGTATTAAAGAAGCACATGTGGTGTGAGCAATGAGGGAGCCCAAGCTTTTCCCCTCTCTTCCTCTCATCATTGACTCATCCTACCATTTCCCTTTCACCCCTCCTGCTGTTGCTTCATCCCTCTTTTGGCCTGGGGCGTAATCTCTTCCCCAGACAAAAAACCAGAGGAAGAGATGCTGACATGTAATAAAGGAGGACTGATTCTGTTTGGGGCTGAGGCTGGTTGGGGGGCTGCCGGTGGTGCTTGGCTTATTTCCTGCTTTTAGGGAAAAGAGAGAAAGTGAGAGAATTAGAGGGAGAATTAGAGAAAGATTTCTACAGAAGAAAGATGAGATTGCCTCCTAACAGATGCCTGTTAATGAAGTGTTGAGAGGTGGGGTGAGGAGCCAGGCCACGCTACTGTATGAGAAATGATGGAGAGGAAAATGGACATGAAAGACTGATGAGGGCAAGGGAGGAGTGCTGAGAAGTAATATGTGAAGCACTTCTTGAATTATTAGAAGGTTACTGTTGCATACTGAGAGAAGTAACACATCATATTCATTTTGCCTACCAAATTTCTGGCTCTGGTAGCCAGGGTCAGAAGGATTGTTTTTGGGTTGCTCGTCCACAAACCCTCCCCCTTATGCCCCCTGTGCCCCTTCAGCCTCCTCTGTTCTCTGCATTGAAGCCAAAATGGTAAAAGGAAATGTAAAAATGCTTGGCAGAACCTCAACTGGCCATCTTAAAGGTAATTTATCATGTACCACAGACTTCTTTGTCTTTTAGGCAAAGTGTCCATGGCCAGTCTACATCCTTTCCACCACCCAGCCCTCAAAATAAGAATAATCTCTCCTCTCTCTGGCCCTTGCTTCACTTCTCAGAAAATGCTTCTTCAAACAGTTTTGAATACTTCTCCTCTTGATGTCATGAAACGATATGCCACCTTTTACCTTCTACCTGAGTCCAAGTCTAACCTGACCCTGCCTGGACAGGCCTTGGGTCCCTCCTTTTGTCAACCTTGCAGTGCAGCTGGATCTGGCTAAATCCTTGAACTTAAGAGGCCTTAAGTGGCACGGCTCAATTCATGTTCTTTAGAGCACAAAGAGATTGCAGCTTCAACAAGAAGACAACAGGAAGTTACTGCTCATGCAGAGCTTCGCTTAGATGCTAACACCTTCAGTGTCGTTTAACTGTGGTCAGATCTGGACCACATTTCGTCAGTAAATAAAACAAATAACAACCTGAAAAAAACATTACACAAGAGATTAGATATATTCCCTCCACTTCTGACAGGTTTTGGTGAGAGTTTTTTCTAAGAGGTAGCCCTTTAAAATTTTATATCATGACAGCAGCATCCACATACTATTATCTGATATGGGTTTAATGAATGTGACTGACAGAATGATCGCCTAATCACCTGCCAGATATGCTATAGCAAAAGTTCATTCTACTCCCAAACACTTACTATGGGCTGTTCATCTTTTCTATGAGACTGCAGGGGGGGATAATAATGAATAACATACTGTATGTATCCATGAAGCAACCCTATTACACCATAATGTATGTGGTACACACATAGTTACAACTTTACAGTTTTGTTTAGCTGACACTTTTGTGCAAAGCAGCATACATTTGAGAGTAAGTGCAACACAAGCAAAAATCTAGACCAGAGAGAAAATTAGTAAGTGCAACAAACTGCTTCAAGTCTGACTGGACAGCCTACTTTTCTTAGTAGTTTATGTCACTCTAATATCATCCCAATCATCATCATTACTCCCTCATGACATTGTCATTGACATCATATTAAGCATTAACGAGCTGAGTGCTGAACTGTTCACAAAGAGCTGGATCCAAAACCCTCTGACGCTTTCTACTTCTGAGGACTACAGAGGAGAAAAGTCAAACCAAGTCTTCCTTAACTTGAGTCTTTAACTGTCTCTTTAAAGTAGATAGGGACTTTTAAATTGCATTGAGTAATTCATTCCACCACTTGAGAATAACAGAGAAGAGTCTAGCTGGTGATGATAAGCCATACTATGATGGGATCACCAGGCGTCTTACACTGTCAGACCATAGTGGACGAGAGAGAGCGTAGACCTTGATGAGGGATTCCAGGTAGGTAGCCATTCTTGTTACTGTTTTGTAACCCAGAAGGAAAGCTAAGAGCCTGCATGGTGTATGCTCTGTGCGTCTTCCTCTGACTCCTCTCAGCTTCGTTCATCCCCTGTACAACAGTTCATTGCACAGCCTGCGGGTTACCAAGAAAGTGAAGCTTGACTATGCAAAAGCACATTTTTATCTATAGAATTGCTGCTGTCTCAGTACAGAGAAGAGGAGGAGGCATGGAGCAACTTTAACTTGTTTTGTTATAAACCTATGCTTCAATGATGCGCTCTTTCAGATCTCATCTAAGTGGATTTCTGCTATTAAAAAGCTGTGAGGTGGGGTGCTGGTTTGGTGGAGTGGTTAGCAACCAGGCACCCCATGTATTTGCTTCTGCTGGTCCAGGTTCAAATCCTGCCTGTGACCAGTTGGCAGAGTATCTTCCCCTAGTCTCTCACCCCCTTTCACAAGCCTGTCCACTGTCTCTCTCCTATCAATAAAGGCACAAAAATATGTGAAAAAAAGCTGTGAAGTTGCACTTAAAGCCTCATTTTGGGAAGCCAGAGTGTTGAAAATATTGTGTTTTAATACGTCTGGAACCATTAAAATAGTTTTGGGGAGGGGCCTGATCAGGTTTAGAGAGACGTTTGGCTTGGGTAGGATCAGCTTGGTATTTTATGGCCTGTTCTAAACTCTAAAATGAGCATGTCTGTACAGGAACATTAAACATTTGAAATAGGGATGTGCACTGAAATGGGGGTCTGTTGGACCCATATATCATTGTTTTACCATACCAAAGGTGCACAGTCATCATTTTTACATACCTTGAGTCCATCCATCAGACAATATCCTGTAGAAGGTGATTGGGAGGGGCAGAACCCTCAAAGAAAAAATGTAAGGGTACTTAACAAAAGCTCTTTTTCTTAATTACATTACTGGACAGTCAAAAGCTTACATTTATTTTTTTCTTCAGCACAACTAAACCACATAGTGTGTGTAGCTACAGCCTCTTCCCAAAGGTACGCAGAAGAGCCTGGACATTTTCTGACAGGGAACAACTGTTTCAGCTTGAATCTTTGCAAGATGTACCTGTCTGATTAAAGATATGACATCTGGCTAGTCCAGATGCTTTGCTTAGTTAAAAGAATATGAAGCCCAAAGACACATGGTACAACTCTGTGAAACTCCACTCATGTTGCAGAAAAACAAACATGAGTAGAGAAATATTACATGCAAGAGCAGGGAGGGTACTTGAAACATATTACATGTGTATGGCTGTTTGATTCGTGCTCACTGCCCATTCAAACCCTTGTTTATCATTTTTTTGTGTGCACCTACTGGCAGTTTAATAAAGTCATACAAAGTCAATTATGCAAGCAGTCTTGGTTCAAATACAACCTGTGTCTCCTTTCTGCATATCAATTCACACTCTGGTTTCCTGGGATAAGGACCTGTGAAATGTAGTGAGCTAAGTTACTACTCAGTGAAAATAATTAGCTTTACAACTCTTCAGCTACACTCTGATAAAAAAGGAGCAGGACAAAAGGGTCTTACTGCATAAGAGTTATTGTAATTTGATAATCTGATATTGATTGCAACAAAAACGACAAGAATCACTAATTGTATCACTTCCCCCTCATAGTATGACCAATATTCTCTGAATATGTCATCCAAATCAGTAAATAACTTCTTGAGTTATTACTGAAAATGTAGATGGCCCAATATAGCAATGTTAAAAGAACATTAAAAAAAACTCCTGGATCCACATCTGGATTAGGATCACCCTCAAAATTAAAACAGTTGTCTGTTGTGCCATAACCAGAATTTCCTGAAAATGTCATTTGAATCCATTGAGAACTTACTGAGGTATTTCCAACAAGTAGAAAGGTGCCATATCCCACATATCCTAAAAACAGTTTCTGAATATGCATCTCTATTCGGATTATCACCAAAACTTTATCATGTTTTACTTGTGTCATGATCAATATACTCTAAAAATGTCAGCCGAATTTGTTTAAAACTTATGGAATCATTACTGAAAATGAGAAAAACTGCCCTATCATCAAATTATAAGAAATCGTCAAAGCATTCCTGGATCCACATATCATTTAGACCACTGCCCATATTTGTATCACTTCTCTCTTTTGCCCTAGTCAACATTCCCTGAAAATGTATCGACAACTTCTTTAACTTATTACAAAAAATGTGGAAAACTTCACTCTCTTAACGTTGAAATTTCACATTAAGAAAAATCCCTGGATCCACATCTGGATTAAGATAACCTCCATAATTCAAACACTCCTCTGTCGTGGCATAAACAGCGTTCTCTGAAAATTACATCCAAATCCTTTGAGAAGTGATTAGAGAAAATGTGGAAAACTGCTCCACCTCGCAATGTTAACAAATCATTGAAACATTTCCTATAAATGTCATCCAAATCTGTTGAGAAAAAACTGAGTTATTACCAAACAATTACCATAACTTCTCTCTCTCCCAATGTATCTCTCAAAATTCTCTAAAATTTTCCTGGATCCACATCAGAATTCTGTTCACTTGTGAACTCTAACTGACTGATCCTTTCCTCATTTCTGACCTTTCTTGAGAATGTCACCAAATTCTGATTGTAATTTTGAGAATTATCCTGTTAATAATCTAACAACAAACCTAGTTTTGGTAATAAAGGAAAAAGAAGCAACAAATGAATGGATTACTTGGATAGCAAAGCTAAAATGTGAACATCATTGTTCCAGCAGATCAGAATTCTGATTTCTTCCATGGATTACTTATTAACACTTCACTTACACACCGTAAGGATGTGTTTGTGTGGGGAAGTCGATTTTTAGCATCTGTTTTCCATCCTCAGAACTTGTGCTGGGCTCCGTCACCAGGGGAACAGATAGCTTTTAGCAGGCGAACCCTGAGGTGGAAAAGGCTGCTAAGCCGCCCTCAGCCCCCTTCCAAACTCCCTCTCTTTCTCCCTCTTACTCCTCATTTCATCTTCCTCCTTCCAAGCATTTTGTTTCCCTTTGGTATCTCTGCGACGCCCCTCTTTTTTCCCCCCACAGAAGCAGGTTGGAGTGAATTTATTTCTGCTCTCGTGCTGCTTCTGCTGCTGTGGACATAAACTTTCCCTTTCAGTGCTGTCATTGAAACATATTACCTCTGTTTCCCGCGCTCCTCACACAGGTGGTGTCGTATTTTCAAGGCTGCGGCCGATGAATAACAGGGATGATTTCACAGTGACGTCTTCTTGTTTTCTGTTTGTTTTTCCATGAACACTCATCACCTTTATTTACCGTTTTTTACTGTGCAGATCTGAGGGGGAGGAGAGGAAACATGGGAGTCAGACCTGGTGGGTGATGAAACACAGGGACACAGGACGGGGAGGTTGGGAGTTGGAATGATGTGTGGTCTGGCAGAGCAGGTGAGGGAGAGGGTTTTCTTTTTTTGTGTGTGGCACAGGATTGAGGTTACTGGTTGGAAATTCAGCAAAGGGGTTTAAAAATAGAGGGGGGCACAGAGTCAGCTACCACTACCTGTGAATTTGACAAAGACAGTCCAAGTCTGAACTTTTTTTCTGCCTGACCAGCGTGCGCTCACCTTTCATCCTACATTATCACGCCCCAGAGAGAGGGGGAGAGATAGAGAGAGAGAGAGTCTTTTCCTAACACTGTCCCCCTCTGTTTCCTTTGTTCTCAAGAAATGAGCACCTCAGATCTGATGCCTCCTCCTCCTTTAGCGAACAAATATACCGAGCTGCAGCAATTTTCCTTCGAGCAGGCGTTACCTCCTGCTGCTTCAGATTACAGCTCATTAGCGGTCGCTGCAGAGAGACAGCCCACACCAATGCCTCCCCTCTGATTCCCACTTTGTTTCCTGTGATTCTGGTGGTGACAAAAAAACAACAGAGGTGGTGGCTATGGAGGGAAGAGGGCTGTAAGAAAGACAAAGACAGCAGCGAGGTGCTTGTTCGCAGCTTGTCAGCAGCTGATGAACATGTGTAGAAGTGATTTAGGGCAAAGAGAAGGCTTTGAGATAATTCAGGACAAAGATGAAGAAGGCAGTGTGTGCTGCTGGACTGAAGTGTAAGTGACCTTCAGGTTGCTGACATGGCAAAGATTGAATTTGACCTGAAGATGGAGCAAGGAGGAGGTTTTCGCATTAAATATTGGAGGTTGCGAGGAAGCCACTGGGGTAGTGTGCAGGGTCAGCAGTGAGATTTATATGCATGAACCATGCAGCAACCTTCAGTGTTGAAAAATGAAGCCAAAGTGGAAGGAAAAAAGGCTGTTTCTGGAGTGTCCACTGTTTGCAAAAGCTGATAAAGCCCCATCAACACTTTTATAAATGAACTGATCTATATCAAATAGAACATATAGATGTGCTCATAGCCAAAACTGGAACAATTATGGCATTAAATAGATTTTAAAAAAATATTTTATATACATTTATTTAACCAGAAGCATCCCCACTGAGATACAAAAATCTCTTACAATGTCTTACCCTGTCACCTTAAATGCTCACATTTAAGGTGACAGACCAAAACAATGTAGCTAAAATATTAAAAGTTATTATTGTAAAGACAGATGCAGTTACAGGAATCTCAAACATGATAGATCCATGAGACCAAAGGCTACAGCTACTGACAGATTTCTGAGTCAGTAGAAAATAAGATGTTATTCATGTAGTAAGGCCTTGTAGAGAATGATGTACCAATGTAACATCCTTCTATTGTATAAAAAAGACAAGCCAACTCTTTCATGCAAAACACAATGATGCCAAAAATCCAAACCCAGGGCTAAAAGCAAGGCAGCGTGATACAGAGTCCAACATCTTCAGAAGCATGCATGTATAGAATATCACCTTCATTTATCACAGGCATTAAGGTGCTTGAATCAGCCTCTCTCTTACAACACAAGAAATGTCTGTTTATTTCAATAAAAGATACTCACTTTCACCCTCAAATTTTTTGGTCGGGGTGCTGGTTTGTTTAAATGGTTAGCAACCAGGCACCCCATGTACCTGCTGTTTTGCGCACAGTCAGTATGCTGGCTAAAAGACAGGTTTTCTTCCAACAAGAAACCAAGGTATTGAAAGGACTGAATGCACTCAATCACTCCATTGAAGGTATTCAACTGAATGCCATCATAAACTTGAAATTTAGACCTTGAAAAACACAGCTTTTCTGTTTAGTTTTTCTTCCTGAATAATGTTAAATACCGCTTACAACTTATTTACTGGGGTATATATAACTATTGTTGACATAGAAGTGAACTTGCTAATCAAAACAGCCGCTTCCCTGCACCACGCAGCAGTCATAAAAAAGGTGCCATAAAGTTTTAGTGCAGGAGCGCCATAGACGCAGCACTGCAGAAGTACGCTTATAGCACTGTTTAGGCTTGAAAATGTACTAAATGACCTCGCTTCAAATTAATTATGGACGAGGACATTGGATTACAGCGGACGAGCAGTATGAATAGGCACGCTTTTTGTGGACTTTTATGGACCTTTTTCGGCGTCCCCTGTTAGATGGACGTTTGTTCACAGCAAAAATCACCCCGGACCTCCAGCTGCATTTGAGACATCAAAAAAGTGCTCCAGAGTGTTGCTCAGCATGAGGGTGAGTAGAAAATTAAGGCATATCATTCTTTGGGTGTAATATTCCTTTAAATCATTTATATGAATAATGAGTAAAATAGGACCCAGCATGAACCCTACAGTGATAGTTTAAAACCTTTAAACATGGTGTATGAGGTTCATGTAAACAGTAAATACATTAGCCACAGTGATTCTGATCTGCTCTGACACTCAACCAGCACAGACATTAGTCTAAGCAGCTCAGCAAAATTACCAGACGTAAAAACAAACCAAAGCGGTGACCGAGCACAACAGCACTAATAATGCAATAAAGTCAAGTTTTCTTCTCTTGAACAAGTTGACCATGCACCCAGACGTTCCAGAAACACATTTTTGAAGTTTAATGACTAAGAATCCTCTCAGATAATGAACTTTTGTAGGTCTATAAACCCCTTCGTTTCAGCCTTGCTCAGAACTGGTTGCTTCAGTAAAAATCTTTATTACCTGTGTCTGCTCATACTCTGCCCAAGGTGCTCTGCAGGTTCTACTTTCTAGCCATGTGCTGTAATGTTTACTATGGCTGCCCAGGCAAGCTTAGAAATGTTCCCACCTAAGCCAGCAGTAAAGGGATGCCTTTTCCCCTTATGACATCATGGAAACTTTCAAATGGACGGTTTAAGCACACCTTATCTGGAAGGTGGGGGAAGTAACAGACAGAAAGGAGAGATCTATCTCATGTTGGGGAGTAGTTTTGAAGACAAAACATTTAATAAATGTTTTGCACAATATTCCACCTTACATGTAAAAGTGGAGATTTGTACAAAATCCACAAAAGACAATAATTGACCTAAAGGATGAAATAATGGATAGTATATCTAAAAGACAAAAAATACGTATAAATAACCCCTAGCCCTGGTTATCAACACTCATAAGGCAAACACTTAAAATAAACACCATCCAGGTTTGTTGTTCTCATCTTCCTAGTTACACTGATGAGACATTTTCCCCTTGTTGATAAGTTTTGCTTAGAGGCTCAGGCTTATTTTTGATTAGATGAACCTTTTGCTTGGCAATAACTGACTTACGATTACAGCCTCCCACAATCACCGAAGTAGAGTTTTGATGATCAAAGCTCTGCATGCAGAGCTAGCTCTGCTGTGTAGGTGAAGCGATCCAGCACACCTCTCTCCTCTCAGAGCAGTTCTGCAGTGTTGAGCCTGAGTGCACTGAATAAACACAGTCAAATTTTAGATGGTGTATAAAACAGTTCAAAGCTCGGGTCATGGACAACAGGTGAGTGTGGTTCACAAAGACAGTAAGCAACTGTGTACACTCAGAGAGGAACTGAGAGTTTCAAGCTGTGTGTGTTGAGACTGGTCATTGCGTGTCAACACCAGCAAGGCTTCAGCACACAATAGTTAGACTTCTGTGGTCTATTTCAGGGTAAAAGCCTAACTTTGGCAGTCAGATGATACAATAATCCATGTTTTTACACAATGTTTTTATTCTGAATGTGTTTTAGGCCAGCTATTCAGTTATTGATGTGAATACAAAAAAAAAAGTTGTTAAACGCTTTTCCGTTGTCTTTTCCAAACATTCTCACGCCGTAAACACAAGTTTAAATCACAAAGATGATGTATATGCTGTTATAACAATAAGAAAAAATCATGGTAATATTAAAACATGTCTCTCTTTACTCCCAGTTTTCTCTGCATGCATTTTTTTATGGACCTGTATCTCAGTTAAAAGGTCAGGAATTCTCCTTTTGCTAATGGAGAACTCCTGAAAACCTTCTAAACACCTTAAATCCCCTCTGTAAAAATGTGACAAACACTGTCTGATAAAACCTGTAAAATACAAAGCGCGTAAAAATGTTTAACTAATTTATCAATTATGATTTAGTTGATAACGTTGCTGTTCAACTTTAAGTCATTTTATATTAACTAATAATCCATGTAAAAATGTGCCTTAGACAATGTAAAATTATTTTCAGAATTTGTTAAACAGCTGTATCTGCATTTAGATACAATTTTTGAAAACTTCTGACTCACAAAAAAAGTCTTAGTAATGTGTCAGTCTTAGTAAATAATGCTTAACAATTGGGATCTCAGTATCAATCAAATTAACCATGTTTTTTAATCAAAGTTTTTCTATAATGGAGAAGCCCTGTATGAAGCCCACCCTCACTGTTGGCCCCTCAACTATTGCAGAGAAATGGAGGCAGTCCCTCGTACTCAAAGATGCTGAGCAGAGTTTTGTTGAAAGGGCACAATTGAAGGACTTTCCAAAGAGAATAAAAGACTTTGTTTGATCCAAACAAATAAGAGCAGAGTTAGATTTGGGCAATCGTTGAATAGAAATCAGGGCTATAAATGGCTTAACCCAGTTGGAATGCTGATGGATGGATGCAGTGTGGTGGTGGGGGGGCAGTAGTGTGCTTTGTATTGGTTTTAAGCACTGGTGCCAAAGTGTGACATACTGTATACTGGACAACTCTGACGGTCACATACAGATTTAAAACACATTACAGCTCCAACTACGCTTGAAGATTCAGCTGAGCTATCTTTTGCAACATGGAGCCGCCATAATAAGAACCCATAAGACCAAAAGGTGATGTCACTTGGACAAAAACCTTGTTTTATACAGTCTGTGGCACTGCCTGGGCGATTGGCTGCATTGGCAGCTGAGCTCCTGTACGCCTTTTGTCTTTTGTTGGTGATAATAAAACACACTGAGAGCGCTCCTCTCAAACTGTCAGCTGTGCCAGGCTCTGCATGGTAATTGCCATTGAACAGCTTTTTGTGTTTCTGTACATTCCCATTCATTATCTGTTGTTCCCTTCCTTCCTGTTTCACAGACTGGTTGGCACTGAAGCATATCCCTCCAAAGTTCCAGTCTGCTCACTATCACGGGAAAGGTTTTGGCAAAAGAACGGATGAGAGCAAATGCCAGATGTGTGCATTGTTTTACTTTAGCTGATCGTCTGCCTTTTTGATTTTTAGTGTTTAGTGTTTAGTGTGGAAAAGAATGCAGGCATAAGACTGTTAATATAAATAAAGCACTGTAGAATAATCATTGTCATTTGTGTATAGGAATTTCAATCTGTTAGTTATATATATTCAAAAAATGGAAAGACAAATGATGCTGCATCTGGACTCATAGTTGTTCTATTCAATATCTCTAAGAAAATGAAAATAGAGAGCAGGGTAATTTCAGCTTTCAAACTGATTGACTTGTCATCCACAAAATGTTTTTTTTTTGTTCCTTTCACCCTTGAGGTCCCATCCTTAAAATGGTAAATGTAAGTTCTGTAAATGATACATGGTAGATGATTAAAACGCTTTTTCTATTTTGTCCATTCATAGCAACTTTCATCAAATCAACCTCAAAGTAATCAAATTACTTTATCATTTATCCTTTATGTATTAAAATAAACACTGTTGTATCATTTCATGTTGTAACAAACAGGGTTTTTAACACCTACACTTTAATCCATTTTCTGTTGCTTTCATCCTTTGTGGCGTACATAAATGTCAGTCACTGTTGTGTTTCTTTTGTCTCACCTGTTTTTGCATCCTAAGCCTGCTGTTTGTATTAAACAAGCTTTTTGTTTAACGAGAGATTGACTACCAACCACTGATTCCATCAAACAGTGTGTTTCAGCCTTAACAATTACAGAGAGGTAACTGAAAAAGAAAAAAATTGTACCATAATCTTCTACAACTTTTTTTGAAGTAGTTCTAAACACCATGGCTTTAGCAGAGATGCATCTACCATAACATTTTAAAAAGAACCGTCAGACAGAAACCATCTGATGCATACCTGAGATGAACTACCAGGGTGTAAAACAGTTCATGCTATCATTTATCACTACCTTGAACAACTACACTACCCATGATACTTAAGTGACACAGTGACGCCTGTGATCAGTGGAACCCATTGTCTTGGGAGGATTTATATGAGAAACTTTTACATCTGAAGAAGACACAGGCGCAGTTTCTGTTCTGCTCATTTGAGGACAACATGGTTTCTCCAAACATTCAGGCTAATGAACTACACCACCTACAGTCCTGAAGTGTCACAGCAACTGTTCTGATTGGTTCTCTCCACAAGGACTCACTTACTTTCAATGACATCTACTTAACTGTACAGTTGTTTATGAATCACAGAGGGTTTGAATGGGGAAATACAAGTAAGTAGACACAAGTAAGTATGCTATTGACATTGATGTTTGGGGCTAATAAATAACAGTACGCTACCCATAATCCTCGGGTGCCAGAGCAATGACCCCAGAGTTTGCTGTTACCTAAGAATTTCAACTACTGATTGCTGCTACTGAAGATCAAATTTGTAGAAACTTAAGGCTTCACTTTGAAGATTCATGGCTACAGTGGTTGACAATACTCACCTGTAGTGAGGGTTCAATGCATTCTTTTGGAGTACAGGATTGCTCTACTCCAAAAGAATATGGTTAACTTTCTCAGAATAAGGTTACTGGCAGCCACCATTTATTACAACGACACTTCTGTGGATATAGTTGGCACCACGCCATAGTATGGGGGCAGTGAGGTAGAAACAATTTGTTTCTGTAACACTGGGGAATTTCTGATTTTAAAACTTTTGTGCTAATGCTAACACGCTGTTACATCCATCAAAAACATCACACAGCATAGATATAAAGTCCAGTGATTTATTACTGCCAATTGAATAAGAAAGATTTATTAACAGACAAAAAAGATCGGATCATTGTCTACATGTTTTATTAGGCCTGATGTCCACTACAAAAGAATACAGCTTAAATGACTAAACTCAGTGGAAAGGCAATGAAAACCTGTGAAGCAGATTTAACATAGTTACTGTACACTTAGCTGATGCCTTTGAGGGCATGTAAATATATACAACTAAAAAAATGACCTTAAATAATGATATGTGAATAGTTCACTTTTTCAGTTAACTTATATTTTAACTATGTACCTGAAATATATGCATTAACTCAAATATATGAATTAATTTTACTTTTCAAACTTTCACATCATTAGGCTTCAGATAAAGTAAATAGTTGATAAACTCTTCACCTGTAGAGATCATCTAATATGCAGATTTTTAACACTTTGTAAAACTGCAATAATGTAGATGGCAAATGTCAACATCTGTTTGCCCCATTTGTTTGCTCCTGTACTCGTCTCTGGCTCTTGTCTTGTAGGTGGCATGGAATCCTTGGTGGAGACTGCCTGCTGCTGTGGAGTCACGAAGCCTCAAAAACTACAATTATAAACATGACACATAGTTGGACATTTTATTAGGAACACTCCATTCCCATTATCATTATAGCTGTTCATGTAGATATTAGCATGATCTCCATATCCATGATCAATACATCTACAGTATCTACTTTTTAATTACCACATAGGCATGAGGTCCCTCTTGAAAATGGGATGTCACATCTCAAGACGCCTTTAATACATTCATACTTAATGGAGACAAATATGGTTGGGATGCACTTGTGGTCTGGGCACCCATGAGTTCGTCACTACCATAAATTCTTATTTTCAGTAAGACTATCATTGATTATACTTCTATAAAATGATCACCACAACCATTCAGACATGAGGACCCTTCTGAAAACGAGATGTAGCATCTCAAGAGGCTAACCTCTAATAAATCAGAGGACAGGTCTGTGGTTCATGGATCTGTCCCTAACTTTAGTTCTTACTTTAGTCCACTTGTCTCCTCTTACCTCCCTTCCTTTGCCCTCACCAAACACAGCATCGTGTGGATTTGCTGTTCATCATGAGACTGGGATCCACATTCAAGATTTCCTGCTGCTTAACAGAAGGTTTTTTCTTGCCGCCATGATGGAGGGATTCATGATTGGCTATATGGATTCATGTTGGGTGTTGGATGTATATATTTGTATATATATGTATATGTGTATCTTTATATGTATATATGTATCTATGCATATATGTGTATCCAGGGCTTGACATTAACTTTTTTGCTCATCAGCCACTGTGGCTAGTGGTTTCCAAGAGTTACTAGCCACTCAGTATTTTCACTAGCCATAATTTGTTATTGGATTATTATGTTCAATGTGATTAAAGCCGATGATGACATGCTAAAGTTTACTTAAAAAAGATTTACAACCTCTTTAAATGTAAATGACCCCTATGCACACTTAAAACAAGACTACATCAATGAAAGCCCTGAGGAAATTTAATTGACTTCTCCTTCATTGTCATTCTCATGAAAAAAGAAATGATTTTCTGATTACAATCGTTAATAAATATTTAAGCAGACAGTGTCTCTTGCTGAGTTTTTATCCGTTTAATTAATCTTCTGTACCCCTTTACCATTTTATTATAAGCAATAACAAACTACTATTTTAATTACTTTGTCTTAATATACTGCATATTTTCATATGAAAGGAGCACAATGTTACACACAACTTTATCAGAGCTGAATACCTGAGGACCTGTCCGACAGTCAGAGCAGAACATCACCTTCTGTCCCAGGTCATACACCAGCCATTCTCGACCTGTCTGCCATTTTTCATTAAAAAATCTTTTCTTTTTCGCCTCCTCATCCTTCGGTTCATCGGGTTTTCTCTTGTTTGGTTTCTCTTGTTTCTCTCCGGGTCTCGTAACTCCTTGGAAATGCCGCCACATCGCTCCTCCGCTTATCTTTTGACCCGAGTCTGACCTGATCCCCTGTCAGCAGTGACGTCGCAAAGGCTTCCACGAATGGACCAATGATGAGCAAACACTTTATGCAGGCAGTCCTCATGGGAATTGTAGTGTCGTGGTATTTTATTGCAATTGGTTCATTATTTCAGATGCCGTTTGAGAAAACTACAATTAAACGTGTACATAAAATTCAACCCGCCAAAGTGGCTAGAGGGAGCGGCGGTGTTACCAGCCACTGCCGAAATCCACCCGCAATTGGCGGGTTGGCGGGTTTTAATGTCAAGCCCTGTGTGTATCCATAAAATGAAGAGCTTTATGCTCTATTGTAAAGTGTCTTGAGATAACACTTGTTATGAATTGGCGCTATACAAATAAAGATATATTGATTGATTGATTTGGACCATAACTGATCAAATTACCACAAAAGTTAAATTTATATAGAATTTCCATACATCCATGGATTATCTATACTGCTTATCCCTTTTGAGGTCACAGGGGGCTGGAGCTTATCCCACATGGCATTGGGCAAGAAGAACACCCTGAACTGGTGACCAGCCAATAGCAGGGCCACATGGAGAGATGGACAACCTTCACACTCACACGTATACCTCAAGGCAATCTGGAGTCCCCAGTTAACCGAATGAGTATGTTTTGGTCCATAGGAGAGAACTGGAGTTCCCACAGAGAACCCACATAAGCACAGGAAGAACATGCAAACTTCACACAGAAAGGCCCTTACTGACATGAGGATCAAACCAGCAGCCCCTGTCTTAAAAAACAACACAGTTTCTTTAAGTTACACTTTTGGTGCAGATTTTGCCCCTTCTTCACGACAGCTTAGTGCAAGAATACATCAATAACATCAGTTTGAACTTCTGACACGCAAAACAAGATCACTAGGAGAGAGAATCGACCGGTCAGATCAGGTCTCTTTCAGTTTACATCTTCTTCCTTTCCTTGTGGGGTTAGCCCTCCATCCATGCACGCTTGGATGATTTACATCCACCATCCACCGGGGCTCCTTCAGACTGAATAAGCCCACATGATAGCAGTCTTGTGGGCAGTGGGGACTGGTGAAAAAAAAAAAAAAAAAACATAAAAATACAGTCAACATGCTCCGTTGTCCGCCCACAAACAGCTCTGAGCCACACTGTACGCTGCTGCCTCTATTCCAACATGACCCCTGACCCCCGCAGAGGTCCTGACAGGCTGAGCCTCTGACAGCACATCCCTCTGAACTCATTCTGCCTCTGAGAACAACGGAGCATGAAGCATGCAATACGTCACAGCAGAGACGCTTAGATTCTCAGTGTCAACAGACGTCAAACCAAAGTAAGCCATAATTACATCTCACTGACACTTTTTTAGGAGTCACTGCAGGCTGCTTTTTAACAGCAGACTCAGCTTCTTTTGTTTCTCACACTTTGATCAAACACCTGTATAGAAACACAAATATATATGCTCTCTGTGACGGCATGAGAGGCAGCTGAATAACACACATTCTGATTCTTTAAAATATATTTTAAAGAGAATGTGACTTCTTCTTCTTCTAATGTCCACAGAAGCAGAGGTATAACATAAGCTGCTTATGTCTTTGCCCTCTTGGACATTTTTGTCTTTAAGGGGAAGGATTATTTTTTACCAAACTCCCATTTTCACTCCACAACTCTGGCTAAGCTGACCACTCATTCGAAATCAAACAACCTTGCCTTCGCTGACCCCTAAAACAGCAGGCCTCACCTCGAGTCGGCTGTGAGGTCGACTCATTTCAGCAGGCTGCATAATGCTTCAGTTACAAAGCAAAACAATTTTATCTCATTTGTCTTTCTCATAGCTTTAGAAATGTGCAAGTAAAGGTCAGATAATACGATCTGGTCTCTGGTTCCTCAAAATGAGGAAAAGTCATTTTCAAGCTTTCAATGGAAGGCCTTCACTCTGCCATTTTTCATTTTCTTGGCTTGTAAGCTGTTTGAAAATATATATATCTGCCATGTACCAGAGGTTGTTCCAAACCCATATGTGACACACCATTTTTCATAGTGTGTGTTATTAAGCATGCAACACAGTAGTCTTGCTGTACAGTTGGATTAGCCTGATTCAATATCTGTAATCAGAATTCTTGGAGCAAGACCAATTTCACCAAAGTGGACTTGAGACATCCAGGGTAACCAGCTAAAGCCAGACTTGACCAGATCCCTTCTGAGCACGCTGGCTAATGTGTTTCACAAAGGTCAATCCAGACTGAGAAGGAGCAGCTTGGTCAACGCAGATGTGAGTAATACAGACAATGGCGCGTTTACGGCTTTCTTCTAAAGACCACAAGGTAGATCACAGACATACTAATCGAAACAGTATGCATGCACATACTTTGCTCAAAATGAAAAACAGCTAGGGATGGAAACTTATCAGGAAGTCAAACATATAATTTCTATAAAAAAGAAAAACAGCTGTTGCAATAAAGGAGTAAGAAAGGGTGGCAGAAGATAGGGGACCGCCTGAATGCATAAGCACTGATAGTGCATTCTATATCTACATAAAGTAGTGCATATTCAGCACAGTATGGTAATCTTTGTGATACTGAAATCTATATTTTAACATTGTACAATATTTCTAGCACAGGTGCAATCTTGGTGATAGTCCAGTCAATATCTATACAAAGTAGAACATCATCTCTTGGTTTCTATTCAATTTTCTTTTTCATCCCTTTAAAGTGTCCGAGTTCTTTGAAAAGAATTTTAAAATGAACTGCATTATTAATAACATTTCTATAACTCGTATGGTCATTATCATTAAAATAACTGTAGGAAAAAATCTGGTTTCAGATGAGAGTGCTTCTGACTGAACAGAAGGATTTATTGAGTCTGTCTGTTAGCCTGGTCAGGAGCAGGCCAGTTGTACAGGATAAATCTCCATATTAACTTATGTGCCTGCGCTTTCATGAAACCAAATCACAGCTAAATTCATACAGGATAATTAGAAAATACCAGCAAAATCCCCTGTCTAGGTTTTGTGAAATACCCCCCTGGACTGCATTTCTTAAAAATAAACAAATAATGGCACAACAAACTTCTCTATGGAAAGGATATATTCTCTCCTCTCCCAAGATGTTTCTGTCTTGAGTGTGTTGTACAAAGTGGCTCACGCTCTGTCCTTTACACCCCGACAGTAGCTCTCACCTACGAAGTTATCTGACTGGTCCATAATGAATGTGATTGGTGGCATGGTCCAATCAGCTGATTTGCTCTGAAAGGTTATGCCCATTCCCAAACACTTTCTATGGGTCCACTGCATTGCTTCATGGCTGCAGTCCATCTGGTACTTCAGGTTACATACTTAATCAAAGTACTGGCTTCTATGATCCTCTAAAAGATGAAGTATGACAAATAAAAGGCAAAAAAGGCAATGTCTTTCACAGCATTCAGATGGTAGGGCCAGTGTTTGGCATAAACAAAGTTAACGTATGGATTTATCCTGCCTTGTATTAATGGTTCTGTGGTGGTGCTGTGATAGTGTTGGGGATGGTTTCTCGGCACACTTTGAGCCCCTTCATACTGAGCTTAATTTAAACACAGCTGAGTATTATTACAAACCATGTCCATCCCTTTATGGCTACAACACATCCATCTTCTGGTTGCTTACTTCAGCAGAATAACTGATGCCACAAAGCCCAAAATCATCTCATCATCTTCTTGAAGAACACAATTAGTAAACGGAAATCTAATGGCCTTCACAGTGACCAGATCTCAACCAATGGAGAACCTTTGAGATGTGATGAATGGAAGATGTGCAGATAAAAAATCTGAGGAGAACCGCAAGATGCTATCATGTCTAAAGGACCAAAATCTCCTTGTTGACTCTACACCACAAAGAAATAAGGCAGGTCTGAAGGCAGAGGGGAGACTAACACAGTCATTAAGTTGCTGCTGTGTGTATGTGTGCATGCCCTTGCAGGACTTCAGCAATAATATCCTTTTTAACATTTTTGTTTAGCTCTAAATTTTCCTTCTTTTAAGTTCCAACCAGCTCTATTTTTCAATGAATAATTTTGTATGGTTGAACATTTTTTGAACTTCGAGTCATGTTTTTCTGACCAGGGATCATAATGGGTAGAAAGGTTAGAGCAGTTAAAAATAACAGTGTGAACCAACAGCCAAAACGCAACAAAAGTAAAAAAGTTTGGTCAAAGCTGTGTTGTAAGCAGCGTTTCGGGTGGCATAGAGCTTCATCTCAGAGCAGCAACCATTTCCAGATAGCAGCATAACTCGTAAGTTATAAAGTTATACAATTCCTTTTTCTTGTAGTTCGAGAAACTTGTTGGTTTAAGGTCGGATAATGAAATATGAACTCAAAAACTTCGAGGACCTTTCACTGAAGGGCCTAAATCTGTCAATTTGTCATTTTCTTGACTAGTAAAACAGTTTGAAATAATATCTGCCATGTTCCACAGCTTGTTGAAACCCGCACCCTCTCTACATGTGACATCCTATACCCCACACTGTGTGTCAGCAGGCCCGGGACACCCACTCGATCACAATCTCCACTTCTCCCATCTAAACAATGCCGTCGTCATTTGTCAAACCCCTCTATCTGTCTCGTCCCCCTCCATCTGCACGGCGCAGCTGAGTGATGCAGGGCTGTGATAGGTGCCTGTCAGAGACCATGCGTTTGCAGCGCATGCACATATACACACATGAGCGTTCGGTGTGGGCATGATGGAGACGGATGCAGCTGTGCATTTGAGCATCCCGACAGAGTGAGTGTGTGTGACAGACAGTCAATCATGCCGTGATGAGAGGTAATCGCACAGTGGACACATCAATTAGTTATTTTCTCAAGGGACAAGCAGGAGAAAAACATTGCCGTTCTCCAGGTAAAGGATTTGCATTTCATCGCTCTTTCATCTCCCACATCCTTCTTGTATCTTTATCTTTCCTTTTTTTTCCCTCCAGCCACCCCCATCCGTCCCTTTCTCCCTCTCCACTTTGAATTTGGCTGTTTGCTTGTTTATCTGCGCTCATTTCTCCTCCTGCCTGTCTGCTAGGGAGGGAGGTTGAGATCCAGACGATCAGGGCTGACTGATGGTGTATGAGCGCAGCCTGTGAGCGATGAGAGCTCTGCCCAGCTGGATCATTTATACTGGGCCAGGCTGTGAGCTAACATATGTATCTCAAAGACATCTGAGACAATCCAAGGATGGTTTCAACACACACAAACATGCACAAAGGTAAAAGCAGGGGCATGATGTGAAACAATCCGTGACTTCCTGGAGGGCAAAGCTCTACACTTCTTTGTTGCAAACATGTTGAAGGGAAGCTTGTAACATTTGACCTACAGCAAAGATGAGAAGTCATTGCCTTCTAAGCTCCATTTCCTTGTTCTCCCCTCTTGTTTTCCAGCTACCCATTCAGCCAGAGTCAACTCACATCAGGGGCTCGGCTGGCTGGATTTAGAGTTGTTATGCATGTAGGTCACTTCTTGTTTTTCCACAGTTTTTTGTGTTTACGAGCTGAAGCAGTGGACATTCCCTGAGGTTGCAAAAATGTGGTACAGTCTCTCGGCTCTCGCTGGAGATCGCTCTGTCCTTCACACCCACTTAAGGCCGGATTCAGTCGGTGCTTGTCAAAGCAATTTTACACAGCAATCTTTATTTACAGGAAACCACCCCATACACACACAAACACACAGACGCATAGGAGTCCACCATTTCCAAGACCCAGAATTCAGTTCCTGGGATCAGATTTGGCAGTTCAATAGTCTGAACTATCTTTTACTCTATATCCTGTATCAGCTCCTATATATTAAACTCTTCCCTGTGAGAGGATTTTTTCCGTTGAGATTTCAGACCCTGCTGTTTGCCTTTTATAAAATAGTTTTAGCACACTGCCTGTTTGCAGTTTCAAGCCACACTGTATCATATTTCCATCTAAAATCTTGGGAATACATATTTGATGAATAAAAAAGGGAAAAAAAGTGTCATACTATCCAACAGCTCTTGAAGTGTGGTTGTAGAGGTGACACTATAGCTGTGTCTCAATGCTGCATATGGAGCTGGGCTACATTGCCCGAATGAATCAAAGACTGTGCCATTTTGAAGACTACTTAAAAAACAGCAAACAAATGTGCACCATTCATCTTGGACCAGATGATGATGTGTTGTTTATGAGCAGTCATACCCCAGGATTCATTGTGAGACAAGTCTAATCACATGGTTTTAACTCAGCAAAAAAACTATGCAGATATGGACCTTGAAACCTAGAAAGACCTTTTTGTTATTATTTATTCAGGCATTGGTACCCAGCAAGAGGTGACTGGACAGAATCCAAAACTGTGGAAAGAAAATGGAGTGTGAAATCATGCTTTACGATGCTACTCCTCTTCACATGTTTTAAGTATATGTTTGTGCTAACATAGATTAAAATAATTAGGCTCTGTTCACTCATAAATGGATCCCTGGTTGCTATTGTAAAAAAAACTATACAACAAAACTACCTTTTCAGGGATGAAATTATTGAATATGAAAGGTCTGCAATGACACATTTTTTTAATCTAGGCAGATCCATCTTGTCAGCTCCAATCTGCCGACTGTGAGTGGCGTCCTTTAGAGCAGGAAGAGGTGGGAGCTACAAGTGGGATGACAGTAGGAAGTGACTGCTAGTACAGATATGAGCTTAGACGCTAACAGCTTCAGTAGCAGTTTTTGCTTTATTTAATGTATAACAAGTATAAACTCTCCCAACTTTCTATAGTCTGGATATTTTCACTCCGATTCCCACGTTTTGAGGAGAATTTGTTTCATGAAGTTGCTCACATTCTGTATCACAGTAGCACCCATCTATGACCTTACCTGACTGGCCTGTTATAAATGTGGTTGGAGGAAAAATAGACCAATCATCAGCGGGATATGCTTCTGAAAGGTTCTGCCCAATTCCAAAACACTTTCTATGAGCACCTTCCAAGGTGGAATAGTTACATATGTCGAACAGTCTACCTGGTGTGCCAGGTGACTTGAGAATATCTATGGTATTCCTAAATTTCATGCACATATCACGATGCTTACTGCAGAAAAATTGAGGCCATGCCCCCCACACGGGCAGTGTGTTCCTCCATCACATGCAAATATGATTTCTAGAACCCCAGACTATGAGGATTGTGGATGGCTTAAAGTGAAGTTAAAAATTATTATTCAGTAACATAATTAAAACTTGAAACATTTCTATTTACAAATGAGATTTGATGTTTTCCAATAGTAACACTTCCATCCACTGTATGGATGTCTACCTATGGTAAAACAAATGTTATATTTATGTTTGAAAACTCTTAAGTTTTATTATGTTGCCCCCAACTTCCAGTTAATTCCCATGAATTCCCATACATCACATTACTCCCATGAAAAGTTTCAATCTTGGAATATTTCCAAAATTACCTGACTTAACTTCCCATGGAAAGCATCTTGACAGTTCAAAATATTTATCACAGGAATTCCTCACCACACCCCTTTTCGACCTTATCATGAGATTGCCACAGTCCTGACACCAAAAAACACCAATGTCCCAAAACTGCAGTAGAAGAACATCACAGACTAACTGTTTTATTAAGCTTGACCTCTATTAGGAGGAGGACAGTGAGAAGAGATAATTTTTTATAGTATTTACAGTGACACAGCCATGAAAAAAGCTAAGCAAAGCTATGGATTTAAAATCAGAGCTAACCTCCCAGGTTAGATGATCTGTGAGCTCTGGGTAGCAGCAACCCTATATTCTTCTTCAAAAGACCATACATTAAGGACATGTATCTCCACATACACTGTAAAAATGAAAACTTAAAATTGTTGGCCTGACAATGTTTTTTAAGTCAGGCAAACATTAAATGTTTTGTTGTGTTGCAAACAACATAAAATCAGTTAGCTCAACTACCTTTTATAAGTTTGTTGAGTAAAGTTGGTCTCATATAAAAACTTAGGTTGGCAGAACTTAAAATTGTAGGTTTGAGGCTATGAATAAATTCTTTGAGTTGACTTTCAGAAAGAACGGGGTTTCCAACTCAAATCTGCAGGGGTCTTTCTGCACTTTCAAGTTCCCACATGTTCTGCCATTTTCCCTGTGCACTTGTCCTGGATGGATGTTATCTCAATAAAGGTGAGTATTTTATTTGAGTATTAATCAAAGTCTAGCTTTGCAGTTGATTTTGACTTGATGCAGATTAATGTTACTTTATTTTTTGTCAGTTAGCTTAAAACAGCATGGTCATTACAGATATGTTAGCCACCTTGAACATTAGCTAGCTACCATGCTAGTGGTTGACTGTGCTGTGTCGAGATGCTGCTTCACCAAACCACTAACCCGGGTGAGGAGGTGTTTTTCATGTGTATTTAGTACAGTTTCTTTTCTGTGAAAGCATGAATTATCATGTCTCAAACTTTTAAATCAAAACTCCCTGTTGACATGTTGCTAGAAAAAAGGTTGATCTTATCTTGGCAAATAATAGATTGTGTGCCTGAACAGACGTAAATCCGTTTAATTTTAGAGGGGAATGGCTATAAACAAAACATTGCTCACAATTGCTGCAATGAGATGTGTATGCTATAACATTGAAAATCAAATACATGTATAGACAGCTCCACAGACTGACATATTGGCCTATGGCACGGTACAGATTAGCAATGATACTAAGAGGACCCTTTCTCCTGCACAGTGCAGCGGGTTGGATTGGCACAGATGCACTGCTGAGGTTCGCCAGGCCATTTGAGAGGCAAAGTTTGACTGCAGCACCTGGCTCCTGTTGTTTGCAATACGATGGTAAGTTCCTACCCAAAACTGTTTCTTAAAGTTCTAAATACAAAGTAGTAAATTATTAAGACACAATCATATTAGCTGTGAACCAAGAGCCCTGCAAGAATTTTTCCCTTCAGGAAGAATGTAACGTTCTTCTATTACTGAATATATAATACAATCAGTTCAATAGAAATCCCAGTACTACTCCTCAGTCTGAAGATAAATATGCCAGTAATGTCAGTCTGACATTAAACGCATTACTTTATTTCACGAAAAAGAAAAGTATCAGAAAATGAAACACAACCTACTGTGCTACAGATTACCATATTTTCCAGTCTAAAAATTGGTATTTTTATCATAATTTAGCTGATCCTGCAACTTGCACCTTGTATATCAAAATATAAATAATTTGACTGAAAATGTCAAGTGGTCTTACCACAACAAAAGGATAATATTAAATATTTTATATCTGGGGTGTATACAATTGTACTTATAAATGCAGTAACTACATTTTAATTTACCACTTGAAAATACATTTTTAAGGATTATTTTTAAATTAAATTATATGCGTTTTTCAATAAAGACCAGGACCAATACTGAAAATGGTTTAGCTTTTTCTAAATAATGTTTGACAAATTATACATAAACTGTTAAAAAAAAGTGTTTTAGTACATTCCAAAAGAGGATTACATCTTATTCTCCTTGAATTTTCCTGTAAAATGTAACATTTTCAATTACAAAAAAAAAACGAGTTACAAAACTGACAAAACCGTCACACCATCTTACTATGTTACTTTTCAAGAAAAAGTGGCACAAAATTCAAACATGAGAGTCAGCAAGTATAATTGAACTTGTGCATTTTATTATTTTCATTGAGGAAAAAAATGCCAACAACTAAAATTGGGCGTTTTCTATTAACTAATTTTAGAATTTTTATATGGACCCTGCCACTTTGACCTACTTTTTTGTTTTTGCTTGACAATGTCATCTATTGGGGGATATGAGGATCTATTATTTTGTAATAATCATGAAACACAAGAAAGTTAATACATGTTATTTTACAGATATAAATTCTTTTTTTGCCTAATAATGAACATGTTTTTGAAATTTCATATGTTTTTGAAGCTGTTGTTCATTTTCATCTTTGTCAATGTCCATCCACTACTGCTACACTTGATGTATTATTTATGTATTTATTTATAATATATATTTAAAAGTTGTTAGTGAATGGAATAAAAATATTTATTAATTATATATATTGTATTGTATATATATTATATAGTCCACAAATTCTCCAAAGTTACCATAATATTCAGAACATTTTGTTCATTGTTAAACAAGACAAATGTATAACTTTGCCAAAATAATAGATAATGTATTTTATTGATACTTTCAAAAATTTTTTTAGCAAGTTTTAGAATTTGGTGCCAAGTTTTTTTGGTTACAACACTTTGACATTTTTGCCATTGTCCCCTAAAAGCCCCACAAAATTGATCAAATGCAGAAATTTTAGACTGACTCTTCAAATAAGAGAATGTATTCAAGTTATTTGTTCATTCATTTTAAAATTTTCTCTGATGTTAGCTGTTAGCTGGTAGCTGCTAACGCTCCAGCTGAACAACAACTGTTCGCAGGCTCTGTTGTTCAGTTGGAGCATTAGCATTTTTTCCTAATTTTATCTTTATTCCTACTCTGGGGTTGCTTTTAAAGATTGGCCCCTTTTGTGATGTATATTTCTGGTTTGAACTAATGCAATCTTTTTTTTTTTGGAGGGGGGGGGGGTAGTGACAGGACGATCACCTCCAAGATGACCACTCCCTCGTTAAAGGAACTGAAGTAAAGGTAATGGACTGGCCGAGCATGTCTCCAGATCTGAACCCTACTGAGCATCTGTGGGACGTCCTCAGAAGGAAGGTGGAGGAACACGAGGTCTCTAACATCCACCAGCTCTGCGATGTGGTCATGGAGGTGGAAAAGGACTCCAGTGGTAAAATGTGGAGCTCTGGTGAGCTCTAAGCCCAAGAGAGTTAAGGCAGTGCTTAAAAATAATGATGGACACAAAAATAACGCTTTGGGGTGTGCTCACTTTTGTTGACAGCAGTTTAGACATTATTGTCTGTGTGTTATTTCAAGGTGGCAGTAAATTGACACTGTTGTACAAGCTGGACACTCACTATTGTATCAAAGTGTCACTTCCTTAATGTTTTCCCATGAAAAGATGTAATAAAATATTAGCAGAAATGTGAGAGGTGTACTCACTTTTGTGAGATACTGTTTTTGGAAATTCCATTTACTACACATAAACTGA
The DNA here is from genome assembly GCA_036419115.1 of Scarus forsteni. Taxonomy (NCBI): domain Eukaryota; kingdom Metazoa; phylum Chordata; class Actinopteri; order Labriformes; family Labridae; genus Scarus; species Scarus forsteni. The sequence goes on from JAZDUH010000443.1 coordinate 20,691,689, forward strand.
GACTGAGTGAGACTGCGTCATAAAGAAAAGTGTTAACAATTCTACAGTTAAGGTGAATAACATTCGAACTGACTTGGTTTTGTTAGTTATGTGTGTGACAGGAAAGTTGATGGAATTAGTCTTGTTATGTAGGGCTCAAAACCTGAGGTCATAATACATATAAAGGAACATTTTCTGATTGAAAAATGTTTGCACATCTTTATTTCAGAATTTTTGGTTTGCAGAACTTGAAATCTGAAGTTGTTATACATATGAAAGGTACATTTTATGAACAAAAACTAACAAGTTGGCAGAGCTTTAATTCAACTGAATTATTTTTGTGTGCAACTCAAAAAATTAAGTCACAACAACTTTAATGATAAGTTATCTCAACAAAAACTTATTTGTTTGATCAAACTTAAGATTTTTAGTTGGACCTCAAAACTCAAAAATTTAAGTTTAGTACACTTTAACGATCAGTTATCTCAACAAAAATTATTTGTTTGATCAAACTTAAGATTTTTAGTTGGACCTCAAAACTCAAAAATTCTGTGGAGACTGTTGCCTTGAAATTTTGAGTTGGCACAACTTTTTTGTTTTTACAGTGTACCATCTCTACAGATAACTAAAGAGCATCAGTCAGCCTGTTTCATCTGGTGTTCCTCAGTTCACCAGGGCCGGTCCTGCATGCTCTATTCCTGCTTTCAGTCCATCTTCTTCCTCTGTGTGTTGACAGGACCACCTGGTGCTGCTGCTGGCTGCCAGATTTTGGATTATCCTGCATAACAATAGGCCAAAGGATTGTTTGGACCAGTTCCACTCCCGAGGTGCCAGAGAGTGCTCCGCTTCTTGCCCTTCAGAGACAGCGGCTTCCCTCCCAATCGTGCACACATGGACGCACGGCCACTTTGGGACCATGCCCCCCCCCACCTCACACCCATTCAAGCTGTTAATTAACGTGTCCTTGTGTTTATGGCTATCCAGTGGCCCACAAGGGATCCAGAAAGGTCTGCAGTAGTTTACATTCACAATGAAGCACACAAAATGGAGATTTGTACAGTTAGCACACACAGTTAGAGGAGGAACAGATGATTCTGAGAGATACAAGTTGGGAGGAAAGTGTAATATCAACTTGCTCTGAGCTGAAAGGGTGTGCTTGTGTGCACATGCAGGAGAGTTCCATTGTAAAATAAAAAATACACATCCACTGATGCTCTTTTCCTCACAGGGACTATTAACTTAAATGGGCTATGGACTATGTGTCTGCAAAAAATCTCATTGCATATGCTATGACATCTCAACAGCCTGGAGCTGCACTGGAATATGTGGCCTTCGGGCAACCAGAAGGGCTCTTACTGTACTCTAAAACAACATTATCATGGCAGTTAAGCTCACACTATAGTTGTCAGAGTCATGACCCTACAGGAATAGCCTGAAACCTGTGCAAAAGAACCCGCTTCTAACCGTCCAAAACACGAACCAAATCCGTCACTCAAACAGAAAATGGAGGACACTGAGATGTAAGAGAAGAGACACTCAGAGAAGGAGGAAAAAGGTGAGCGATAGAGGAAGAGACACTTCAGAGAGGAAATGTTAGTTTGAACGACAAAACTAACACAGGAGGGGTTGCGATTTAGACATCAGCTGTAAGAATTTTGACTGTTTTTGACTTGAGCTGATTGTGTTGGCACTCCATCACTGAGTTACAATCTGTTGCGTGTCCTTCTGCATGGAGAAACAGGCAGCACCTGAAGACACAACACTTTTGTTAGCAAGAAAACAACAATCCAAAATGAGCATTTCAACAAAAAAAGTTGATTCACTTGCCCCCAAAGAAGTAAATTGAATATTCTTGAACAATTAAAGATTTTATGTACATAGAAATTGTAGTTATATGCCTCCAGGGGTATTCAAGATAGTGAAAGCACTGTGGTAAAAGATAAATGTTCTTTATTTATCCAGCTCTTCACAACAACCCTGTCGGTGCACCAAAATGCTTTACAACACATAGTAAATAAAAAGGAATTTTTTTTTTTTTTTTTTAAACAATAAAAACTACAAAAGCACTCGGAGAGCGCAGACCTCTGCCAGTGCCACAGTCCTCAGCCATATTGTGATTTTGACCATAAATATTAGTACTACCTTTATTTCATCAAAATATTTAGATTTCTTGACCATGAAAACATACCATTAGCAATTGGATTCATAATTACCTCCGCGAAGGATCTATGTTTTTGGAAGAGTTTGTTTGTCCGTCTGTCTGTCCGTCTGTGAACAAAATAACTCAAAAAGTAATGGATGGATTTTGATGAACTGATTCGATTTTGGTGTTGGTCCGTTTTTGGTATGGAACTTGATCCTGGGAGCAGCAACGGAAGAGGCTTGGTCACCCCAGTGTTTGTACTTTGACCTGGGTACTTCCAGCAAAAGTTGGCTCGACAACAGAGCTCTACCAGGCTCCCGAACAATTAAAAGTCCAGTTAAATGCGCCAGGGCAAGGCCATTAAGAGCTTAAAATCAAGTTTAGAATCAATCCTGTAATGGATGTAGGTAGGGCAAAAAGACTTGTCCATCTGCGAAACAGCCAAAAGAAGGTATTTATGGAGGGCAGAACCTTTCAGGAGCATAACCAGCAAGTGACTGGATGATCATTCCATTTACCACAACCCTAACAAGCCAAAACCATAGGTGGGCATAACTGCCAATATGTAAAGTCACCAAAACATGTTGAGAAATGCTTTCAGTGTTATTTGTTATTCATTTAATAATGAAATGTAGACTGTTAATGTCTATGCTGATTTCTGTATGAGCACTTCCTGCTGTCATCTTGCCAATAGGTCTCACCTCTTCTGTTTCAAAAGATGCTTATTGTATTGTGCCACTTTGGGCCGCCACAATTACTATAGATTGGAGCTTGGCAAGACAAAGAATCAGGCAGATCCAATAGCTGCACAAGGTTAACATAAAACTTGAGAGAAGCATTTAATGGCCTGCTTATTTGAAATATTATTGTTAAGGAAGAGTTGAACATGATGCCCTCAGCCATTCCCTCTGTCCTTTAACCTCTAAGGTACAATTTATTTATCTTCAAACCAGTGTGAACATTTGTAGGTGTAGTTCAAAGACTCCTGGAAAGCACATTTTCTAGATATTGTGATCACAAGAACAAACAAGGCACAAAGACCCTGAACTTTGGCCTCAAAAGGGTGTATATACAACCACCTTGGAATTTGATATTTGACCTCCAAATCTGATCAGTTTGTAGAATTCAGAAGACAAAGAAAAGGAGTGCTACCTGGACTCAGCAGAGTTTATTTGAGGTGCTCTTTGGAAGGGGATTCAAAAGGTCCTTGAAAACAAAAAGAAGAGACTCCAAGGCACTCTCTTTATACTATGAAAACGCCTTTATTTTATTGGCATGGTCATGTAGACCTTGACCCTGATCAGTTTGTCTTTGAGATAATGTTTGAGTGAAATAGTAGGACTATTCTTTGAGATATTGTGTCTGCAAGAACAGCACAGACAGACATGCAGCTGGATGAACAAACAACTTAAAAACACAATTCCTCTGGTCTTTGCTATTTTTGACACTGAGGCTTTAAAACTCTCATTAGAGTTTCAGAGGACTCGGGTAGGACCGGCGCTGCTGCTTTTGATATTCTGCCGTCTTGCTTTGCAATTGTAGTATCAAGAGGAAGCAGCTAGTGGCCAGATGTCATGGGAAGACACTGTTTCTCATTTGTTACTCACACAGAATAGAAACTGCAGGAATTAGAGGTTAATTACCACTGAGAAAGTTCGAGAGTGCTGGGAAAGAGAAGGTGTGAGTGAAAGAATCAGGCGAACAGAGGAGTGAGGCAGGGAAAGTTAATTTCCATCGCTGTTGTTTCAGTGTTGTTCTGCAGCTGGTGATGAATGACAGACAGAGAGCTCTCAGCTGGAGGAGGATGGCTAATGGAATTGTGCGGCATCAGCCCCGAGATTCATGAGGAGAACACACCACATTAGTATTATTCTTTCTAAATGCCATGCATGGTTAGGGACTTCCTGCTTCACACAGACGGTGCTGCATAAAAAGCTCTCCACAAAAGATTTAGATATCATATTGTCCAAGTTATTCTGCTTTGATTCATGGTGAAATTAACTGAAAGAAAAAGCTGTATCCAGTCTGAATCCGTACTCTACAATGTTTTCTAGCTATGGAATTGTTACAAAGTGATGTTTTTCTTTTCTAAGTTTTAGCATGTCCAATACTTCCACCAGGTACTTTATAATCGGTCAGTCAAAGTTTATTTATAAAGCATATTTCACAGAAATGAAGTGTAATCATTATTAAGTGTTACCAAAAAGGGTATGAAATGAATAAGCATAAAAAATAAAAGCTTTATGTCCTTGCTAAGAAATAAAAATGGAAAAAACACACAATCTCCTCCTCTCTTTAACACAAGAGCTGCATTGATAAAATTTCAAACTTCCTGTCTTTTTATTTCATTTTCAAAACCTGTAACCCAACATAAACATACACCTAAACATGCACACTCACACACATCTTTGTGTATTTGGAGTCAGTGGAAAGAGGAACAAGCACTACAAACAATGTGTGACCACATGCCAGACATGTTGTAACATATTACAACCATATGGCTGTTTAATGTCAGCTATTTATCATGGGGTGATGGCAAAATATAACAGATAAAAGGGCTAAAATCATTCTAAATCAAACACAAAAGCTGCCAGATTGAGTCACTGTGAGTTTTCATAGTTTTGCTACTATTCTAAATGATCAATTTGAAGGTTTTTACATATTGTTTTCTTTGATTTTCGTTCAAATCTGCTCTTTGTAACAATAAAGAGTAGACCTGGTGTAGGTCTTTTTTTCCTCAGACTATCACTCTGTTCTTCTAGAATGACAAATAATACAGGTACATAGTGGGCAGGTGGAGGCAGGTCCTGAGAAGAGTGCTGCGTGTTGATTCAGTTTGAGGTGTAATATGACACTGATGATGTTCAGCAGAGCGTGAGGCCAGTCGAGATGAGAACGCCTTCATATATCGTTTTCTCCCCTCGCCTGCCCGCTCTCTTGCTCCGCTTGTATTCTGCCCAAGTGTACCCTTCACCTGACCACCCTGCTTCTCTTTCCAATGTTTTATTGTCGAATTGATTCACTACTGTATTTACTGTATTCACTGCTGGAATTATGAACTATTAAATCAAAGCAAACAGGCTGAGTGGATGAAGTCATCAGATACAGTGGCATTGATTATTCCCAGTAGACTTCTCCCTCGCTCCCACCTTCTCCTGCGTCCTACTGTTTCTCTGGATGACTGAGCTGTGGCCACTGGCCGAGTAATGATGGACAGATCATTACTTCGCTCCCTGTATGCCAAGTGAGCCGTTTCTCACTTTTTTTTTTACAGGCAAGGACAGAGAGCCCAGCGAAGGAGACAGAAAGTAAGAAGGAGAAAAGAAAGACAAAGACATCAGTTTATGGTAAATGCAGTCTCTGGGCGTTTCACAGTCTGTCTTGGTATTCTCCCCTCCCCCCCTCCTCACTGTATTCTTCATTCTCCAGACTGCAGCTCTAACCTCTTTAGAGAATATTATAGTCCCCTGCCATCAGGAAAGCCCATTACTCCATCCACAGAGCTTTGTCCATGGAGGTATAGCTTTACTTTCCATTTTACATCTGCGATTGTGTGAGTGTGTACGACCATGAAAATGTAACAGAGGCTTTACAGCTGTGGAAGGTAATGTCTGTAACAGAATCACTCTCAGTTCTTGTTTACAGGGACAGAGGAATTTGAGTTATGATTAATGTCAAGATGATGAACAGCTCTTTCATGTAAGAGCATCTGTATTTGCTTGTTTGTGGTTTAATGTCTTAATCCTGAATTATTGCCATGTTTGGGTTGAGCTACTGTGAAAACCACTAATTACTGTTAAAAAGAACATTTCAATATTCTTTTCTGTAATAACATCACATTGTAACATGAGAGCAGCCATGTCGCCTGTAATGAACCCGGCAGCACTGGCCCATGCAGTCTGAGAGCCATGAGAGGCAATTTGTTCCAGAAAAATTAACTCATTCATGGAAAAAAGGCATGTGTACTTAATTGTGTGTAACTTGTTGGGCTCTAATTTCGTAGAACAGCCACAGGCATGCCGCACCTGCCCTGCACCCTGTCTGCGCCGCACTGACAGGGTGTGTCCAGCGCACTTTGCAAGTTTCCTGCAGTGCACAGAGAGGCGCACTCCAGGCGCAGCAAGGTGCAGCCATGCAAAAAGGCGTGAGTGGGTTTTGTACAGCCAAGTGTTGTCTTCACCAATCAAATGAATGCCTCCTTGCCTTTAAATGCGCTGAGGGCGAGGAGCAGCGACTGATTGGTCTGACTGATCCCCGCCTGCACACAAAGACTAAAACAGAGAAATATGTGAAATCACTGGTAAACCCTTAAGACACAGAGTGATATACATTTATTTTCTCTCTTTTTTTGTCTTTTCTCCCTCTTTTCTTTGAATTTCATGAGATGCGAGAAGCTGGATACATACTCTGTATTAGATGATGAGGCTGTTTATTGTTGACTTGTGAGATGTGCATCAAACTTCCAACTGCCATAAGGTTAAGTTTCCATTATGTCAAATGGCTTTAATCCGACATCAGATGTGACGGCACAATTAACACAGATCCAATAGATCCTAATGTATATGCTGGTTCAGACGGTTACATTGAATAGTGGTTGATGTGATTGTTTATTGCATTGAAATGTGTCCGACACTGTGGATGAACGAAATTAACACTGCCCCAGGCCCTGCGCTTCGCACCAAAATTGGGACCCATTGTGTGTATTTTATTTATTGTCTTGTTAAAAAAAACAGCATAAGTTGGAGGAAAACTGTACTTGCACCTTATTTAAAAATTCAAATATAAAATAAACAGCTCAACAGCACATTAAGGTGCCTGGAGCAGTGAACCACCTGATCCAGCAGGGGGCACTCCCAGAACAAACCAGCTTGGCCAGTGCTCCCTTGACCTCAACAGCTGCATCTATTCTTCCAGAAAGCACCCAAAGAACACTTTGAGGAAATATAGGACTGGCAAAAGCACCCCAAGCATCCAATTATGTGCAAGGTAACTGAGCCACTGTTAAAAAACCCAAGGGCCCTTTGGTCAACCTTCCACCCACTGCAGTCCAGTGATACCTTGTCAAGTTCCCATCCCTGTGCTTCCAAGTCCTTCCAAGCCAGATGCACAGAAAAAGGCCATAACAGACAAGATTGCAAGCTTCAGATGAAAGGATATGTGGCCTACCAGTGTGGCCTCAGAAGAGGTAAATATTACAATGGTATAATGAAAATGTAGTGTTTGCAGCTAGGGGGATGAATATGCTCAAAAACAATAAAGTTCAAGTTTTGTGGAAAGCGATGGCCCTAGATATCCATTCTCACCATCAGCTCTCCCCAACTAATGTGCCAACAGTGCAATCAGCTGGTAGCCTGAACATGAAAGATTTAATGCCTAAGTCACACATTCCTGTTTCTCATAGCGACTGTGCACGACTGTACACGATTGAGGAGGCTGGTGTGATCACTATGATACGGGATTAAATAACTGTCTCACCCCTGGAGACACCCCGTAAATATACCGTCAGTGGCGCTGCTACAGCGCTTCAGGGGGCGTTTGTCCCGCTCCAGTTAGGTTAATTCAGCGATATGACGAGGATTCCATCCCGCTGGCAGGACGTCAGCCCCACTCGAGCTCAGTTCGCGTCACGTAAGCCCCGACTGAGCCCCGACTGAGCCCCGTCGCTTGCGCCGTCTTGAACGGGACACAGTCGGGGCTCAAGCGGACACATCCTTGTCAGTCGTCCTCATAAAGCTTTCAGGATTGAGCCAGGATTGGGCCACATTCAGCTCGACTGAGCTCCGTACATGCCCTGCTAATACCGCTCGCCTTAGGACTGCATTAGGCTTCCATCCCGCTATACTGAGAGTGGCGATTCTCCACAACAGTTTTGAACAGTTCCCCTCCGTTCATCTACGTTCCCCTCCGTTCATCCACGACTATACAACGCTGATCCAGACCAAGTAGCGCATGCTCCACGACCAAAGCACGCTTTATCAGGATTATGACAATCGTGCACAATCGCCATGAGAAACGGGAATGTGTGACTGGGGCTTAAGGCTGTACATGCTCCATTTACCAGGGAGAAATCACGCAATTAGCAGATATGAAATCTAGTGTGGACAAAGAAACCATATTTGGGTGCGCCTGAAAACAGAGGTTTTTTCTTCTAAGTGAACCAAAATTTGGTTTGCACTGGCAGAGCAGGTTATCCAAGCAAAAAAATAAAAAAATAAGGCAAGCAAACCAAAAGAAATCTGTGGCTTTGGCCAGTTACCACTACAGCAAGCAGGCTAACATAAGACTCAGTGACGATAACCAGCAGTGTGGATAACATTAGTACTGCTGGTCTTGCCAATCTACAGTCCTTTTAACAGGTTAAAGTCTATAAGTCCATGCAAATTATGGTTAATAATCACTGTGGTCAACATGCAAGTAACACCTATCTTTATTTCATGGCTTTATATACATTCAAACTGCTTTTAATCAATGAAGTGTAAATAGAGTTTGGAGCTAAAAATGTTCAACATGCCTTTTTTGAGCAACAGAAACAATAGTTTAATGCTCACGTTATTCACCATATAGACAACCTCTTTATTTTACAAAATAGTGTTATTTTCTCATTTTATTTATGTGGAATAAAAAGTTTTCTACAGTAAAGACTGATACTGTTTGTTATCTCTTCTGGTTAGTTGGACATATGGCCTTTTTTAAAATAGAGTCACACAGATCAAAACACATCTGATCTCACATCGATCCCCACTCTTTCTTACCATCCATCCTGCATTCTCTCTCTCACTCTCTCTGTCTCTACATGAAGCCAGATTGCCCTTCACTAGAGGTAATGAAGCCACTCTATCAAAGAACTCCACCCGCCTGCCGCCCACCTCTCAGCTCCTCCCCAAAAGGACAGTAGCAAACGGTGGTGGTTTAGCAATGCTGCACAGCTTAAGGACAAGATTCAATCTCAGTGTATGTGTACCTGCTGTATTAAATCTGCTGTGCATACAACAGCTCACTGTGCTGCTCATGACCAGCTCTGTAAAACAAACACCCATCTCCTGTCACTGCTGCTTCATCTCTTCATACCCTGCTGTCTTCTGTCATGTTATATTGTTCTCCTCTGAATGACCTTGAGCTCAGTCAGAACAAGGAGTCTACAGAGGAGCTTTTCTGTATCTGCCTTCAAAGCCATATGGTGGTGACTCTGTAGACCAACAGTGACCCACATAGAAGCTGCACGAGCCAAAACGACTGAAGACAAATTATTTTTCTGGGACAGATAAATCTATCTTATCCCTTTCCTACTCAGCCAAAGCTGCTTTGCTTCCAACCGTCACTTTGTCCCTCCAAGTGTCTGATTTTTCTCTCCAGGAGTGTTTTGAGTGGGGTCACGGCATCTGCGGCGGCAGCATCTGCCAGAGAAGTGAGGGCCAAGGAGAGAAGAGAGCCTTCTGTTTGTCTCCTTCGTCTCTAAGCCCCCAACCATATTCTTCCTGCTAATTAACCTGCTGATACCTCCTCACTGTGTACATTTTGGGTACATTTGGGTGGATGGGGAGGGTGTGCAGCAGGTGGGTAGGAAAGGACAGATGACAACTAGTGACACTAGCTCTGAAGCTTGAGGATTAATTTTGCCCTGTAACACTTTCTAAATCTTCATTTGTATAGCCAATTCACAACAAGTGTTATCTCAAGACACTTTACAACAGAGCAGGCTGAAGACAAACTCTTCTTATAGATACACATATATGCATGTAGGTGAGGGGAGGTTAGCCCCTTGAGATGTGGCATCTTGTTTTCAACAGGGTCCTCATGTCTACATGATTGTAAAGATATAATGTATAATCTAAAGATATAGTGGATGTATAATCAATAACAACCACAGATAGAGAGGTCATTTTAATAATAATTATTACCGTCAGAATCAGAGCAGTTTTATTGGCCGAGTACATTTGCATCAAACATGGAATTTGGTTTTGGTAGGTGGCATCACTCACAGAATAAACAGCAGCAATCTAAACACAAATAACAGAAAAAAACACACAGGATAGAATGGAAGGAATATATATAAGCACATATTTAATACATTTTACATAACATTAGTGTTGTGCTCAAGACCACACTATCCGAGACCAAGACTTGCCCGAGACCAGAATTCACCAAGACCAAGACAAGACCAAGACTTTTGGGAGTCAAGACCAAGACCGAGACAAGTCAAGACTGAGACAAGACCAAGACCATCAAAATCAATTTTAAAAAAACATGACAAGGTTAAACAGTTAAGGGTGATGTCCCTTGGTCACAACACCGGGAAGGTTGCAGTCATCGCAGGGGAAAATAACAATGTAGCAGTATCTAGCTGAACTGACATTAAAATGGACTAAAAGTATGAATTTCTGCTAAACTATGCCATTTCTGTTGACGGTTGATGCAGAATAAGCACACAGAGTCAAGCAGGCCAATGGCAGCCTGTCATACACGATTGTTTGTCAAGGTCATATTAAAACATGTGTGCTGCCTGCAGGAACTACTGTGTATTTAATTGTGTTGATCTTTCTGAAGTTTATATCAGAAACTGTAATGCATAATCGAATGGGGTTGAAGGACAGTACAAATATTTCTAATTGCAGTTATTGAAGCATTGTAGGTCCACAGCGGCAGGCCATCCACACTGAGTGACTGTCAGTAAATGGGTCTGAATGGGCAGATGTAACCTGCAGTGAAAAGCAGCTTGAACATTTGAACATTTTACGATCTACCATCTTTAAAACGTTCCCTTTAAAAAATATTAAAAAATACTTTATGACCTGCTGAAAATGTTCAGCTCTCTAAAATCCCTGGTTTTTATGTCTGGCCCTTTCATTTGTAGTTGAATGGTCTTGATGGCTGTAATTATTGGTCAGATCTGGAAATGGCTTTATTTTTCCCCTGCAGGTGAGTTTTCAGTCTTTCTGATAAAGAACCAGCCCTGGAAAGTAATTAAGCCCTTAGATCGACCCACCAGTATGTTACCCAGCACAGTGGAGGTAACATGGCAGTGATGGTGGAGCACCTGACGCTGTTGAAAACCTGCCTGCTGACACACAATGTGAGGTCAGAGATGCAGATGGCAGAACTGGCTGTGACTCCCCCCAGCCTCTGTGTGCCAGGTTTGGAGCCCAAAGTACCAAAAACGATCAGCAGTCCAAGTGATGCCTCTTTAGCATGAAAGTTCAATTTCCTTGATTTTATTTTTCTGTGTGCCAGGGGCCCATTAGCATCCATTCTGACTTTTCCACTTTGTGGTAAGAGCAAGCACTTTTGTTTATCCTTATGAAAATGAGTTCCTGAAGGTAATTGCATCCGCGTAGCATTCGGCGTGTTGTTCATTAGGAGAAGGAGTTATAAATGGGAGCTCTCACAGCGTATGTTCACGTCAGGCTCTGCTGCTCCCTCTGCCACCGTGGGCGACGCGCACATCGCTCACTCCCTCGCAGGAACGGGCGAATATATGGCTGCACCCTGCCAACGGGAACGAAAATGAGAAGGAGGAGGGGTGGTGGAAGAATGAGGAAACAGAAGCGGGGAAGGCCACAGAGAGATAGAAATAAGGACAGGATCAAAGAAGACAACTAGGAAGATGAAACAAAGATAGAAAAAGTTTAAACCGGCGATGGGAAAAGATGAAAAGGTAGAACACAGACGAGAAGGAAAGTGGTTTAGCTGCACAGGCAGACGGGCAGGAGAAGTTTCCAGCCCTCCACCCATCAGAGATTTCGACTGTTCAGATGTTTGGTTGGCTGTAAAGGCAGACAGACAGATTGCAGCCAATGATATGTGTTGGGAATCATCTCAGAGATGGGCTAATGACAGGAGGGGAGCGGCAGGCAGATGGCTCCCGTCAGGGAAAAACGCTTTCAGTACCATCCCAGTGGTCTGGGTTGAGACTGTGGGAACATTTGGGATTGAAGGGAATAAGTAATGATTAGTCAGAAGAAAAACTAGTCAAGGAAGGGGGATATGTTTGTCCTATGCTTGGCCTCCTGCTCATGAATGGGGAAGCTGTGCTGTTGTCTCTGATTTTACCTTTCATGTTAACATGCATAAAACAGACAAACTCTTTTTTTTCTACAAGTCACAAAGCAAACATGTTTGATGCTAATGCTGATGTTAGAAAGATTGTAAGGAATTTTGACTCACAACAGGGCCTAAAAATATCTATCATCTGTATATGTATTCATTCCTCACTTCTCTGCCATAGGTCTGTTAAGATCTCTTCTCATCATTTATGAAAAAAAAAGATTTTCTTGTTTTTTCATTCAGATATTAACCAAGTAATATCTACGCACCTTTTATATTAGTTTACAGCAATAAAACGATATTTACATAAAAAAGAGGCCCTATTTTTACTGGAGGATGCTACTTTCCTTTATACATTTATATGTACTTTTATCGTACAAAATAGAATCTTTAACAGTGTTAAAAGACCAGAGATTAAAGATGACTTAATATAGGATAATTAAGACTATTTTCACTGCTTAAAATGGTGCAAATAAAAAATGGTCTGTTAAGTATATTGTTTAATTCATCATTAGTGCTATAAGCTTCAAAGTATTGAAGATTTTTTTGTCCTCAGACAGAATAAGTTATTGTTGTGAATATGAGTCGGTAATTAAAATATACATTTTGTGCACTATCAAGTTTGCATGTGTTTTTATACATGCAAACCTTTAAGCCCCCTACACCGAACGACCTGGGCGACCACTCTCCATGTATAGTCAATATACAGCCGCAATGGCCTGAGTTAACCCTCCCACCATGCAACGAATGTGCTCTGGGGGATAGGGTCGCTCATCCCTTGGTTTCCAGAGCTTTTAACTCTTCAGGCGATATCACATGTGGCTGTACAGCAAGGCCAATCAATGTGTGAGATACATCTTATTATATGATACAATATGATAGCATTGTAACTTGAGCATCACTGGGCGACAGTGATGGTGACCAAAATTAGATATTTATGGACAGGTGACGTGACTTGGGTGGGCAACGCGATTTCAGTTTAGCAGATCAAGCCCTAAATGTAAAAACTCCTGCTAATGCTCCACCATAAATCAGAGCTGAATACCTCATCTTTAAACCATACTTACTGAAATCAACCAGTCTCTGGCCTGTGCACCAGTAAAAGCCCAATACCCTCAAATAAAGTAAAATGAAAATCCAAAGTAAGTCTTGAGATACTTTGGATAGGAAAAAATACACATGACATCACTAGAGGATGTATGCTTCCTCTCTTGGCAAAAGCCACTGACCTTCCTGTGTCTTAAGCCCCTGTGTCAAACTGGGGGCACAGGTATGCCTGAAATTAACCATATGTCACACCAAATGTCACATAAATCTGCATTACACCTGTTCCAAAAAGATGGATTTGATGGCAAAGTGAAAAGGAAAGGGATACAACAAAAGGAGATGATAAACATACTATGAGCTTGATAAATAAAGTTGCAATCCAATTCTTTAAATAGTTTGTATCTACCAATTTCGATCCTGATCTGATATTTATACTTACATGAAGGAAACATACAGTTTGTTTAGTTTTTGTTTAACTTTATAAAGTAAACTAACAAGCAGAAATAAATAAATAAAACTTGTTCTTCTCAGAATGGTGTATATACTGTACACTCTCAGCCCCAATTGATTCTTATTGTCTAAATTAAAGTATCTCCACATCACTTGTTAGCTACAGGGCTGCACTGTCACATCACCCTCATATTTACTGGCTGCCATAAAGTACACTCAGCTTACTGAAACTGATGTAAACATTGGGGGTGAGATGATCAATATAAATTCCAAGCCATGATAAATAGAATCTGCTTACATGGGTCCCCATTCAACACTTTTACTGATACCAATACAGCACCGGGAAAATCCTAAAAACAATCCTAGCATTTTATGGCACCAATGCAAACAACTACCTTAACTCCCTGCAAAGATGTTCTGATGAAAATGTTACATTTATAACAATGTAAAGTCACACAGATGATCAACACTGATTTTCTTTATTTGCCTCTCATTATTCATCCTTGATGCATCCCTCTAAAGTCCCTCCCTGGTTTTCAACAAAGCGTTAGCTTCTGAAGTGGTTTGGATGGTGGTTTCTCTCAACCTCTCCTGAGTATTTGTATTTGCGTTATCTTCTCATGTGGGCCCTCTTAAGTCCCTTGTGTAGCAGCTACACACATCAAAATGGAATAATCTGATTCAGGCTCCTCTGTCTGCTCCGCTCGCTGTGACAGTGTGTCACTTCAGTACAATGTCGTCTGTCTGTCCACATCTGTGATGCTCGGCTCTGTTGAAGTGCTCTGGATGAGAGGATTTCAGATCAGCTGTCGATGTGGCAGGGAAACTGAAAGAGTAGCAACAGACTGACAGTGACAGTGTATGACGGGACCAGTATCATCGTCACGTAGAAAAGAGAGAATGTCAGCGTTTGGTTTTCTTTTGATTTCCAACATGATTTGTAGATTGCTTCACAGTAAGCAATAACAAATCTAATGCCTATGTCACACATTCCCGTTTCTCATAGCGACTGTGCACGACTGTACACAATTGAGGATGCTGGTGTGATTGCTATGATACAGGATTAAATTGCTGTCTCACCCCTGGACACACCCGTGCGATATGATGAGCATCCCATCCCGCTGGCAGACCCTCAGCCCCGATCGAGCTCAGTTCGCGTCACGTAAGCCCCGACTGAGCCCCGTCGCTTGCACCGTCTTTAACGGGACACAGTCGGGGCTCATACGGATACATCCTTGTCAGTCGTCCTCATAAAGCTTTCAGGATTGAGCCAGGATTGGGCCATCAGCTCGACTGAGCTTGGTACATGCCACGCTAATACCGCTCGCCTTAGGACTACATTAGGCTTCCATCCCGCTGTACTGAGAGCGGCGATTCTCCACGACAGTTTTGAACAGTTCTCCGTTCATCCACGACTATACAACGCTGATCCAGACCAGGTAGCGCCTCAGGAACATAAAGTCAGCAGCTGGATGCTAGTGTCTTACTGTAGACTTAATGATTGTTATTTTGATATTAAGTTTCATTTCAGTAAAACTGGTGCAGGTATTGAAGTCATTGCATGGTTGCTGGTGCCAGTTGGACTGGTCTGAATATTTCAGAAACTGCTGATCTATCAGGATTTTCATGCACAGTCATCTCAAGAGTTTGCAGAGAATGGTAAAGCCTGTCTGTCTTTTGCATCTATTAAACAAGGATCTTATTTAGGTTGAATAAAAAATTAACTACTACCTAGTACTGGTTTGATATTTAAGACAAGGGGTGCTAACATCACGTTGTGGTAAATGAGCTAGTTGCTGATTTTTGACAAGCATTTCTGTGATACTGGTTTGACGTTTCATGACATCATTTGTTTGATTTGAAGGTTGTTGGGGCATTGAATGAGTGTCAGCAGGTTCATGTTGTCTTTTTACTTTGGGTCTAGCTCCTAGTGAGGGGAGAGAGGGCTTAGTGTTCATTACATTAACAAGACTTGATTCCTTCTGGATATTAACACTCTTATGTTTGTGTATTGTGTTTGCAGCATCATAATATTCATTCATTCCATCACATTCTGCAATTTCATGCTCCTCATAAACTTTCATTTTTGCATTTGACATTGCAAGAGCTGTTTGAATTTGTAGCTCCTCCTTTTAAGCCATAAGCTGTGCATCCTTGAGTGCCAAAGCCTGTTTTTGTCTCAGAGCAGTAGCCTGTGCTTCCAAAGCTGCTCTCCTCGTTTCCTCTCTCAGGCGCGCTGACGTTGCTGATGACGATCTGGAGTGCCCGCTGTAGGAGGTTCGTTTTGACGTATTGGATGCGCTGTCAAGATAGGTTATTTCATCCAGCTCAGTCAAATTCTTTTCCATTCGTTTTTCAACATCTTTGGACCACACGTTAACCTTTTGCATGAAGTCTTGAAACCTTGTTAATTTGCGTTGAAACCACTGCTCTTGATCTGTGCTTTGCTCCTCTTTATTTAACTGCCGAAGGACAGACTGGTTGATCTCCTTGAACGTTTCCAAAAGTGCATTGAATTCTTTCATTCTCAGTTTGATTTCTTGATTATTTGAGTCTTTTCCCAACAAATCCTCCATTGGATTAGATTTCAAGGTGAGCTGCCATAACTTTGTGCTCCTCGCGGTGATATCGAGCTGCAGCCTTTCATCCTCACTCATGCCTGTAAGTGCATCCCCTGCGTTTTCCTCGGTCATGTTTAGTTAGGTTTCAGATAGTCAACATTGAAACATCAGATGCACGTGAGAGAGTCACTGTGTGAATTTGATCATCAATCATGAAACACAGTCATTTTCTTTTATTCCACGTTGCACAATGCTCCGCTTCATCCACTCATCTAGACCAGCTGATGCCAAACACGGCTGTCATTCATTACGAATGACTCCAATGTATTTTCAACACTTTCACACACTGTTTTTTGACTTATAATTGTAGTGGCGGATTAATCTTTAGCACTTTTGAAAGCCACCTGAATGATCCGAGCTTGACAGATAATCTGACACGTGTCCACTTTCATTCATCAAATAATTGCGTTACTTACAGATCCGTTGATGTTCCATTTATTTGGCAGACAAGGGTTCCATTAACATGAAAACGTATCCCATGGTCAAAGTTCTAGTTTCACGGTCAAAAAACATTTTGCGTCCAGCTCTTCCCAACCTGAAATTCCAAAGGCTGCCCCACACCTGTGCCGGCTGACCTAAATAACTAAAACTCCACCCATAGCCCCACACCTACCAGACAGGTCTAGGTTAATCTATGAATGAACATAAATAACCCACTTACTTAATATAAAACTACATAGATCTAAATGAAATTTATCCTAATGATTAATCATTTAAAGGTGCTATGAGGAGAATGTTTTTCCGGCGATATAAAGACTCTGCTACCCATGAGCACGCGTGGCAACTGTCGTAATGCTGCGTTCCAGTAACCTCGAAAATGGGAGTGACATCATCTCCGACTTATCGGCGTTCCAGTTGAAGACTGAAAAAAACATGCCGATCTACCAGGCTATTGTTAGCTGTTGTTAGCACGCCCTGCATTGTTGTATGAAGAATGTGATTATCACTATGGCAGCATTTTTGTAAATATAAGTCTAACAATACTATGTATACAGCTGATCTAGAGCGACACACCCCAGTCAGAAGTGCAAACAAATTGATTTTTAAAGGAGCTAAATAACTGTTCACACTGGGGGCATCCATCTTCAATTGTCAACTCAAACTACCGAAGTTTGTTTTTAAGGTCTACATGACCATGCCGATAAAATAAAGGCTTTTTAATAGTATAAAGAGAGTGCCTTGGAGTCTCTTTTTGTTCTAGTTTTAATTGTCTTGTTCCCGAAGTTGAGTATCCAGGCCAGTCCAGCCCTGTCTGACCCGACCACGAAGCTAAGGAATAGAATTGATAGATAACCTATTTTGATGCTATCAAACTCATCTTAAAGTGTGTATTTCAATCAGGCATATATCTAAAAGTTAGACTTTTTTGTAATTACTTAGAAACTCCTCATAGCCTCTTTAAATAAAAACTTTTATTTGTTAACCTAACTATAAACTCTTCAAAAAGTTTGAAATGGCTCCTACAATGTCCATATGGAAACATTAGCTAGTGAGTACATCAGTTCCGCCATAGATGGGACCACAGAGAGCTCACAGAGGATGCTGCTGCAGGGCTATCAGCTGCAGTGTTTTGTGGTTGGTAGGTGAGGGAATAGGAAACAGTTGGAATAATGTCAGCTAATACCCTATTATGTGATATGATATGTTTGCAGTGAAATTCAAGTGAGCATTTCATGATTTAGTGACGGTGACGGTAACCGAAATGAACTATGGACAGGTGGCGCGAGTTCAGTGTGAACATACCTTTAGAAGAAATTTATTGAACAACCAGTGACATATAAAGCTGCACTGCTCGTCAGACTTGGCTATTCTCCTTGCACGTGTTGTTTCTGACTAGATCCATCCCTTTATGACCACAGTGTAGCCATCCTCTCTCAGATGGTTACTTCCAGAATAAAAATGTCATACCTAAAGCTTAAATCATCTCCAAAGGATTTCTTGAATGTGACTGTTCTCCACATTTACCAGGTCTTTATCCTACAGAGCACCTTTGGGATGTGGTGGAACAGGTGATCTGGTTCATGAAAGTGCAGCGTACAATTTGTAACAACTATATGATGCTGTCATCTAAATATGGACCAAATTTTTTGAGAAATGTTTTAAGCTCCTTGCTAAGTTAATGCGACAAGAAATCAGGGCAGTTCTGAAGTCGAAAGGGAGTCAAACCAGGTACTAGGGCTGTTGAGGGTTAGCTAATGTAATCAGTTACTCATCAACTCCGTTCCTGATACGCCCATTAGTATTAACTCACTGACCAAACACACTCAAACACTGGAGCACTTTTAGTATCAGTGTCTTGTCCAAGAACATTCTGACACAAGGACCACTAAGGATCCATCCAGGAACAAGAAGACAACCAGCTCATCTATGAGCCATGACTGCCAAGTAAAGTAAGAGGACACAGTGAGAAACTCCAGCCACTTTTCTCTGACCCCCTTTTGGTCTATCTTTGTCTCTGTTTGGTTCTGTAATAGAAAAATTGGGTACTTTTGGCCCAGGATGAGAAGTCTGTGAGGCAGGACAAACAGTCAGATGAGAGAGTGGCTAATATGCCTTTATTACATTTAAAATGATCTTGAGTGAGTCATTTTGAGCAGCCTTCTTATTTCGTCCTGCCTTGCAGTGTGGGCGGATGACTGTCTGAGACAGCTGCTGCTGGCTCATGCACTCACCAGCCGCCATCACACCACAATGAGGGGAAGTACTTTCTAATGCAATAGGGAAATGGTCATTATGTTGGCAGTGTCATCATCATAATGAGGTTTAAATAGGTCAGCGACTGACTCTAAGATGGAGGAGGAAGGAGATCTTTGTGGTCATTAATGCCCAGGCTTTATGATTATTCATTAGCAATCACTTGAACGCAAATTTATCAATTAAACCCTGATCAGTTTAATAACCAGGCGCATTATTAGATGCTATATAATTAGCTGCTGTATAACAGCTAATGCCCCAGTGTTTGTATGCTGCCACTCGCTCAGTGAGA
The DNA here is from genome assembly GCA_036419115.1 of Scarus forsteni. Lineage (NCBI taxonomy): Eukaryota > Metazoa > Chordata > Actinopteri > Labriformes > Labridae > Scarus > Scarus forsteni. The sequence continues at coordinate 20,710,956 of JAZDUH010000443.1, forward strand.
TGACAAAAGACCACACAAGAGTAAAGATATGATAAAAATCCATTTATATGCAGCCACCATCACATAGCTTTTCCAACCATTCCCCCATGGCAAAACCTAGCCTGGATATGTAATGCTCTGTGAGACAGTAAAGGTGCTGAGGGAGCAAACATAAATTTCATTTTGTGCACCAATCATGGCTTTATTTGACTCCACCTGTTTGATAATGCTCACAGCGTGGCTTATATTGTGATTTTCTGGGCTGAAAAGCATTCTTTATGGCCAAAACAATAATAGAGACAAAATATGGATTGGATATAAATTCATCATACACTGTGAATGAGTGCAGGGAAATGTGCATATAAATATGTATTTCCCTCAGCCATGGGGATAAACAGGTCTATATATTTAGAAATATGTGCTGATTATTATTCAAGCATGAGATTCATCTGAGGGTGCTTCACTGTGATAGAAAGTATTGTTCTTTGATGTTCACAGCCGGATAAAAGAGTCATTGTGTTGTGTTTTTATGCCCATGAAACAATAACTGTAATCCACTGTTTGCCAATTATGCATTGTTCTGTTGTACTTTTACAGTAAAGGTGTATTCTTAGGTGCTTTTGCTACAAAGTGAGGGGAACTGTAAATGGTGCAGGCAAAGAGGGAATTATTTGGTAACTGGCAGCTTTTTTGGATAGTTGGTTAGGCTGGGGGAAGGTCAGTTTTAGGCCCTATTTCAGGCCCAGTTTGCTCGCCATAACGACCAAACTCAAGGCTTGTTGCAAAGACAGATAATTTGCCCAAATAATCCTCAACTGTAAGTTGTCAGTACAACTATCGTACTGCTTCTGATCAAGTCAAAGCCTCTACTATCTAGTACTGGTTTGATATTTACGACAAGGAGTGCTCAGAGAGCACAAACCTCTACCAAGGCATTTCTGACATTCTCTGCAGAGTTAATACTGAAAAAGTGAAAAACTCGCCTATCACACCATGTTAACAAATCCTTTAATATAATTCCTAAATCTGGTTTCAGATCAAATTTTTCGGGGGGTTGTTTGGTTATTGATTTCTGTTTATTGGTCTGTAAATTGGTTTATTAGTTGGCAGGTCATTTGGCTAGGTTTTTGAGTGAAGGGTGCTTGTTGGTTGTTATTCTCATGTAATTTGGTTGGTTGATCAGTAAGTGAGTACTTTCTTATTATTCACAGCCTCCTTTCTCTGAATCAAGAAGAACTTTTGGATGCTTGCTTTTCTTATTAATTACCATAAACCATATCCTTTTTCCTTTTGCACAGTTCAGTAAATTAACTGTCAGATGTGCAGTGCACTGGTAATAATTTGACATAGATATCAACATAATGTATTACTGTTAATATTTCACGAGTAAACAAACCTGCATGTCTGAGAGTAAGAACACTACAAATGTTAATGCATTGCCAATTTACAAGGTTAAACAAAAACACAGAAGCATGTGAATGCATAAATACATGACTGGATGAGCATATGTGGTTTTGTGGATGTAAAAACATCCTTGAACCAGAGAAGGAAAGATAAGGGGCACTGACCTTATAGTTTTGGTACCAAGGGTGCTGTCATCGATCTCTCGGTGGAGGTCAGTGGTCTGCAGGTGTGCAATGGATTAGCCGGAAAGAGACAGGAAGGACAGCATTATAGAGTGTTTTTGAGTTTGATAATGAGTACTTGTTCATTGTGTCTTCGTCTCCATTGCAGAAAAGAAGTCACTCTGGTATATTATCACATTCATGAAGAGAGAGTCCACAGTTGTGAAACACAGACCCACTTCAGCACAGATTACCTAATGACCATTGAAATGCAAGAGTCTGATACTGCAGCATGTGCTTTTTGGAATCAGTGTTGGCTTCAGGGTAACGAGAATCCCTCTTTGTTCTTGTGATGGGACATTTCCTCATGTAAAATGCAGCAGAGCAGAATATTGAACAGCAGCAGCAGCAGCAGCATGACTACTGTCGCAGAATGAGCAGTAAACCAGTGAGCATTGATTACACATCATTTCTACACATGATTTATGACAGCTAACAGCTGCAGTGAGGGGTGTGGCACCGCACCTCAATTTGTCATCCAAAAGAGTGCAGTGTACAGTTAGCCAGAGTATTTTCTCCCTTCTGTCTCTGCGGCTGGAAAGGACTGCCTCGGGGCAATCTCTTTGAAATATCTCTCAGTGACAGTGCAAACCCTCACCTCGGCTCAGATCGGCCTAAATGATTTTAGCTGTAGGTGAGAAATCCCAGCCTTTGATTTAGAAAGAGGGCCAAGCAGGTACAGATTTCCCCAAGGAGGGCGAGTTCATAGATATATATCCAGAGAGGTAAATGTCTCTCTCATTTCCAATTATGGTTTAACGAGACGGATTGAGGTCAGAAGCAGAGAGCGAGGCCGCGGAAAACCGCCATGAGACGCACTTGCGGGAGCGACAGTGAAGAGTCGGAGGGCACAACTGAGCAGCAGGAGGATTGGAAGTCCTAGCACGCCACCCTGAGTGAGAGCTAGATCTTCACTCCACCTCTCTCTCTTACACAGGGAGCAGTCGGAGAGGGGCTGCGGTGGTGCCAGCCGCCCATAAAGGCCCCAGTGATTCTGTGTGCAGAGCTAACCAAGCAACCACCGAGAGAAAGTGAAGCAGCCAGCTCCTTTCTTTCCTGCCCACTTTAAGACTGTGTTTCAGGAGAATATTGTCATCCAAGTAACTCCTCCGGCACAATGCATCATTTCAGAGGGGCTTGGCAAAAGTGCGATTAAGTCAGTGGAAAGTCAATGATATGGAGAGGGGGGAGGTGACGGCCCGGCTGGGACTGACAGCTCGGAGACTGGCTGAGAGAGGTGTCAGTGCCACTCCGTCTGAAAGGCTCGCCTGTTGTCTCAGCCTGTTTGTTCACTCAGGCTTTTCACAGAGGCTTCCTGTAGACAGCACCCAGGGGTGAAGAAAAAGCCTCTTTCCTGCACAAATCCCTGTTCAAACATGGCTTATTTGTTAGTTTCTGATTTTACCTGGAAACAAACATCTATTTTTCACTAAACAGATGTAATCCCTGGGGTAGAGTTTTAATTGAGAAACAAAAAAGATGAAACACCCACAAGTTTAAAAGGATTTGTTGATATATGCAAGCGAGTGCGCACTCACACAAGCACAGCCGTGTTCAGACACACAAAAACAGACATACTAAGCGTGAGCAGCTGTAGTTGCAGCTGCGTAACTAAACTTTTAATAGGGCCTCACATCTGTCATCAACACACAAATCAACATGGTTTATGCCATGATATTAAACATGACTGCCAATTTAAAGTCCTATGTGATTATCTATAAAAAGATGGATTTGATACAGGGAAGGTTTTTGTCTTACAATCTTTTCCTGGACTTCAGTCTGACGGAATGAAAAATAGATTAAAACGGAAGGACTTTGAGAAAAAAGTAAAACTACATCAGGTGAAATTCCTCAGACTGTTTTATACTCATGCAGTCTGTGTGCACTGAGTGGATATGCACATTAAATGAGATCATGCTCAAATATCATGTCACTTAAACTGTTGATATTGGTGAATCTACAAAGGTAGCAGGTAAACTATGAAGTTATCTTTTTTTTTTTTAAAAAAAAGGGCAGACTTTGATAATCATAAAATCTTCAGTAGTCTCCAAATTTGAGTCTAACACACCATGCAGTGAGTAAAAGTTTGACAAACCCAGAATACCAATGTAAACAACAGGCCATATGGTAAGCACAAGATATTTAGGTGTACATAACTGGAGGACTTTCTGCATCTCAGATTTAGGTTAAACTTTTCATCAAGTTCAAACTGGTCACAGATGTCCCTAAAAAATCTACTAAGATATTGTATTTTGGCATTCTCATAATCCCCTTTGTTTCACCCTTGCTCAGAACAGACTGTTTCAGTGGATATAAGCTGTGCCAAAACACCTGACACGCCAATGGGACCGTTCAATCTTTACTAAACAGCATATCATCAGGCACAAACCTCCTATCTCTAAAATTGCTATATTTCAGGAAATGAAAAGAAAACACACTGTAATACTGAATGAAAGAATACTGTATTGTCCTGATTGAAGATAGTTTTTCTACTTCTACTTGATTTAAAAATGTATCAAACACACTCCACAGCATGAAAAATGACCAATGAGACTGATTTATGAAAAACAATGATAATCATAAAAAATGGATATAGCAGGGTTGTGCCTGACAGCAACAGAATATTTTACAAATCCATCTGGGAAACAGTCCTCAAAGGGAGTTTTGGGGAGAGCAGAACATCTCAAAAGCAGAACAGAATGTGATTGGATGATCGTTTCATCAATCACACTCATTAAGGGTCAGTCAGAAAATACAGTAGGCGGGTGTTTCAGCTGCAGTGCAAAGTAAACATATGCACCACTTTGTAGTGTCAACTCTCACCAAAAAATGTCAGTAGTCAAACGAAAATGTTTTTTTGTTAATAAAGCTTTTAGTGTTTTTTTCATTTTTATTAAAGAAATGTGGTCCTGATCTGACAAAACTGCTGCTGATGCTGGAACCCCCTATGTGAGTCTCTGTATGTGCAGTCACTTCCTGTCACGCTCCTTCGCTACCACCTCATCTGCTCTAAACTTTGTTGATTGGGCTGAGCCTCTTCGGATGCTTTTGATTTTTGTAGATTGAGGCTTGGGAAGTGGATCTCTCTAATTACTGACAGTGAATTAGACAGATCCAGTTGCTGGGCAAGGTTACTCCAAACATGCTCCTTTAAAGAAGTGGATCTGTGCCTTCCAGCACTGTGCTCTAATGTTTATTGGAGCTGCACAGACATTCCTAGAAATATTTCTTTCACTTGGCCTGCATGTGGGCTGGGAAGTAAACACTTGGTTAAGGTAATGTTTCCAAGCTGGGGGTCCATTTTTCTAAAGAACAGTTTGTGCCCACTTTTTCTGCAAGGTGCTGCTGGCAGGAGAGGGGGAAGAGTGATTTTTCTTATGTTGGGTTGGGTTAGTTCAGTGGATACTTGGCATGCTTATTTGTTTATTTAATATCTTACTAACCAAGACACATTATGATCCCACCTTAAGTGCAGACTTACACTTTTGCCATGGACACATTACTGTATAAAAAACAACATAAAAGGCACATTTTGCTAAGTATTTCAGCTTTGATGCCAAGACATACATTTTTTTACTCTTCGGTAGTTCAAAAAAAGTAAAAGTCGCAAATCTGGAAACAAATAATGTAGAAATTCACTTGATTGATGATAGACTGATGTGGCTTTTGGCTCCCCACGGGTCCCCCTGTGGACAAAGAAAGAGTTGGTCAACACAAATCCTGTGGCAGCAGTAACATGAGTTTTGAAGGAAAAGCTATAAATCTGCCAAAATATTAACGTTTCTGGATAATTTGTCTTTGCTCTTGTGGGACTTTACACATACATGACTTCATATACAATAGGCCAAGCAGTACTTTACAGTTTAAGCTCCCCAAGTGCACACAGGCATTTTGGGACATTATCTAGAAAATACAGAAGGTGATTTGGTCTTGCTTTGGTTCAGTCTGTATTTATTTCTGCTCTAGCTGCTGGAATGCAAGTTGGTTGCTCACTAGTGCCACATAGTGTTGAGTTTCAGCACATTTCATTGGCTTTCTGTCTCTCCTCTTCATGGCTGGCTATTCAGGCAACAGAAATGTTGGTTACAATAAACACATTAATAGAAAGTTAAAGATTTTGAGGAATGTTTTTTATTCGATGGCCACATAAACAAATCAATTGTTTGAATAAAAAATCAGACAGTTCATAATTTAATGTTCTGCTTTGAATATTAAATGGTTTCCGTCTTTTCTTACGCTGTTGTTAGTTTTGTTAGTCACAATGAAGTATCACTTTTAATTTCACTCTGCTTAATTGGGTAAGTAATAGTAAATATTAAAAAGTTGGAATGTACCATTGGTTGGTTTGAAAATGGCAGAATATCCTAAACGTGTTTCCCTTGAAGTCCTTACAGCTGTTCTCTTATTTAATCTACCAGACACACAAAGAGCAACTTGTGAGTTCACTTTAAATGTCCTTTTACTGTATTTCTCCCTCTGACAAATGGAAAGGAAAATGGAGAAGAAACAAAAGCGCTTTGAGGAAAACGATGAATATCTGTAAAGGTCAGAGCGTTTGCTCCTCCAGGATACTCCTCATATTTTTGTATTCAGTTGTCTGTGCTAAAATCATGTGTATATGAGAGCAATCGTGCATGGAATAATGTGTGTGCACCCTGAGCATAGTTTTCTGGACCATGTGTACGTTCAAGGGCCGCTGCTTGTATCAGGTTACGGCAGCCCTGGAGCCGATGCGATTCAGAGCGGAGAATCAGGCTGTGCATTTTAACAGCTTGGCCAGCAGCGCACGGCGGCCAGCAGAGCAGGAAAGCGGTGTCGGTAGCTGAGCTGAGGTGTATGTCTGTGCCAGATAGTCTACCAGGGCTACTTTGCGAGGGAGGAGGGAGGGTACAGTTCCAGGCCGTCTCTCTGAGGAACGGGCCGGGCTGAGAGAAGAGGAAACAATCTGAGAGGGAACAGAAAATCAGTCACCTGCCTCTATCTCAGAAGCTCACAGGTTCCCTTCTGCTCCAATCTCCTTTGCCTTTCGTCCTCTTTCCACTCTCGGGCTGCCTTTCAAGCTCACCCATCTCTCCCACTGTCACCATGAGTGTGTGCAAGAGTGTGAGTGTGTGTGTCCATGTGTGCATGCTCATAAATCTCCATGAAAGCTACTATCTGGAGTAAAACCCTTTAATCCATCAGGGAGTAGAAACAATCCGGCATGATGTAAATGTGCATGATCTCTGACGTGCACTCACTCACACACACTGAAGAGATGCTCTGTGATAGAGGCCTGACACACAGCGCGACGTCATATGACAGACAGCGGGGGTAATTAATGTAGACCAAAGGACTGATATTTTCAGACCGGACATATCATACCAGAGCAGCAGAGAGGGGAGTTGTTCATCACATCTAAACGCTTCACTTACTTTGTCAGTCTGATGCCATGTATTTGGGCTGAGTTCAAGTATATAAACAAACCCAGTCAGGATTTTTATTTAAGCAGAAAAACAAGGGTTTGTCAGGATGAATGGAAGACGATGACACACAATATCCACCCTAAGGTCACAGAGCATACATTTCTTTAAAGGGATAGTTTGGATTTTTGCAGTGGGGTTGTGCAAGGTACATGCATGAGCCTGAACATCAATAAAATCTCAGGATTAAAGAGACATTTTACATACTGTTGGTGAAGAACGGTTAGGGCATAATCTTGACCCAAACACAACCAGATTACATGCAAGTATACTTGAGAAAATCAATACCATCCCTCTATCGCATGCACATAGCACACTGCTTACTGCAATGCAAAAGATAAAAATTGGTGTCCATTCCGGCAAACCTAAGGCTGTTTGCGCCTGACACAGAGCCTTCCTCAACAAGGCTGGACATTGACACTGAGGAGTCAAGGAGACAGGGGTTGGACGTTGAGGAAGTAAACATGTACCCCTTTTCCACCAAGCTGGTTCCAGGGCTGGTTCGGAGCTAGAGCCAGACTTAGCACCAGTTCTTTGGTTTTCCACAGACTAAGCACCGGTTGCTGGCTCTCAAAACCGGTGCTTGGCAAGCACCAACTCTTTGCTGGGCCAGCAGAAAGAACCAGGTTACGTCGGGGGCTACGCGCTTACGTCAGGGGGTGGGGGCGGGATTAGCAGAGTAAAAACAAGGAAGAGAGCCATTTTTAAAAAGACGAGGTTGGAGTAAGCGAAAAACAGATTGAAAAGAATATATATCTATAAAGAATATATAAAGAAAGAATATAGGGACCAGAAGACCGAGCTGGGCCGTAGTGGCAATGGTTGGCCACGTTTTAACAGCCCGCATTACAAAATGCTCGATGCTGTTCTCGGGGACCGACCGGCGTGCAGCGCTACCGGGGCATTGAATTCGGCCACAGCCATGCTGGAGTCTATGTAGGAGGACACAACCATGGAGCAAACCTCCACAGAGCCTGGTAAGTTTAGTGTTTTTCTTATTGTTGTTGGCTAGTTGTTATGGTAAACTGGCGTGACGTATACAGACGTATACATTGACATGCTGACGTAGCTCTCTGGCCAGCACCCGTTTGTAGAAAAGCAAACAGTTCTTAACGGGTTCGCACTTGAACCAATTGTGAACCAGCTCTAGCACCAGCACTAGCACCAGCCCTGGAACCAGCTTGGTGGAAAAGGGGTAATGGAGGTTGTTGACAAGGTCCAGGAAGAGGCCATTGCCTGAAGGATTTGGCAAGAAAATACACTTGAGATAAAGGGAAGATTCTTTTAGATGTTAAATGAAAAAATGAAAATAGTCATGTCAATTTTTGAATGGGTGGGTTGGGGGGGGGGGGGGGGTAGTAATAGAAGAATAGAATAGAATAAACCTTTATTCGTCCCACGCAAGAAATTTTACAGTGTTACAGCAGCAAAGTGGACAGCATTAGTAGAATAAAAAGTAGACTTAAGTATAAAAGATAGCAGCATGTACATTACTCTACCTACATAAGTCATAAAATTTAAAAAAAATATAAAAATATACAAAGGGCTTGGAAACAAAACTAAAAGCAAATCCTTTAAAGATTATGAATTATAATTGACACAATATCCATGTTTTTGTTGTTTTATACTGTTCAATAAAACAGAAAAAACTTGATAAATTTCTATTAACAAATAAATCCGTTGAAAATGTGATGTGTTTTCTAATTGTATTATTTTGCACAGTCTTCTTATGACAAAATCAAATGTTTCTCTCTATGTTTAGGTCTGATCACCTAAACCTGAATTTCCTCTCCGGGGATCAATAAAGGTTATCCTATCTTACATTTTCTTGAAATTACCCCCCATCCCCAGGTTATTCCCATAAATTCCCCAAATTCCTATGGAAAGTTTCCAATTTGGAATATTTCCAAGATTATTTAGCTTTCAGAGATTTACTTGAAATTTTCTGCCCCAACAACAATATAACATTTCCAAAACCTCAATAAGTCCTTGATAAATGAAAAACAGGTGTGATATTAATAAAAAGTACAACAGAGCTCCACAATGAGCTGATTGAATTCTTGATATAGAAAAACAGGGGAACTGGGCCAAAAATCAGGCATATTATTTTAAGTTTTGCAAAATTATTGGCCTTACATCTAATGCCCATTACCTTTTTCTGTTTTTATTTATGGGATAATCACATAAAATGCATAGAAAATGTATGTGTACCAGGCTGCAGCATACATCTTCTCAGTCCTGATTTAATTTGATGTTTAAGATAGAAGCAGTAAATTGTGGTTCCCAAGTTTCAGTTGTTAATGTACCAGTGCATATGAATTTTACACATTGAAAAATGACCTAAAACCACAGCTTTTCCATTGGTTAACTGTTTGACATGTTTTTTGACAGGAAGTCTAGGCAATAGTGAGTGCAGTAGGGTCTAATGTGCACTGGAGGGAAGGGGATGGCAAGGAGTGCATTAGGGTTGATGTGGGTGCCCTTAGAGAGCAGCACCAGAAAATAAATAGTCTTCTGTCAAGCATCCCTAGAAAATGTAATGGGGAGGGGAACAAGGGTGGAAGTGATGATAATGGGACAGGGTCATGGCCCTAAAAATTAGACATTCACATTTGAAATTACACCTGCAGTGTCAGAGAGGCAGATCATACATGTATTGTTAATGTAGCTTTAGCACAGTTGCATGTTTTTCTTTACAATGTTACATGGTGGCATCAAATGTGTCTTAGTGTTTGAGGAATATTTGATACATTTGTTAAAATCCTGCAAGGTTAAATTACTGTAAGATAGTGTCTGAGGATTGTTTTGTTCCTGTATCTCACTATAATGTTGTTAAAACTTTATACACTGTTGTGGAGTTTACAGGATCTTCATTGAAACTGCTTTTTTCATTATTCAACTCATACACAATGAAAAATTAAATGGAACACCCTAAGGCAAGTCTTGCATAACATCACAGCCTTGGAGCAAGTGTTCTAACAGCAGGAGTGGAAAGTGACAAATAACAATCCCTCAGGTTACTGTAATTGATACGCTTTTTGTGGACTTGTGTTTTTGAGACGTGTTTTAAATCAATTATTTTACTTTTTACCAGAGAAAGTATATTTCAGGGGGAGCGAGTTGTTTTTTACTTTATTGAAGATAAAGAAGAGGTCATACTGTGTTATTCCTGCAGGTAAAACTTGTGTTTATACTCCATTACTGAACAAAAACACACACGAAGGCAACTGTTACTCATAAGCACTGACTGAACTGATGTCTGAGTGAGAGCTGCACATGCTAGAGTTGAAAAGTTGGGAGTTTGATGCTTTGCTCAAGGAGTGGGCTGGCACCTCTACAAGCACTAAGCCTAATTCCTGACAGAGTGCAAAAAATCTTACAGGTTCTCTTTAAACAAAGCTGGAAGCATCTCATCCCTCATTGGGACTTAGTTGTAAAAAAGTAAATCACAGAAGTTTTTGAATTGAGAAGTGTTCCCTCTGTCTGAAAAAATGGTCTACCCTGTAGGCCATTTTGGAAAAGACATCTAATTGTATGAGCACACATACCGGTAGCAAGAATGCAGTTCATGGTAAATACATGCATTATAATAATGAAAACTTAAAAAAGCTGGCATTAATTTTTTTTAAGTAAACAGCACAAATGTCTTTGTTGTGTTGTGACCTTTAGCAAAGTATTTATACTATTTTTATTAAGTTTAATGTGAAGTTGGTCTCAGTTCTTAGCTCAAGTTGGCAAAACTTCAAACAACTGGTTTGAGGTCAGGCATGGACAGGCATAGTTTTTAATTTCCTGGGTACACTCTTTATGTAAAGAATTGGGTCTCTGGGCTGCCGGTTTTGCGCAGTAGGAAGCAACCAGGCATATTTTTCTGTACTAAATAAATAAACAAGTTTCCTGACTTTTTGTGGTTTTAATTTTAATGGAATGGGTGTACAGTAATTCAGTTTAAATACTGATAAATGGGCTGAAGTTTATTAATGTGCCACAAGATACCTCTGTAGGAGTGTGAAAGAACACTTCTATGAGTTGTCTTCACTGACAACTCCCCTTGAAGCACAAAACAAACATTAATGGCCAGTAGTAGCAAAAACAGTGTGTGTGTTTCAAGATGTATGTTGTTATAACAATCATTAAACGATTAGTTTAACAATAACAAGGTTATTGCGAATATTTTTATGTGTTAACAATATGTACAGCTTCTTCATACTAGTCCACGTCTTACAAAGTTTTGTTAAATGTTTTTGATGCTAGCATAGCATTGGAGATCGTGTTTACCAGTGAGCAGCAGTGACAGTTTTATAACAAATGTCTCTTTGTTGTGGTTTTCAGTAAAACTACATCTTAATTGTGTGCAAGGTTTTAGGGTGTTTAACAATTTAAACATTTCTAATATGACAAAAACAACAGTCAGCAGATAGCACACATGTCACAACATGCATCACTTCAGTCCTTATTTGGTGATGACACATGGTGATAATCAGTAGTCAATGGTGCCACCAAAAGCCTTACAAAAAAATACTTTTTAGTTGAAATTACACAAAAAACAACACTGGCTCAACTAAACACTAGAGTAAGTTTTTTTTTTTTTTACAGTGTTTAAAATTTACTTGACAAAACCCCTGTGCTAAGAACTTGTGTGTGTGTTGCAACACATGGGTTAGGTATCCCTGTATGATCAGAAGAAACAACAAACACTAACTTTACAAAACTACACTACAAATGAGTACCTTTGACGCGAATGACAATCATCACGTTAACATGAGAATTTTAATTCCCCTTTAATTCCAAATAAAACTTAAATCCACTTTAAAAGATTTAAAATTATCTTTTAAACACCTTATTCCAAATTCTGAATAAAACTTAAATCCAAAGTAATTTGTTGGGATATTGTAATTTTCAATCTGAATTAACTAATTCCTCGATCATGTATGTGTTCAATCCACTTTAAATTACTTCTGGTCATTCTGTAAATGCTCGCTCCCTTGTCTTGTCGCAGTGATGCATGGGAAGCTGACAGAAAAAGGAGGGCTACCAGAAACAAGTGTTGGACTCGAACCGAGACAATTTATTTAATTAGAGAGTTAGCAGATTTAGAAATAATGAAAGAGTGGATGGACGTTAGCATTAAAATGCTTACATTTTCGAAGCTGTAGTGTCCCAATTGGATGAGGTTTCCCTGACAGAGAGACTGAACTGGTGTTTTTCTTCTGGTAGATGTAAATACATCAATACATTACCATCATTCCCAACCCCCAGGCCTCGAATAAAGGCAAATAAACATGTTTTCCATGTAAACCTCAATTCAGAATGACATGTTAGGGTCATGAAGGGATATCTTTATGAATCAGAGAACACAGGAAGAACTCCTGGACCTCCCAGTAGATTTTTTTCAGTCAACCTATAGATCTTCTGTTATATCATAGTCCTGATGCAGTGTAAACACAATGGCCCTCATTTATCAAGCTTGCGTACGGGGAAATCAGAGCGTATATGAGGTGTACGCAAAAAATCACCACCGTTTCGGCATTTATCAGTCTCACGTGAGCGTACGCTGTGCTCAAAAGGTACGCCAACTCAGGAGGTGGTGTAAATATACACCACTCTAATCCGTATCACATTCCACGGAAAAATCAATAATTTTAAAACAGTATGCACTTCGACTTTTGCTTTATTTTAAGTATCTTACATTACAAAAATGAAAGTTAATAATTTGATGCAAGCTTATTGACTAAAATTAATAATTCAATGCGAGAATATTACAATCAGCGTTGAACGCGAATGTTATTGGCTGATGCGGGTCCAGCACAGCTATATAAGTGGAGAAGAGAACACAGAACCAACCTCAACCATGGCAGACCTCGCACTTCTGGAGGATGTGAATGCGGCACTTAGAAGGGAGAGGGTGTTCCGTGACCGGAGTGACCTCTTAAGTGAGTCGGATGAATGGCTGCTAAGTAGGTTCCGTCTTCCGAGACATATTTTGTTACAACTGTGCGCAAACTTGGAGCCAGAATTAGGACGAGAGACCCGGCGTTCTTGTGCCATCCCGGTCCCTCTTCAGGTGCTGTCCACGCTGGGTTTTCTGGCCACTGGGTCATTCCAAAGGGAGATAGCGGACAGATCAGGCATAACCCAGCCAACCATGAGCCGCATCTTGCCGTCTGTACTCGCAGCCATCCGAGGTCTGATCCAAACCTACATAAGATTCCCATATGACAATGCCCAGCAAATGATGATTAAGAGGGAATTTTATGAGATTGCTGGCCTCCCAAATGTCATTGGGGCAATTGACTGCACTCACGTGTGTCTGAAACCACCATCGGTTAATGATTACGCATATGTTAATAGAAAAAACTACCATTCTATTAATGTGCAGATCATCAGTGATGCCAAACTACGGCTCCTGAATGTTGTAGCCCGGTGGCCAGGGAGCACCCACGATGCCTTCATATTTAACAACAGCAATGTGGGCAGAAGGTTGCAGGAAGGAGCTTTAAGAGGACAGAGTTACCTGCTTGGTAAGTAACAGACGAATGGCAACATTGTAGGCGAAATCATTTATCATTATCCTAATTGAATATCATGCTTTAGGTGACAAAGGTTATCCGCTGCTGGATTATCTCATAACCCCCCTTGCCGATACACACGAGGGGCAGGAGCAGCGGTTTAACCAAGCGCACATAAAGACACGCGCTACGGTGGAACGCTGTGCAGGTCTTTTGAAGGGGAGGTGGATGTGTCTTGGGCATGCAGGAGGGACACTCCTTTACTCTCCAGAAAAAGTGTGCCACATAATCCTGGCCTGCTCTGTTCTGCACAACATCGTGGAGGACAACGGTGTGCCATTTGATGCGCTCCCAGAGCAGCCAATCCCAAGGGATCCATGGCCCGGTCCAGCTGCACCTCGGGCTGTACAGCTCAGACAGGCTCTCATCGAACAATTTTAATGTAAGTATAATAAGTAAAAACTCATAGCATTGTGATAAGTAACTTTATTTCATTACAAGTTGTCGTTAATTTTATTTAGAGTGTCATTAATTGACAGAAGAGCTTTATTTATAAGAACGAGTTGCCAGCATATTTCATCTTGTCTCTCCAGCACCTCCTCTGTCAAGACCGAGGCTCGTTGTCGGTGGGGGGAGATGCGGGATACGGGTCTGGCTGCTGTGGCTTGAGGGACAGGTTCCTGCAATCCCGAAGGCCCCGCTTCAGCTTCTCCGCCACCCGCGGCCTGTGCGCTGCTTTGCCCCGTTGTTGCTTCATCTACTACAATAAAAGCACATTTAAAGAAATATGATTTGTCGATTTAATGCAAATTTACATTTTAAGAATGAGTAAACTTTGAATAAAAATTACCGAGAGGGGAATCAGTGTCTCCATGATCGCCAAGTACACCTTCTATAGTGGCTGAACCCATCAGAGCAGCCACCCGCTCCTCAATTGGTGTCAGCTGTAGTCCTGGATCCGGTCCTCCCCCACCGGTCTGAGAGGAGCTCTTTCTAAGAGCTGCAACGCGTTTTTTGGTTACTATTTTTAAGTCGGACCATTTCTTTTTTACCTGTAAATCAATGTGCATTAGCACAGCTAATCCTCTTATCAATTGTCATAAATTAACTCACCTCTTCAGTAGTTCTCTTAACGGGTCCCACGCTGTTCACCAATATAGCAATTTCTTGCCATACTTTATTTTTTTTTTGGCCTCCTTTAATGCCACTCTTTTTGCTTCCAAAGAGTACTAATTTGTTTCTTTCTACCTCTCTGGTGATCGTTTCAATCTCCACATCTGTGAAGTTCTTGCTATACTTTATTTTTTTTTTTTTTGGCCTCCTTTAATGCCACTCTTTTTGCTTCCAAAGAGTACTAATTTGTTTCTTTCTACCTCTCTGGTGATCGTTTCAATCTCCACATCTGTGAAGTTCTTCTTCTTTGTCGGCTTCTGTCGCTCCATGTCGTAAAAAGGCGTGACTTGTATAATTACGATGGTTTTCAGCCGCCGCATTTATCATCAGCTGCGAAATGAGGGCGGTATGCACATGTTCATAAATCCCATGCGCGACCTTGCGTATTTCAAATTTGCACCCAAAATATACACCAATCTCTGCGCAATATTGATAAATGAGGGCCAATGTCCTGTATGTGAAAGTGACAGAATGCAGTGTAATCAGAATTTTGACCATTTCTTTGGCCTTTTTATACATCTGGGATAAATGCAGGAGTCACCCTTATTCATAAAATTCAGGGAGTTGATATCAATTCCTGCTCCTGTGACTAATACTTGACCCCACTGAAGCCTGCATCCCTCTGACCTGAACATCCAAAGACATGAGTTGCTAACAGAGCAAAATGTAGCCCATGTTGCATAACAAAGGGATTTTCTCAAGGAAAAGTGAAACAATAAAAACTTCTTACTTTTAACTGTTTTAACCTGAAAAGGGTTAATCAAAAGGGTTTTGGTGATTACACTGACTGATATGTAGCCTAGCGTAGCTGCTAGCTATGTCCCTCCAGGGACTAATCTGACAGGTGGCTTATGTTATGATCATATCAGTGCCATGGGTCAACCCCACCACACAAAGCAAGAGCAATCCCTTTAAAGTAAATGTTGTTCTGAGCAGCTGTACTTCTGTCTTACTAACGTTTGTGCTCTTTTAAACCTGTTTATTAGTAAACCTGTGTTTTTAATACAGAGGTCAGCAAACTGGCATTCACCTTAAAACCTATGTAACATGCATGGAATGACTCCTCGCAATTTGTCTTTGCATACTGTGTGTCCCTAATAAGCAACATAAATGAATGAATGTGCACGGTTGGGGGCAAAACCTGGAAGAACTGCCTGTCATTGAACTTTTTGTATGCAAACCATCTGGAAACTGGAAAAAATGTTTTAAGAGACATTTATCTCTGAACCTTGGTGACAAAAGATGGAGGTTAAACAAAATGGAAATATCTATGCAAAGAAAGCTGAAATTTCACTGCCAGGAAGCCACAAATAGGCTATTCCTTGCATTTGAACAGCAGCATGAACTGTGTGCAAAAGTTACAGGGGTTGGAACATTAAAAGCAACTCAAAATAACTTAAAAAATAAACTAAAATGCAAAGAATACAGGTATAAACCTTGAGGGGGATAAAGAAATATCTGGGAGAGTGTTTAAGAAAAGACTGCAGTAATATTAAAGAAAGATTTAGTGCCACAGATCAGAAAAAAGGAGACAGGAGTAAAAACTCTGGAGATGGAGAATAAAGCAGCATATCCCGAAGCATGGAAAGGAGGTAAAGCTTAGAGACAGAGATGGAGACTGGTGTATTAGTGGCATAGATTAAAGCGGTAGCAAAGGGGATTGTTGACAGCGTCTTTCATCACAAGAGAGGGCGGCGGTAGTGTGACGCTCGGCTCCCACTCAGGTCCTGACCCGTGTTATTACAGAGCAGCTCTCTGCAGAAACGCAGTGCTAAATGAAGCCATTGTGCTGGATGGTACACGACCTGATGTTGTTCTAATGAAGACAAAGCAGTGTGTCACATGCCAAGTTGCTACTGTTAACAGAGAGGCGATATGCACCCACGCACTCACACAGGCAAGGTCACATCCGCGTTTCAAAAACAACACTTTCTCTATATTCATAGGACAATTCAGGGCATTACTTCTGTAACATTTCGAAGGCGTGTATTTATTTTCATACATTTCTGTCTGTAAATAGAGCCAACTGAGCCTGATATTAGGTTTACAAACAGAAAAAGGAAACAGATTATGCTGCAGTTTAATATTTCATGGTCCTTCCCATTTAAATATGACCCCCACACTCCCCAGCCTTCGGCATATACAAACACACATGCTCACCTATAGGCCAATGATGTTTGAGGAAGGTCTGGTGGGTTTCTGCGGTCATGTTGACACATCCTCGAGTGGAACAGAGACCAAACATTTGCTCAGAAAGGTTTTCAGCTTCTCAGCGCACCTGCTGCCTCTGACCCCCGGGCCATCAACACTGCAATAATCAGCCCAGCCATTAGAGTTTTGCTCATCAGGCTAAGCATCTGGACTCAGAGACAGAAAAATAACACCAGAGCCAGAGAGCAGCAGAATCGGTTTGTCACTGATGACATATTCAGACCTCTGAATCATGAGGGGAAGTTTCAGAATGAGCTACATTTGTATTTATGAGATGTTTCTGTCATGTTATTAGCTGTACCAGAAAAAAAATAGTACTTTTGGTCCAGTCATTTATATTATTATTACCTAATCAGTCATTCTATCAGCTCAGCTCAGGACTCTCTGAAGTGCAACCAACCAAGAGTGATAAATTAATCACAATACTGAAGAGCACAATTTGTTCTCTTGTTGTTAGTGCACAACCTGCCACCAGACAGGTCATTCATCAGCCCACAGGAAGTGGGAACTAGAAAAATCTTAAAAAACATATTTGGCAGATGACTGGACGATGGTCCCATCTAGGGATGTAGCGGTATGAAAATTTCATATCATGGTTATTGTGACCAAAATTATTACAGTTATCATTATTATCATGGTATTGTTCAAAATGTTGAAAAAAGTACTTTAACACAGTCTTGAAATTATTTAACCCCTTTCATATTATAATTTAAACAGTTCTTTTGTCTTTTTTGTCAATAATTGTGTCAGGAAATGTCCTACAAGTAAATATGTTTAAACTTTTTTTCATTAGAAATAAAAGTAAACAATTCTGGCAAGTATTTGTCATTATTTTAGTATTAATGCTTAAACTGTGTGAAATTACAAGAATAGAAAAAAACAAATTTGTACTTTCAACAGGTTTCTCTTCATAAACAATTGTGAATGAACATGTTCAAAGTTTTGAGATGGTCGAAAATAAATTTAACCGATTTTTCATGCACTCACACATTTTAGTTTGCCAGCATTAGTGTCCATGTTACAGCTCGTTATTTTAGACAATGTCCAGGCCTTTTTTTAACATTTTTTGTTTTACAGACGATAGTCCCTGAAGCAAATAGCCCCCTTAATGACTCACTTCTGGTCTCCCCTTCTATGGCAGATGTCCTCGACATTTCCTTTAATATTTACAAATTACTGTTAAATCCATAAAACACAAACTATGACGGAAAAAGATGATCTATTACGACAAAATACAGCGAAACACAGCAAATAAACAGCGAATGAACGGCAGGAATACACTCCAGATTGATACTAATGCTGTTATATACAACATTTATACATAATTTACACCGAAAATATTGATAAACCACCTATATTTCACTCCGGTATGGCTCACTGAATCCCCCCCACCCTCTCTGTCTCTGCTTGTTTACTTGAAGAGTTACAGCAGTTTTAATCACGCACATTTTAGTCTTTCACAGCAGCTTTGTGTTTTAGACAGGGTAACGGTCATCACTCAGTTTCCCTCGACATCCTTGTAAAATCAAAACTTCGAACAGACTTTAGACTTCAGCCGTTTTGAGTAGCAAAACCTGTGAGAGTCTGAGCGAGGCTCCAGCTGAGGTCAAACATTGCAAGCTGCGCATGCGCGTCTCTGTCGGCTGCTTTATCGAGGGGCAGACACACAAAGTTTCGCCTTTCTAGACAAGGAGCAGCATCACCATGACTTATTGACACAGTGTGGTGATCAAACATGGTATAACAGTAACTTCAATGGGACACGGTAATGATTACCATGGGAAATTTTACTGTGGTTTACCATTTCACTGGTAACCGTTACATCCCTAGTCCCATCAATCACATCAATCACATTCATTCTGGGCCAATCAAGCTATCTAGTAGACTGGAAACTACAGTAGTACAAAGTAGAAAATGGAAGCCTCTTTGTAAAAAAGTCTCTACCAAAACATGTCAGATGTGGAGTCTAAATATCCTTTCTAATGAAAACTGCTGAAAATAGTGTCATTTGTCTTCCTGTTAAGAAATGCAGCCCAGATCTGATAAAGTTGCTAATGAAGCTGATAGTATCAATGCTAATCTACAGACAAATAGGGGTGTCCCGATAAAACGTTTTCACCTCCGATACAATACTGATATTGCAGCCTTGAGTACCGGCTGATACTGATATTGGTCTGAAACAATTTTAGCAGGAATCATACATATTTTTATAACTTATTTTGAAGTATGAGCAGTATGGAAAGGCTTGATCACGTGCGATTGGTAAAACAGAGTACAGTAGTCAGAAATATTCTGCAAGAAAAAAAACTAAGCCACTTGTTTTTAACCAATGGGTTACATACATTTTAGCCTTAAGCATAAGAATATACTACAATCAAATGAAATAAATAAAAATAAATTAGAAGACCCTGAAAAGTAACCTCAACAAATTCAATAAAAACAAAAACATATATTTTTAAATTGTAACAGAACCGCTGTGTTAAATTTAAACATAAGCATATATTATACAACTGAAATTAATAAATAAATAAATTAGAATGGAATGCTTAGAGATTTTAGATGAAGGCAGATTTAATCCAATACTGTTTTGTTGCTGATATTGGATCGATATCAGATATCCGATAACGAAACGGGCCACCCTTACAGCCCAATTCTTTACACAAAGTGCACAAGAAAACCAAGATATATTTACACTTCGAGACATTGACATAAATTATGCCAGGCCTTGAAATCTGTGCTGATTCATACTGCACTATGACTTGAATGTACACAATATCATGCGTGCTTCCACATACACACAAAAGCTTAGGGGCTGACTCGCAGCTCTCCTGTCTCCCACTGAGGCCTTGAGCTTCCCTCTCTCCAATATCCCGTCTCTGTTACTACCTCTGAAGAAGGCACAAATGTGGGATTCACTCAAGCTTATCTATTAGGCCAAATACATTAACAACTTGTAACACCAGGCTATCTGGATTTGCATCTAGTCAGGGAAGGAATGACTTTCTGAGCAGCAGAGATGGGAGACACTGACGGCATATCTTCACTGTTAGACACAAAACAAGAGTAAACTGCAAGAATGTTGATGCTTGAAAATGAATTTGCAATATACTTTTTTTAAATGAGACCTTTTGACAAAGTAAACATGCCATAAAATGTGCAAGATTGATGGTATCTGTTGCTGTAATAAAAATGTCTTTTTTCATTCAATTGTTTCGGGAGCCACTGCAAAATAGGCAGTGGGCTGCATTCAGCCCCTGGGCCATAGTTTGGATACCCCTGCTGTATAGTATACAGTGAATGGTCCATCTGTTGTGTCAGACTACCTAAAAATTATTTGTAAGAAACATTTACAATTGCAAGTACTTTCACAGTTGCATTCTGAATGCTATTTTTGTCCTTCTTATCATGCTTGAATATTAAAATCAGAGGGTAAACCTGCTGATTTTACTCGTTTTATTTCAGAGTTTTAGAGTACACATTAACTATGTACTACTGTAAACATTCATCTCAAACCATTGTGTTGCTAAAGCAGCTTGTAAGAGTGTATCAGTAGACTAGATGTGAATGTGTGTGAATGTATGTGCGTATATATCTTTGCCTTCAGTTGGATGTGTCCCCAAGTGGTCCAGCCATGATACGGGGAGGCTCAGTGAGCCTGTCAGACGTCTGCTGCTGCATGGCGGCAATGCTCCCAGGTCAAACTCAGGGCATCTTTGCCTGTCACTGCTCCTCCAGAGAGTGTGTCTGTGTGTGTGGAAAGAGTGTGTGTGACCCAAGAAAGTCTTGCCCCTGAACCAGTGAGACTAACCTGAGGGAAACAGTATCAGCTGATCAGTTTCTCCATCAAGAATCACAAAGCAGGAGTTCAGACAGATGCAGTCAGGAGAGGTGACCTCAGTCAGACCTTATGCCAAAGACAGACGTAGTTTCCCTCCAACGGGCAAAATGACACACAAACCAAAACAAAACTTAAAAACTGCGTGGATTTAACACTGCCAGCACGGCCAAGACAAGAGCCCTTCTTGTGTCTGTCCCAAAACTTAAATATATGTATTTTTCTGTGTTGCCTTTCATTGCCACAGTGCACCTGAACTTTTATAGTTTGCATTGATAACAATATCTAATTCAACAGTTACGAGTGTTAAAGGAAAAGTTCAGTTTCTACAGCTTTCACATTGTTTATAGAATGAAGTAGAACAATATACTCACCCAGAAGGCTTTCCTGATGCAAACAGTGCTTCGGGAGATATTTAGATCCAAAATCGAGCAGCGGACATCTGTATAATGGTAGCACACAGGCATGTATAGCGCCGCTCCTAAAACTGCATTAATCGTCCAAAAACTCTTTAGTTTCACCAATATTCCATCATGGTCCGCTCGGGCTACTCCTCCATTACAGTCTGTGTCGCTCCAGACATGTTTTGTGGCTGTGCTAACCTCTGAACTGAAGAAGAAGAGCGTTTGCCTCCGCACATGCGCAGTACGGCTCATTGTTTCAGGGGAAGACAGTCGGCTACACAACGACTTTCTTCTTCTTCTTTTGTGCAAAATGGATGAATATCTATCGGATGAAGATGTTGTGGAGGAGAACTTTGAATATGATGGGTGTCCTTACAGTTCCGAGCCCGAGTTTACAGATGAGGAGCTCATCGAAAGGAGGACGCGGAGGCAAAGAGAAGAACAGCTCTACAGAGAGTACTGCGCATGCGCGGAGGCAAACGCTCTTCTTCTTTAGTTCAGAGGTCAGCACAGCCACAAAACATGTCTGGAGCGACACAGACTGTAATGGAGGAGTAGCCCGAGCGGACCATAATGGAATATTGGTGAAACTAATGAGTTTTTGGACGATTGATGCAGTTTTAGGAGCGGCGCTATTCATGCCCCGTGTGCTACCATTATATGGATGTCCGCCGCTCGATTTTGGATCTAAATATCTCCCAAAGCACTGTTTGGATCAGGAAAGCCTTCTGGGTGAGTATATTGTTCTACTTCATTCTATAAACAATGTGAAAGCTGTAGAAATTGAACTTTTCCTTTAATGCGACACACTGAAATGACTGCAAAAACACTTATCAACAAAACCTTTTGATATATGACTTTGGCAATGCTTAAGTTTAACAGTGGTTCAAGAAAGCATCAAATAAGCAGAGGTGACGAAGAATTTAGCACATCCTGGTTCTCAACGTGGAAATAATTAGATTAAACATGTTTCTGCCTTCTCATATGGCTGGGCCACAGGCCTGCCCCCTCTTTTAACCCCCTTTGGGTCTGCGGGGCGAAAGACCACCTTAGTATATATATGATTTATTTGAACATGTGAAAACTTGTGTTAAGTTTAGTTGCCCAAAAGCCCAATGCAAATATTTTTTTTATAAATTATTTCCCAGTTTGGTGTGAACATAGCTTTAGACGTAAGAGTGAACTGATTAGACTTTGAAGGTCAAAGGCCTAGCACCCTCACCATCCCAGTCACTCTTCACCTCGTCTGTTACTTTAACATTTAACTATCAGAGAGCAGTTCAAGCCTTGATCAAGTTTTTGACTTCTCTGTTTATAAAATCAGAAATTCTCCACTGACAATGATGTTTCTATTGCAGATCACTCAAATGAAAGTAAAAGCTCACTCTTAGGTGACGTGAGAGACTTCATCTACAGTCATGATGTGTGCTTTTGTTCATAAATGACCACCTGAAGATATAACATCATAATCACCCCATCAAACTCATTAGTCTGATATTATGAGTGTATTATATTCATCCCAGAGAGACACAGAGCAGTATAATGCCAGTCAGCAACACACACAAACACGCTCTCTCTCTGGTTGTAATGATATTCTTTGATAGCCTCCATCTCAGCTCTGTTAGATCCTTGAATCTCAGACTTAATGGACGATAACTGGAGCCATGCAGCCCCTCACAGGCGCTAAAAGGAACACTAAGAAACTTCAAGACTTTCATTGCAACCATTGAGCTGAGACGGCACATTCCACACAGTCTCAATGTTCTTGTATGTGAGGTACTTTCACATCTGTCTCACAAAAAAACAGCGGCTCGTTAGGGCCTATGATGGACAGAAGCTCTGGATACACCTGATGTTGTTGGAAGAACAGGGCTTGGATTGTTTTTTGGAGCAGATGCTACAGGCTAAAGCATAAAAAATGCTATTTGTTCTTCTTGGGCCTCGGGGCTGCTTAGTGCACAAACTGTGGGTGTCTTTAAGGCAGCTTTGAGTGTAACAACGGTCTTTCTATGAACCTCTAATCCTGTTATTTATCCCCTACAGCACGTCTCCTGAGCTCCTCAGAGACATCTTTACTCAGACATTTTCTTCCAAAATTAGGAAGCCCCCACCCCTTCTTTCTGCTGACACAAACTTCTATGTGCTGACCTAGTCTCCTTTCTCATCCTCATTTGAGTTCGATGGCAGCAGTGATGCAAATCTTGCAGCTGACAAGTCTTATTAGTTTGAGGCTGGAATGGGGCAAAGTTATTTTTAAGATGTAACAGCCTGTTTCCAAATGAGATACAGGGTAATACAATATTGTTTTAATGTACACAATGTATCCCAAAAATATTCTTACACCTATCACTAAGCATTAGGACTGCTATCTCAAACCCTTTTATTTATCGTTATGATTATGAATGGTCAGATATACTCAGATGACTGGATTGTTTATGGCAAGAACATTATGAAAAGCAACACTTACAAGAAAAATGAGCTATGACTGGCTGTCATTTTAAAGTACTAATAAATGCATTTGTCAAAACAAAAATGGAATATAAAATAAACTTAATATGCAGTAAATACTCTTAAAATAGTACTGCAAAAGGATGTTGAACAAGCTCGAGTTGACTTAAAGCAAAATAGATAAGGTTCTGCTGCATGCCTTTGTGCTTAACACATGTTTAAAAGCTCCTGTCATTGAAAATAAAACACAAATATTTTTAAAAGTTCTTAAAAACTGGAAATGTTATTGTTACTGGACAAACATTTTTACAGGAATTAATCATTTCAAACTAAATAAACCTTTGAATACCCAAATCTGAACAGAACGTACTCAAACATAACATTCAACCACTAAAACTATTTTTCTGTGTCTTATTAAGACCTTGCAATCGGCAACTGGTACAGGTTGTATCCTGCCTCTCACCTAATTCTTATGGCTTATTGTTCAGTTGAGGTTGTCCATGAAGTTGCAACAATTAGGCTCTCTGGCAAAGAGAATAAAATCAATGAGGCCTTCTAGGTCACCAAAGATACTCCATCCAGTGTCTAACAGTGCGTTAATCTAACTTGGCCATGGATCTAAGTATTTTTGACCCAGAGTCAGGAGAATTCTTAATATCACAAATCATTGGAACAGTGGAGGTTTTATCCTTTTGAAACATGCCATACTTGAGGGTGCTTTTTAAAAGACTGACTGTTGGAGTTGCTCCAAAACGAGTGTGTATTTCTGCTTTGGTCCCATTGGTTTACAGAAAAGATAAAAGACGCAGCAATCAAGCTCTGTTTTGTAAGATAAAATCCAAGCCCAGGTCCCCCAGAGGAGGTGATCTCTGCCCACGTCTAGCTGAACCCTGAGGCAGTCAGTTTGAAGTGGAAATACAATTGACTTAGTTAGCAGCTATGACAGCCATGGTAACAACATGTTAATTCAAAATGAAAAATTGCTCAAATTTGGGTGTTGATGGTTTCTATGTGCTGCAGCTGGTGCATCAGGTGTCAATATGACATACCTTCAACTAAAATATATAGACAATCAGACAGACAGACAGAAAGACAGTCCAAATCGTCTTCACCTCAAGATGTGTTATAATCAAATGTGATGTAAAACTCTGCATTGCATCCCTGAAGGAAGATTCAGAATATCATTCTCTCACACTAAGCACCCTGATCCTGGAGCAGCTGCAGCAGAGCCTTTAAGAGGCTGGAGGTTTTCAGACTAACATCAACAGCCCTCTGACAACTGGGAGAAGACAACAGCTTCTTTGCAGAACACAAGTTTACTTGTTTTTTATGGACGTAGTGGAAGGATGAATGAGAGTATGGATGGATGTGTAGATGGGGGATAAACAGGAGGAGCGTGAGGCTGCAGCAGATGGAGAAGCAGCAGGTGTCGGGTTGGGGAGGGACCGAGGTTTCCATCGTCAGCGTTCCACCATGATGCTCTTTGACAGCACAGGGATGGATGTGTGGGAGATTGTACTCTCTCCCCATTAGCACATCTTCAGCCCAAAGCTGCCTCCACGGCAGGCTCTCCTCCTCACACTCAGGGGAAATAGAAACAGGTGGGGAGGTGTTTCTCTCTCAGAGATGGCAGGGGGAGAATGTCATGGAGGTGATGGATAGATGTGGGGTTGAACTGGCGAGGTGTCACAGGGGTCAGGGGCTATGCTAGCTTCGTCTTTATGCAACATTTATCATCGGATCACGCTTGCAGCACTGAAGTGACAAGAGGAAAAATAGGGTTTTGCTCACATTTTTTTCAGGAATTGAAAAACAGCCTGCAGATTTTCAGTTTTTAAAATGTGAAATTCAGTTAATTTAAAGACATTAGACTCAAACATTTACTACTCTTTAAATTATCAGTCCAACCTTACAGCCATTTTAAATATAAAAAAAGTTAAACAGAAAGTAACAAAAACTCTCTTCGCCACCAGAATTTAATTTAGTACCAAAAATGAACCAAAGGTTAAGGTCCTATATCTCATGTTTACCAGTTACTTTTGACTGTAATAAACCTTACATTCTTTTAAAGAACTTTCAGAACTTAAATACAAATTGGCAGATGTTGTTAATTGAAGTTGTTAACTTTGTCACTTTGTCAAACATTAATGTGAAAAAATATAGAGAGGCCGCATGAGCCCAAAAAAATAAGTCTGTTATGAGCAACAGGGTAGTTTTTTGTGGAGAAAAACTCTGCTTTGTTTACATCAGCTTGGTTTAGCTGCAGTGAAGACGCTGCAGAAAGCTCAATGAAACGGCTTCAAATAGGCCGAGAACCTTTGCTCCAGGGGGCCAATAAACAACCAGACTGGTGCCTCAGCAGGACACAAATAAAAACACACATACAAACATGCACGCAGATAAACACACACACACATAAACTGAAGTGCCAAGGAGGAAATCAGGGCTAATGAATGGAGGGTTGTGCTGCGCATTACTGGAGACAAACAAACAAGCGGCATGTGTCACTGCTGATAACACATATCCCCCTGTGTGTGTGTGTGTGTGTGTGTATGAGTGTCCTGGCTTTTGCTGTATGGTAGCTGTCAATCATAATCTTGAACTCTCTCACTGTTTTTATGAAGTCATCAGAAACATGACTCATGCCTCCTCTGTCACATCATCTCCCCGTGTACTCCAGCTTTTTCATTATAACCTGCCAAATCTACGGTTACATTCAACAAAGCATGACGGATGACAGAACGTTCCCTTGAAATGAGTGGATATAATATACGTCCATTCAAAGCTGACGGGGTTCGCTGTTCATGTTTTGAATCATATGGACTGTGTGAATTCACAGTAAAAGCATGTAACGTAAGGAACATGTATTTATGATTTACCGAGACGTCCATAGAAATGCTCCTTATTCATCATAGACAAACGAACGAATGTCCAAAGGCATGCCCACTGATTCTTCTGTTCTTGCTTTTTTTAAATCTTAATTACTGATTTTCTTCCTTAGAGTTATATATTTCATCCAAAGAGGAACTAAAAGTGTTAAGGCTGTTGGTTGTGAATGAAGTCAGCAGAAACCAAATATGACCTTTTTTAATCTGAACTGTACAATTAGAATAATTGAACTACTTTTTTAGATATATAAAGCTTCAAAATATCAACCAGATTCACATCACAAAACTTAAAAAGAAATTACAAAACATGTGAAAGTAAACTAACAGTTTGAAATTGAATTTAAATTGCAGAAGAAGGTAAAAGCTACTGATTACAAAAAAAGAGAGATTGAAAATGACCTTCAAGTCTATGGGAAAAAAAATCAAAAATCTGAGAAAGCACAGTCAAAAAAATGAGCAAAAAAGCCTGAATTCTAAGACTATGTTGGAGCTTTAAGAAACAAACAAAAATCTGAAAATGTCACTATAATGAGCTTAAACTCAGAGGCCTGAAAAAAACTACCAAGTCTAAGTCAGAATTCTGAGAGAAAAACTGGAATAACAAGGAAAAAATCAGAATAATTAGAGTCAGACATCTGAAATTATAAAACTGTAATTTCTGAGATCAAAGTCACAATATGGAAACAACTCAAGAGTTTGAGTAAAAAAGTTTAAATTTTAGGGGAAAGGTCACAATTCTGAGACTTTAGTCAGTATTATGACATAAACAATAGAGAACAGGAGGAAAATCAACTCACAGCAGCATGTTATTTTTTAACTTGTTGATTACTTATCCATGCTTTCTTATATTCAACAAAAACTAAGCGATACAACAATGGCTTAGGATACATTAAACACATTTTATTTAATCCCGTTGTTTCCAGATTAACCATACAGGTTTAATGCAAAAGAGTATTTATCAAGGATGTAAGTTGTATT
The DNA here is from genome assembly GCA_036419115.1 of Scarus forsteni. NCBI lineage: Eukaryota > Metazoa > Chordata > Actinopteri > Labriformes > Labridae > Scarus > Scarus forsteni. The sequence continues at coordinate 20,738,468 of JAZDUH010000443.1, forward strand.
AAGAAACAGACCAGTGACCACATTAACTATTTTGTTTAAATTGACAAGCTCCTGTACTTTCAATTGCATGGTTATGTTGATTCAAATATGTTTGTAAAATGGTCATCATTAAAATGTCAACTGTATCTTCCTACCTGTAAACTGACCTTTGATAAATGCAAGAAACATACCTTCCCTGTAGGAATCATACTGTCTCAGGCTACGTTTACATGAAAACTCCTGAGTTGAGGAAGCAAAGATTTTTCCTTTGCCTTTTAGAATTCTTCTGCGTTCAGACGACGCTCGGAGACGAGTTAATCCGCTGTAGTGTGCATGCTGGTTCAGTAGATGGCGCTGTAGGCCTGCAGAGAGGCAGCACTGCTACAATACATGAACGAAGAAGAAAAACTTTCACCAACAACAATGGCGAATAGACACACAGAGACGCAGGACTTTCTTTTCTGGACAACAAATCTGTCTGGATAGTTTTGTCTGGATAACAAACCGAGCATGGTAAGAGGCTCACACGTTACTCGGCAGACGGCCGAAGCGGTTGTTGTTCCTGGTATGCGCGCTCAGCCTTCATCTGAAAGAGTACTGCGCATGCGGTGGATCAGCGTTTCACCCTGAGACGCTTTGATACAGGTTTACACGAAGCCGAATGGAGAGCGGATTCAAATCTTTCCACTGTTTTCCGCCTGTTTTCAAAAGTTTCCGTGTTCAACGAGTTTCCATATAGACGCAAGGCCAAAACACAATGAAAACTTAGCGGATTTGACCGTTTTCAGCGCCATGCATTGTTTGGAACTGTTGAGGGCTCCCATGATCCACCATGCTGTCAAATAATTGGTCCATTGGCATCTACAGAGTTAATGTTACGCTCTCTTTCCAAAGCTCCCACTCAGTGAATTACCTTGATAATTCGCTGCAGCATTCAGACATGGCATGAGCCTACTCCAAGTAAAAAACTCGGCTGCTTGCATTCACATATACAGCATGTTCTGGTAATGTCACAATTGTATCTGTGTTCTTTTCCAAGTGTGAGTGGGTTTCAGTAGAAAAATAAAATCTTTTAACACGAGTTTGTTAAACTGTGGCTGAGTGACAACAACGTTGATATAATTGAGACTGTTTGAGTCACTTTGTCACATACAGAGTACTGAACACGACCTTTCATTGTAAGAAATAGAGAGAAAAATGTTTAGTTTTATCTGAGCGCACCAATCTGCACAGTCTCCACAGTGCTGTCTGTGAGGGATGCTCTCCTGTCTTCTTGTGACAGCTGTTGATAGAGATGGGGTTAGCTCTTAAATTAGCCACAACTTTAGAACAGTTATTCCTGAAACTTTATCCTCGGAGCAGACAAATTCTTCTCCATTGTGCTTTCTGACAGGATGGAGACTGATGTGAGGATGTTTAACTCTTTTATTGCCAGTGTAGAGGATGAATTATGCAGAGAGAAATGAAGGTTCAGAACATGGTAGCATAACAGCGTCTCCTGCTGCTATGCTGTTGTTTTCCTGATGATTCTTGATGATGCTGCTCAGACAAAGATGGACAGAGGAGTAAGATGACTCCCTCCACTGATTAATCTGTTGCAGAGACAGCTTAATAAGTGCCCATTTCACTAAAACATAGGACAACGTAATTTAACAATTATCTGATAATGTCCATCATAGGCCATTTATGTTGTTGAATTTTGTCCAATACATTGATGATTCATTGCATCCGCAGTCAGAGGGGAGCCATAATGTGACAGACAGACTGAGAACAAAAGTGGATCAGTGTTTCTCAATGTGTGAAAACTAATTAGGTGGTTTTAGAATTAATGAATGTGAGTGTACTCCAGCAGCCATAGAAACTGATTATATAAACCCAATTAAGGCAAAAAAGGTTCTCTTTTAAAGCACATTCAAAAACTAATGAAGTGCTGAAATGTTGATCATCCAAACTCTGATCATTGAGAGCATGTACCAGCAGAATATGATTGAAATACTTTTGATAACAGACTTTAAAGTTTGTCAAGCAGGAATGTTCTGGAGGACCAGCTGCCCTTTTAATCAACCTAAGCACTTGAGAAAATTATACAGGAGGTGAGAATTCTAATTGCTAAATTGTAATGCCATTACTGCGGTTCAAGAAGGGCAAAGAAGGAGGCCGTTTGGGGTCAAACTATCTTAATGAAAACATTTGGCGCAACAAGGATGATTTGTTTGACTGACGTTTCTAAGGAAGAAATGCTAAGCTAACTGTGCGTTGAATACATATTAGCAGAAATATGAAGGATCTGTGAGGGGTGTTTGTTTCTCCTCTCTCTCTCAATCTCCCACTCAATTGTCCTCACATATCCACAGATATATTCCAGTGTTTGTATTCATATCTCATACTATATTCATGAGATATCACTGAAGCAAAGATCCAAATGAATGGACGGTTTATTCAATATTCACAGAGGCCAGGCACCATTAATGAAAATTACCATTCTAACTGATGAATGACTATCTCCCTGTAATGAAATTATGGGGTGAAAAGCTAAAGAGTTATTTTAGGAGAGGGGGGGATAAGGTTCTTCTGTGGTAATACCCGTTTTCATCATAAAAGATAATAAGCGAGCTCTAATTGGAGTGTTGATGAGGATGGTATAATAGGTCTTCCAGGGAGGAGGGATTTCTTCAGGCCTATCATTTTAAGATAGGCCTCACCATTTTCACACAGATTTTAATTGAAATCCTGTGAAAAAGGCAGACAGAAAAACTTAATAGCTTTCGCCTGAGCGCTCAACCAATCAGAGAGATAGAGGCACCCATTGACTTGGGTAATTATTTCTGAGTTTAACGTGCGTGTGCTGTGAGGAATCGTACGTGGTCTTTGCTGAGGAGCTGCTGCTAAACGGTGGGATACGTTATGTTTGGAGGTTCAAGGGAGACGGCCACATGGGGTGGATTTTTTTCTTACATGTTTGATGAGTGCCACAAGCAACTACTTTTTTAATATCTAGTGGACTCCCTCAGCCTATATTGGTCACATTTACAGGTTAATAAAAAATATTTGTATTTTAAAAGACATTATGTGCATTGATTCCTGTTTACTGTTGCTTTCCTCTAATCTAAAGCTACAAGCTCACTGTTTCAGTCGCTCAACTTTCTACGTGTTTTATAGTGTGCTAAGAAAGTCCACGGTCTGACTCTGTGCCACTAGTTCTGCAAAACTAAAAAGTGATTCAATATGAAATAAAATCTCATTCCAAAAAGTTTACTTGAATAGACAGCCAAATTGGGAACTTGACTGTGTTACCCCATAACAACTCAGCATGACTCAAAACATTACAAGAAAGTGACATGCTGACAAGTGTGTTTTTTAATTCACCAATCAGAGTGACAAGCAAGCAAAATGTTCAAGCTTGTTTGGGAATATGTCTACATAATAATTTAAAGTGAAATATACAAATATGGTGAGCAAGATTTTGTTTGTATTAATAACATCTATTTCTTTCATTTGTCTTAAAATTGTACAGTCCTTTATCTTCTAACTGGTAGGTAAGGATGGTAGACAAAATGTTTGGTATAAAAACATGGTAGTATGTTTACTGACCACAATTGTAAATATATTTTTACTTATTTTATTTCTTAAAACTCTTAGTTTGTACTATATGTTTTTTCTGTCTCTTAATGCCTCTGCCACCTAATGATGTCACATACAAAACTTTGCTTTATTACAGGACCTGCATTTATGGAGGCAGAGATTCTTCCCTTCTAAATACTGTATACTGGCTGATGCCTTGCTTCAGAGTTCAGAAATTTTGATAAGCTTAATAAAAATGAATGCAGATTTTTTTATTTTTTTTTTAACTTTTCGGATCAACAAAAGGAAACTTTGATTGCCAATTAAGAGGGACATGTCTATTTTGTTCTTTTTGCCTCTAATTTGTTTCACTTTTCTTGTGACCTTGTTATTGTCTTTGCAGTGACAAGCTTCGACAGCCTGTCACTACAAGGTCTTTGGCATAAATTTGCTATCATTTTTTTATTATTAAACTTTCTGAGTGACTCCTGATTGACTTTATTTTTCTATGTGTATGCCAACAACTCAAAATTTCATTTAATTACAATGCATCAACAAAGACTGAGACAAAAGTTTTCTTTTTAGAGTAACCTGGCCACTGTTGCTATGACAGGGGGTTCTCTGATTCTGTGGACCAATAAGAGAAACGAGAAAAGGTCAATTGATCAACCTGTGGAAAAAAAATCTAAATCAAACCCTACAGCTCAGTTTGAAATCATCCACTCATTCACTCACTCACTCACTATTTCCTGTGTAGTGTAAATGAAATAGTGAATAGTGATTTCGGGCACTACACTGAAATTTTCTAAATGTCATAGCGTCAGCAGATGTGCCAAATATTCCTGTGGCGGAAGTGAATGCGCCAAAATTCATGTAAACAAACCGGGCACTCAGGAGGATAAGTAGCAAATTTTGAAGCCGTCTACAGCCGCTAAAAGACGTAAAAGACCTACGCTAAAAAAAGAGTTAAAGTTTTTTACATTTATAAATAAAGGAACACCTAACAGCCTTCTTTCTCCTCTTCTTCGATGGAAAAACACGACCGCATTGCATTGTGGTATACAGGAGTACAAAATAGGGTACATCATACACTCACATTTGCTGCGCATTGTGGGTATTTTGTAGGGCACTATATAGTGAATGAAATTAAATGCTGAGAATTCAAACAGCACTGCAAAATGGCGAACACACTCTATAGTGCACTATACCTGTGATAGGGAACGATTTCAAACACAGCTTATGTATCTAGAAGTTTTCTGATGACACCTGTTGCATTCAGCTCCATTTTGAGATTGAAATAAGATTGAATGATAAGCAATGATTCACAACCATTATTCTTAGCTGACATTTGTGCATCATGTAACTGAAAATAACTGAAAACAAGCTTCTGCTGAGCTCTTCTCATTTCCTTGCAGGAAAAATGTATATAAATATATTGGAGAATGATTTGATTTTTGGTTCCTGTGCCTCAGCTCGAGCAGGGATTGTCTCTCTTTCCTGACAGTGACTGACGTGGCTGGATGACACTGATTTATGCTTGGATGTGTAACTCAATCACAGTTTCTGGAGCAGTACAGCACAAACATTATGAGGATTTTAATGTATGCAGATTATTGGCTGGATGTCAGCAGCTGGCTGCATTGATGAAAGTCACCATGAGGAGAGGCTGTGGTGTGGAGAGCCCACTGAAGCCCACTGTGATCTCAAAGCTCTGAGGGTCTGCGTCACTGACTGACAGGTGAGGTGGGGGTGGAGTGATTTTCTTCATGTATATTCTGACAGTACCTGACTGAAACATGTAATTCACACCAGTTACATGAAGTGAGCAGCAAGTCATACCATCTGCACTGTCTAAATCTGTCTGAATCATCCCTGGTTCTATTTTAGCTGCTGCCAGATCAGTGAAATAGAGCAAATGTGCATTCAGAGGAGGAAATTATATGTGTTTAAACAGGATCATCAGTGATTCATGCACATGCAGATTTTAGGCTTTTATATAGAAACCCTGAAGGCCACATGATTGACACTATTTTTTAAATTACTGCCCACTGGTTGTATCAACTTTGATTAAAATTCCAAGTCAAGTTAATGGCATGAGAAATGCATGGTCCCAACAAGATGGACACATAGGCTTGGTGATCTCCTTGCACTTAATATAAGGAAAAGTATGAGTAAAGTCAATAAAGAGTAAATATCAACCAAATAAACAGTTATTCATTTTTTTATTTCTTTACAAATTAGTTGAGAGGAACATCCCAACTATAAATATAGACAACAGGTATCATACATGTTTATAGGTGTTGCAGTCCATGTCTTATAATAGCAGACACAGCCAGTATGACGTATATTCTTGTGATGGAAATGTTACTTAAAAGACTGGTGCATGAGGACACACATGATGAACACAAACCACCCCTGGAAGCTGCTGTACTGCTTCTATAATTTTTTGTGTTTTGTGCGGCCTACATATGATTGTGCCCGATGATCCTTCACCACTGGCTGAGCCCTCTGTCCCCCAGGCTTCCCCCTCATGACATGTAACCCCATCACATACCACATACTCCCAAATCTGATGTACAAGACTGACTGTCGCACATACTCTATTTTTGGGATATATTGCACATGTCAAACTGGGCAACATCTCTCAGAAAAGTGTTCAGAAAACATATAACGAGAGGCTGATTAGACAACCAGTCTGTCAATTAAATTCATTACTGGCCAATCACGTGGTGTAGTGGGCAGAAACTGCTGCTGAATAGTAAAATACGTAACACAAGTCAATTCATGAATCAAACTCTTCCCAAAATCTGTCAGGTGAAGGTCAAACCTATTTTTTCCATGAATAGATATTTTCATTGAGGTTCTTTGTTCTTCATTTAATAAAGAAATGTTAAGTTCTGATAAAACTGCCACTACAGCAGGCAGCATCTGTGTTAATCTCTTCACATTGTTTACAGGCTTGTAATCCCTTCTCACTGTTGTCACTATTGTAAGAAACTTGTATGTTCTTGGGGCATCTTGGCTTACTTGGCAAAAAAGAAAGGCAGAATCAAAACACAGGGCAACCTAGCATTTAATTTTGACTTTGTTTAATGCTGAAAAAGACAAAATAAAAACTTTGTTCAACACCCACAGCAATGAAGTCTGATAAAGACACTATTTTACAACAAAGTGCTCTTAAAGTGATTCAAATGCCTAAAAAGCACCTTATTTTTGCACTTGCCAGACCTTCTCTTCAAATCCTCTCCTTACCCTCCTGCTAAATATCACCATCCTCTCCACCCACCACCATCCCTACTCTCTCCAGCCTGCTCCCTCTTGCTCTCCAAGTACTTATTAGAATAATCATGGTTATATTTGGGCTGCTGTTGAAACTCCTCTCAGGGAGTGTCTTTCTCTCCAGTGAATTTTAAAAGAACCTTAATATAGGACAGGAGGTGAAGGCTATTCATTTCCAACCCGGCAGAGTCTCCACATCATCCCCTAATGGCTGACAGACTTTAAAAAACTCAGGTATATGATAAGTAGGACAGGTAGAAGAAGCTGGGTAAAATAATTATTCAATTTCAGAACGCAGAGCCCCTGTGGTGAGAGGGTAGCAAAATACAGCAATAAAACTGAAGAGAGTTCAAATCAGATTTTTTAAATCTCCTGGGGCTTTTGACAGCATCTCAACTATTTATTAAAAATAAAAAAAAAAACATATTTCAGACGATTTCCACTTCAACAGCATTTTGATGCGTTTAAAAAAATGGTGAGATGTTTCCCTCTGTAGGCTTTCCAGAAGAAAAGGGAGACAGCTAAATGTCAAATTCTTATTTTAATCTTCTTTCCATTTTCATGTTTTCACACGTCCGGGAATACGGATGCCGAGCTCAACTTGTCTCCCTGTTCTGCACCTCTATTGCCCAATAGATACATCCTGTTTCCAGTGTCCCCTTTTCTCCAAACACAAAACCAGTGTTGTGTTTGTCTCTGCAAGTTTTTTCTCTTCTTTTATAAAGAGCAGGTGATCCCCCTGGGTAACTCCCCGTCTCTGAACCGAGAGGCAAGGCTGCAGTGGCCTTCCAGCTGTTACAGGGGGTCCTTCACGACACACAAAAACATTAAAGGGCACCTACTGCACACACACTGCTACACACAAACACGGTCTAGATGAGGCATGCCTCAGCCAAGACTCGCTTCAAGGATAACAGAAAAAAATCGACTTGAAAGTCAAACACAAATAGACAAGACTTCAATGAAGCGTGAGAACCAGTGCATGGTTTTAAAAAAGAAACTGTGCTTTCTCTTATTCATAAAGAACCACACATATACTGTATGTATCACAATCACAAACACACACTCCAAAAGACACAATGCAGGGATGAAAATGAACAGCCAGATACATATGCATTAGATGTACTGAAAAGAAGAGGTGCCAGATCTTGAACAGAGGCAGTGTGCAATGGAGTGAGAAGCACAAGACAAACAAACAGAACCAGAAGAATGGAGGAGTGTCATCTGCATAGAGCTTGCATACAAAAGCTATCATTGGAGTGAACCAACACTGCACCAATTCTTGCACTTTGTTTGTGCTTTTATGCCTCTATTTGAGGAATAAGTTTGTGGACAAAGTTGGAAACAGGATAGAAAAAGAGTAAAGAGAGCAAAGGCCAAATTTTAATCTGGGTGACACAACTTGAGGCATAAAGGTCCAACCAATAGGTTACCAAGGCATCCAGAACAGTTATATTATAAGACATAGCCTTGCAGTTTTGAGCGACTTCCCTGATTCAGGCAGATCCATCTTGTCAAGCTCCAATCTCCAACAATAGATTGTCCTTCATCAAGTTCAACATATATTTGCTTGAGCAGGGATTTTTCAGAAGTTTCAGATTTACTTGATCTCAATTATGCTTTAGACAAAGATAAAGTCAAACAACTTAACTGACTGCAGCAGAGGCTGGAACTTAACTGGTTAAAATAGCACTGACAACAAGGATCAGTGCTTGGGTCCTTTTAATTTAAATATCTTAACACTATCACTTGCTGATTGTCAAACAATATTAGTTTAACCATGCCTGAAAAGATGAATGTCATCGCGTGACTACAATTCTTAAGACTCAGTTTTTGAAGCCTTTTTCTATATCTAAATACTTGCTCTAGTTCTCAATTATTACAATCTCTCTCGGGTGACAGTTATTTATCCCCATATCATCACATGAGTTTATCCTTTATACCAAGTGAATAAATGTGTATAAAAAATAGGAGCAGAAGGCTGCCTTGTAATCAAATCAACTTTCATCTTTCGACCTTGTCTCTTCCAGGATCGGCCCTGCTAAGGACAATGTGCTCCAGCTGTGAAGCGGTTTTGACAGCCTGTCCAGTGGCTGGTTCATGGAGACAGGGTGGTTCAATTCTGCATTGTCAACCTTATTTGAACCTGACCCTTGAAAGATGGCACGCGTTGTCCCTCAAGGCTCAATTCTTGGGTCTGGTGTTTGATAACTGCAAGCTGCTAATTGCTCAGACATTAGAGCTGATCTGGTCTGATGTATCATAAGATTTCTTACAAGTACAGGCAGGAAAATATCATTTTTCCAAAAATGTGTTTGGAAAGTTTGAGTACACTCTAGATGAGTGTGGTATTCTTTTGTATGTCTGCCTCATGAGTATCCACACAGTTGTATCCATGCACTGTCAACATCAGTTCACTTGTTGGAAACACATCCCGTCCTGATCATGTGTCTACTGTCTCTCCCCTATAGTTCTATTTGGTGATTCTCTCGTCTGTTCTTTTTCTCCATTTTACCCAAATTCATACTTTTTCAGTATAAAGTCTTGCTTTGTAATTTGGACTAAAGGTAGGAATAAGTCCATCTTACCTGTCAGCAGTTTATTGTTTCATCTGGACAGCAGACAAAACACATTAATCCCTCAGAAGCAACACCTTCAACAAAGGCACTTGGAGGGTCCTATATACTTTCCTGATTAACACCTTGAAAGGTATCAATTGGGTGATATTGGAAGTATGATAACACCTATTTCCACAAAATGTGCAAAAAGGTGGTTATACTTGTTTACCAAGTGAGTGAAACTGGAAAAATCGAGAGGTCCGGATTACAAGACCCTGCTTTGGGCAGCTTTTACCTTCCTTTATTCACTTTTTGAGTTCACAGTTGTTTATGCACACTTTGACTACACACTTTGACTCATCCTCTAATGCAGAAAGCCATTATGTGTCCGTATTGATCATGCTAATGAAGCAAAAGAACAACGTATGCAGGCAGACATGGAGGTCAAGCAATGACACGATTGACAGCTAGTGACAAGGACAGGGGGAATGTGATGGTGTGGGTGTGTGTGCTAGAGTGAGTCTGGCATGTATTAGCTGGAGTGTCTAGGGAGAAGGAACACACACTGATTGGTGATAGACTCACAAATATGTCAACACACATATGTGCTTGCACACACACACTTTTAGTTTCAAGCCTGATTCCTGGAAATGAATGTGACTTTTTATTCAAGACTCCTCGTTCTGAGACAGCAGTCAGCAGATGATATGTGATGCTTGATGGGTGATGGATGCTGTCACCTTGTGGCGTCCCTGCTGGGAAAGGAAGAGGGGAGGGGGAGATTGAGGAAGAGGAACGAGTGCGAGAATTATCTCCGCAGAGTTCCGAAAATGCGAAACAGCGGAAACAAAATGTCAGAGCTGGGAATTGCGAACAGACGGCGGAGCGCGTACGTGCTTGCGTGCGTGTTTTGCACGAGTGTGGCTGGTGTGAATGTCTGAGGGGAGAAGAGTTCCTCTTCCCCCTCATGCTACACATAAATCACATCTATCAAGCAGATCGCCGTAGAAGACATGAGATACGACAGCAGAAACCCCACACATCTGCTGTTGCTTGCCCACACTAGGGAACATTTCCCTCCTGGAGCTACAGGGCTGTAATTAGACTCATAAAACTTACTCCAAGTCCTTTAGCATGATCCCCCTGGTGAGACACAACTGTAATCAGCATTTATAAAGCCTGACTTTATATGCCTGATTGTGTTACTGTTGTACGATAATGAAGCGATAGTTTGTTGTAATTATGCTGTGACTCAAAATGTCAGTGCATGATCTGACAGAGTTACAAAACAAGAGCTAAATTACTACAAAACCACAGCACTGATGAATACTTGCAAGAGCTATATATCTCCTTTTTGTGCAACATTTGTCATCAAGTCTTGCCCAAACTTGAATTGTTTGATGCAAAATTATAGCCTGGCTCACAAAAAAAGTTTTTCAAAAACTCAACAGATGCTGAAGATGTGAAAGACTCAACACATGACACCAACTACTGACAAAAATCAAAGCTTTGTCCTTTTGGTGCATGGCAGTGAAGCAGCTACCCTACCGACCTACAACTAAGTCCCTTCACCACCATCTCAACCACTCCAAGTCCAAAAATCTAACATAGCAGGAATATTGTATAACAGTTCTCTCTGTCATCTTGCTAGTTGTGTCTGCTGTTGCTCATGTATGCTTTGTTTTCTTCCACCTGTAAGTGTGTGACGATACACCAACAGGTAGGAAAGAAACAGGATCAGTGCTGTTTTGTTCTGTAGGAAAAACATGGAAAGTGATACAGGGAAGTTTTTTGGTTCAGTTACCATTTATTTTCTATGAAAAGATTAGGTAATAACAGATTGATTTGTAAAACATGTATTATTATTATTTAACCAAAAACTGACTCATTTGTAATGCATAATCCTTAACATTCATAGCAGGCTATCGGTTTGTAGCTTTTTGTCACAGCAAGAAGACACAATAAAAAACACATGACACTCATGATATTCTTCTGTATAGGGATGGTGTTTCCACTTAATGTCAAAATTTTGTAAAAAGGTAAACCACCATTTTACCACTTCTGCCCCTTTTGTACCATAATTTCTTAGACCTTCGGCATCATTTCTACCAAACTGCTTCAAATAAGAGTGACACCTTTGATTCTAAAAGGATGCAGAACAAAGTGAAAGGAATTTATAAGGTCATTGTTAAGCAAAATGACTAATGACTTTGATTCCTAAAGGGATTTGTTATCGATTCTCCCCTGGAATTGTTTTCTAATTCCCATCACTAATTATACCAGGACAAAATCATGTCTGGGTAATGTTATTTAAAATAATGCTGTGCCTAAATTGCTTTGTATTTAACAGCAGCCATAATCTGAAACTCACATTTTGCTATTGGTGGAATCAGACCCTCTTTCAAGCTGACCAGATCAGTCTGAGAGCACCACAGAGCAAAGACAATTTTGTTCATTCTTAAAAACAAAATCTGGACTTTGATGAATCCAATAAGGTTTAATTTCAACTTTGTGGGTTCCTATTTTGACAAAACTCCTATGTTGTTATATTGTGATGCTTTAAGTCTTCTCATGCTCAGATCCTTAACCTGGGTCTCATTGTTGTTTGAGTTCTTGGGATTTGCTGTTAGATATATTTCAGTTTTTGTTAAAGCACCTAGTTAACTTCTGTTTCTCTGCAAATTTTTGTAGTAAGAAGAAGTTAAGAAAATGTTCATAACTTTGTGGTGTGTGCATCTCTTCTTTAAAGGGCAGATTTAGGAATAAGTGTTCAAGCTGTCCTCCAAATCAGTGTAAAGTGTGTTCATTTTTAGTAAAACAGTCACCTCCTCGACAAATTTAAGTACCATCTAATGACTAATTTGCATTCTAAAATTAATATGCTCAATAAATTATTCATATCTAATTACTCTATTTATTTCGATGAATCAAGAGGTTTGCCCTTGAACTATATTCATGAGTTTTGTTTGGAGATTTATTGTCATTTGAGGACTGCAGAAACAAACTGACAACTGTTTAAAACTAAGATTTCTCAAGGTCCACAAATGATGGTGGTTTCAAAACTTTGAACAACTAATAATTTTGGAGGAAGGTCAAGAGTTGAAGAAAAGGTGTATAGAATGAATTTCTTGAATGTTGAAACATACAGATTAAGGTTGAAGCCAGCAGTACCAGCAGTACATACTGATTTTGACAAAGTAATAGCTGATGCAGTATTCAAACATGGGGGGAAATCTGCAACAGCCTTTGAAAAAATACTTAGATCCTGAGGCCATCAGACCAGTCTACCTATCAATCAGACTAGTCTGGCCCACATGCAAAAAGCCAACCGATCAGAGGTTGAGTTGGCGGACAGCAAAAGTTTATACAGGCAACAGCATAAGCATTGATATGAATTTCATCCTGTGGGATGTCACAGGACAGTGATGCGCATCAAATCTTTGTGCATTTACATTTGCTCTGCCAAATTACGTTTGTTGTCCAGATCATAAACAGAAAAAACTAAAGTAATTAAGAATTGGGAAGGGCCTCATTTGAGTCAGGAAAAGGATCTGAATTATTTCAGAACATTAATTAAGTTATTTATGTGATAGAATCAGATGGTCCATGTTACAGCACAGTAGACTATGATGCTCCTCAAACATTGTTTCCCAGTTGGCAGAAAGCAAAATATTAAGAATCAACTCAGCAGAGTCTAGCCAAGTGTTAACTTCTGGTGGTAAAAAAGGAGGCTTATGTGGAATCGTCCACTTCAAGAACCCCTGAAGGTGTTGTGGTTTTGTGCATTATACAGATGTTTTTTTACAGTCATGATAAACATATCTATGCCTGGTACCAAAACCGGCCTCAGAAAATAATTGTTTCCCACTTAGACTGTTTGGGAGAGCTGTTTTGATACAAGTGGGCGTTCCCAGTTTGGCATGGTTCATTAGCATTTTTATGAACATAACAATTGACTCCTGTTTTGGTACAAAGAACACTGAGCTTAGCTGTAAGGGGATGTTCTTAGCTTGTTAACAACGGCCCCTGGAGCGGTTCATTTGCAGTGAGAAAATAACTGACCAAGCAACAGGCACAAACAGGGTAATGAGTTAGCTTATGACACTGGTGTAGCAGCATCAGGTTGCCATGCTGACAGCAAAGGTCTACTGAAAAATGTTTTGGATCCCACAGTGACTTCCTGTACACGGGCACAACATACCTTCAGAATAGCAGCTGACTAAGATAACTAACCATCTCTACAGCAGATCATCACAGGACTTAACGGCATTGACTGATTCAAAAAGTATTTCAAATCCTAGAATTTAGTCTAGCTCTTTAAGCAGGAGAACTCATCCTTTTAAAAGCTGCTTCCAACTTTCACAGGCAGTTTGTTTGCATTCAACTTTAAAAGGTGTTATGCTGTAATAAGTTGCCATGCTATCTGGTATCCCAAATGGTCAGCTGTAGGCATCAGCGAGCGCTGAACCCTTAGGGTTCATTTTGTACAGAGTTTGTTTACATTTGTATTGTAAGATGTGTCACACAAAGGTTAACATGCTCATCAGTATAATCTTACACAGGGCATTTAATCTGTGCCACTAACATTATTCTATTATATTTTTGTGGGCAGTGTAGCTTGTAGGCTTTCTTTCAAAAATGCAGAGCACAGCTCAGTAAAAGTTAAGCTAGCTGTGATGTAATGATGGTAGGTAGCCTTTTGCGCAACTCAGAATGGCATTGGTGTACACTGGCCATTGTCAATACACTGTTGTGTGAACAGAAAATGATCCAAGAGAAATACGCACCTTTTTTTAGCTTTTCTTTCAACTGAGTCAGAACAAAGCATCTGAGCAATAGGTGTGAAGACCACCAACATTTTTGATATATCTATGTGCTCTAAATTTGAGGAGGATGATTTGATTGATGATTTCTGTTATTAGAAAAAAGGCTGTTGGTCAGTTGGCCTGAAATCCTTTCTTCATCCATTATAATGCATCAACAACTTTCAAATAGCTTAGACAAGTATCGGCTGAGATCACATGGCTTTGTCCAGTTCTTTTTAAGCTGCAATCACACCAAGGGCGACTCCGCGATCAAAATCGCGTTACCCACTGAAGTTGCATTACGTGTCCATAAATACCTCAGTTTGGTAACGATGCCCGTCGCAGTGGCTCAGTGATGTCACGTACGCTCGAGTTTCACCGCTATCATATCATATATCATATAATAGGATGTATAAGCTGACATTATTCCAATTGTATCCTTTTCACTCACTTATCAACCACAAAACACTGCAGCTGATGCCCTGCAGCAGCATAGTTTGAGTTTTCTGCGGTCCGTCTAGGCCAACTAAAGTACTCACTGACTAATGTTACACACACGGACATAGATTGTTCCTCTGTAGTCCAGAAGAAAAACTGTCTGTCACAAGTACCATCACACACGCACACAAACACCACTGATTGGCCACACATGACATCGCCTGATAATATCAACTTGTTTTTTAACCGTGGCAACGTGCTACGAGTGAAGTGATTGCCTTGAACGCAGCAGTCGCATCACGGGGGGGTTAACCCCACCAGTCTCTGGGTTTTGTACCTTTTAAAATACTGGCTGTTTGGCAGACATACTACATATTACCACTAACTGTTCAATTGTAGCATATAGGAGGCAGTTTCAAAGACTTTTGACACTGGATTTTCTCTCATGTCACCAGGGTGGCTTAACATCACTGCTCCATATTGAAATGCTTATTGTTTGACATAAATAAATAATTTTTAAGGCTACTTCAAGTACAGTTTAGATTATTTTGATCAAAAACAAGTTTTACCCTTTCAATTTCACTTAAAATAATACATATCTGAGTTGTATAACATGATGGATGTGGTTTCCAAAGTGAATCAAACGTCTGCAGAGGGACAGTCCTCCCTAGTGTGCTCTGTCTGCACAGATCCACTCTGTATTAATGAGGGAGGAGAGAAACTCAGTGTGAGAGGAGGGGGCTGCTGAGGGGAGGTCGATTCCTGCTGACTTGCAACCTGAACAATAAAAGGCTCATTGCTGGGAACAACTCCTCAATTTAAAAAAAACTCACACATTCACTCTCTCTCTAACACACACTGCCTGTGCTGACACCTGTAGTTTGGGTCTCTTGGGTTGGACTAAAAAGGGAAAAACAGACTTATTGTTGCTTTTAGTAGATTTACGCTTTGCACTGACTCGTGACAAATGAATGACCTGTGGTCAGAAAGTCATGTGACAGGTAGGTTGAGCTCTGCATCATCAGCAGATCTCAGATTCACATACACACACACACACACACACACACACACACACACACACACACACACACACACACACACACACACACAACTCAGAGTTGACTTAGTGGTGCTGATTTGTTTAATCATGTAAGAAATGACAAGAGCAAAATCACTTTAAACTGGAGAATGTTGAAACATGTTTACTCTCACACCTGTTCTTATTGTCTGGAGGCATGATTGGTATTGGAGCAGGCTGAACTTTTTAGATATCTACCTTTTCTTTGAATTGTACGACAAAACCTAATTCCAGTGAAGTTGGGACACTGTGTAAAATGTGAATAAAAACAGAATCCACTTTTTTTTCTTTTTTTTTTACAAAACCTTTCTGACCTATCCACATTTAAATCCACAGCAAAGACAAAAATTAGATTATCATATTATTATTTTTTAAAAAATATTCACTCATTTTAAATCAGACACCTACAACATGTTCTAAAAAGTCTGACACACAGACAACAAAAAATCTGGGAAAGTTGAGAATTGCACTACAAAATACCCGTTTGGAAAATTCCACAGGTGAACAGGTTTATTGGAACAATAAACAAATGCATGTGCAAATAACTAAAGTCTGAGAACATTTCTCAACAAACAACTACAAGGAATTTCCATAATATCATTAAAAGATTCAGAGAATCTCAAGAAATCCCTGCACTTAAGCAGCAGAAAACGTAACGCCCAAACACACACTGACTCTGCTTTGCACACTGGTGTCATACAAAACGCTGCTCAGCATGTATTTCACGTCAGCCTAAGTCCATCATAATCATGGATGTCCAGATAAATAAAAATGAAAAACTTTTGTACTTTTTTGGTTTGGGTGGACTTCAGGCTGATTGTTGGACAGGATCTAATTGGGACCCTTGGAGCAAATCTCTTAAATATGCCAAACTCTTGGATTTAATTGTTTTATTATCTTGTGTGAAATGGTTAAATGATAAATGGACTTCAGCTTATATAGCTTATACAGTCTAGTCCATTTAATTACTCAAAGCAGCTTCATAACACAAATCACATCTATCCATTCACACTCATTCACTCACTAAAGGCTACAAGTTCTGTTGTAAGTAGTCCATCAGTATTACCTAACACAATCATGCTGACACACCTGTGGGAGCAATTTGGGGCTAAGTGTCTTGCCCAGGAACACATCTTCATGTGACAGCTGGAGCTGGGCGCAAATCTGCAACCTTACGGCAGAGTGCTATCTGACTGAGCCACTGACACCCTATTAGGTTTTATAAAAGAATTAGTTCTCTCATAAATCCTCTAACAATTAGTTTTCTAAAGATGTGGAACAAATTGACAGTTCAGAGTAGAATCTAGAAAAGATTGTTTTAAAACTACTCTTCAGCCAGAGGATAATGACCTTTCATTTTAAAGATATTAAAACTGTAATTGAGTCTTTATTTGGTTCATTGACTAGACTAACATTAGCTGCATTATATTGCCATTGTATTAATTCACAGTTAGATCTAACATGCATTTTTACAATCATCATAATAATTATAAAGGCAGTGCAGTCAAAACTAAATGTGAATGGGAAGGGGGGGTGAAGGGGGTCTGACGGAAAAGCTGACAGTGTGTGGTAGCCTGAGGGATTCCTGCTATCTTTTATTCATACTAATTAGCTTCTAACTAAATTAACTTTCTCCTCCATAATTTGCAGAGAAAGACATTTCTAATGTGCACCCTTGCTGACTGCACACACACACACACACACACACACACACACACATAAAGAGATATAATTTATGTGCATACATGTGTGTTAAGAGGGCAAAAACACTCATTATGTGTAACAGCAGTACATTGTTGTGTTGCCACTCCCAGTTTGAACTGATTTACAAACCCAATCACGAAGATAAAGAGCCACAAATGTGTCAGCATCCTAAAGAAGTGCTTCTAGATAAGCCTGCCTTTTTCATCTTACTCTGGCTGAAATGCACCAGACATGAAGACAAATGACGGATATCTCAGTTTTGTTCTTGTAGTGTGGTATGTGCCATAAAGAGGAAGAGAGACATAAACAGCCAACACCTGAAGTTTAATCATGTGATAAAAAAATAAAGTTTATAAACTCTAATCCTTGCTCCAGAAGACAAGTCCTTGAGGAAGCTTTTTACCAGTATAAAACATTGAAAAATGTGTGCTTGAAATTAAATCTGCAGAAAAATATTGAACTCTCATCATAAAAAAAAAAAATCCAAGTAAAGTCTGATGTTCTCTTTTGAGGTTTTTTCTGAAAGGAGGACACAGTCAGGGTCACACCTGTCTGCAGGACAAAAGCAAAACCCAAACTGCCCTAAAAATTAATCTGAAAAAGGTTGAAACACTGCGGGACAGAGCGTGAACCTGCTGAAGGGGCAGCTCAAGGAAAAGGACAAAATGGCCATGAACAGAAGGCATCAAATTAACACAACAGATATATACAAACAAGGGCAGGATGTAAAAGTTCAGTGCTCTGTGAGAGCTGGGACAAAGAGTTCATAACTCCGAATTTACATTATTCAAACAGATAAATGGACAGAGAAGGTCACAGCAGCAGGGACATTGAGTTTAAACTCGTGTTTATTCAAACAGTTTAGCTCTGAGTTCACTGCTTCAGTGCCGGAGGCTTACTGGCCAGTTGAGCAGCCCAACAGAATAAAGGTAGCACATGATCTGACTTTATTACTGATTTTCACATTTCAAATAGTTAATTCATATTATTTAATAAATAACTTAACATCATGGATGAACTATTCATAAGAATTGCATAGGTATAAATTTGTTTTGGCTTTGTTTTTTTCACATTGCAAGTAACAAATTACAGCAAATAGTTACCAAATTGAAATTCATCAATATATAATAACTGAAAAAAGCTGTAAATTGCCTCCAAGCAGAAAATAAGAAGATAGAATGTAAGAGTCACCTTTGCATGATGGCGTACTTCTACAGGGAAAACAACCAAGTTCAGCGTGACTTTAAAGATGTTGTACTCAACATCATCACAGGACTGGCTGGATCTGAAATTATGGCTCTTAAGTAAAATTGCAACATCTTTCTGTTTTAAAACTGTCCCATTCTTAGACCCCCTCTCCCCACCACCCTTCACTCTTCTCACCCACTGTGGAACATATTTCAATTGGTTTCATGCTGTGGGTGGAGGGAGCTGAAAATGGATATTAGATAACTCCTCAGCAGGCATCTGCTGCCTGATTTTTACATCCTCTATATGTAACACTCAGTCAAAACTCCAGCTGGTGAACAGGCTGACCTGTGTGGTACAGATGTTGTTGTTTGATGACACACAAGCACAGTTGTGTTACTCATCATTATGTTAATAAGCTAACAGAAGCACAAGACAATTTCACTGCATCAGGACTCCTCCCTCTGGCTGAGGCACCATCACTGATTCTGACACACATCTCTAACCCCAGCTATCCATCAAACCACATGGGTCCCACATACACACAGACCTTGGCCGTCGACCAGTAGCCCACAGGTCACAGATGTCCATATGAGGGGCGATGACATTAATGAATATTGAGTAACATGGGTGATATCTGTCCCATTCTGCCTCCCACTCTTGCCCTCAAGCACTCTGCCAATATCTCAAAGCTAAGCCCTCCTCCTCTTTTTCTCAAGATGGCCCCCACTATCCCCCTGGTGCACCTGAGTCACCATGTAGAAAGAAATTCCCGATAATAGGTGTCACTTCTGAGGAAATTGACTTTTAAAAGTATTTCTAGGAAACTAAATCTGAATAAAAACTTCAGATCAAGGCTGACTTACACTGAAGAGAGAAAAAGGATGCTGTCAAAATTTTCCACTGAAATATACCTATTGTAATTTAATTTTGGGATATATGTATTGCCTTTTTATATACAGCACATTACTTAAAACTTCAGTTAAACAATTAAACTGATTTAATTTTAATTTATTTTATTTGAAATTGCTTTGGCACAGTTTTTTGGGGGCAACTGGTGCTTCTTCAGCTAACAGCCCGAATTCTTGATCTGTATATTGAGGCTTGAATTCTCAACCTCCAGCTGCAAACCCTAGAACTTAGAGATGGATCAAACTACTGCCTCACTTAGGTCACCAATTTATTGCCCTTAAAATACCAAAATCAAAACTCACGCTGCATCTGAATTTAACCCCTCCATGGACTCTTTGCATATACGCAGTGTGATTTGTTACATAAATAAGTCTATGCTGACTAATTGAAGCTTGGAGTCTTTATTATTAATCTGCGACCTACAGTGCAGATGGATCCACCTGATTCAGAGTCTATAATCAGGGAAATCTGTCTTGCCAAGGTCCAGTCTACAATAACTGTCCATGGCCCACAGCAGCACGGCCCAATCAGAGTCCTCCTTCAGAGCCGAGGAGGTGGGATCTACACAGCTAGAAGCAACTGCTTGTGCAGGGTGTAGCATAGATGGTAACAGCTTCAGTAGCAGTTTTATCAGATCTGGACCAGATTTCTTTATCAAATTAAAGCAAATAGCAACACTACAAGCTTCTCTATCGTAAGGATATAGTCACTCCCCTTTTCACATGTTTTGCTGAGAGTTTGTTTCACAAAATGGCTTACATTCTGTCCTTTACACTGCAGCAGTGCCCGCCTACTACATTATCTGATTGGCCCGTAATGAATGTGACTGACAGAACAATCGACCGATCAGGTGAAATATACTGAACAATTCATCTGGTGTGTCAAGTTAATTAAACTGTTAATTCTGGCATCCAACAACACAAAAAGAGCTTGTGTTCACAGGGAGCATCTTTTCCTGTTGGAAGCACTCCCAGCCTCAGTTTCAAAGCACTTCTTACCTACACTTAATGTTGCCAGGTAACAAGAGTTGACACCAGTGTTCTAGGCTGACGAGTGCTGAAACTTGTTTGTCGTGACCTGCAAGCTGCCTTTGCCCAATTAAAAAAGACCAAGTAAAACAACATGTCTGATAGTTGGCTGCTACATGTTTCTTGCTGCATATTTTTTTCTGGGAAGAGAAAAAAGCTATGATCAGGCTACTATGTAACAACATGGTGGTTGGACTTAGTATCAGCTACCACATTTCCAACATAAAATGCCATGCTGTAACCTCTTGTCTGGAAATTTCCTTTCACTGTGGCTATGGTGAATGTATCATCCTAGGAGTGGGAGAAAAAATCGCTAAACATAAGTTGCGGGATTTTTTGTCTGCCGATTTTTATATCAAATTTTTTGTTCAAAAATCGATTTTTTCCCCACAAAACTCTTTATGCGCTAAAGTCGCAAAATTGCAGCAAGCGACATTGCTGGATAAAACAGGCCATAGCTGTTAAAATAGTGCTGAATAGTGTTACTACTTTTCAGCAGCAGATAGTGGACAGGTGACAGGTTTCTATACAAAGTTTAAGCGTATATTTATTCTGAAACACACACACCGGATCGAGGGACGCGAGTGTGGCTGTAGAGCGGAGCAGAAAGAGAGAGGGAGAGAGAGACACGCACAGAGTGATAGAGAGTGAGTCAGAGTACTCACAATGCTGAGAGTACTTTCTCAAGTACTGGCTGATTCTGAATCTGAGGAACATTTGCTCTCTGAGGATGACGGTCAGTTGTCCAGTGAGGACGAAACTGGCGGCGTGTGTAAGCGCAGCGGGAGCGGGTCTGCGCGCTATTACAGTCCCCAAACAGCACATACCGAGACCGATGCTTTGCCTCTCCGTTGCAGGGGTGGAAATAATCAGCAAGTGCCGAGGAGGGGATGTGGTCTGGGATGCAGGGAAGCTCAAACACCGCGAAAAGTGACGGTGTCAGCAGGAATGAGAAAGACCGCGGAGCTCTGGGCAGACGAGGGAGAAGCCGGGGGTAAAAAGCACAGTGAAGGCAGCAGAGGCGTTCATGATTGGCATGTAAATTACAGTGATCATGATGGGTGGGTAACTAACCACTTTGAAACTATAGTCTTTTCAAATCTTGATAGCAAAATTGAATATTTTCTTGAAAAAACTATGGTCCCTAAAGGGTTAATAAGCCACTTTTAAATGCAGTCCAGTCTTTTGAAGAGAGAGTATATAAACAGCTGGTTAAAATATATTGCTGAATAAATCCTAAAAACTGACTCACATGTGATGTGTATTTTTCCCAATATAGTCTGGAGGCATCATCATTGTTCATCTTTTTCGCTGGTGTTAAAAAGCTTACTAAAGATAGAAAAAATCGGCAATATCGTAGTATCGCAATTTAAATCGAATCGGCACCAAAAAAATCGTATCAGGAGAAAAGTGAATCGTCATCATCCTTTCTTTAAAAAAGTATCCGAAATGATTGTGTCTGATCAGCAGCTATTTTTGTAGTCCTTGATAGCTGATGTTTAGCAACCATTATTTAAACTTGCAATGATGCAAAGTGGGGCAACATCAGATGTGTTGGTGGCTCAGTGTGGTAGTACACCCTACCATCAATCTGAAGGTCAAAGGTTTGAGTCCAGCTCCAGCTACCACATGCAGATGTGTCCTTGGGCAAGGCACTTTAACCCTTGGTTGCTCCCACAGCTGGATCAGAGAAGTGTAGAAGGGCATGAAAGAGTGTACATGTGTTAGATATTACTGATGGCTGAACTAACATAAAATTTTGTACAGTCACTTAGTGAAGATGAGCTTGAATGAATGTGAATAGGTAGTTGTGAGCTGCAGTGTACAAGCACTTTGAGGAGACAAAAAAATAGGTAAGCTTAAACCAATTAACATTTTATGTTGCAAAAGGAAACAGTCAAATCATGAGTTAATCACAGAACTTGTTATTTCTCCAGTTAGACATTCTGAAATCCCAAAGCCTTTTGGACTTGGGGACTCAAATGTTAACATACATTTTGGACTCATTCCTGCCCCATTCTGTCATGTTCTTGCATCTAAATATGAAAAAGGGTTAATTTTTAAAGCTTATCATGATGAAAGAACATGTCTGGTGTGTTCAGTTTTTGGCCAAATATCATATTATCAACAATTATCCAGGAGCCTAACAAATATTCGTTGAGACTTTTTGAGAGGGGAATCAGCGCAGTGTTGATGTCCAGTCTTGCTTCTAAAAATTATGCCAACCCGACAACAGTCTACTTATAATGATGCGTTCACACCACAAGCGACCCAGCTACCAAAGTCACTTCACCCACTGACATAGTGTTGCGAGTCCATAAATACCTCATTTTGGTAACTGCTGTCGTCGGCCGCCACTTGGTGACGTCACATCCACTCGAGTTTCACCGCGATCATTTCATATATCATATAATAGAATGTATAAGCGGACATTATTCCAGCTGTATCCTTTTCATTCACTTATCAACCACAAAACACTGTAGCTGATGCTCTGCAGTAGCATCATCTATGAGTTTACCGGGGTCCGTCTAGGCAGAACTAATGTCCTCACTGACATTAGTTCCGCCTAGACAGAACTCATCCGCCCTGTAGTCCGAATGAAGAATTGTCTGTCTCGGGTACCGTCACACGTACACACACCGCTCATTGGCTGTTGCCGCACAGCCACACACGACATCGCCTGAATAGATCAACTTTTTTTAACTTTGACATCGCGCAACGAGTGAAGTGATCGTCTTGTACGCGGCTGTCGCATCGCGGGAGGGTTAGCCGCGCCCCATCACGGCTGTACATTGACTATGAATGGAGAGTGATCGCCGAGGTAGTACAAGTAGCGTCCGGTGTGAACGCACCTGAAGTGTTAACTAAACTGTATGTGCACATCACTTTGTGGCAAGTTATGCTAAGAAAACAAAGAAACTCTTCTTTGACTGCTTGAGTTCATAATCTGTGTGGTTTGAATCTTCATGAAACCTTTGACTCACAAAACCCTTTCACCTCATCCAAACATTTTCACCCACAAGACCCACCTCCGTCTTTACTTTTCTGATTATATTCAGTTTTAACCTCAGCCATCTCCAGTAAATAATGCCAGTATCACTTTGAAAAAATACAGGGGCAGAAAATGATCAAAAATCCTAGAAGCTAAAGAAGTTTGACTTAGTTAAGCAACACCAGGCTGCTGGTTTCTGGTGGTGTTTTATGCACAACTCCTCTGGGTCTATGCAAGGCTTTCCCACTCCCGTCGGACCGCAATTAGGCTTGTTGGAGTGATGTGGTGCCAGAGGCCTTAGTATGAGCTACTTCACTCAGGTCCTAGGAGAAATAACAGAGCTTACCTCTCTCTAAACTCTTTCTGTCTCACTCAACACGCTGTCAGCTTCGACTTTCACTTTCTTCCTCTCCTTCTGTGTCTCATCACGGTCTGTCTTTCTCTTTTCATCGCCTCCTTTCTTCTTCGATCTTCCTCTGTCTCCACTCTGGTTCCCTCTTTTCTGTTTATGTTGTTTTTCCAAGCTAACTGATTTGAATAAACTGCCAGGGTTGAAATGAATTATTGATCACCATGCAGAGTTTTAGAGGACAGCTAAAGTCTTGTTAATCACGCCTTGTAGCGGGTTACAGTTATCTTTTAATTAGCAAAAGGGAAAAAAACACACCAAATCATTAATGCTCCATTTCTTGTTTTGACAGCTCCTCTGAAGACATAATCAGCTTCATTTACACCTCATAATCTTATCCATGTATCGTTACTTATTGGACTAGATCTCTGACCTGCACTTTTGTTTCACATCTCAAAGAAAGCACGATGTGTTTAGTGTTCTGCTCCTGGAGACATGTCAGGCTGCTCACCTCTCTATCATACCAAAACAAAACCCAGAGGGAGTTATTTGTTTCTTATAAACACCCTTCTTCTTACTTTCTCTTTTAAAAAAGAATTATAAGCAGTTTTGCCCTAAGGGTAAAATTAAGCTATTGCCTGGGGCCTCGAGTAATGCACATAATAGGAGTGCACCAGATACAAAGTATTTGCCAAAAAAATGCTCAAAATGTTTAAGAGGTGTTGGTCCCAATTGCTCACCTCCTAAAAAACTGCCAAGTTATCTACAATGACTGTCAGCAAGGGGGTCCGGCCCAATCAGAGTTCTTCGGAGCACGAAGAGGTGGGAGCTACGAGTGAGATGGCAGCAAGAAGTGACTGCGTGTACAGAGGTTAGTATCGACCCCAACGTTTCATTAGTATTTTTACCAGATCTTGACCATACCTCTTTACTAAATGAAAAACATAACAGCACAACAAAACATATCTTTTGAGCGGATATTTTCACTAAACTATCATGTGCAACTATGTTTTGCACAGAGTTTAATTTACAAAGTTGCTTATGTTCTGTTTTTACACCACCACAGCAGTGCCTGCCTGCTACATCATCTGATTGGCCCGTTAAATGTGATTGGTGGAATGAATGTGATTGACTGAACAGTCTTCTTCCCATTCTCTGACACTTTCAGTGGGCTGCTTCCCAGAAGGAACAGTGAAATGTATTGAATGGTTCATCTGGCTTGTCAGGTTACAGGTAATTTTAAAACAGAGGTTATTCCTCAATAAAAAAAAAAAAAAAATCTATGCAGCAAATTCTCAGGAACATGGTCTTTGTATACATTACAGTCCAAAAAGCACAATAATGCAAGCTCTTCATTTTATGGATACACATATATGCATAGATACATATATACATATAAAATACACATATATATATATATACAAAGATATACATCCAACACCCAACATGAATCCATATAGCCAATCATGAATCCCTCCATCATGGCGGCAAGAAAAAAACTTCTGTTAAGCAGCAGGAAATCTTGAATGTGGATCCCAGTCTCATGATGAACAGCAAATCCACACGATGCTGTGTTGGGTGTGAGGGCTAGTATTTCTGACAACTCAAAGTTTTACACGTGCAGATCACATAACCCATTCACACCTTTCACCCTACTGTTCACTCACTGATGGGAATTGAAAACAAGTTCCAATTGAGAATCAATTACAAGTAGCTATAAGAATGGATATCATTAGTCTTTTTGGTAAAAAAAAAAAAAACAAAAAAAAGAAAATCACTTAGCCTATCAAGTCTCTACACCAGTATTTTACTGCCTTGCAAACCAACATCTCACACTCTTTCATACCTATTTACATGCCACTGATGCAGTAATGGGACCAATTTGGGGTTAAATATCTTGTCAAAGGAAAAATTGACATGTGACAGCCGGAGCTGGGCTCAAACTCTCAAGCCTCCATGATTTAACAACAGTAGAGGGTACCGAACTACCAGACTATACCACTGAAGCCTGAATAGTATGCAGGGTTATCTTCAATGTTTACATTTTTTTGATAATTTCTCTGCAATTATTATTTTTTCTAATTCTAGTTTTCTAATTTCTAATTTATGTCCTCACAAAGGGTTGCTAATGTTAAAAGCCATATGGTTTCCTAACAAGTGAGAAATCTCCAAAAAGTACAAGGCGCAACTTTTCTAGTTACTGAAAAGTTATGTCATTGCTTCTTTGTAAAACAGCAACAAAGACAAACATGTAGCCTACAATATATCAAAAATAGCACACAAAAGATAGGTACAATGGAAATGAAGCCAATTTCCAAACTTAAAAGCTTAGTCACTCTGCTAGCTCACAATATTGTTAGCTTGCAGCCTTATTAGCCCACAGCACAAACATACATTTATGATGTACCAAGCAACACTTAGGATAGAAATTCACAAGACATTGTAGGCTACAAATTAACAAAGCAGCAATGTGGAACATAAAATTGCACAAGACCATGTGACTGCTATCTGTACTCCACAGCACTGTAATAGCAACTGACTCATGCCTTCACTTTTCTCCTCTAACCAGCAAAGGGCAGTGTAAAGGACACTTAACCGAAGATGTTGATGTACTTAACATAGGACAGGACTTATTTTGGGGATTAATAACAAACACAAAGTCCAGGTCTCATTCAAAACTGCAAATATTGGAAATGGAGTTTGAAGATGTAAAACAAAACATCTGGATAAAAATTGCTAATCCAGTGAGGAGGAAAGTCTAAGGTATGGAGCAACATCAACTTGTTCTGTTTTAGCCTTTCACATATGCCTCCCAACCTCCCTTCACTCAGATCTAATCCACATGGATTCATTTTATTTAACAACTGGGGAGTTGCACCTATATGCCATAATTAACTCAGGCCCATAGTTAAGGGTCAGAGACAGGTCAGGGCGGCGCTTGGACAGAACGTCGATAGACTCAGGTAGAGCCAAGCTGGATTATTGGGCCTGATCTAAGCTCTGGTCTTGAGCAATTGTTGTTCTTTTGAAGCAGCATCTCATCCCCAAAGACGTGGTCTGTTGATAGTACAGATGGCTCCTGATCTTTTTTTGTTTTTAGCTAGTTGTGTGCACTGCTGTGAGAGTCACAGCTCAACACAGTCAAACTCATGGGCTGATCATTAGAAATGGTTGATGACTTCAGAGTAACAAGCTTATTTGTAATGTTTGATCTGTGAAGAAACATGTCCCACATCCTTCCTCTTCAACTTTTCCTTCTTCTCCTAATTTTGCATGATGTGATTGATTTTAGCTTAATAGGAGGATCTCTAATTTGCCAGAGCTGCCCCTAAAGAGAGACTTAAATATCAGAAGGACGAGGTGAAAGAGCCCAGTCAAAACACAAACCTGTATGCTTCTCTCTGCAAACACCACTCTCTGGATGAGCATATATTACCTGTTCTGTCAAACACAGAGTTAGAGTAAATTTGATTCTTTTAGCTCTGTCCTCTTTAGAGACGGTCTGCAACAGTTGTGGTTTTATTCCAGGACAGCAGCATTTAAAGGCCTGAGTATCTTTGTGCAGACAGGAGAAAATGGAGTTCTTCATGCTCCTTTAGAGCGCAGCCTAACAAACATCCTTTACATTTTAATCTCACTAGGTTTACTCATTTTGCACCAAGCTGTTTTCCTGCATCCTCCAGTGTCTTCAATTTATTCAATGATTACAGCTTAATTTCCCTTTGCCATTGATTTGTAGCTGTGCCACAAGGCAGGGTAAAGAGCCTATTGATTCCCCTGCTTACTTTGTGCCTGCTCTCTGACCAGGTGACGCAAAGTGAAGCTACTTTAGCCATCGGGAGGAGAAGAGAGGAGGTGTGGTAGGATGCAAAGGGGGGTGGGGGGTGGGAATGATTAAGTTTGACATATGGATGGCAGAGAGACAGACTTTGCAGCGTGGCTGGAATGTCAGAAGCCAAAGATGCTACTGTGTGTTTGATTAAGGTTGAAAAAACATTGCAGTTGTACTTTATTGACACACAAAACATTTCAACACGCTTGTGCCAGACCCCCGGCTGATAAATCAATCACCCTCCTTATCTCTTTCACTCTCTCCTAGACTTCACATAAAACAGTGTGAGCCAACTCTGTGCATCTCAACCATGGAAGATATCAGATTAAAGTCAAAATTTGTATGTGTGACCACATGAGTCTAAGCTATTAAGGTGTGTTATATCTCCAGCTGGCTTTCTAGCACTTAGCAAAGCGCGATGATGCATCTATTAGTGCAAATAAGCTAAATAATGCATATCAAAGAGCCCATATGTCTTTTCAAGTTGGATGTGCTCTTATGTGTACATGTCTCTCTCACATGATGGAGCACTTCTATGAACAAAACAAAAAGTCCACAATATCGGTACTTCTCTCCCTCTATATCAGGCATGTCCAAAGTCCGGACCGGGGGCCAAATGCGGCCCGTGTTCAAATTTTCACTGGCCCGCAGTCTCTGTTATAAAATCAGTTATATGTGACCCTCTTGCACCGTTGACTGCTGTATGAAACACTCGTGTACAAAAAAAACTACTTAACATTTCACCAAAAGATGTCAGTAGCGCTGTGGCCACATCCTTGCGGCACTTGACACGTGACCTTTTGTCATCATTTCAGCCCATCCCATTTTGAACATGGCGACTGTGTAGCTAAAAAAAGAAAAGTTGACAGCGAGTGCCGTCGATTCCAGAACAAGTGGAAATTGGGGTATTTTTTTGCCGAAATATGAAACAACTGTGTCTGCCTAATTTGCCACAAGACTGTAGCTGTTTTCAAGGAATTCAATGTCAAGGGGCACTACCAGACAAAACATGCTAAATACAACAAGCTAACTGGGGCCAAACGCGGCAAAAAATTGAAACAACTGGAAGCTTTTTTAACGGCACATCAGCGCTTTTTCACAAGGGCCCGTGAGTCAAGTGAAAATGCCACAAGGGTGAGCTACGAGGTGGCAACGCTGATTGCCAAGCATTGCAAACCTTTCACTGAGGGTGAATTTGTTAAAGACTGTGTTCTGAAAATAGTTGAGAAAATTTGTCCTGAGAAGAAGCAAGATTTTGACAATGTCTGCCTGGCTCATAACGCTGTGGTATGGAGAATTGAAGACATTTCATTAGATATTAAAGGTGCAGTCAGCGATGTGGGAGAAAACGAGTGGAGGGTTTGTTTATATTCAAATTTAGACCTGCCTCCCGAAAGCTGATTGACGTGCATCGTCATGGAAACGGCCGTAGAAACTGCGTAGCTGACGTAGCTAAGGAAACCCGACTGGTCAGACAACTCGACTGTCATTATTGAAAACATCACAACAACAGTACATTTTGGCAGATTAGACAATAAGATGAATGCCTGACGGCTGCTACTGTTATGTGAAGCACTACGAAGCTAATGCTGCTTAGCTTACCTATCCAGCAGACGGACGGCAACATCCGCGTCCGTTTTCAGGTCTTTCAATTTGCGGAGTTTCCTCCACCATTGGAAAGCAACACCAATGTTGACCCTGGTCTTTGCTCTTTTGGTCATAGCCCTTCTTTTCCACTTTTCGCTCCTCTGACCTTTTTCTTTTGGGCTGTTTGCTACCGCAACTATTGTATCTCTCTCTTACGCTAACTGCACACGCTACGCAAACTACGACTCCCCCTCCCCCCTCTGTCTGATCTGCGCATGAGTATGATCACCCCCTGGATGTGGGGGGGTTTACTTTGTTTTGGTAACTCAGACCGAGCCACAGTATTTACCCGCTGAAATTCTGAGTCAAGGCTGTATATTGAGACCAAATTTTTTTTTCAACATGCTGTCAGTGGTGACATCTTGTGGATGGAGAGGAGAATTACGGTGAATTTCGCAAATACTGCATCAGATTACAAGATTAGAAGATCGCTGAATGCACCTTTAAGAGACAATTAGAGTCAAAAGCTGAATGGTCGGCCCCCGCACATTTTCACCTTACCAAATCTGGCCCTCATGGCAAAAAGTTTGGACACCCCTGCTCTATAGTGCTAGTATCTGCCTAAAACTACACGTTACCCCACCTCTTCAAAAAGACCCTCCAGTGTGACATATTACCATTGTGACATTGACAGAGTGTGCTGGCCAGGGGTAGCCAGCCCAGTGCAGAGCAGAGATGATTGAATGGATACAGTCACTGGTCAGAACTAACCGGTTATACACAATAACAATCGTGATTGTGAAAACACTTTCATCAAAACTGATCATTAAACTTGCGGAAGGACAAAATGGGGGCTCAATAAAGGCAGAGTGTACAGTATTTCACAGAGTTGAAAATCAGAATTAAAATCTATGGTATGATAATTACTGAGTCCATGCTCCTCACACTGAAAATGAAACACAGCACCATCTGCTTGTGTTTTTTCTGGAGCCTCTGTTTACATGTTTACATTCAAATAAAAACTTTGAGTATTTTATATTTAGTCTCATGTTGCAGCAGCTTGATGAAACTCCAAAATTTCACATTTAAAATAGTCCACAGCAAACTTGAGTTTTAGAAAGGCTGCCTTATGGTCATACAGATTTTGATATATTAATCCTGACATCATTTAAGCATTACAATTCTGATAGCCCAGGCTGTTCAGACAAAATGTCTTTGTAAAAACGTAGGCAGACCAAACTGATAAAATGGCTCAGAGGTACAAGTGTGAAAACTCTACATGGCTTGATAAAAGTATTCGACTACCTGTCACTAACATGAGAAAAAACAACAACAGTGCTTTAGAAATATTTATTAAACTAGATTAAATGGACAATGTTGTTCTTGGAAAAACATTTTAAACAATAATCAGAATTTTTTAACTGAATGCACTTTGACTTCCCAATTTTGTCACAATCACTGGGCTTCTCTGAGAAGTTATAAATCAAAAAAAGCTAAACATTCAACCATGTAAACTTATTTTCAGCTTCAGCTATTCAAGAATATAACTTAAATTTCACATCTGAATAAAAAAAAGCATCCGTGCTTTTCTATTTTTTTTCTGTTTTCATGTTAATAGTAAATTTGTAGTTCTATCAAAAATGTATATTAGAAAAATAAAATTTCTGTTAAAGAGCTTCTACATACTGGTGTATTAACCATAACAAAAACATAAAAGTGATTTAAGCAATTACCAATGCCATTAATTTAGGGTAGCTGTGGCATAAACCTCACTCTGGGTGGTGGTGTTTTAAAATTACATAGCACTTAATACCTCAGAGTATAAATTTAACCATGAGAAAGACAGAGACATTTCCTTTGGTTTCTTTAAGGGGGTCAAATTTGTATTAATTCTCTTTTGTATGATAATGAAAGTATGTCATCAAAAGAAATGAAATACTAGTGCTATCAGAGTGTTGCTTAATACTTTGAGCACAAACAATTTAATCAGCTTTTATTTAACTGAAGGAGATTATTTATGATGCCTCACATTCGTCAAACTGTGAAGATGTTTTTGTTTTATTTATGAAATGTGAAGGTAGGCCATTCAAAGATGTATAACGAATAAAGATGCAAAGTGTGTTTTTTTAGGAAATGTAATTTAAATACTGGAATACAAGCCAAAACCAGAGATGAATTATGTAAAAGAGAGTTTTTTCTTTTACTTTAAAAAAACTTTTACATAAAAATGTATCAGCTCTAGTCCATTTAAATTATTTTTCAGAGTCAGTCAAAAAGAAACACTGAATACAGGAAGCTCTATTTTAGTATGAATATCTACGGTAAGTTTGCAATGTCTGCATTAATGTATGAGCATGTGACTCATAGCCTATACAGTCAAGTGGAAGCACTCACCCATTAATGGGAAACTTATCTCTCTCTCACACACGCTGACCTTCACTGACCTTCAGCACCAACTAATTGGCGTAGTTGGCGTTTTGCTTTTACAAGACTCCAGTCAAATGTGTGAGTGTGTGTGTGTATGCTTTTAAGTTAGGAGGCTGAGAAAACATCTGCACCTGCATCCTATGCCAATTACCTCACTTAACCCCCTCTTGGCCTCCTTCTCCAAATCCTCTTTGTATACGCTCCTCTCACTGTGAAGCCTCCTCCTGCTGCTTTTTCTTTTATGCCCAGTCCAGTCACCTGTGCCAGTTTTATGCATCTTCTGCCACTGGTCTGTCTTCATTCACTGTTCTTTTAGCCTCTTTTCTTTGATTAAGGTTGCTTGTTAGACTAAGTTGCTGTCTTAATGTGAATGTTTGTGAAAGCTAAGGACAGAAATTCACAAAATCTGAGACTAAGTTTGAGCTATATCATCACATACATAACACAAAATGTGATCTTTGACAGAAATATTAAAGTGAGTTTTATATGTGTGAGCAGTGTGTCTGCCCAGTCTCTACTCTGCTGACTAGCAGCTGTTGACGGAGACGGGGTTAGCTCTTAAATTAGCCACAATTATTTAGCTCCATTATTTCTGCAAGTTCCACCTTGAAGCAGTCAAAGAAGTTTCTATTGTGCCACCTGAAATGATGTAGAAAGGACTCAAGTTTATCATCAAATATTCCAAAAGAAATGAAGGTTTAGGATGTGGTAACATACAGTTACAGAAGCTACTGCTGCTATGCTACGTTGTTTTTACCATCACTGCTAGATAGAGGAGTGAGATGACATACTTCACTGAATAATTTGCTCCTGAAAACAATTGAATATCCATACATTACCC
Organism: Scarus forsteni; assembly: GCA_036419115.1. Classification (NCBI taxonomy): domain Eukaryota; kingdom Metazoa; phylum Chordata; class Actinopteri; order Labriformes; family Labridae; genus Scarus; species Scarus forsteni. Next base: position 20,771,026 of record JAZDUH010000443.1, read on the forward strand.
TAAAAACATTGAGATAACGTAATTCAATGGCCATCCAATGTTAAAATCTATCAGTGAAACTCAAAACTTTGTTAACTATGTCAACCATACATTGCATCCCTGACTGTAATCATATTCAATGCACAATCAACAGTATAGGTTTTTGAGAGTCTTGGGGCTTGTTTAAAGTCATATTTACATATTTTTTACCATTATTAATCCCCATTTTCCTTGTTGATGAGCTGGGACAATATTCTGTCCATGTCTGTTTCTTAAAATACAGGTTTAAGCCTATTTTTCTCCAACATGAAAGGTTGTTACCCCCGCCAAGGAGGTTGTGTTTTTCGGGAGAGTTTGTCTGTCCGTCTGTGAACAAAATAACTCAAAAGTCAGGGATGGATTTTGATGAAATTTTCAGGAAATGTTCAGCATGGGAAAAGGAAGAATGATTCGATTTTGGTGTTGATACAAATCAGCATCTGGCCGCCATGGCGAAAAATGTGATTTTTGTGAATATCTACTGAACTAAAATAGATATCATTATGAATCAAATTGCTAACGATATGCTTTCATGGTCAAGAAATCTAAATATTTACATGAAATAAAGGTAGGACTAATATTGATGGTGAAAATCACAATATGGGTGAGGACTGTGGCGCTGGCGGAGGTCTGCGCTCTCCGGGTGCTTTTCTAGTTTTAAATTAAACATGGTTTAATTTAAAACTACCCAACACGAAACTGTAAAGCAACATAATTGAACTGAACACAACAGTGTGAACTGGGCAGCTCATCAGTAACTGAGCGGTATGGACTTAAACTCACAGAGATGAAACATCCTCCTCTGGTCTGATGAACTTCAGACACAGAGACTTACAAACATCTATCTCAGTGCACATGGACTTACAGGTTAAATGTTGTATGCATGAAGGGGAGCGGGTCCATATTGTAAGAAGGTGTGATGGTGAATAATAAAAAATAAACACACTTCAGGAGGAGCCTGTCTGTGTCAGATGACTTTATTTTAAAATTGTTCAGGTAAAGATGCAGTCATCTTTACCTGAACTAGTCATGAACTAGTTTACACTGTTCACTCACTCGACCCCTGCTCTGATCTCTGCTGGTTCACATTACATCAAAACTTTGTTTCTTTCAGGCTGACCTATTTCTGATCTCTTTGACACCCCAACTTTTGATAAGTTAAGTGTTAGTATATATTTTTTATCTTGTTGAGAACATTTAATTTTCAAATAACGACCCCTATCAGGTTCCGAGAGAGCCAAGCTGGAAATAAAATATGTCATTGAGACAATGCCAAGCAGTGGTTGCTCAGAGTATCTCTTATCCTCTTACCTCTTATTGGCTCGATTCTACCAGGATCAAAACTCATCTCCTTACTATGACTAAAAATCCACAGACTAAAAAGCCAGCAACACCACTGAGAAAGATTATATGTAATGAATGAATAACAAGAATAAGAATTTCTAAATGAATTCTACTACTATTATTGTTGATTACTGAGAAAACTGTAACAACTGTGTTAAATAATAAAATGCAAAGAAGTTAACTGAAAACAGAATTATAAATGTAAATGAATTAAGAAAACGTATCAAGAAGCTGTATGTTTATTTAATTAGATTTGCTGTTTTAATATAAGATTGGCAAGACAGATCGCAGCTAATGCTTCATGGTGCCTCTGTAATGGCAGAGTTTGGGAAACCCTGTTTAAAAGCTTTCCAAGTGAGGGAAATAGAGCTGTTTCAGGGCATATCAAGTACTCTGCCTGAAGCAAGAGAAAACATTGGCTTCAAACAGCCAGCAGTGGAAAAAAATGCTGACCCTATGCAAGCATAAACTGCTGTCATCAAAAAATAGAGCAAGTGCTGTACAGAAAAACAAAAGTAAACAGAAAAGGCCTGAGCTTGAGGAAGGAGGGCAGACTGGATAGGAGCGCAGAGTGAGAAAAACACTGTCATCTTTTTATCTGAAGCCTGTTTCCATCAGCTCCAACAAAACAGAGGATAAACAAGTTGTAATCGTTTTCAAATAGTGACAATAAATCTAACATTGAAGTGCTATTACACAACTGTTTATTTTGATGAATATGTTACAGAAAAGAGAAATGTATACCGAAAAATGCTTCTGACTTCATCACACAAAAAGACTAAAGCTGGGGACACATAGTTTGAGTCTTTACAGATTTTAAAAAGATGAGGGGTTCACACTGACTGTTTTCAGCAGATCTTTATATGATGATGAAAAGACCCGGGATCATACACTTAACCACTGCTCCAAACAACTGCATTTGACATGATTTGTCAAACCAACTAAAGCCAACTGAGTGCATCACATTCAGAGCTTCACCTACATGGCAGCCCAACTCTTCTTCTTGTCTTTCCAGCTGTGGTATGCATTTCTTCCAACATTACAAAGGCACTCATGCCCCTGCCACAATCTCGCCTCCATTTCTGTGGTCCAATCTCCCTCTCTCACTATTACCCATCATTTGGTATTCCCGCTACTTTCCATCATCTTTTGATGCTATTTCTTGTGTCCAAATCTCTATTTTCCATCAGCTGTTGGCAACTAGCCATGCCGATGGTCCCAAACTTGTGCAGACTGGTGTAGATTTTGCCCAACTGGGAATCACAGCTCAAATCCACCAGAAAATCTTGTAGTGTAACCTCATCTAACATAAATTTGATGAAAATGCATGCAAAAAACAATCCATGTGCTCTTAAATCTGTTAGCTGTATATATCTCAAAGATTAAAGTAATCTAAAACTGTTAAATAAGGGGACAACCATGGGTGCTGGTTTGGCAAGGTGGAAGTAACCAGGCACTACCCACATACATGCTTTTGCCAGCCCAGGTTTGAATCCAGCCTGTTGCCAGTTGCAGTGTCCATGTCTTCTCTCTCTCACCCTCTTTCACAAGCCTATCCACTGTCTCTCTCTTCTATCAATAAAGGCAAAAAAGGCCAAAAAAACAATATTAAGAAAAATAAATAAATAAGTGGACATTCTGCCCTAAGTCTCCTCCCTTCCCAAGCCAAACTGCCAGATACAAAATGTTAGTGAATCACAACTTTATAAAGTGAAAGTGAGTAATATTAAATAGTTTAAGTTAAATAACCTCATGAAAATGGGGTAAAAAAGGTCAGTCCGCCTGTTATCCATTACCTCTTAAATTACTGATAAATGCAATAAACTGTAATGTATTACTAACAAAGCCTTTGGTCTGTCATATTTTTCTTAATTGACGGAGCTCTATGCAACACATGATGTGTGTTTTTATACAGATTAGCTGTCTGTCTGATCCTGCCATTACTTATGAAGAGGAAGGGAAATGTAGCTACGATGTCAACTAATGTTAGACAAATATCAGCATGGGACAAAAGCAATTTATGGATGTTTTTGAATCCCAAAGAATGTAAGAATAAAACATATCTGTACATGGACATGAAAAAACTGATGTAGTTCAGTTGGCAAAGAGATAGGGCTCACTCACATCTGGGCCATTTGATCTGTGCCGTGCACATTTTTCCCATCCCAAATCGCACTTCAGCGCGATCACTTCAGACTACATGAAACACACTCAGAACTGGCACAACATAGAGCAAAACAGAGTAAAATTAATCATCTTCATGTCATATTTTGAATGACTTTGATTAAACATAGTCCTCAGACTCTTTGACAATTCCCAGTGTTTAAACTTATTTGTAACTGACACTCAGACCTCTAAGATCAAGCAGAATGCACCTAAAGGGCAAAAACTGATGTCAATTGGATGTGTACGTGTACGGGAAGTGCCACCCTGATATTGCATGAATGGATGTGCAAAAAGTGGAATTCAAACACAACCCCAGAGAGCAGGGGGGGGTCGTTACAAGTGGCTGAAAGATGTCTAGTAATTGGCTGGAACATTCAGCAGAAATGGAAAAATTGAAGTGGCTGCATGTGTAATCCAAAGTTTAAGACAGGACATGCACTCACACCATTAAAGCACAGGTATTCTACATACAACCACAAAAGTACCTCAGTCTGCTGTCATTCAGGCACCACGAAAGATTACCCGTCCTTCATTTGCAGTACACCTCACAGCCCTTTGGATCCAGTTTCAGATTCTTACTCTTCAGGTTGTGTCATTTTTTTATTCGTTCATACTTAAACTGGATATCACACAGGTCTCTCATTACGTCTGTCTGTCTCTGCTGTAAATGCATCCCAGCACACTGTAATTCTTTGACAGGGACAAAAAAGCACAAATCACTGAAGCTGGATGACTTCATGTTAATTAATTGTTTTAATTGTTTCGCCTTCAGAAACAGGAAATGATCAAAGTTAATGCTGTCGAGCTCTCGCAGCGCTGTGTGTCTCCCTAATGGGAGAGAGAAAACATTCTCGCCGTTTGCTTCCCCACTCTGTGAATTATTCAGTCCCACCTCGGGCCATTGTCTATTGATGTTCCTGCAGACTTTCCCGATGCACCGCTGACAATCATGACACTCGCCACATCCAACAGCCCCCCTTCAATCATCACTGTCTTATCAAGTGTCTGTTTTAATATTCACACCCATCCAAAGAGGGGTTCACAGTGATAATTTGATATTCTCTCCCAGATGTTCAAGTGATTAGCAAACTGTGGATGGAACCAGTGATCATTTTATGGAGGCTAATGCATCAGTGTTTCTCTATCACAGCACATTAAAAGATACAGCTACTGGCTAAACATATGCTCCATTTAAATATTCAAAAGGTAATTGAAATGCGGAGAAAATCTAAACATTTTAATGATCTGCAGCCCATTCTAATCACCTTTAAGCAATGAAAGCCAAACTTTTGCTACTCTGCTTCAGGTGTTCTTCTGTTTGATGTGTGCAGTTTATTCCCAGGCCCCTCTACACATTTACAGCACTCTGGATGATTCCCATAATATGCCAGGTGAGCTGTGTGAATGAATGCTAATGACAAAATGTTTGACTTCAGTGCTATCAAGACTTTGCCAGCTGCACCTGTCATAAATTGCAGCATGAGGTCTGAATGAGCCGATTCCTGAACACTGCAGGTGATGAAATATCAACAGAGTGAGCAAAGGAGGGGAGGACATCAGTAAACTGGGACATCTGCATGACTGGTCTGATGTTTGTGCATCATGTTAAAGGGACAGTTCAGGATTTTTAAAATGGCCCTGTGATAGACCCATGTCGATAGCCTAACAGTTGTGTTGTTGTGGCTTGTTTTCACCTAAAGCTGCCCACACACTATCACGACTATGTAACCTTGGCGACCACTTTCCATGTAAAGTCAATCCACAGCTGCGAAGGGGGCATGGTTAGCCTTTCCACAAAGTGACGGCCACAATCAAGGCAACCACGTGGCTTGTCGTTCTGTCCCCAAAGTTGTTAAAGCTGAACTTGTCAGGTGATGGCGTGTGTGGCTGTGCAGCAACAGCCAATCAGCATTGTGTGAGTGTGTGACGGTACCCATGACGGACAGGTTTTACTCCAGTTCACAGAGTAACAATCAATGTCCATGAGTAAGTCAGTGAGTATATTAGTTCTGCCTAGACGGACCGCAGAGAACTCACAGACGATGCCATCAGCTACAGCGTTTTGTGGTTTGTAGGTAAGTGAAAAGGATACAGTTGTAATAATGTCCATTAAGACATCCTCTTATGTGATATATGATTGTGGTGAAACTCAAGCAGCCGTGATGTCACCAAGCCACAGGCGAAGGTGACCAAAATGAGGCATTCATGGACACACGATGCAACTTCAGTGGTAACGCAATTATGGTCGCAAAGTTGCATGCGGTATGAACACAGCTTTAAACTCTTTAAATGGCAGAGCTGACTGCCTCACAAATGAACATGCAGCATGACAGGGAAAAGTGAGGATGATTCTGAGGGCCCATGACTGGGAGGGGCCCTAAAATTGGCAATATCTCTCTGAGCCCCTCCACATTGCCACTCCAGCCCATTCCCACAGATCCTCCATCCATCTCACTGTGCCCTCTGCCCACCTCAGCACCATGGGGATCACGCCTTCAGCCACTCTGCTCCCCAAACCTGGAACTTGCTCCTACCGGACCTCCAAAATTTGAACTCTCTACCACTCTTGAAATCCAGACTCAAAACCCACCTGTTCAGGACTGCATACTCTATTTAGCAACAACACGTCATTTACATCCCCAAAACTGTTTTGTTGGTGATTTTATTGTTTAATTGTTGATTTAATTGATGTTGGGTTCTTTTAAACTTTATATAGTGTCCTTCAGTGTCATGAAAGCACTTTGAAAAAAATATATTACACTTATTACAAAATATTATAAAAATGGTTAAGTTTGATTCATTTTTGTGCAGCTTTTCAACAGTCACATGATACTTGTGACCAGTGAGTCATGATGTCTAAAAAACAGAGGGAACAGAGAGAAGGGATTGCTAAACTTGACCAGCACACCATTTAATGCTCTCTTTTGTTTTATAGTTGTGACATTCAGGCATGTATGAAAGGGTCTTCAAATAATTAAATTGTCAAGACCACTTGTTAATAATCTCTCTCCAGATCTCCAGCTATCATCAGTCTTTCCTACCACCTGTTCAGAGCATTTGCTTAATGTTTACCAAAAGGGCAACATGTCTGTGCTGTTTGAGACTAATGTAACATTTGGCCTGGCGTCTCCTCTTCCTCCCCACAGCCTGTTGGACTGAACAGCCCACCATCTCAGTACAAACAAGAGCAAACTCTGAAATCTTCTTTGGCTCTTCCATTCAGATGAAAAGCCCAGACTGAGGCTGGGTCAGGGAGTGCATGAGCATTAGTCAGACTGTTAGCATCTTTATTACCTAACTGGCCTGTGCCAGCCTGAAGACAAGCAGCTGTGTTTCAGGATGTATCTCTGCAGGTGAAAAGCCCACACACACCTTGAACAGGAAATTACAGCTTCACCTGGGCCAGCGCTCACCTGAGCTCCATCCTGACTCAGCCCATGTCGCCCTGTGGGAGGGGAACCCTGCACAATGCTTCTGGCACAAGCGCCTCTCCTCCTCTCCATCGCTTTCCAGTTGTTGTCTCTTATTCCTCTTGTAGATTTTCTTAGCATCCTTGCTTCCCACCTTTTAACCAACAGAAAAATCTCTACAGGCCCCCTTCCTTTGTTGGAGTCAGCACTTGCAATGTTTAACAAACACACACTCCCACAAATACTGCACACAAAGCATCCAGGTATTTCTGGATGTGATATATAGATAACCTTGGAGATGGGTGAAGTCTGCTCCTCCCCGTATGAGAGCTGAGGATGCCAACTCCTGAAGTCTGCCTACTTTATGATGTCTACCCTTCATACTTAGTCTGTAAAAAAGAGACAGCATAAAGAGGATAAAGCTCCAAGTCAACAATAAATACTGCCCAAATATATGGTCTGGTGTATAAAAGTCTATTTTCCTGGGAGTTTGTGGCATCTTGTAACCTCAAGGACCGAACAAAGAACAGTTTAAACTTCCTCTTCCTTTATCAAAGCCATCACTCTTTCTGTACGCTTTAAAAACATGGTCCAAAATTTTATTTGAGATTTTGAATATCTGTGCAATTTGACCAGAGTTAAAGTTTTGGTGAATCTCCCTATGGCTGTAATTCAGTCCTTAATGCTACAGCTGCGCCAATAGTCACTACAAAAGCATAATCTTGAGTGTGGTATTGTTTTAACACAACAGCTCTTCGTCTATAATGTTGAAAAAACAAACTATTAATAGCTAATCTGACACACCAAATGGACAGCTCAATATATTTCACTAGTCCATTTGGAAAGAACATAAAGGTGTTTGGGGAGGACAGAACCTTTCAAAAGCAAATCCAGCAGGTGATTGGAGGATCTTTCCATCAAACACATTTATTATGGACCAACCAGGTAATGCAGTAGGCAGGCGATATTGCCATGGTGTACAGTACCAAGCTTGAGCCAAAACAAACTCTCGTCAAAACATGTCAAGAATGAAGCAGGAAAATATCCTTTCTTGCTCAATGGAAAAAAGACTTGAGCTTATACATGGCTTTACTAGTCACTTGATTTCTCAGGGCATTTTTACCACCACAGTTGATCTTTTCAAATTAACTTGACTCTTAGAATGGGATGAATGCAGTCAGGAAGGAATGAAGAAGGGAAAGAAATGACTGATGTTTAACAAGTGAGCCAATTTGACGTCCCAGAGACTGCAGGTCTTGAACTTTCTCCTCACTGTTTTCTGATGCACATTATAACAGCTAAAAACATGTCAGCCAAAGGTTAAAACTGAAGCCCCTCCAAAGATGGATACTTTTTTTTTTTTTACCAGAAATGGAGCAAAAGCAGAAAATATGATCAGTGAGCTGTTGCACTTTTGACCCCCATGTAAAGCTGTATCCAAGGCAGGTTTCTGAGATGTCTGAAGTAAAAGACTACAGCAGCATGGGAGTTTTTAAAATCACATGGGAGTCTAGAAAGCAGCTTTATTCTGACAGTATATTCTCAGGGCAGATCATATTTTTTTCTGAGAAAGACAGAAACAGACTGTTACTGCTACTTTACATTGGCAGAAAAACTTCTCCGGTTCCTGCTGCTCATGTTAATGAAGTTACTAATTAACTTGAATGGGCTGTAACTGCAAATCTAAAGATTCTCTCAGTGTTGCTAAAGTTCTCTTCTCTTTCAAGTTTGGCCTTTTAAACTTTTATGTAACTGTATGAATGTTCATGCTGCAATGTCAAACTGTTTAAAAACACAATTGGGCAGTACAAACTGTTGTGTTCCACTTTTTCACAATGTCAAATAAAAAAGTCCAAAAGCCCACAGGGGAGGGTTTACAGATCGAAGATGAAAGAAGGCAGGAAGTCATTCAGGATACAATCTGTGAATATAAATAAGAGTTTGCATGACTTTTCTTTGAATTTGTGAAAAGAAGTTTAAAGTTAAGTTTCTCTCTTAAAACCTTTACCTCAGGGGTCAGGTTGGTTCAAGTTGTAAAAACACATTAATATACTTTTTACAGATGGAGAAATACTTAGTTCACATTCTTGAAACAGTTATTTGTTTTTCTGTTTGGCTATCTTTAACACTAGGGAACTGACACTTATGCATTGACAAAACACTGTAACAATAACAACAGCAATAGAGGAAATTGAAAATATGAGTTGACCCTAACCAGTAGTTGTGACTTAGGAGTTTGTACAATTATAAGTTTTAACACTTATAAAACAGGTTATGAAGACGTTTTTCACTATTCATATCAGCACTTCATTTTATGTACAAATGCATGTTTTATAACAGCTTAAAAGAAAGACGCACAACATCTGTAGTCATCCTCAGCATGTTATGAAATATCAGGTGTGCCTTGTGTCACTTGTTTGCATTAAAAACCGTTTGCCCACTCACAGAGATGTCTTTAGCTACAGTAATCAATAAAACAGCGCTTGTTATGGTCTTTCTAAATTTTCAACATTTTTTCACATGAGGTACTGACCACAAATGATGACATAATTGATTTTTGTTTTGGTAGAGTCGATCTCTTGATTGCTGGAGCTGCTAACTGCAGACTGACAACTACTTTGACCCAAACTTGCCGGGTGTATGAATGAAGTCAAGGCTGCATCATGAGCCATCATTTCCTCCCTGTGTAGTCTCTAGGATGTTAGATTTTCCGGTGGTGAAGGAGATTTGTGGTGTTCCCATCCTAGTTGGCACCAACTGCTGACATAATTTGAAAACCAGCTTTATCTACTCCGTGTTGTTTTTGCAGTTTACGAACTACATGATTGATGTTGTGTAACTTTTTTGGTTAACAATGTCCTTCACCCTCATCCCCTTTGGCTCCACTATCAGTCATTTCTTCCTCTTTTCAACTTCACGCTTCTCATCCTGACAAATAAACTCTTGCTATAGAGACTGAGTATAAATAACATGCAGACTTTGATTCTGTCTTTGTTTGTTTTTGCGAGAGGCAGTCAGTGTCAAGGCTTCAATATTGTCACCTCGGTTGGAGTGTGGAGCACAATAACTATCTCTTAAGAAAAACACACTGACTGGCAGTTGCAGCATGGTAATCCTGTTTTGCCATATTGAGTAAACACACCCAAAGCCTCATCATGATTGACGTGGATGTTAGAGGACATGGATATCAACTTCACAATCCACATCAATTAAGTTACTCAGTCATGTTTTTTTTCATCTTCACACAAATTAAAAAATCAAGTCTATTCTAAAACAGCCAGACTAGAAGAAATAGTCCAAGCTTTCATCTTATCCAGACTTGATTATTGAAGTCTCTCCTTCCCAGTTCAAACCATAAATCACTCTCCCACCTCCATCTGGTTCAAAATGTAGCAGCGAGGCTTTCAACTGGTCGCGACAGATAGCATCACATCACCCTGCTTAAGCATCTTTACGTCACTTTTCTAATTGATTTTAAGGTATTACTGTTAACTTTTAAAGCACATTTGGATCTGTCTCCCTGTTATTATTAATTATTAATACCACATGAGCCAGCCTTCAGCCTTGAATCCTCAGGCGAGGGCTTCCTGGTTGTTCCTAAGTGAAGACTTAAAGCTAAAGTTGATCAGGGCTTTTTTTGTGGAGGTCTTTGAATTTGAAAAACCTACTCAAGAAGATAGGGTTAGGAGAAACAGTCATTTCTTTTAAATCACTTCTAAGAAACTCGCTTTATCAGACATGCTTTTGTGTGGTATCTTATTGTCATCTTGTTTCCGTTGCTTCTGTTTTGCTGTCGTTTTAGCCCAATTTATTTATTTATTTGCTGATTTTTAATTCAATCTGTTAGATATTTTTACTTTATCTTACAGCCTGTTTAACTTTTTATTATTATCCAGTTGTAATGCCTATATTGCTTATTGTCTCATTGCTTTCACCCCTTTTATTGCCTTTTCTCTTTTCCTTTATTTTATGTTTTAATAATTCATCTTGGTCCTCACAGGCTCACTTTATTTAACTGGGTTCAGGTATTCTGTAGGACCTGGTCAAGCCAATCCATATGTACCAAATGATTTGTGTTGCTGGTGGCATTGGTGGCTGCAGCCTACATAGACTTCACCTTGATCTTGGGTGGATGCCCACTGGCGTAGTCTCTGGTATTTCAAGCCCTTTGGGTTGAAAGCTCTTGCAGTTTTTTAGATCATGTTGGGTGAATGGGCCTGAAATGTTGGGCCTCAGGTTTCCTTACCTTCCTTGAAAATGTTTCCTTCCATGAGCACAGCTGGTCTGAGGGACTCGGGACTCTCCTGAGGTTCCAAGAGGGCTTTGGTTTATTATGCTGTTAATGCAGGTATGTAAGGGATCTTTGTGGTTCTGTCTGCTCTTTGTGGATTACAGTCTTCTGGATGCTTCTGTTTGTCAAAGTACTTTGTGCACATATATTTTTAAAAATGCTATAATAATTAAGTTATTATTTTTTATTGGAATGCTGTTTCAGGATTGTTTTATTGCCCATTTCCAGCTACAACCATAAAGACTGGCCTCACTGCAATTATACATTACCAAAGTGCATTTTGGTGATTTTATGCAAACACGTGAAATGTATACCATTACAAGCTCGTTCCAAATGGTGAATAAGGGGAAATAGTGCTTATAAATGAACCTACACTCCAACACTCTGTATTCAGCAGACACAAGTGTGATGAGGACATCTGGGTGTCCATGGGTTTGTCACTGTCAAATCTTATTCTTAGTCCCTTTGTCTCTGCCTGCATGGATACACCTCTGAATGTTTGTATGCACATATAAAAATATATATATTTAAATTTACTTGTATATATGCATACATGTACTTTATATTTACAAAATGAAGAGTATGGCTTCAGCCTGCACTACTGTAATGCCTTGAGCTAACACTTTTCATGAACTGGCGCTATGCATATAACGATTGATTGATTGATTGATTGATCTACATGTGTGGTCAGCTTTTATTTCAAAGTACTGCCGTTACCAAAAAGAGCAAAAAACAAATTATACATGATATGATATTATGGATTTTTTAGAATGTACACAACAGACACAAGGACACTGAACAGGAGGCATTTCTCTACCTCCAGGGGCATGAAAAAGAATACACAACTACTGTGAAAGTTATAAACAGTATGTATGGGTGTCTGAGTTAACAGCGCTATCATCTTGTTTTCTTCACACCACACTCGCTCCACAGCCTACATTTAATGGATTGAGCAACAGTTCACGTCTGAAGGCTGTCGAGGAAGAGCTCTAACAGCCTGCCAGCAACCTTTCCCGACTTCACGTCTGATCAAAGCCTCCACTCAGCAGAGCTCGCCGCTGCAGGTCCCAGCCCTTTGTCCCTCTCACTTCATGTGCAGGAGAACAAAGACAGGCGGGAGAAGGACAGACGGAGGAGAGGAGGAGGTAGAAGAAAGTGAGGCGGGAGAGAGGGAGAGAAAGCAGAGAGGAGGCCGTGCTGAGAGGTCATGTTTGATAAGAAATCTGGATCTCCTGCTGATCGACAAAGGCAGACGGAGAGAGAGAGGTCGCCTCGACTCGGCCAAAACTGAACAGTGAAGGAGGTGTGTAGAGGACAAAAGAAGAGGCAGAAGTGTTTGGACGAGTGAGGAGGAGGAGGAAAAAAAAGGAGGAGGAGGAGGAAGGGAAAAGGACCCATCAGACAGGAAGAGCAGCTCCAATTAAGATGGGTCACAAGATAAATGGATGCTCTGTTTGTGTGTGTGTGTGTGTGTGTGTGTGTGTGTGTTAAGTCTTTGAAAGGGGAAACAATGTAATATGTGTCCAGTAAGAGGATGATTGCATTTATAATTCATGTCTGTTTCTTCTCCCTTCTTTTTCATGAGTGTTTATAGGTGATGTTCAAATTTTAACATTTTTTTTTCATTTCTGTTGCCTGCATCCATAAAGAGGGGGCAACCAGCAACAGTTTGGTAATCATCCATCCACCCATTTATCATCTATTCTGCTCATTCCTTTAGGGTCACAAGGGGTTAGAGCCCGTCCCAAGCTTCACTGTAGGAGAGGCTGTAGGCATTAGCCAATCACAGGGCTGACCCAAAGAAACAATCAACCAGGCTTGCTTTTACTTACACCTGTAAGCCATTGCATGTAACTATTTGACCTGATGACAATGTTTCTGGTCTAGAGAGGAAGAGGAAATACCCCAAGAGAACTAAGGCATGCACAGGAAGGTTATGCAAACTAGTGATGGATGATACCAGACATTTTCAGATGGGTGCAGCACTGAACATTTTTGCTGCTTATTTGATACGGAAACGGATACCAATACCAATCAACATCTACAAAGAATGCATAAATAATGTTTGTAACTTTTTATGCCAATAAAAGGAAAGATGTGATCAAGACTCAAGACCATCAGGTCTTGAAGTAAAGTGAGTTTAGTTTTCAGTCTTAATACAAAGAAAATAAATTCAGAATATGCCACCATTAAAGAAATCTGAAGTGACTAGCAGTTTTTTGCTGTTGATGGATTTTTTTGAAGAGTTTATATTTCTGTCATATACAAATACAAATACAAATGATACAACTATATACATCATGTAGGACATTATTGATTCATAATGCTTTTTAAGTTTTAGTAATTGGGAAGACATAATCAATATCCTTCATTCACTCTTATAATTCAGTTTTAGCTCTGTTATCCATTATTTACCTCTATATTCTTATATTCATCACTTATTTACTTCTTAAAGACTGATTCCTGCTGCAACAGTTGAGCTTTCCCTGCAGGGGTCAATAAATCTTAATTCACTCCACTACCTTTAAATCAAGTTGTCAGGCTGTTGTTTTGCTTACATTTTTTTTATTGCAGAAAAGTAAGATTATTAAACAGACAGACATGTGTATTTTAAGCAATACATTTTATCAAAAAGGAAAAGTCATTTAGGCCCTCCAGTAAACAAAATCAAATAACTTTCAAAGTCAAATAATGCTAACACAACTGATCAACACACTTCTCAATCTTTAGGACGGATAACCACTGATACCTTAGAGCCTGAACAAACTAGATTCAGTATGATACAGAGATGTGTTTTTGTCATTTAGGAGCCAAAATGTAACATAATACAACAGATGGACTGTTCAATGTATACCATACAAAATGAGACACACTAGTCCATAGCTACATCGCAGTCCATGACTGCTACTGCCATGGTGTAAAATACAAAACTTGAGCCACTTTGTCTAAAGTGGCTCAAGTCCGGATATAATAGAACTGTTACTGAAGCTGTTAGCATCTATGCTAATGCAAGCAGTCACCTCCTACAGCTAAACTACTGTTGTCTCACTCGTAGCTCTAATCTCTAACTGATTTAAAAGATGCTGACTGGGCTGTGCCACTTCAGGCTGAGCACAATTATTGTGGTAGATCGGAACTTGGCAAGATATATCTTCCTGATTTCAGAAACTGATTCAGGCGAATCCTGCTGCACTGCAAGGTTACCAAAAAGTCCAATTTGAATTAAATTACTATTAAATTCATTAAAAACATTGATTGATCATTCATCATGAGATATGAGAGATTTTTTTTCACTTGCAGGCCCAATCCCTCTTGTTGACTCTATGTAGCTGTAGGCTGGATCTGTGCAGGCGTGACTTTGTGTGTTGATTGCTCTAATTCAATTCACAGGCATCCAGCTAGTCCTCGACCTTGAGTGCCATGGCAGTCACTGTGGGGAGCGTGTCAGACGATCTGGTGAGCATGGCGGGTGTCTGCGTTCTCCACATCCACCAACTGAGTACATCTAAGCTGATCCACTGTTCATTTTGGGTCTGTATGACGATGAAGCACTGTGCTGCATGTGACTGAGTATGGGTGATAGAATGAGTTCAAAGGATGAAGAATTGTGGTGCTTGTCCTTATCTGTTGCTATTGGATACGGATGATCTTTCAGCCTCACACAATGACAGAGTGACACCCCCCCACTGTGAATCCATCCCTCCTTCTCTGGTGTCTCCGTCTATTGTTGTCTTTGTCCCTGTCTGTCTGTCTCTCCTCTAAATATAACTGGCACACCAGAGGTAACCAATTTGTCTGTCAATCAGAAAACAATGCAAACTTCCATATCGTCTTGAAACTGATCAACTTAATTGAACATGATACAATACCTGAACACTGTCATGAAGGTTTGCCACATAGACAAAAGAAAAGTTCAGTTTGGTTTATATAATCATACTGTTACATGTGATAAAGCCAGGTACACACGGTGCCATTTCAAGACAAAGGTCATCAGTCATGGTAGAATGTCAGCTGAGCCCTCGCAGCGAGACTGAGACATATATGATGCACAACAAACAGGCAGGTTTATGTGCTCGCACTGTACAATTAGATGGTCAGACACAGCCTGAGTGCTCCCTTTGAGATTGGAAAGTGAGATTGGAAAGGAACACTGAAAAAAGTCTATGAAGTTTCATCTGTTATTTCAGTGGTCTCTTTAGCACGACAAAAACACAAACAGACAGACAAAAACACTGTGGTTATGGCATATACTGACCTGAGGCCTGTATCACGAAGCAGGATTAATGTCTTAGCAAGGTAACTTCAGGGTTAACTCTTGTTTATCGATAGCACGAAGCCGGTTCATTTCATATCGGAGTAGATAACCATGGAGACTTACTCTGAACGGCTAACCTGCTCTAGAGCAGGGTAAGTTGGAGGTTGAATCTGATCCTGGATGATGACCCTCGCACTAGCCAATCAGTGTCTTCGAATCAATGGCCTGCCCTTTCCTCCTGAACCCGGTAGAAGGAGGCGCAGAACTCTTGAGATGAGCATGAGGATGAGAAAGGTTGTCCCGATACCGATTTGACCCACTAGATCAACCTGACAACACGCTATGAGACGTACCGGTTCTCGTGACCCGGAATCATCTACCTGGGTGATATATTGGAGCTGTTTATTCCCCGTGTGACCCGCAGGAGCGGTGTACCGACTGTCCCGCTGTTATTGTGCATCGCCTGCTATATAAACTTCACCTCTATAGCATCTTTCACTTAATTCAGGTGTTTGAGGGATTTTTTTTCTTGCTGATTTTAAATTGTTAATTTGGGTCGGTATGTTATTATGATGTCATTGTGGCGACGACTTAAACCTTAAATGCAGCATGATATGACATGAAACAGACCGACCTCCCAGACGCAGTTATGTTTTTGTATTTATTTTTTATCTCCTCCCACGACCTCCTCATGACTGAGGGATTACATCTGAGGGAATGGGATAATAATTGTCAGACATGCAACACACTTACACATTATATTGCTTCATGAGATTCACGAGTGTCAATGATGAATAATTTGCGCATTTTCACAGTCCACCATGCATTTTGTCTGTGATTGACAGCTGCTACAGTTTTTCCTTTCTCCATCATAGCCAACTGGCTTTTTCATCCTCATATTTTAACATTATCAGACGTTTCTCTTCACATTCTCTCTTCACAGAGCTCTGTCAGTGTATTCCCGGTCAGCTGCCTCTGAGCCCTCCCCTTATACGTGCGCGTTCACGGCTCTTGATGAGACAATCCTGGGTTGAGTTACCGTGTCGATAACTTCTGTCGTGCTATCGATTATCCTGATTGCCATTGTTGCGGTTATTCAATCCTGGATAGATGTGAGTTACTGGGGATAAGTTGACCGTGCTTCGTGATATATGCCTCCAAACAGTGAAATTTCACTGGTAAAGCTGGACAACAGCCCCTTGAGAGTGTTTGGGAGGGCTTAACCTTTCTAAAGCATATCTGGCAGGTGACTCATCATTCTGAAGTTACATTATGGGGCAAACAGATAATATAGTAAGCATAAGGGACAAAGCATGAGCCACTTCATAGAGCAAACTGACAACAAAACATGTCTGAAGTTGAGCAAAAAAACTTCTTTCTATCAATAAATGTTTTCAGTGTTGTCATATGGTTTTCATTAAATAAAGAAATGTGCTGACTTGATACAACAGCTTGGCCATTCAATAAGCTTCTCTTGTCCATCTGGGAAAGAGCCCACAGAAAATGTTTGGGGATGGGACAATAGTTATGTCAACCACATGTATTACAGGCTAATCAGATACTGTTGCAGGTGGGTGCTTCTGCCATAGTCTTAATGAGGGAACCTCGTACTATTAAAAACAAAATATGTCAGAAGTGGATAATTTTTTCTATGGATATGTTTGTAGTGTTATTTGTTTTTCATTTAATAAAGAAATGCAGTCTAGATCTATTAGAACTTCTGAAGCAGTTAGCATCCACGCTAATGTCTATGTGACCAGTCACTTCCTGATGTCATCTGTCTTGTAGCTCCCACCTCTTCATGGTCTTAAGGACATTGACTGGCATCGATTCATTGATAGACTGCACTGCAAGGCTACACATACACAGCATCATCAGAAAACATAATTAGAGGCTAAATTCACAAAATATTCCTGTGAATGCAGTCATATGACCAATCAGACAACCCAGCAATTCATCCACAGTGTGACTGTGCATTGATACACAACACCACATACAACGCACTTTCAGGCTTAAAGCCGCTCTGACATTAAAGCCAGTCGTCCATCTAACATCCATCAATCCAGCACAAAAAGTGTCAGCTGGTATGGGGAATCAAACCAGCGACCATCTTGCTGTTGCACATGCTTACTAACCTGCTCCACCACTGTGCTGCCCTTTAAACCATATCATACGAATCAAAATTAGGTTAAAAAACAGACAAAACAAGGCAATAATTGGTGAGATTGATTTTGGTTTTAAAGTTATGACTAAACAAGAACAACATTTCTATATTTATATATATTTTTGTGTCCATGCATGCATGAGTTCTCTGCAGGCACTCCATCTTCCTCCCTCAGACCAAAAACATGCTCATTAGGTTGACTGGGGACTCTGCCCTTAAGTGTGGATGAGTGTGTGAACGTTTGCTTGTCTCTCTATGTGGCCCTGCAATCAGCTGGCAACCGTTTCATGGTCTCACCAGTGACTCTGTGACAACCTCCAACCCCCATCAACCCTAGAAGGGATAAGTGGTATTGATAATGAGTGGATGTTTCAAATGTCATTCAAGTTATGTGCCGCTTACTTGTGACAGACTAATAAGTATGTGCCCTCAAATACCGCACGTTGCATCCAAGTTCCTTATGTAATGCATAGCCCAAGCCCCTGACACCCAAAACACTGAGGTCCAACAACATTTCTCCAAGTTTAACAATGACCTCTTTTATAAAATGTAGGACTCTTCGCAACAACAACTACCCTCTAGGGCTGGGCGATATTACCTAATTTCAGTATCATGATTAATTGAAGCTCTTACCTTGACTATAATTCATGAACAAATATTTTATGCTATGCTAAAACGAACTAGCGGTGTTGCCGGCAGTAATCGAAACGGTCTTCCTGCAGTATTTACACTTAACTTATTTCTGCTCAATGTCCTCTGCACAGAGTCCAGAATGTGCCCAAACAATGAAGGTGGCATTTTTCTCGGCTACTAGGTCCTCTGATAGATTGGCACTTGTCTCCTCCATGTTTGCTCTTGGTGAAAGTGGATACAGACTCCATGGAGGGGTTGTGGTCATGTGACTTACAAATCAAAATAATCGACATGAGTAAAGTTACTTTGATTAGATGGTCTAAAAATTGGTTTCGATTATTTTTTCGTTTGATTGCCCAGCCCTACAACCCTAAATAGGGTGTCAATCCCAGACATCAGTCAGGTGCTTTCATTTGATGAATGAATCTCTTATGATAAAGGTGAAAAGCTGATAAAAAGCACCTTTTTGTTTGTAAGAGGATTTATCATTGTGAGCATGGTCATTAAACAAGGTGATAAACAGTACCCTGCCAATACAGACTTTTATACAGTTTTCAAAGGCAAAAATTTGTGGTTAGAGAAATATTTTAATGTAAAGATATCTGTCGAGATTTTCATCTGGCAACTCTTCTTACACATGTTGCTGAATCAAAAGAGATAAGAGATCTGACTTTGTCCACAGGGGGTGCTGTGATCCACACAAACTGAGAATCCCTCAGAGGAATTTTAAGGCAGAAAACGTCAAGGCAAAAACCCAGCAGGAGAAACACAAGTTTGAGCCTGAAACATTAAAAGAAAAGGCTGCCACTATTGTGAAGTTGTCCATCTGTGCTCAGTACATCGTTCATTAAAACCACTATCCCCACAGTGCCTCAAGAGCCCATAATTTACCATGTGTCATTCTCAGAGGTAAAATCTTAAGAACAGCTACTCCAGGGAAGCTGCCATCATAATAAAGCAGTAAATCACATCAGATCTACCTGTAAAATGCAAGCAGATTGCACAGGCAAAATGTTTTCTCTAATAAAAGTTGGGGGGATTATTCAACAGCTTGAGCTTAGCTGTCGACAAGCTGAAGATTTGATTCAACCCCCTGGACACATGCAGAGGAGACATGTGCATAATGACCTTGCTAAAATCATACCAAAATATACAGATGAGAGGGATCAACAGACTGGAGAAAACATCTGGGCTGTGTGTTTTTAAGACATGACACTGAAGTATGTCGTGTTCAGTCCTAACACATTTTGTAAAATTGTTGTTGTTTAGCACTTGTAAGCTACAAAATCACTTAAAATATATTATGCTATTACTGAAGCACGATGATGACAGGATTCAGGACTTGTGTTTCTGCAGTGACAGCATATGCAGGTTTATGAGTGCTGCAGTATTTTGACATTTAACAAGAGGAATCTAACCTGGCAACCAGATGGACTGTTCAATATATTTCACAAGTCCATCTGGGAAAGAGCCAGAAGAAAGGAGGGGCGTACCTTTCAGGAGCATTTCAGGCAGGTGACTGGATGATCATTTTGTCACACTCATTACTGGACAGATAAAGTAGGAAGCGGGCGCTACTGCCTCAGGCTAAAGTACAAAATGTAGGCCACCTCATAGAACAAACTTTTGCCCAGACTTGTCAGAGGTGGAGCAAAAATATCCTTTCTATCAGGAAATGCTCTTAATGTTATTTGTTTTTCAGTAAATAAAGCCCAGACCTGATAAAGCTGCTTCTAAAGCTGTTAGCATCTATGCTAACCTCTGAGTGACCAGTCACTTCAGGCTGTCATCTTTCTTGTAGCTCCCACTTCTTCCTGCTCTAAGAGACTCTGATTGGACCATAGTGCTTTCTAAGTTGTTTACAGTTGTAGATTGAAGCTTGGCAAGATGGACCTGTTATCTGCCATAACAGACATTAAATCAGATGGATACAGCTGCTGCAAAAGGTTGACAGGGATCATAAACTGGTAGCCCTGGGTCCAAATCAGGCCCTCGAATGATTCCCGTGAATATCAAATCTAGATGTGAGAGGGGAAAAAGGTTATGGTTTTAAGACTATATTTTTGGCGTTAATTCCCTGAAGCTATTAAGCTATTGAACAGCTCTATCACAAACAACCTCATGTTTGATCTGTGTCAAAGCCACCTGTCACCTGCCACCAGCCATTTTTGGTGCCACATAGATGGGAAGAAGGAGAGGTGTTAAAGCTACATACTATTTTCCTTGTTCATAGAGGCGCTCTGTCAAAGAGACATGTTAAGACAATAATAAGCCATGAAACTGAAAAAAAGCAGAATAGGTGCTCTTTAACATACGGCAACAGCACCATGTGGCTGGTTACAGTATGGGTGAAAAGAACTGCTCACCTTTTTAAGGCTTAGTAATACATAGAATTTGGAAAAGAAAAAATCTTACGTCATTTGAAGTGAAATAATTATATTATTTCAATTAAACTAAAAATCTGCCCCCTATACTGTAGTGTAGGCTATGTTAGAGGAAACAGGCCCTACTAAAAATGCTAATTGGCAAATGGCCTTTATCTAGCACTTTCCTAGTCTTTTGACTACTCAAAGCAGCTTTACACCACAGTTAACATCTACACATTGACAGCTATTTGCTCTCACTTGGAGTTAAGTATCTTGCCCAAGGACACATTGCCATGTGACACCCAGAGCTGAGGTCTAACCTGCAACCTCCTGATTACTGACCAAGTGCCAGACTGCACCACCAATGCACCATCGTCAGCTTGTAGTTGATGACCTCTGTTCTACAAGCTGGTGTTCAAAAATATGAATTGTTTGAAGCTATGACCTTGCTGGTTTGCTTCAGTTGATCTTATATCTGTTATCGGTCCAGTCCTGACTCAAATGAAGGTTACAGCTTTCACATCAGTCAGGGATTGTTATTCAGCGCGGACAGATCGAAAGTCTAGTTATCAAATTGGTACTGGAAAACAAAAAGATAAGTTGGGGCTTCATCAGTTTTTGACTCCCTTACAAGATAATATATGCCTTAATGGGAATGAAAAAAGGTTTTTATAAGTTATATCTAAAACAAAAAACGTATATATGGTGGCAAATGAAGAAAATATGCAAAGCTGATGCAGTCACGTACATCTCAATTTCAAATATTTCCGACATATTGAAATATCATCCCCATGTCCTCTTCAGCTATCATCAGCATGACAAGTCTCATTAGTGACTCAGTGTGTGTCACATTTCTTCCCCTCTGCGCTGAATTTCACACAGTCCACATCATTTTAACTTTCCCCCCTGCAACATTAAATTCCCCTCCTTGTTTCTCATTCCTCTCTGCGTCCTCCACCTATCTCAGAAACTCTCTGAGGTCATTTTCTCCTCTCTTCAAGGCTCATTGGCCCTAGAAAGGAGCCTGTACTCACAGCCCACCAGAGTTAGACCACAAAGACTTGTACGGACAGAGCAGCGGTGTAACTTTGTTTCTTTTTTTGCTGGAGGAGTGAAGAACAAAGACACATATCAGCCTTTTCTTCCTGAACTATTGTGGACAACTGCTGAATGTAACATTAGGTTAAGTGTTTTTCACAGCGCCCCCCCCCCCCCCCCCCCCCGCTGTGGTTTGTATTATGAAAATTTAATGAGCATTAAATATACACGCCACAACCAGATTACAGTTTTTTAATGGAGAAACACGTCTGCAGCTCGACAGCATATTCACCGTCATGTAGAATTCATGAATCATATAAGGCAGTCAATTTGCATACAGGTGTGTAATGCAGAGGCCTAACAAAGCGGCTGAGTAATTGAATTAGCACCGACAGTCTCAACGGAGATGGGCATTAAGGTCTCACTGTTGCAGAGCAGAACAGCAGTAAAGGCAAAGGGTAAAGGAGGGGAGGGATTCATCTAACATTTTTCTTTTGGGATTGCACAGCTGTAAGAAAAAGGGCCGAGCTGTGACTACTCTGATGTCCCATCACCATTCTCACTCTCTTCACAGCACCTTTCCTGCAGAAA
The DNA here is from genome assembly GCA_036419115.1 of Scarus forsteni. NCBI lineage: Eukaryota > Metazoa > Chordata > Actinopteri > Labriformes > Labridae > Scarus > Scarus forsteni. Next base: position 20,793,302 of record JAZDUH010000443.1, read on the forward strand.
CACTCATCGTCTCCTAACACCCTCTTGATCACCTCCCATCCCTGGTCCTTTAGGGAGGCTCTCCTCCTGTCCACTATGTAAGCTTGTTCTGCAGGAACTTGAGAAGGAAACAGAGTAAAGAAACTTATGGTGCCATTTCCATTCGTGATATCTGCTCACCTCAGCTTGACCCTTCATAGTTTGAATACCACCTGCTTCATTTTCCATCACAGTATGAATGATCATAGTACCCCTTTAAGGGAGGCAGGACCATCATAGCATTGCTGTGCGAAACTACCATGATATCCTCACAACAAAGGAGGAAACACAGGCGATAGAGCTTCCCGCCCTTGTGAGAGATAAATTTTCTCCATAGATAGTAAAAAAATAGATAGTAAAAGCAATTGTATAGCAGAAGATAGCTTGAGAAGTCATGCAGCATTACAGATCAGAAAGCTGGAGGCATTTCATTTCCATGTCAGGAACTTCAGACTTGTGGCAACACTCTGACCATTCCAGGCTCAGCTGTGTCTCCATGTCATATTTAGTTTGGGCTCAGCTCACTTGGAACGCTACTAGAGGTTCTGCCAGGTATTAGGCACGATCCCAAATGGAAAACCAAAACAACCAAGTGCTGTTGAGTTGAGTCAAGCTAGTGGAAAAGCAGTGTCTTTATGTTCCCTTCCTATGAAAGCATGAGATGTTAAGTGGGTAACGTCTATGAGCTTCTCAGCACAGCAGCTTAAAGCTTTGGTAAGTAATTTGGAAGAGACAGAAGTGGAAACAACTCCACACCCTTCTCTGCTTGCACTCCTTCAATGCCCCGCCCCTTACGTCCCACTTACATTGGCTCTTGTGAACACTTCTTAGTGTGGCCTCCATTATTATTTCATTCAGTTTAGATGCATGCTGTCATGTTACAAAAACTTTGGTGCTCTAACCAAAAGATAAGCACAACTTAACCACATGGGCAGAAAAAAAGTCTGGCTCAAAGAATAGAAGATAAATGCATTGACACTGTAAACAACTTCCATGAAAAGCCAGGCAGTATGCCTGTAGCCTCCATTAGCATTCGCTATTGCATTTGCAGCATCAAAAGAACCCCAAAGATATCCCCACCTTTGTTTACATTTCTCAGTGTATTTTTACAGTATATGGATCCCTCTCTCTGATTGGACAAAAAGCAGGTGAACCATATAAGTGCATCCAGTGAAGGCACTCCTGCTAAACTGAGCCTGTAAGCCCAATTCATCCTGATTTCATTCATTCATTAACAATTAAAATTTATGTAATTTATTTTTCTGTTTTTCATTTATGTCCCAGAGGGCCTAACTCTTAGGTAAAACAATGGGGGCTTTGGGGAAAATGATCAGGAACCACTGCCTTAAGCAATGAAATAGCAAGTTAAAAAAACAGTATCCTCAATCATAATATCTGTACCTATCTAAGAGAGCTGTTTTGTTTTCTTGTTGTGGTTTCAGGTTGGTTGGGTGAGTTGGTAGGTTTGGTAGATAGCTCAGTAGGTAGGTTGGAAGGTAGTTTGGTTCAGTAGGTATGTAGATTGGCTGATTGGTAGGTAGCTAGGTTGGTTTGTTAGGTGAGTTGGAAAGGTAGCTAGGGAGGCAGGTTGGTTAAGTAACTAGGCAGGTTGATTGGTGGGTTAGTCAGCTTGGTAGGTAGGTTTGTTAGGTAGGTAGGTAGATATGTAGGTAGGTTAATAGTTGTTCACTCTCTTGATCCTCTTGAGAAAATTCAGATCTTAGTTTCACTTTCATATAAGAATAACGCTTAAATGTGGACATGTCAGGTCAGTGTGAGTCAAACAAACAAAATACAAAAGTTTAGACTTCAGTTTTGCAGTCAAAAGGAAAAGTTACAGTTTGTGAGCGTGAATCAACATCCATCCAGGGGACAAAGTCACATCTCGACCAGCTGCAGGAGAAAGTCAGGCCACGTATGTGTAGCACAATTGCAGCAACTTTAGGTCACAAGGAAGACTTGGGCCAAAAGCAGAAACCAAATCAGATCAAAAAAGTCTCTTATGCACATTTAAGCTGTAGCAGCACAGTCACGAAAAAATCAAATGAGAGACATTCAGAAGAGGTACATTTGCATGAAAGTAGAAAACAGAGTGCCATTTAGTTGCTCTTGTACAGCCTTTTGTTGTGTAAATACAGGCTGCAAAAATCCAGTGTAGGGAAGCAGACTGATGCAAGATTTTTCTGCATTTTATTGTGAATGGAAGTCTAAAATATAAGGCATGGTCCAAGCCTCACCCCTCCACCAAGCCACCCCTCTCTAACCTCAGCTTCTGCTCACACCTCCCTCACTAGACTGTTAGCCATTCACACTCAGCCTGTGAAATCACACTCTCTTCACGGGAGGCTCCTCAACATGCCACACTCTCCCTCTCTCTTCTCCTCTCTTCGTCTCTTTGAATCCTAATTGAACAATGAATCCATCATTATTTCTCTCGCCTGTAGCAAACAGATGGGGCACCGCCGCTCTCTCCATTTTCAAGCCCTCATACATCTAACCCTGCCACTGCCGCCGCATCATCAATCCACCTGTAAGGCACAACGCGTCTCTCCTTCACCTGTTTGAACAACTCGCATATCAAACTGTTTTCTCTAAGACTGTCCCATTTTTTAGAGTCCATGTCCGTTCCATAGTTTTTTTTCTCAGTCACAATCTGTCTCTGTCTCTTGACCTGACAGGAATAAATCAGTATCAGAGCTGATTATTCACTAGTCTGATCCAAGTTAATGTTAACAACTTCCTTTCACACAGAAGGCAGGCCCCAATGAAGTTTATTACTGTTGATGCCAATTATTATTATTAACTACAACTACGGTAATGTTTTATTTCATCTGGTTTAGTGGTTGCGCAGTCTTCTTTGTTTGGTAGTGTACTGGGACCAAAGCCACCCACTAGAGGGGATTAAAGCGGATAAAGTTGAAAGCTTTCTGGGGCCCAACTTCCCAAGGGCCCATGAGACACTGTCCATTTAAGTACTTAAATTCATGCACTCTTAATCTTTGATTTTAGACCTTAATACTCAGCATTATTAAAGCCCAAAAATCAATTTTTATGTACTTTTGCCTGATTTCAAGTGCAAGTTCCCTCTTCTAAAAGTTGTATTAGCTATTTGTGATGATTGTTGAGGTTGTCAATGTCCAAAGTCTTGCTTAGAATTGCAGCAAGCAAGTTGATAAGAGCCAGGCTTCAGTGGATGAATGTTAGCCAAGTGACTAGTACTAACGCACCAGATCAAACATGCATGCGCTCATATAATTAAATGACATCCGAGGAGGGGCCAATAGGCTTTTCAGGGGTCCAGACATTCCAGGGAATGGAACTTTGTCGATCGTGTATGACATTTACCTCTAAAGTTGGACAACAGAGCTTGGACAAGGTCACATCCCAGTAAACTGTGCTTCAGTGACAAGCTGGTTTACTCAGGACAACTAAAGACTGTCCATCTTCATATCATATTTGAAATTCTGATGTTTTGACTTTAGTCTTGACAGAATGCAACACAAGTGGCAATAAGCTATTATAAACAAAAGAAGTCATCCTTGTTCAGTCAGTGACATGTTTTTACTTACTTTACAACAGACAAGTACTAAAACACTGTAAATGCCAAAAAGTACTGCATCAATTGTATAATGCAATTGATGCAATATATTAAACTGCAAAGAAAACAAATTGGACAAATGGACCTTACGGATGTTTCAGGATCCAATATCTTATTTTCAAGTCACGTCTGAACACATGACAAGGATCATCACAGCTTGGTTAATACTTGGTAACTTTAGATGATTTGTTCATCAAGGGTGAGAAAATGTCAGCTCAAAGATTGCAACTGAATAATGTATGACACACAACCAAACCATGCAGTTCATGTGCACACACTGTTCAGTTAAATGGTCTGGCTCTGAGCTTATGCTGTGCTGTTGAAATCTGGACGTGAACACACAATGTAAATGAGTTTCAAAGCAACAGGCAGAGGCCTCAGCGGTATGAATATCATAGGAGCCTTATTGTAGCTATGGATGCCCTCTAATGTATGCTGCCATACTGCACGTCTTCTCAACGGAACTTTAGCTCCATCGACTAATAGCACCGCTGCTTTTCCAAAATGAGAAATCTGCAAGGAATCTCTGATTTAAAAGAAACAGGGGCCATTATATTAAAAGATGCATTACCTATTTAGACTGAAGTCATTTTTGAGCTTGTAAATATGTGTATTAAGGCTGTGAAAAAAAATTTCCCGCATAAAACAATGGAGGTGTGGGGATTTTGTAGCAACCCTCAAGAGGATACTGGCTACGACAACTATTGGCTCATCAGCATGGATCTCCATTTACAGGGCCGGAGGTTGCCGCCAGCTAAAACCATATCCGCCTGTATTTCAGCTTTTTTAAGATCAAATACACACAGAAAAAAAGGCAATCATTCTTGCTACTACACAAAGTTTTCATAAACACATGCATATAAACTGCATCACTAGTTAGCTACAAAATCAGAAAAAAAGTTTCCAGTCGGCAGAAGCTCCACAGATATTTTGAGCTCTTTCATATAGTTTCACGATTACAGCGTAGAACAAATGATGCTCCATCAGGCTAAAGTTCACTCAAACTTTAAGACCTGTAGTCCAACTAAAATAGCAAGTTAGTATCATCTAAGACTCCTTTATTACACATTGAGCATTTATAAACCACTCACTTAAAGTCATTTGACCTTGTTGATCTATAATAAATCATAATCCAGCTAGTTTTTATCCTGCTGGTTGTCAACATGGTATTCAGATTTTGGGACATATAGTAATGTTTGGGGGGTCTTACCAGGTCTTTTCGAGGTGGACGAGGATGACAGACCTGCTGCGGCAGTATCTGTGACAACAGTTATGGACAACAAAATGGCATTTACAGCCACCACAGGTGTAAAGTAGCTTTCAAACAACCAAATAGACATTTGTAGTTTCAGGTATTTTTCTACCTCTTCAAATGATGTACTTGTAAGGTCAAACCACCAGAAGACGGCTGTAACGTATCTGAATGCTGTTTTCCAAGCAGTCATTGAATAACACCAGATGAGAAGACGTGCTAAAAAGTAGTTAAATGCTCAACCTTAAAAACTGATCTTTTTTAACTTAATGTGTTCAGTAAACAATCAATTTAGTAATCTGCTGTACTTGGTATTGGTGAATAAAACTGCAATTTCTTTAACTAATATCAGTTTGATCTCACTCTTTGGTTGGTGATAATCTTAATTAAATGTCAACATCAAGCTCACAAACAAAGACACTTTCAGTTTATCTATAGGTGTTAGCATTTGTGCTAAGAAAGAATTTAAATTTTATAATGTAGTTTTGCCTTTGCCAAGCAGATCACATAGAGTTTTAGAGTTTTCACACCATCAACAGTACTCTGTGAAAGATCTGCACATGTGATCGCCCCTCTCTCCATTTGTGTTTGGTAGGGGGGGATGTAATTTGAACTTTATTTAAAGATTTGCTGAAGTCTTTCCAATAATACTCCCCCTTGAAAATACCTTTACTAAGAGTAACCATAGCAAGTGGCGACATCTGATTAAATTCAACCTGATACTTAATTTTTTGACCTGTTGAACTTCATATTCACTTCAAGAAGAACAAAGTTGTTCCTCACAACAAAAGCCAGAATTTTGATTTATTGCATTACAAAAGTAAACACTGATATACTATATGCTAAAAAATAAATAAAGTTGGACCACAAACTTCAAACTTTAAAACCAACAAGTATTCTGTTTGAGCATTTGATGCAGAAACTGAGGAAACATTGGGGGAAAAAATCTAATCAGCCTCCTCCACACTCGGTAAACGGCAGCGAGGGCGGTGTAACGCTGGGACTAAGGGGGTTGCTGTGCAGTGTGGAGCTGTGCGGCTCCGTTTTGTGTTGTGTTGTGCTGTGCTATGCTGTGAGGGATAATGATCCGTGGCTGTGTAAGCCATTAGTGAGTAAGTGGTTATGTTGGAGCCCCTGTATCCCTGACGCCTGCTGTCACTTTGATAAATATGCAGCACACAGATGCCCTGCATGTAACAGCTCTCTGCTGAAGATAGAGGTGCCATTTAGATTGTCACTGTCATCTGAATTTATTTACAGCATGATTGATAAAAGACTGTTCATCCTCATCTTAGTAAATGTAGGATCACAAGTGTATTTATTTCATTAATATCCACAGTGTAGAAGTTTGCATTAAAATGTGCAAATGGACTATCACCAGAAACATAAAGGAAGTCAGTGCTAATACAGAGCATCTTCAAGAAAGAAATAAGCCTTTTATTCAGGCAGCGTTTTCTTGTGAAATCTTAAAAGTCATGACCTGATCACTTTAAAGTTATCACAAAGTTCAGCCCTTGCAAAGGGAGCTACCACATTCTGGTTGAATCAGATAAAACTTGCTGTAGTTTTGTCGTGGTTAAATGCTGCACCTGTCTTTCCAAAAACTTACATCTATCCATCATCTGTAGGCTCAAACCTTTCAATGGTTTAAGAAACACTTACTGTGACCTCAAGTAAAGTCTACGTATGGGGCAACATGCTTAAAAGTTTGAGAACCTCTTAATTAGGTTCATGGTGTGTGACGGTCCTTGTGCTTGTGTTATTCAGTCTGACAGGCTGTTGTGCTTCGTGTTTACTGTTTGCAGTTTAAGGTAGCTAGCTCAGCTGTGCAGGAGAAGCACCTAGAAGGCTACAAACCACGTGATTAAAAAGCCCCACGTTATGAAAATAACGGCACTAGCTCCGACATGCACATCCGCTGAGAGTGAGTGGAGGCTGCTAGTGTGTGTGTTTTTTTCCCACTGTGCTGAATTCACCCTTGACTCCCTTCAAAAGCTGATTTGTTTGGGTCACCTCAGAAACCTCCTCAGACATTTGTGAGAGACTTCCTGCTAGCCGTCTCTTTAAAGTCTGCGTGTTTTCACCTCATTTCACACCAGTGTGAGATGGACTCCCATGAAAGGCCTCGATTCATGCTCCACTGAGTCGCCATTCTTAAAGAGAATACGCTAATACATGCACTGGCTCTAATGTTGGACGAGTAGCCGCTCCTCGCTGCCGTATGCTTGCCTGTCCTCTTTCACTGTGTTTGTGCGAGAGGACAATCGGGATAAAGCAAATGTATATTCATTCACGCTGAGTGTTTGTTTTTACCCCGGGTGCCTCTGTCCCACATGCAGATCCAACGCTGAGGTTTGCACAAGAAGTGGAGATGCGGCAGCTCTTTGTCTGTGTGAAAGGTTGCAGGAAAAGAGGCTTTTTCATGGTCTGAGTCTGCGGTGAATCGAGCTTTTACATCCAGCTCAACTCTTTTGCAAGCGAATTAGATGCAGCGGCATTATAGCGTGAATTCCCTGAGGTCAGACAGACACAGATAATTGTATTTTCCATTTTCTCTGCTTTGCGTCTTCCTTTTCTTATGTATGAGCAATGGTCTGATATTTGTGTTGATGGGCTGAATGTTTTTTTGTATCTAATTTCTAAGGGCTGAGTAAATTAGAGCCCTTTTAAAGGAATATTTTAGAGAAAAAAAGAGGCTTTTTTAGGAATCTGTGACAGAAAATCTTGCTCCTTCCTTACTTAATAAAAAACAATCTTAAAAATGTTCTGACATTTTTTCGTCATAAATATTGTGGTTTAAAACTTGGCCTGTTATTATGAGTTGATTGAATTTATTATGTTCATTTATGTCACAATTGGGGTCTTTCCATTTAGCATAGAGGATAACGAACCAAGATTAATAGGACAGGACGTGCAGTAAACGTAAAGGGTCAGAAGAAGACCTTGTATCAGCCTCTGTCTGAGGTCAACACTGGCAGAAATAAAATAGTATGCAAATATTGAACTCAAGTTAAAGTATAGTTACTCTGAGGGCATTTCACCCGTGTACAAATGAAAATTACTTTCTAAAGATGCATTTATATCACTGAGTGTTTTGAGTATTGCTTTTCAATGTCATATAATAAGGACAACAGCAAGAGTGATGCGGCAATTAGTTGTTTGTTTGTTTTGGTATAACAGTGCAGTAATTATGGTAAAAATGGTCAAACAACATCACCAGAGGAAAGTTTGTGCTGATTAGACCTGAACAGTAAGCTGCATTTTCATTATCATCTCCATACATAAATGCAAGATAAACTTACTGCAAAGGATTCCTGTGAGGAGAGAAATGTGTAAAAAAATTAAAAAATAAATAAATTAAAAAAACATTTATGTCTCTCTCTGCTGTGCTTCGATCCTATGCTGCGACTACGTCTGTGAGCATATCGGCTGTAGGCAGCTTTCTCTCGCCAGGGAGAGAGGGCAGCCTACTGTATTCCGAAATATGAGCCCGCTCGTTCTGCTGCAATCTGTTTCTCTGCATTCTTGAATTTCTTTCACCTCATCGGCTCAAATAGAAGGGAGAGACACTTTTTCCATCTTAAAAGAGGCTTTTCAAAGGAAGATACTGTTTCCAGAGAAGTTATCAGTTGGGTATTATTTTGGTATATTTTGTTTTTTTAAGGCATAAGTATATATTAAACCAGCAGGAACATTCACAGGCTGCTTTGTGTGTACTGCAAGACACACAGTTTATGTTTATTAACTGAAGGGGCACCTCATCATTTCTGTGAAAATCACTGAACTCTATACCGACCCTTAATATGTTTGCATGTGACGCCCCGATGAAGGCCGTGTTTAGGAAATGCAGCTTGTTAAATTACTCACAAATATTTTCCATACAGACAGCTGTATGATGGGTGGGAAATTCCTGAGCAGCTGTGACGCTTAGCACATAATGGACAGGAGGATCATATTGTATGACAACAGCAGTATAACATTTCACTTAATTTTCTCACTTAGCAATCAGATGCTCTAAGAAATATAAATTATGCTGAATTTCTTCTTCTGTGCGCTCTGGTTCATAAAGGTAACCCATAGCATCCACAGTAAAAGGAACATCCTGGTCACTTTAGCCAAAATACTATATATTTGGTTTAGTATATGTTTTTCATCTGCCATTGTTGTGTCTTCTTGAGTCACAGTCAAAACAGCAGATTAGCTGAATCAATGCGTACATGCGGAAGAACACATGGCCATTTGCTGCATTGTAAAATTATGCCAAACAAAGAGACTTCCTGGAAGAAAAATGAAGTGCTCTGAAATGTGTTGCCCAACTGTACATTCAACCCAACATATTTTCATGGCTTGTTTTTAAGTAAAACTCACAAAATAACACAAAATAACTGTACCCACCAACAGCAGTGTACCCTACCAGTTATCTGCCTTACCTGGTGCAAACCAACTTCAAAAATACTGAAACATCCCTTTAAAGCAAGCATTAAAAAGTCCAAGAGAGTATACACAGTAAATAATGCAGCAGTAAGGCAGCAGAGTCTGGCGGGCAGAGCCTGGCACTTCTTAAATTGTGCTACTAGGTTAATCTTCGACACTGCTCTGGTCTACATTACCGAACACACCAGCCGCTTCCAAGGCACTGCTCACACTGGAAATACTGGCCTGGCTCTCAGCCTGACTGGCTCACTGTGTCTCCTCCTGTCAGGCCTGCCACTGCTGCATCCAAGGGACAGCTCTGAGAGAGAGGAGATACCAGCTATTGCGTGCATGCTGGAGCCAAAAGCAGCGTTTTTGTCTCTGTGAGAGTGTGAGCAGGAAAAAGGGCCTCTTATTATTTTACTAATCTCAGGATTAAGAAAAGCAGCTTTGGGTCTTCAACTCGTCCGTACTAATCAGCTTCAATGTATTCAACAAATATGATCTATAACTGCTCCTTCCTGCTGCATCGGTGCAAACAAACAGGACACTCTTACGAAACGACTGGAGTTTTTTTTGAGTGAATAATGTCCAAATTACATCCACAGTTATACAAAGATTAAAACAAAGAAGCAGCATGGACGGAGCTTTGATTGCCTGACCTGTTTTGGCATCATCCCCATCACCTAAATTTGTATAATCACCAACCTCTTTGTTCACTTAAGCTCATAATCACTTAGAATGGACTCACAGCATTAAGGAGCTCATCTAGACTCTGGAGCAACAGGATTGGAGAAGACATTTCCTCGCATTGATCTCTGCCAAATCGCCAAAATGCTTCTAATGAACTTTTATGTACCCCTGGCAGCGCCAACAGTTTGAACACATTAACATCCCACACATTTATACTTCATCTTTCATCTATTTTTCTTCCAGCTGATCACAGAAGTCATAGAGGACGTGAATAATACAACATCTCAGATCTGAGCTGGCCAATATATCCAATTTGCCTCGAGAGATTTTACTCAGAGTCCTTAATATCAAAGGACATAATTCTTTGTGTGTGTTCAGCGGGTGTGTGCGGTAGCTTTTCCTGCAGGCTTTGTTCAACTCAGCATCCCCCCTTTTGTGGAAATAGGATTTTGATCTTTTGCATTCAGAGTGATTATAGTTCACTCGGTGCACACATGCTGGCACCCAAACTTTGACGGGGCGCAGCAAGAGGGTGCCGTAGAATGTGTGCATATGCCTACATGTGTGTGTGCCTACCACAGCCAGGATCCCTGGAGTTTGCAGATGGTAGAGAGACATGCCAGCAATACAAATACACACACACACTCACTCACCTCCGGAGCCAACCTGGAGTCGGGGCCCTGTATCCTGGAGGTGCAGGCTGCCAGGTTACAGCTCTCTTGGACAGTGAGGTGTTCCAAGATGCCACGCCTCCTTCCTGATCTCCACAGAACCTCTTCAAACTGGGACAAGGCTTTTCTTCTCCTTTATAAAGAAGGCCAAATACATACAAAGACAAAATGACCACAAACTGTGAGTGAATGAAGGGAAGAAAAAGAGGTCATTTTAAATATAGACAAAATGAGAGTACCTATTGTCTGTATATGAGAATAAAACTCAAATTTAAATTCAGAAAAGTTATATTGGCATAAACATTGCACAAAATTGTTCCCAAGCATTAAATAAATTTGTAGGGAAAAGACAATACTTTAAATCATAAAGAAAAGTTATATAACTTAGCAACTCATTAACAGAAAAGGTATTGTTTTTTTTATAGAAGTTCATAAAGATTAAAAGAAAATATTTCTTAGAAAAAAGGGTCAAATAATAAACCATTGCTTGCAGTGAAGTGAGAGAGCCCTAGTGGCCACAGCCAGTGTTGTGCCTGAACGAGAACTGCATTCCCACCCGTTCATGTTTCTAAAGAACAATTAACTAAAGACCCATTTAAGGGTTGTTAAGTCATGAACAAAACCTTAGCGAAGTTCGATGTGAGGGCCATGAAAAAAAAAAGTAAGTTTTTAATTTGGTTCTGCTTAAAAGAGTTGAGGTTCCTCAAGCATTATCCATCTATCAATGATCTCTAACACTTAATCACTTATCTCTTTCAGGGTCATGGTGGGTTAGAGCCTATCCCTGCAGACATTGGGCGAGAGGTGAGGTACACCCTGGACCAGTACCAGTATTTCACAAGGTCACAGAGGGACATCCAACCATTCTTGCTCAAACTCATACCTAACTTCAACAATGCTTTTGGTCGGTGGGAGGAAGCCAGAGTGCCTGAAGATAGCCCATGCTATCACAGGGAGAACATTCGAGCACTTCTGCGTTTACAACAGATACACATATGATCAGAAACCATGATCTAACAGCTCCACCTCGCCCTCAAACCACATGCTAACCCTGGCAATAACAGAAACAACGGCAAAATGCACAGTTGCGTTCATGCTGTATGAGCTTACATTGGTCCATTTTTTAGTTTATGCTTCATGCCTTCTTCCCTGGTCTTTGTCTCTGTCTGCAGCAGCGTTGCAGCGTCACCTACAGACCTGATATTTATACTACAGCATTTTCAGTGTTTTCTTGTAGAGGGTACGTTTCCTGAAGCATTGCTGTGTTTACAGAAAACATTTTAAAAATGAAAACATTTTTGTCTCCGTGTGGACAGGGTCAAAGAAGTAGCTAAACTTGGGCTTAGCCTGTCTATTCTTGTGATATTCCCAGGCCAGCTCTTATTGTTCGGCAACAATAAGAATCTAAAATGTTGTGAACCACATCCCTGACAAAAATATCAAAGCCTTATCCAAAAGTGAGCCTGATGTCTAAAATATCTAAAATATTTATGGCAAACTTCCCTTGACCCCTCCCAAAATACCCCTTGTGGATCTTTTTTTGGCATCCTACTGTCCAGTGCAAAACACAAGGAAATTGATTATATATGGTCATATGTAGCTGTAATAGTCAAAGGATTAAACCTATATAAGATATATACAACATTTTTTATGGGTATGTTCAAACATAAACACACACATGCAGACTGTTAATTCTAGTCAGTAAGAGCTTTGCAGGATGAAGGAAGGGTCAGGATTAAATATTTATTCCCAGAGGTGATGCGTAGGGGAAAACAGCACTGTAAAAAGAAATTTAAAGCAGAAGCAGAGTGAACACCCAAGTCCAGTGTCCTTAAAGTGTTCAAGACAGACCTGACTCCTTACTGACCCCACGTCCTCCACTAACCGCTATCAGGAGCGAGAGAGTTTGGACAGAGTAACATGAGTGCTGCACTTCAGACCGTCACACTGACAGAGAAAAAAATCTACCTCTGTCCCGGTGAGAGACAGAATACTTAATGCTGCCAGAGATGACAGGCGGGGATGTTGACTCGCAGAGTGTTACACATCGCCTGATGTGTGCATGTAAACAAGTAAACATTGGTAAACATACAGTAGAGTGAGCTGTAATCACCCAATCAAACGGCAGCACCCACTCAAACAAAAAGCAACCAACCCTGAAGATGCCCTCCAGCTGCTGTTATCAGCTCTGCACAATGATGGATGTGTGGTTCATTCTCAGGCTCGGAGTGTTTCAGCTAAATGACACTGAGGGTATTTCTCTATGCTGTAAAAACAATGGCTGCTTCCAGCTTGACCTCAACTGGTTCATCATCCAACCTCGTAAAGCTTACATTTCACATATTTTGCAATTGTCATGTGTTTATTTTGCCGGAAATGACCGCAGCTGGATGAAGGAGTGACAGTGACAAAGCATGGTCTACTCAAACAGTAGACCAGAACAACATGATCTATGCCTAAGGTCGATTTATCAACTGCCTAAAAAGCTAGTAAAAGGATCCTGCTGTGATCATGTTCAAGTGTGTTTTTCATGAACTAACATCAATCAATCAGTCTTTATTTGTATAGGGCCAGTTCATAACAAGTGTCATCTCAAGACACTTTACAATAGAGCAAGAATTCTTCATTTTGTGGATACACATGCATGCATAGATACATATATACTAGGGGTGCAACAATACATGTATCTGTATTGAACCGTTCGATACAGTGGCCACGGTTCAATACACCTTTGAACCGAACGATACGCTATTATGTATTTATTTATTTGATCAATTTCTGACGAGGCGCTATGTGCTGAAAGTTCAGTGAATCTGTGTCGATTACTCTGGGCTGCATTGACGAGCACAGATCCGCTGAGCTGCGCGCGCAGCACCTCCTCTTTCATTCGGCTCAGAGCTGTAGAGACAGCTCTGATTCGGCTAAGCTACTGAGACAGAAGAGGCTACGGGACGCTACGGCGCTGCTACATGGAGAATGCATTACCTTCAGCTGAAACTGAAGACCCTCCACTATCATTCAGATCTGGCGCATGGCCAGCAATGCCACTACGAGCTGCCGCTGCCACAGATCGTGCTTGCTGTCTCTCCGTTTGGGACTACTTTGGCTTCCGTATTAAGTATGACCCTGATGGTGAGCGTGTCGTGGACAAAACACAACAGAATGTTGGAAGTGCAGTACGATGCTAAGCTACGTCGGGGGAAAACAACAAACACCTCCATCATCCCGGGGTTAAAACAAGTGGAACCAGTCAGAAACAACAAGCAGCACACATGCTCCAGACTTTACCTGAGTCATTTAGACAGCCATTAGCACATGATTCAAAGAGGGCAAAGGAAATCGACCGGGCGATAGCTACTTTTATTGCTGTCCACATGAAACCCTTTCCTGCTGTGGATAACGACACTTGATACACTTATAGCTAGTTCTTTGTAATATTTACTCTGCTGCTAAGAATGCACCACATAAGATGGGTGACTTCTCTATTAGATTCATTTAATTTTTACTTATTCTTATTTTACATGGTATATGATGACTGTTTTTTTAATCTCTAACAGTGCAATACACTTCATTCCACATAAATATTTGTAGTAGTTATAGGTCACTTTTGACTGACAGTGTTAATCGATGTTTCTTGCATAGCCCTTGTATTCATATTTATTTTTTATACTATTTATTCTGGCCCTAATAATGTTTATATTTTTATACACTTATTCATTAACAATATCACTGTGTGTTGTTACAATCCAGGAAGCCAATGCAGCGAAATTTTATTCCAAGTGCACTGCTGTGTAATTTGCGTAATGACAATAAAGGAAGTAAAGTCTAAGTGATGTTTTTGTTTTTTATGGATCTCAGTATGCACTGAAGAATGTGCCTGGTTTAGCTGCAAGAGGTACATTTAATTCAATTAAAAAATATATACTCTGAGTTAAAACAAATGTCGGTTATTTTAATAAACCACAAATAAAAAAGGCATTGAAATTTCTCATATTTTGTATCGAAAATGTATCGAACCGTGACAGAAACGTATCGAATCGAACCGAACCGGGAATTTTCTGTATCGTTGCACCCCTAATATACAGTATACATATAAAGATACACATATACAAATATATACAAATATATACATCCAACACCAAACATGAATCCATATAGCCAATTATGAATCCCTCCATCATGGCGGCAAGAAAAAACCTTCTGTCAAGCAGCAGGAAATCTTGAATGTGGATCCCAGTCTCATGATGAACAGCAAATCCACATGATGCTGTATTGGGTGTGTGGGCAAAGTAAGGGAGGTAAGAGGAGACAAGTGGGCTAAAGTAAGAACTAAGGTCAGTGACAGATCAATGAACCATAGTTGTCGTCTGATTTATTAGAGGTTAGCCTCTTGAGATGCTACATCTCGTTTTCAGGAGGGTCCTTATGTCTGAATGGTTGTGGTGATCATTTTATAGGAGTATAATCAATGATATTCTTACTGAAAATAACAATTTATGGTAGTGACGAACTCATGGGTGCCCAGACCACAAGTGCATCCCAACCATATTTGTCTCCATTAGGTATAAATGTGTTAAAGGCCTCTTGAGATGTGACATAACCATTTTCAGAGGGACCTCATGCCTATGTGGTGATAAAAAAAAAACAGATACTGTAGATGTATTGATCATGGATAGGGAGATCATGCTAATATCTACATTAACAGCTATAATGATAATGGGAATGAAATGTTCCTAATAAAATGGCCAACTATGTGTCATGTCTGTAATTGTAGTTATTGAGGCTTCGTGACTCCACAGCAACAGGAAGACTCCACCAAGGATCCCAGGCCACCTACAAGACAAGAGCCAGAGACGAGTACAGGAGCAAACAAAAGGGGCAAAGGCAGATGTGGAGAGAGTGAGAGAGAGAGATAGAGCCCAATGTGACAGATCCCCCCGGCAGTCTAGGCCTATTGCATCTTAACTATGAGTCTAATTTATGAACTAATTTATAAACTATAGGCTGTTCCCTAACTGAAAGCTTCATCAAAGGGGAATGTTTTAAGTCTAACCTTAAAGGTAGTGAGGGAGTCTGCCTCCCGAACTGTGGTCGGTAAATGGTTCCAGAGAAGAGGTGCCTGATAACTGAAGGCTCTACCTCCCATACTACTTTTGGAGATTGACGGTACCACAAGTAGGCCAGCATTTTGGGAGCGTAATGTTCTAGAGGGGTTGTACGGCACTACAAGCTCTTTAAGATAGACTGGTGCCTGTCCACTGAGAGCTTTATGGGTAAGAGGAAGAATCTTGAATTCTATTCTGAATATTATGGGAAGCCAATGCAGAGAAGCTAATACAGGAATAATGTGGTCTCTTCTCCTAGTTCTAGTGTAACAGTCCATGAATTGTAAGAAGTCAGATATACTAATATTTTTGGATCCTGTATGTCACTAGCATGCTCAGTTTTTGTTATCTATTGTACTGAAGCTTCAAAACTCTTCATCTTTAGGGAAAAAAATGCTTTGCTACCTTCAGATTTTGTGTTCAATTTTTGAGAACAGAAAACAAAAAAATATATTAATTAATTAGTAGTTGTATATTTGTTTCTATAATAAAGTTTATAATCATGGTTTGATGACAACCCAACTCTGAACAGCTAACAAACCAAATAAAAACCAGGTACTAACACAGGTTGGTACCTGGTTGTCAACATGTAAAAACTTTTCTAATTTTGACTTGAAGTCAAATCCTTAATAACTAGAAAACACTTGGAGAGTGCAAACCTCTGCCAAGGTAGCTCACACATTGCTGTTACATCTATAAAAAACAGTTCCACATAAAACTTCCCATCATAATATGAATCCTTGACCCTGAAACCCACACCTAGGACTCAGAATTATCTCAATATCATTATTAGTTAGACAGTTATTGAGCAAAAACGATAGTCCGCCACTGTCAGTTATTTGTATCACCACCAAAATCCAAACATTTTTAGTTGGGCCAATACCAACATGCCTGAAAATATCAGCAAAATCCATCCAATAGTTCTTAAATAATATTGCTAACAAACAACAAAACACACAGACAAACAAACATTGGCCACCAAAAGCCTAAGCTCCTTGGTGGACGTAATAACAACAACAATACATTGTATTTCTAGGCACCGTTTTAGCACTCATGGTCACCTACACTGCAAGTTAAAAACAAAACACAGAACAGGATAAAAGAATCTATAGACAAATAATCAAATAGAAAATAATCAGATTTAGAAACAGACAGAAAATGGCAGTTTTTAAAGATGGATATTTTTAATGGGAATTAAAGATGAAGAGGGAGTCAATGCTCTGGATGTCCGGTGGGAGGGAGTTCCAGAGGCAGAGAAGAGAGGGGCCAAAGGCTCTAGAGCCCTCAGTGGATGAGCAGCACAGTGAGGTGAATAGAAGAAAAAGACCTGAGGGAGTGGGAGTTGATGTGTAACAGTTCAGAGAGATTAAGAGGTTGTGGATGGCCTTGAAGGTGCGGAGCAAGATTTTGAAGTCAATATGGTATTTAACCGGGAGTCAGAGCTGCTGAGGAACAGGAGTGATGTGATTAATGGAGTGGGTTTGGATGATGATGGGAGCTCCAGAATTTAACACTAGTGGAAGTAAAAGGAGGGATGTTTGAGGGAGACAAAAAAGTGATAAGCAGAAATAAATCAATAAGGCCAAAGAGGAAACAGCAGTGTTGAATGGGAGGGAGGGATGAAGGCAGCATAGGTGGAAGTATGTGGACCGAGTGACATTACTGATGTGAGCCTGAAAAGATAGAGTGCTTTCTAGAATGACACCCAGACTCTTAACCTGTGGGGATAATTCAAATCAGAATATACAATACAGTTCGCTCCAGAGGGGAAAAGGTTTAACTGTTAATTTGTCTGCATGACCATTTCCAATGCCTTCAAAAGTCCAAAATGTTTCAGTTTTTTTGTTACAGTCCTGGCTGTACTGTAATTCCGTCATCTTTGTGGAGGATTTTCTTGCACTGTGTGTGCATGTGTGTTGAGTATGTGTGAGAATCTTTGTTCTTCATGCAGGTGTTCAATGGACATTAGCTGGGTGAGTGGGTTCAGCTGAGGGAGGTGTGGCTGCCCGATGGGCTGGTGTGAAGGATAGAGCCATTCTGCACTCAACCAGCAACTGACAGCAGCAGCATCCTCTCTGTTCTCAAAAAACAGTCACAAGTTACTTCATGGCAAAAGTTACCAATATACATTGTTTGACATGCAAAAAGCTGTTACATCACTCCTACACCGATAAAGTGAGTTACACCAATAAAGTAATCTGAATCGTCAAAGAGTTCACTGTGTAACACACTAGCACCAAAACTGTAAATGTAGTAATGTTACCTAACAAAAGGAGAAAAGCTAAAAGTAAGCATTCACCAAAAAGACAAGTGTTTCATACAGCTGTGGGTGAATTTAATTAACTTTCTAGCCACAGTGGCAGGTATATGAAAGTACCATGACATAGGATTTTTTTTTCATAGCAACAAAATGAAATAAACTCTAGTCAGTCAAGTGTGGACACTTGATCATGTAATCACAAATAAAACCTACTTGAATAGGGTTAGTCATCTGAAGGCTGTTCTACTGTGGGAGAAATAAGTTTGATTATTTTTGCTTCTTTGCGGAGCTTTAGTTGCAGCTCAGTGATCCTTGAGGGACGTATTAGTAGCAGAGATCCTTACAGCCTAAATACATGAGAATTAACAGAAGGTCCTTGATGCTAATGGCAAAACAAAAGGCACATCAGTATTGTAGTATTAAAATATTAATTAATCATGTAGGCTTTTTAGTTGAAGCATTATTTCAAATTTCAAATATCATCACATTGTGCCGATATGTTGATGTGATACAAAATGGCTGGTAAAACAAGGCAAAAAAGTGGCTTGTTGATTTTTTTAATCCATCAGCCACCGTGGCAGGAAGGCAAACATGTAATTTTCCAACCATGAACTCCAGGTCTGTGTCTCTGTGACTCCAGCATGTTATGTGCAGCAAAGCAGCTGGTTGTACTACACAATGAATCAGGGCATGTTTTCCGTAGTGTCAGGTCAGGTGCAGTGGTTGAGGGTGGCAGCTGAATTTGCAGTAACAACAGCGCTTGTCTCAGCATTTTACATTTATATGAGTCACACAGGTTCATGTGATGCATCCATTTCTAGATTAACAGTGCTGAACTTCACGAAATTGATACACAACATGGCCAAAAAGTTGAGACATTTTTATAGCTAAGTTAGTATCCAACAGAATTGAGGCTGCTTCTATCTGTCGCATGAAGATCTCACTCCCAAAATTAAGCATAACTTAAAGCCTTGTAAAGGAAACAGTCATTTTTTATATGTGCAGGACATTGCCCTGTGACAGCAGCTTCAATCATCAGTCAAAAATGCTAACCTGGGTTTATAAAACATAACAACAACAACTAAAAAATCACATCCAGTGTACCAATAATAATTATTTTAACTTTATTTATACAGCACCTTTAAAAACTGAAGTTTACAAAGTGCTTTAAAGACACAACAAAGTAGAAATAAGCAGAATAAAATAAACAATCAGTTCATCAGAGACCACGAGAGTCAAAGGAAAAGGCACAAAGGGTCGAGTTAACTAAAGCAACAAAATGAAATAAAACAGAATAAACTGGTAGGATTGAAACAGCCGGTATAATGCATAATGACAAGAAGATAAAGGACAGTAGATAGATAACAGATTTACAGATACATAGATTAATTTAAGGCTGTTGAAGGTTGACAACATCACATCAGGAAGATTGAAAAGAGGAGGGGATATAGAGGACTGTTAAAAAGAGAAAAAATAAATAAATCAATACATAAAATAAAGTGAAATAAAATAATGATAATAAAAAGTGAGTATGTCAAAACAAGAAAAGAAAGTAAAAACAGGAATAAAACTATGAGAAACCGTGAGGAGGATAAGAACAGTAGAGCTTAAAATAATAAGACAAGTAAGTTAAAAGAGTCAAAGAATTAAAAAAGGAAATAAATGCATCTTGTGTGCAGCTAGATTATGAGCCTCTTTTTCAGAAGAAAAAAATAAATGAAGAAGAAGCTTCAGACATTGGACCTGTTTGTGAGTGTTTATTCTGAATACCCACAGGGATTAGGACAACTGGGGCTAGAATTTCCCTCATGTTGGTAGTTTCTCTTAGTTGTCCCTCTGTCATTTATGTATTGCCTCACAGGGCACACACTCCAGGTTGAATCAAAGAGCTGGTGATAATGCTGCAGTTCTTGGACACAGGTACACTATAGCCATTGACAGACATTATTCACAGTCTGTGTACAATGTTTCCCTTTTAACATTTTCTCTCTTTACCCTAGGGTGACAACTGGCTGCAAACACATGATTTTCCTTTTGTTCTACAACCAGCTGTTTGCAGTTTGACAAACTGAATCACCGTCAGCCAGTTTGAATCAAGATGTGACAGCTTAGTCAACACAGCTGTAACTGTCCCCGCAAAGTCCTAAAACTGTTGTTCTACACTTCAAATCTTTGGTCTGAACTGGGCTTCAGGGCTCAAGGGTATGAGTCCAGATGGAAATTTACTTTCAGACAGAGTCAGGCTCATGCGGCCACTTGAGGAACTACAGCTCATCCTCACTGGCCTCATCCCCCCGTCTCCTGTGGGGGGATGCCACTTGTGTATTCCTGGCTCAGCAGTAAGCAGCCCCACAGCTGGAGGGCTGAGCATCCCCCAGCACTGACAAATCTCCTGGTTTGACCCTCTCTCCAAAAATAACAGAAGCACCAAGATGGAGGAAAGCTTAAAAGTAAACTGGTTCAAGCATCACTGGTCAACAATGCACTTGGGCCCCTCTGAGGAATCTTCCAGCATTTATCCTCTTCATCTTTAATCCTCCTGCCTTCATTTTAAAATCTCCCTTTCCCTCTCATAACACTTTCTCTGTCCAGCTCTCTGCATGTTTGTGGCAAAAAACAAAAGGGACTGATCTAGAAAAAAAAGTAGGCCATAGCGCTAACCCAGCTGACTAGCCAGGCATTCCTTATTCCTTTGGCTTTTAATGCTGGCTGTTATTAAATATGCATGGAATGGCGTGGAGGGGAGCTACTTAAGGTGGACTACTTTATGTGGCTATAGCTTGCATTGCTGACATGTGTGTGAGTGTGTGTGTAGTACAGAGTGCAGATAATGGAGTCCACTTAAATGGACCAGAGAGCAGGACAATCTCCCCAATGCCCTCATGGACATCTTTTGGCTTTGTCTCCATTTACATATTCTGCAGTAGACGAAAAAAGAGGAAGTGCTGCTCCCATAGGAGGAAGATCTTTGGTAATATGAGGTCACCTAGGATGCATAATACATGTGGAGTCATACCATATACCCTGATTATCCATTTGTTTGTGGTTAAAAGACTACACATTAGGCGTGGCGCCCATGATATCCAGTTGCAGTTTTAATAACCACAACACAGCTCTCCATTAAATTTAATACTCATCTTGACCAAAACCTGGTTATAAACATGCAACACATAACTCAACACACTCCCAGGCAAGACGTGTGACCTAGAATACATATGAGCTCTTAGATTTGATTATTAAGGAGGGTTTCCTCCATGGCTATTTTTGACTAGCTAGATAAACCTCAGACTTCTATCAGTCCTTTCTGAAGCCTGCAGACTTAAAGAGCATTACGCTGGGCTGCTGAGCTATGACAAACCATTACTCTTGAATCAAGCATAAGACTGCTTCACGCTCAAAGTTTCATCTCACGCAGTTTTTTTCTCCTCTATAACATGGTGTATGAGTCATCTCTTTTAAATTAAACTCCCCTGCACATAAATCCTCCCACAAAGGTTGTGGTATTGTAATTAAAAGAGTTTTGATTTGCAGTGTTGGGGAGGTGACTGACATTAACTTAACAAAAGAGTGTAAAACTTAAAGGAGATGGAAATAACAGTGCTGCTGCTGCTGCAACAGACAATCTCTGGCACTAGAAAGAGAGCTTCATTATCCGTACCTGTGCATTATCATCATTGTGTGAAAATGATTAGTTTTATTGTATATGCACAGTGGGTTGCAAAACAGTCAGCTTGTGCGTCAACATGTGACACATGAATGGTTAATTCCCAGCGGCTGTTGGTCACTATAAGCTGCTTTCAGGTAATGGCTCACCACATTTCACACGTAGGTGGGTATTTTTGAAAATGCAGCTTTTAATGTGCGTTTTAGTCTCCAGCCCACACATTAATGGCATTTTGGGTAAGTGAAAACACACAATGTGGGGGTGAAGATTTTCAGAAAATCCATACGGGGTGTCCCCATGTGAACAGAGAACAGAACATTTTCAGGCTAAAAAGTCACCCTCTGCAATAATCATTAGTTTGATGTTACAAAATGCAACATGATCACTTCTGTTTAGATAAAAGCTGTGCTACAGCACATGTTGCTGAACCTTTGCTGGTATCTGTGCTGCTAAATGAACTATTTATATACTTAAACATACTATGAATAGCTCCCACACTGTGATGCTGTTCCAGAAAACACCTTTAAGCCCCAGTCACACACTCCCGTTTCTCATGGCGATTGTGCACGATTGTCATAATCCTGATAAAGCGTGCTTTGGTCGTGGTGCATGTGCTACTTGGTCTGAATCAGCGTTGTATAGTCGTGGATGAACGGCAGGGAACGTGGAAGGGTCCCGACAGTTTTGAACTGTTCAAAACTGTTGTGGAGAATCGGCGCTCTCAGTATGACGGGATGAAAGTCTAATGTAGTCCTAATGCGAACGGTGTTAGCGTGGCATGTACAGAGCTCAGTCGGGCTGAACGTGGCCCAATCGTGGCACAATCCTGAAAGCTTTATGAGGACGACTGACAAGGATGTGTCCGTATGAGCCCTGACTGTGTGGTCCAAGGAAGAAGCCATTACATTTTGGTGGTGATCTGCATTTTTATCTGAATGCACAAAACTCCCCAAATTTGCGAAAAAATCCCATAACTTAACACTGGGCCGTATTTCAAATAATCATACTCGACCGTACTTGATGGAAATAACCCAGTGGTGTCTCAGAAAAAAACACTGAAGTTTGTAATGGCAAATCCCAATCGGCTGTTGCATTACGGGAGTTGCAGTTTATTTGCAAACTTGTGTCAATGGTTTTCAAGCCTGTGTCATTACATTATCCAGCTTCCCTTGCAATGCCAGTGGATGACTTCTCAACATGGACAGACAGGAGTGGAGACATGGACGCCATATCGGAGCGCATGGTGATCCAGAATTGTATCTCGGCGGAGGTCTGCTATCTCTAAGTGCTTTTCTAGTTAGAATTATTTTGCCAGCTAAAACAATATTGGTGTCATCCACTCAGTCCAGGTACAAACAGGAACTGACAACTAAAGATGAACATTCCCGTAACTTTTAGGCAGATCCACCAAATCTTCACTAAGCTGAACCAGCATTGTGCACTCACCCATTGTTCAGTATGTCATATTTGATTTCAAACTGCTCAAACAGTTCTCGTACTCCTTCAGCCGCTTAAGTTCATGCTCTCCTCTCATCGAGCCGTACCTCAGTGGGGAAATTAAGCAGGAAAAGTGTAACAGAGTAGGAGCAGAACTGTCCCGCCTTCAGCCAACCAGCTGCTCCACATATATCAAAAAGAAGATAATCAAAAAGAGATTCCTCTTGTGTTTCGGAAACTGCCTGAATTAATACTCCTCCTCTCATCTTTACCTCACTGCTGTTAATCTTCACACACATACTCCAACACACACACACACACATATGCTATCCAGCCATCTCACTACCTGCTGGGCTTCTTTGTTATTCCACCACTGACCTGTAATGTGTTCAGACATCGTACCAGAGGGAGAGCAGTCCTGGTCTGCATTATAATGTTCTGCAATGTTGGCCTGAGGTTCTGAAGTATTTGGAGTGGGTGTGAATATAAGTCTACAGGAGATTTTGAGCGTTAAAGGTGTTTAATACACCGTTCTTTAAAGCTGACACAGAAGAGTGCATGATGATCAGGGACAAAATCTTCAAAGAGGGTTGAAACTGGAGCCATTTCCCAGTAGTTATATCCAGACAGTAAATGTACAGTGACAAGAGCAAGAGGGAGGCTTTGGGGAACTGGATGTGTGTCTGCCTTTGTTTGTCAGTGCGTAAAATATGGACATTGTCACTAGGAATGGAAATCGAAAACAAATTCCAAGAAGATTCGATAACAACTCCCTCAAGAAATTGAATTGATGTCATTAGTTTTATTGCTTACAATCACTTCATCAATTCCTTTGACTGAAAGAAGTGGTCTGAATTTTAACATAAAAACATTTACTGCACAGCTTTCTGTGAGTAAAAACACCAACAACTTGCAAAAGCGTGTATCTTTGCAGTGCAGCGCTGAATCAGAAGTCTCATGTGTTTGATATTGTTGCCAGTATACACAGGACAACTTTGCCCACACATAAAAACAGCAGGAATAGATGAGGAAATCATTAAAGAACTGGACTGATATGCAGAGTTGTTAATGACATCGGCACCCATACAATTTCGTCAATTCTCATTTCTTAATGTCAAACTCTTTGAGCATTTCCTATTATCCAAATTGGCCATCATTTGAGTTATTTTGTTCACAGACAGACGGACGGACAGACAGACGGACAAACTCTCCCAAAAACATAACCTCCTTGGCGGAGGTAACAAGTTGTTATGAAACAAATACTGATTTTTTTTACATGTTAAAGATAGTGGAGCTTTGTAGCACTCTTGCGTAAATGCAGTGTGAAAAGAGCTACTATGCTACTCTGATGGCATTATTACCTCTGCCAAGGAGGTTATGTTTTCGGGAGAGTTTGTTTGTCTGTCTGTCCGTCTGTCTGTCCGTCTGTGAACAAAATAACTCAAAAAGTAATGGATGGATTTGGATAAGATTTTCAGGAAATGTTCAGCATGCGAAAAGGAAGAACTGATTCGATTTCGGTGTTGATCCGGATCAGCGTCCGGCCGCCATGGCAAAAAATGTGATTTCTGTGAATAATCACTGAACTAAAATAGATATCATTATGAATCCAATTGCTAATGGTATGTTTTCATGGTCAAGGAATCTAAATTTTTCAATGAAATAAAGGTAGGACTAATATTTATGGTGAAAATCACAATATGGCTGAGGACTGTGGCACTGGCAGAGGTCTACGCTCTCCGAGTGCTTTTCTAGTTTTGAGTGAAATTGAACTACACTTTACATTTTGCATCAGCTGGATATGACACTCAGCCACGGCCTTGTCTGTAACATGCTTCATGACCTCCAAAAAAATTCAGTACATCCTTGAGGCAGAGTAGACAAGTTTCAAGAAAATTTCTCTGAGTGTTTGAGACATCACATTCACAGGAATGTTCTGGATGGACAAACAGACAGACACTGTGTGATGAGTAAAGAGAGGTGGAGGATCAGCATGTCAGTTCTGCTTGAACTGAATCAACTGCACAGATTCGACATCTTATTAAAGAGAAAGAGCTGTTTCAAACACAACCAGTCAGCAGTGCAAGAGAAGTTTGTATGACATATTTGTATCCTCCTTGTAATGTACCAAGCTTCTATCTGTACATTAACAGTTTTTTTTCTGAATTATAGGTCAGTTGAAGATGCCTCCAGCATTGATGAGTATCCCCTTTTTCCAGGCATTTTTGTAAATGACATCAGATTTTATTGAACCTCTTGAAATCCACCAGCACTGATGATAATGCCGCATCTTTCTCATGGCAATTCTTTACTGTACTCACTGAAAACCTGACCTTTAAAAGTGGTTGGACAAGACCAAAAGAAATTTCCAACATTATCTGACCTATTTTTGCCACACTACTGATGGATACATTCCTGCTTGGTATTATTTGTTATGCAGTGCACAGGGGAGCAGGTGTGCAGGAGTGATTTCTGGTATTTAGTCAAACAATGCTCGCCATTGAGGTATTCTCTCAAACCAGTCTAAATTTGGCCTCTATTTTAAAGGAGTCAGTCTTTTTACAGAAATGCTAAGGAGTTCTGATCATTTTGAGTACATTTTTAAGTTATTAATTCAGTTTTGTTTTTCAATCCTCAATTTATTTGACACAAAAGCTCAGGTTTGGCCCATGTGAAGTCAAGCATCATATAGATTACATTGTTGTCCAAACATGCTCTCTCTTTGTCCTGACTATTTTTGTGAAGTTGCAAAATTTATATTGATGTATAAGATTAAATATACTATACCTACATCATTTTGACAGACAATTACACTCCAATCAGTACTTAGAAGAATCTCATTCCAGGCTCCTAAAATCCTGCTGTGACTTGGTGGACAAGCAAGTTTATAACCAACCAAGCATGATGACCAATGTTGTGAGGCTTGTAAAAGAAAGGGTCACACAGAGGTCTGTAAACAAACATTCTGTCTGTTTTTCTCTATTGATGGTCCCTTGCAGTCACTTACCAAGGTGCTGCAGTGTCCCTGCTGTTTCTCTTAAACATTTTCTAAGCATCTCACTATGCATGGTTAGCCAACTGGCCCTCATTTTATGCACTGCTTTAAACTTTGGGATATCATTTTAACAACTCTTTTTCACAAAGTTTGGGAGAAGCGATACATAAACTATTTTCTTTCCATCATTCCTACAGTAGATTGATAAAAACTTTATTTTGTGTGATTCAGCTCAGTTTGTCACTGATCTGTGGAAAATTCATTTACATTGGAAGTAACACAAACGCCTTGGTCTGGTCCTGTTCACAGAAACACTTAACCCTTAAAACTCAGGGCATTTTCCACCGTTATTAGTTCGCCAAGATTTTAGACTGAAACTAGCTGTGTTTGAAACCATTCACTCATTCACTCATTCATTATTCCCTATGTAGTGTTAATGAAATGGTGATCCACATAGGGAATGACCAAACAAGGTTTGGACACAACACTGTTTTTTTTTTTCTTTTACATCATAGGGTCAGTAGATGTCCTGGACGCTGGAAGTGGATGTGCCAAGCATCACATAAACAATCTGAGAATAAGTAGCAACTTTTTCAACAGTTTAAAACTGTTTAAAGATGTAAAAAAAAAAAAAAAATTTAAAAGCTTTAAAGATACTTTAATGTTACTTAGCCGTAGGAGCCTTCTGTCACTTCTCTTTCTTCTTCTTCTCCTCTAAAAAAACACGGCTGCATTGCAGTGTGGTAAACAGGAGAACATTATAGGGTACAACTTATGTACACTCACATTTGCTGTGCATTGTGGGTATTTTATAGTGCATTACAGTGAATGAAATAACCCACTTAGAATTCGAACAACAATACAAAATGGCGAACACACTATACAGTGCACTGTATCCATGCTAGGCAACAGTTTCGAAAACACAGTCTTTATCTTAAATGGAACAAAGAGTCATATTTCATTACTTATATTTCCTTTTTGATTATTCTGGGAATTGATAGGTTGCCATCTTGTATCTTGGTGACCTTTGGCTGCCCCTGATTGGACACTCCCATAACAAAATAAGAGAAGAAGAAATTGGGCATATCCAGTTGGGCAACAGACTGGCAGGAAGTTGTTATTTATCTAAAGTGTCAATAGTGAGGTCTTATTATATCTTTACTAACTTTTTGCAATCAAGAAAACTTAAAAGAACAATGACCCAGTTTGGGATTTTTGTATGAATCCACAATAACATTTCTGAAAAAAAAACACTGCATTCAGCAGGATAGTGGGAGCAAAACTTTTTGACAGGGAAATATTTGACCTAAACTTTTCCAAAGATTGACAAAAGAGTCAGTTTTTTAAATGCCACTGTTTTTATAAAGAGCCATTACCATTACAGCGGTATAAGTCAACAATGCTCACAGTTCTGCTTCAGAAAACTGGCATAGCTTAAGGAATTGAAAGGGTTAATATTCAGTTTTCTCTGTTCATATTAGTTATTGACTAAAAACTAACATTTAGATAATGAAACTTACTGACCAATAGTAATGTGAGGCATATGTATGGACACTGACACCCCCCAACACTTTAAGCTAATGTGCTTTTATTTCTGTATTTCCAGTGTTGGAGTGAAGGTCATGCTAAAACCCATGCATGCCTGGAAAAAGCGTTATTGTGTCCAAGTGTGCAACATGATACTATACCAAACTGCTACCTGCAGAACAGCATCACTGGCATATTTTTCACCAAGGCAGAACTTCCTAACTTCCACCAGCCTGCACCAACCCTGAAGACAGACACAGCACAAGAAAGTAGCTAGAGTTCTTGAGTGTCATTGTTTGGCGTCTGCTGCATGCCTGGGTGAAACATGTCCGACAGGCTTCCTAGCATCTGGCTAATGGCATCATCAGTGTCAATGTAAATGATCAGGCCATCTCAGGCAAAACCAGCTCTTTCTGCTTTGTGTAGAATGACTACATCCCTCACAGAGCCCCAGAGGACAGGCATAACCCTGATTACATTTCTGCTTCAGATACTGTAGAACAGTAGAGCTGCAGGAAACAAACAGAATCAGTCTCCTAACGCTGCCCTCAAACAAGCAGGTTTGTTTTCACGACCCTGCTCCAGAGATGCTTTAAATCTCAATAACAGTATGGTTAGGTGCATGCTCCTGCCAGACCCATAAACAAATGCTGCCAAAGAATACAGACAGATGGGTATTCACATCAAAACATAAACACACAACAATGCACAGCCTCCCACACACCTAGATGCCAGCTCTCTGCTCTCTGGCAGGTCCATGGAGCCGGTGGCAATGATGGTAACATGCCTCTTTAAGCTGGGGGTCTGCAATATAGCTCTATCTGCTGGTCTATACAGACACATCCAGCTCAAAACCCCCATTTTAATAATCAAACATCCCCTAACAAACACAAACCACCACCACTATCATCCCCAATCCCTGTCAGCCAGAAAGCTTCTTCACTCTCTTTACCTTGTCCAAACCTCTATTGTCTTAACTCTCCCTGCCCTCTTCTTCCCTCCTCCCTAATGCTCCCCCTCACTATTTTAGCCCCAGGAGCTCATTGGGCCTCTCAGTGCTGTAGAAATAGCCCCTGGTCTCAGATCCTTAGGGATGGTTATCCTAAAAGAAAGCAGCATCAGCTCTGTGATCAAACCTTCACTATCAGCCGCTCCACTTCTTTATCCTTCACGCTGTAAATGCACAGATGTAGCCAAAAGCCTCCAGGGGGAGAGCCCCATGGCATGAAAATAAGCCCTGCAAAAGGAGTGGACGAGCCAGGTGGGTACACTGAGGTGTTGAAAGGGCAAAGCTGGGCAAAAAAAAACACATTTTTAAGACATACTGGCATAATTTTAGAAGAGAAATGGGGGAAGGGGATTTTAATTGTGTCAAAAAAGAAAATGTTAATTCATTACAAAATACATCCTGGACAAAATGTCTCATAGACTGTAGGTTGCAGTAGGTTAACTGTCCGATATTACAGAAGTAGTTCAGTATTTATTAGGTGTGGTTGCTACAGCTGTTTTGATGACCATTACCCCAAAGGCAAGAACTGGAATAAATGCTAGGCTATGTACTCCTACAGATGGGGCCAAGAGCACAGTGTAACTTAGTGAATTTGGGGAGAATAAAAAATAAATTGAAATGATTGTAAACTATAGCTAGGAAGCACTCAGGGAGCGCAAACCTCCGCCAAGGTCGCTCATATATTCCTGTTACATCTATAAGCAATAGTTCCATTATAAAGTTAGAATGGTAATATGATTCCTTGACCCTGACAACCCACATCGAGCACTCATAATCACAAAGTTACTGAGCAAAATTGACCATTTACTAACGCCGGTTATTTGGATCACAAAATACAATCATTTCCAAGTTGGGCCATTATCAACATCTCCTGAAAATTTCAGCAGAATTCGTCTATTAGTTTTTGTGTAATCTACAGAGCAAATGTCAGTAAAAATTAACCTCCTTGGCAGAGGTAATGAATAAATTTGTAATGCTTTACTGTCCAATTAGCATTAGGGAGTTCCTCTGATGTGGTGCAAGAATGGAGATTTGACCATTTTAGACTGTTCTATCTTTGGCTTGTGATATAGAAACATTTAGAATTCTAGTATTGGGACAACCCTGATATTTCTGGACTGATTTAGCCTCCATACGACCATCAGCGCCTCCAGGTTGTAACACTCACTTTGTTGTACTTAATTGAAACCTTGGAACTGCACAATGGAGGCTTAAGTGGACAGCTATGCTTAGAAGCTTATCGGGAGACCTCAGGTCAAATACGTCCCTGGGGTTTTTGTCCAGACATGAGTTGCAATGTTTCACTCAGAAATGTTCTTTTCTGGCTAAACAGTGATGCATTTATAATTGGACATTTTTGGATCTGGATTTTTTTTTAATCTGACATCACTACATTACAAATGTTTTGATTGCTCAGGTTGTGCAAAGAAAGTATGTTTTTAATGAGTTTGAAAAGGTCAAAGTTAAAGTGAGTTATTACATTACAAAAAGGGGGACTGACTGTAGCAATAACAACCTTGAGCTGTAATGGTTAAATTATGAGGCTGTATTTCATGAATCTCCATATAGCTTAAAAAAATCTTGATCGTGATTTTTTTCCCCATATTTCCCTGCTCTATCTAAAGCTGTCAAACCATGAAAACAGACATGCAGGAGCTTCTCTTTATTGATGACATCCTGCTATTTCTTTGTGTTGTCTGCTTCAAGGATCAGTGGACAATGCTGCTCTCACAGCTGTCTTTTCACTCGCTACACTTCCTGTCTTCTTTACAGTCCATACTTCCAACTCTTCACTTCTTGGCCTGCATCACAGCCGAGCTAGCAAGGGTGTGTGTGTGAGAGAGATAAAGAACGAGCAGGAGTGTGCGCCTGTCAGTCATGCTTTAAGGATCCAAGGGCAGGTTTAGAAATGTTGCGACCTGCTCTTTTGAAAATAAAAAAGGGCCGAATGATCTGGAGGATCTCCAGGGATGGAAACGGTGCTGGCACAAGCAGAGCCTTGTGGGGCTGTCACCAATGTCACCAAGCAAACAAGTAAATGTACAAAGAGGTGCGCTGTGATGACAGCGGTACTTGGAAAAAGAGGCACAGAGGTTCAGAGATGAATATATGTCCATGACCTGCTCATACAGGGCAGGCAGGTAAACACTACTAAGTTACTGACAATGCCCACAGGGATGCCATGAAAAGATAGGTGCATGACTTCAGTTGTCATGTGAGATTTTCAATTTTCAGCTCATGCTAGTAACACGCGATCTTTGTTAATATCATAGCAACAAGACTGAGCTCCTACTTTATAAAGCTCTGTTTTAAAAGTGCTATACAAATAGTTATTATTTTCATTATCATTATTTGCTAGGATGACTTTTAAGTCATTAACATATTCTCTTTGGTTTATCATATATCATTTTGGTGTTGGACCTATGTTTCTATCTTTTAGATATCCCATGAATCCATGTATTCAACTTAAATAAACAATCTGTACATGCTTCTTAGTGTGTCTGCACACGGACAAATGGTATCTGGCACCCCGCCTAGAAATACTCTGACTATTTGAACATGAGTAAAGTTTCATGACCATATACTGAAAGCACTGACCAACACACATCAAATTTGGTTGTCTTAAATTACAATTGTCACATTTGTTCCCAAATGCATGTCTTTATAACTGATGTATCCACTTATATTTTTTGTCAGTCTTCCAAATTGAACCGGCCATAATAAACTGCTAAGCTAATTCCCCAGTCTTGCCTTAGGCATCCTTCATTAATTAAAACATTTTGATATCATTATTATTGTCATCAGTGCAGCCCTCTGTTGGATCCCAAAGGTACTGCATAGGAGGTCATCAACAGTTCATAAAAACCCTGAGCATTATTCTAGAAAATCAAAATCAGGTTTTCAGTTATTATCATGGTGAAGGAGGAGGGCGGACGAGCTAGCAAGGTAGCATCCATGAACAACCAAGCAAGTGGACATGCTTGGACAGTGTGGAGGGATACGTGGAGAGTGGAGAAGCTGGGCTCATGTGTACATATCCTGTACTCATATGATGTCCTGCCAACACCAGTAAACCTACACTGCTTGGGGCTAGCTGAGAACCCCAGTTATACTCTGTGTGGAAAACTTGCAAGCCTTAATCGTTTGTTGTCATCATGTCAGGTTAGTGTGGCTGATGAAAAGTTCAGATGGGGACACTTAAAGATACTTGCTGAGGTAGATGCAGGTCTGTAGATGGAGAGAAGAAAGACCCACAACATCAGCTAAACGACAAGATCCCATCTGATCAGGTTTGTTAGAGCTCTGTGGGATGCAAACAAGTGCAGAAATCTGCTGCTGACTCGGACATGAGATTTGACCTTAGTTCTGTGGAATAGAATATCAAAACATAGTGCTGGATGGGAAGAGAGGATGGAAAAGGCCCATTAGAGGAAGCTTGGGAAGTACCAGCCTCTCGTGCACAATTGCCAGCAGAGGGGATGGCGGGCATAGAAGTTACCAGTGGGGCTAAGCTGCAGAGGATTTCCTGGACAGTCTGGGAATCAGAGGTCCTAACAGGAGAAGGCTAACGGCCAGTGTCACAAAACAAGCCAAAACAGCATCAAGATGGCATTGGTTGAAGCACTGCAGGCACTGGAATAACCAGGTAAATATAGATTTTATGTCTGTATTTACCTTTGTTTTTTTAAGGTTCAGTGTAATGCTGGTTGATTTATAAAGTTTCAACACTAAATTTCCACTGTCTATTATTGTAATGAGGCTTTTGTA
This sequence comes from Scarus forsteni, assembly GCA_036419115.1. Classification (NCBI taxonomy): domain Eukaryota; kingdom Metazoa; phylum Chordata; class Actinopteri; order Labriformes; family Labridae; genus Scarus; species Scarus forsteni. The sequence goes on from JAZDUH010000443.1 coordinate 20,825,712, forward strand.
GTACATGGTTGGTAAACATTTGTATGCATTTCATTTTTGCATGCATACTGTACGCAAACCAGAATTTCCTGGTAACTGAGTTGTGGAAATAATACAACAGTAATTTTAAACTACAAGTGGCCATGTTGAGCCTTTGATAGCATAATACTGTAATATCCCAGTAGAACACTGGGATTTTACAGTCATACATGTTTAGATTACAGATCGAGTAAAAATGGAGAGAAGTGTTACAGTCAACTGTTTGGAGTCTTTGGTACTTTGTGGTAATTTCACAGTATAAAACTGTGATTTTTCAACACTATGCTGTCATTTTACAGTAATTGAGTGTCAGGGTTACCTCAAAATTACAACCTATTCTCATGTTACTGTGAACAAATATGCCATACTGTGAAATTAATGCAAATAAACATTGCATTGGATTGCAGTCTAAGAAATTTGTTGAGCCCTGCACCTTTCATGTGGAGAGAAAGAGTATATATTGAAAGGTTAAAGGTCTTGGTAAATTAGAAACACAAAGACAAAAAGAGGAGATATTGTTACCTTCTTGCCTCATCCACACTTACAGAACAAATACTCTCGAGACAAGAAGCAAAATTTAGAAGAATAACAAGGAGTTTGATTGGCAGATGCAATAATTCAAGCGAGGGACACCATGAGTGGATTCTGACGTCTGTGTGTGTGTCCGTGAATGTGCATGTGACAGGCAGTTGTTTGTCTGAGAGAAAAATCTGAAAAAATGTCAGAAAAGCTGTCTCCTTTTTCTGCAGTGTAAAAACTGGAATAAAACCCACAACGGAGACACTGATGGAGTGGCCAAAATCAAGACTGAAAACTCCCTCTCTGTGTGTGTGTGTGGTTGTGAAGGTAAGACAAGCTGTCAGTGTTCGTGTGCGTGACTGAAAAGAACAGCGAAGCTCACAGCGAAGCATGCTGAGACAGTGGTCTCAGAGAGCGTGCGTGTGTATGTGCACGTCTTGTACTCTTTTTACCATCATCCCTTTCATTCCTCTTTTCTCTCCCTGACAGCACATTGATCCACCAGTGTCCCACATGCCCTGATGCATCTGGTTGTAAAGCAGACGACCGGGCGTGAGGAGAAAGGGCAGACTGCTTGTTGTTTGATGAGGGACACCCCTGATGCACATCTGCTTTTACCCTGATCGTGATATAAATAATCTCCAATGCTATTCAAAGTGAGCTGAAAGGCTGGGAAATATTGAGTGTTTTTAGTAGCATAATTTACCCAGAACTTTGTGTTTGATGCAAAAATAAAAATTTAATATATGAATTGTTTTAAACCTTGCAGTGCAGCTGGATCCCTTGATTCATTGTCTGTAATCAGACTAAAGCTTCTTGCCAAGCTCAAATGAACAACAACTGTGCTCAACCCAAGAAGCAAAGCATTATCCTTTGAAGCGGATGATGTGTGAGATACAAGTGAGACAAAGGCAGGCAGTGATTGCTCTTGCAGAGATTAGCATAGATGCTAAAAGCATCAGTGGCAGTTTTATCAGATCTGGACTGCAATTTTTAATCAAATGAAAGACAAATAACACTAGAAGCACTTATTGATGGAAAGGATATTTACACTCCACTTCTGAGATGCTCTGGCGAGAGTTCGTTCTATGAAGCAGCAAACATTTTCTACCTTTTCACCATGGCAGTAACACCCACCTACTACTAGATCTGATTGGCATGATGAATGTGACAGAACAATCGTCCATCTGCCAGATATGCTTTTGAAAGGTTTTGCTCATTCGCGAACAAAGTTGTTTTGTTTTTGGTTGTAGGATTCTGTTCCGGTGTATGATTAACCAACAGGGGCTAATGATCACTTTCAGATCTAGGTGAAAATAGTAACAGAAACAGCTGTGAAGTAGTCTTAAAACTGTGCAATGAACTGCCAAACTCTGCTACCAGGATGAGGTTGTGGAGGGCAGGCTCACGTCATATGTCACACACTAAACACAACACACAATCTTCACTGTAATTATAAAACATAAAATTGCTGGCATTAAATACATTTTCAACACAACAACATTTTATGTTGTGTTTTAAGCTTTATCAAAGTATTTATCTCGACTACCTTCATGAAGTTTTTTATGTGAAGTTGGACTCATGTCCAAACTTAATTTTTACATAACAATTTGGTGCTGGCTTAGCACACTGGTTAGCGAATATAGGCATGTCCCATATATGTGTCGGCCGACCTGGGTTTGATTCCAACCTGAGGCTCTTTTTCAAACGTTCTTCCCATCTCTCTCCATTTTCACAAGTCTACTCACTGTCTACAGAAAACATAATCAAGACTGGAGTCTATAACTACAGCCTGTAAGGGCCTTGATCCATACCTTTTCGGTTGCTCTCACGTGCCGACTTTTCTCTGGCACTTTGAAAGTGGATTATTTTGCCATAGAGCAGATTATATTTGATTTATAAATTACGTCAACACAAGATGATTTATTGTCTTAATTTTGAGTTGTTTTTCGGGACTTTGACCTAGAGTCGTTGTAGCTTTCCCATTTTTACAGTGAAGTTATACTACATCAGCAAGGTCTCTCCCAGGCAAAGATACTAAAGCAGACTAACAGCCAGTGTTGAGGACCACAGCTTGGCTGGTCAGTCGAGAAAACTTAGTGTAGGATATTAAAGATATGTCCCTATTTCCCTTTAAAAACGTAAGATGTCCAACATTGCACTTAGCTCAGAACTGGAAAATACCACTGGGACTCTTGTAATCAATTTTCTACTACTTGGAGTAATTTGGCAATATGTGGTTTATTATTAAAATAAAAAAAAAGTGATGTGCATGGACTAAGGTAAAAAGAGAAATCAATAAGTTCATACTAATATTGTAATTAACATGAATGTGTGTTCTGGATAAAGTTACATAAACATGAAAAGAGGTGTTGTGTACATGAGCTTAAGTTATCCATAAATAAATGTAGGTTAGTCAGCGGGAACGTGTGCATGTACTACAGTAATAAAAAGTTTTAAAAGTTAGATGTGTGTGTAATTCAGTTGTGGATGGCTTTACAAATGTGCAGGAGTCTGTGTGCATGTGTTCACGTACAGTACAAAAGAAAAAGAGTATGTGTAAGTGGATGTAAACAGTAGTAGCAGAAAGTAATGTACTAAGTAAGTGTAAATAAAGAATAATCCTTTTTTCACAGTAGTTTTTAATGTCATTTTTCACAAACATGTACACATTATGCACCTGGCTGTTACAAAAAAGTGCCTGTGTAATATTTGGCCAATGTGGGTTTGCAATGACTGTTTTTTTTTTTTCATTTCTTTACAGAAAAAAAGTATCAAACCATATCTCTGATATTGCCTTTCAGTTGAAAACTTCTGATATAATTTTTCGTCCATATCTCTAGTCCAACTGTGCAAGCTTCAAACTTATAGCTGATGACCTCAGTTAAGCTGTACAGTAACTTTCTCCATGCTAATGAACTGCTGGAAATTCACACAGAGCTGCGTAATTTATTCTCACAATTAAAGGAGGAAGTGCAGATGCATGGTGGGAGAAAGAGAGAAAATAAGTCAGGGAGGGAAGGCATCGAGAGGAGAGGGCAGGAGAGCTTGTGTAAATTTTCCTTATAGCTATTGATTTTTCTATAGTATATGAAAAATGCAATCTCTTACAGAAAACTTGTGATGAATTCCATCCCATATCCTGAGTGCTCCTCTGTATTACGTGAAACCATGATTTACATTGAAGAAAATCACTGCAAGTGAACTGGAACAGCAAACTTTGTACATCCATGAGCACAAGTTAAAGGGTTAGGTCATATTTTTACAATCAACCATTCAAACATTTAGGCAGCATCAAATCATGTGTAAGTTACTTCACAATTTCACATAATAAATTCAACACTGTTATGTGAACTGACCCTTTGTCAAGCACACCTTTTACAGGAAGTGAGCCTTGGATAAGCCCAAACCCTCTTGAGCAAGTTTTCCTAGACATAATCTGCTGGCCCCTTTTACATTTGAAACATTAGAATATAATGCACATTTTAATCCACTAAAACTGACTTAAACTTATTTTATTAGATAGATGATGCTTTTTAACACATATTAAGTAAAAGACATGAAGCTGATTTGATGCCCATAAGAGTTTTTTGATCTTTCAAATTTCTAACTCTTGCCCTTAGTTGGGCTTTTTTACATTTTTAAAAGTCAGAACATTAAACTAAAATAGAAATTGAGCAGCATACATGAAAATACATTAAATCCAATCAAAAAACATGCCAATACACAAATTTTACTAACCATTACAAATTAGCAAAGTTAACAAAAAAAAAAAGAATCAATTACAGCACTGTCATGGAAATCTATGATTGTTCAAATTTTGATCTACAATACTGAATTTTCTTTCATGTATAACTATTTTGATTCTTTTCAAAATTCATCCTGTTACAGAAAAGAGACATAACTTTGGTGGGGTGTAAGAAGAAAGGACAAAGACCTTTTTCTGGCTCTCTGATTGGTTCACTGACCAATCAATCAGAATCATAGAGCCCCACCTCAATGCAGCTGTTGACAAGTTACCCAGTCAGACTACTTCTGAGCTGGAGTCTATTTTAATGTACTGCAGTACAGTTCCTGTCTTTTGTTACTTTAACAATGAAAACTGAAAAGGAAACTTGCCTGCATATGAAAAAAGACAATGCATTCGGTTTTATTAAAGGGGACATATCATGCTTGTTTCTCCTTTTCACTATGCCAGACTAGAATGCCTGTAAAGCATTTCTGCCCTCAGTACAAGTCATTTAGTTCCTTCATTGCCCCACAATTGCGTTCTCAAAATCCTCATTTTAGGCCATTATCAAGCTCTCATTGAAACACTCAGATCTCAGGCTGACCTAAAGTTACCTCGCAACATCACAGCCCTTTGTGCTGTGATTGGTCAGTTCTATAGGGGGTAGAGCCAGCATGTCCTTCTTCTTCTACTGTATTTTCCCGCAGGCTCAAAGCAGCGACCGTGTATTGAGTCCCCCTACAGGCCAGAGCTGGTAATGAGGGAGTGTGAGCTAGGGATCTATATACTGCTGCTGGTGGATGTGTTCCTCGGTGATGGTTTTGTGGCTAACGGACATCACAGAGGAGGAAGTGTTTTATCAGATTACTCCAATAAAAAGAAAGGTACCTCGTGTCGTCACGATTTAAATCTCGCGGACATCTCGCAATGACCAATTTTCAGAGGCATCAAATCTCATTCTAGGATATCAGAAAAAATACAATATCTCATTTTTTGAAAATTAAGGGGGTCTAAGGTCTTGTTTTCAAATGTATTACATTATATATAAGTATTAAATCATGCATCAGCATGATATGTCTCCTTTAACGTTTAGTAGGAATACTAAAAGCATTTTTTTCTGTGAGCAGCCAAAAAAGAATATGACAAATGTCATGCATATTTAATATTAAATCACTTCCACAGTATGGACAACTGGAAAACTGCAGTAGTTTCCCTTTTTAAAAAATTGCCAACCTATTTGTGTACCTTGCATAATGTAAATTCTTCACATGCTTTCTGCATTTTAGCAGGATGCTTCATATTTTATATTTTACTATGCTGGTTTGATCTTGAGGCTCCGTTGAGCACATGAGCTCAGGTATCCTACCCTGTCCAAAGGTAAAACTACCTTATCCAGTTAAAAGTTGTCAGACTTACCTCTGCCAAACATGTAATGTTTCTTTGTCTGTCTGTCCATCCATTCTGCTGTCTATTAGCAAAAATTGGATTTAGTGCTAATCTGAATCCAGATGCAAATCCAGGAATGTATTAAAGCTAGGGTCTGCGATTTGATTTGGATACACTTTTTTTTAATTCTCATTAAAATAGTCTTTATGACCCGATGGTAATCAACTCATAATGTGTTCTTAAAACAGAGCGAAAAATATCCGCTAACTACAGCAGGAGTAAAACAGGGAAAACACCAACCAATAATTATGCTGGGATACCTGCTTTTAAACCAATCAAATCCCCTGCCATTCTGCCCGCCTGCTGCTCGTGCATTTTCCCGGCGTGCACAGACTCGGTGCGCGTAGCTGAGCTCATACGTATCAGAGTCCGCGGGAGAATGCTTACCTTTCAAGTTTTGTCTTTGAAAATAAGGGACGCCCGCCGTGAGCCGTCCCACAGCCCCAACCAAGCTCCAGTATCCCTCACATTTTGAGACAGATGTACAAGAAATCTAAAATAAACACTTTGTTTTTCTAAGTTTGTTCTGCTGCTCTAATCTCGCGATAGCTGCCACCCAGGCTACTGCAGGTGGACGATCTCGCGAGGCTTTTTCTTCTTCTTTGGTTTTATGGCGGTTGGCATCCATCATTTGGAGCATTACCGCCCATTCAGGCTAGAGACAGAGTTCAGTTTGGAGAGGCAGAGGAATGTTTTTATTATTATATCATCACACGGGAGATTTACAGGAGAATACTGATACAGGAGGACGGCGGGAAAGAGGATAAAATACGGAAAATACAGTAGTTTCATGGCCAAAACGGGAGATTTGACAGCTATGTGGAGAATGTCAGAGGAACTACCTATACCCCGATCAACATCGGCTGTGAGTACTAACTAACTTTACATGTTTGTTTGGTGTTTTCTACCGCTGACTGAGACATGACTTGGTGTACTGTAAAACAAACACATTGTGCAGAGGGTTAGGAGTTGAATCAGTCTTCTGGATTTATCAGCCGCGCGCGTGCATGCGAGCGGGGGGTCGGGGGTGGGGGGGCTAGGCGGAGCCCTGAGGAGATGCTACTTTCAAATTCATGCTAGTTTTCCAAAATCGCCGACCCCAGCTTTTAGGCTTTGTTGACATTATGAGGACGAGCACTTCTCCACATTTTTAATATTGCTGCTAACACTCTCAGAAATGTCTTGGCAGAGGTTTATGTTCTAGCAGCACTTCTAGTTTTCACTTAATTTAAATGACAAATGGTTCCCTGGTATGATAATTAGGTCATCTGTCTGAGCACACTGTCAGAACAAATGCTTACAAGGTGCACTAATTTCTGTCATTGAGTTTGTGTGTAAATGAAACAATATTCTAAATGCTAACAGGCCTTCATTCCTAAACACAATCACTGGATAGAAAGCAAAAAATGATGAATCTACTTTTTATTTTAAAAAAAATTGATACTGTTCAATCTCAGTGCCTGCACTTATCAAAGTGTTTAGTTTGAACTTTGAGCAAACAGAGCAGACAGCCGAGGGAAACGGTGATGACAAAAAAATGATCAAATTTATCTTCTCATTTAGAATTCCTTAAATCTGATTCATTTCTGTATCTGTCTCCATATGCACCTCTGCCTCTCGTCTTTACTTCTAAACCCCCTCAGATCTACTCCTGTCAGAAAATGGAGAAAAAGAGGTTTAGGAAAGGACAGGGGAAGGTAGAGAGAAGCAGGGAAATATAAGAGGATAATTAAAGCACCCAGATGGCACTCCCCGACTAATAGTCCAAATTATCAGTAATGGGGAAGGTTTCAGGATCAGAGCAAGGAGCAGTGAAGTCTCACTCTGACAGCTCAGCTTGCTGCTGGTAAGAAGACCAACGGCTCCTGATTGGAGGAGAAAGGTTCTAACGAAGCAGCAGGAAGACATCTTTAACCAATCATGTGTCAGAGGTTAACGAGCCATATGCCACTGGATCCAAAGAAAAGCCAGACAGACAGTGTCAATTACACTAACCTCAATGCACTCTCTAAATCAGCTGCTCACAGACACACACACACACATAATATAAAGTTTAGCTTTAAAGTGTGAACTGTTTTTGAATACCTGCATTAGCTGCTAAGCCAGGACCCATACCCAAGTATTCAACATCCATATCTTCCTAAATGATCTGAACATGCAGCATGGCCAAATATAAAGCATTACAATGTCACAGATGTTTCTGTAACCAACAGCACCTTTATCTTATATATATATATATAAAAATATCCATATATATATGCCTTTTTCAGAGTGTAAACCTCTTCCTGCTGATATATATATATATATTATATATTATATATATATAATACCTTGGATGGGACTATAAAATCTAACCTTTAGCACAGTAATATATATATATATATATATATATATATATATATATATATATATATATATATTTATTGTCAGCTCCAATGTTGCCCAGAGTGTAATTGCTCTCAGTACTAACACTATTTCAACAAGCTGCACATGTAAATTTTTTAGGACTTTTTATGCCTTTATTTAAGTAACAGGGTAGTGAATAGAGTTGACAGTTGGGAGAGAGTGTGGCATGGCATGAGGTAAAGGAGCCACAGGTCATGTTTAAACCAGGCCAGGCATCAGCAGGACTTTAGCCTTTCCATGGTGTGTGCAAATCAACTGCAAGGTCACCTGCATTTCCTACACATTGATCCTATTAGATGACAACTCCAGGGGGGGCATTAACTCCTTAACTCTTAGAGGAAAGCAAAATTATGTATGCACTAAATCTGAATTTAAAAACAGTGTTGTATATTGCAGCTTATAAACTTACACACAAAAAGGTCTTTCACCAGTTTCCAAAAGTTTAAATACACCATGTCCCTGACCTCACTTTGCTGCACCTGCCTGGCAGCTCAATAGGGATTGATTTAGACTGTATAATTCATACATTATTGGAGGGGTGATATCTGTGTGGGGACTCACAGCGATCATAGGATTTCACTGTGTGGGCTACAGCACCTGGCACAGAGCCAGCACTCAAAGAGTTCTCAGACTGATCCAGCACACATGTAGGTCAACATTGAAACACACTTCACAAGAACACGGGGAGTTTACTATCAGGGTCACGCACAAAATAAAGGGATCAGCTCATCCTGACGAGAGAAGTTAGATAAACAAAAATACATCTAATACTTAGATTCTTTAATTTCATCTGTTTTTCTGGAAGAAATGACACTCACTGGCCAATTAATTAGGTATAGCCAATCCGATAAAAGATTAAAACCAGCATCTCACACATATGCTTTTTTCATACCAGCACTGACAAATTTCTGGCAAATTTATTTCAACATTATATCTAAGCTGTACTCATAAACTATTGACTTGTCACCACATATTGGTATCTTTGGTCTTCCTGAACATTATGCCCAATATTCCACAAACGAATTGGAAGTAATAGCTTTAACTTCTCTGATCGCTACACCCCATCTCCTTCTAAATTGGAAATCCACAGCAACTATTTCCAGCACACAATGGGTTAATGAAGTTATGTCTTTTGTAAAAGTAGAGAAAATTAGATATTCAAAAATGGGAAAACTGAATAATTTCTACAAGAAATGGCAACCATTTCTGGATCTTTTTACAACAATGTAACACCCAACCTCCTCCCTTCGTCTTTTTTTTTTGTGTGTTTGCGTTTGCATGTAAATGCATGTATGTCTATACATATATATATATATATATACATATATATATATACATATATATGTATGTATATATATATATATATGTATGTATATATATATATATATATATATATATATGTATGTATATATATATATATATATATATATATATATATACATACATATATATATATACACCTATATATATATACATATATATACATACATACATACATACATACATACATACATACATACATACATACATACATACATACATACATACATACATACATACATACATACATACATACATACATACATACATACATATATATATTGCAATCCAATAGAGCCCCCTTTGGATGAGATGGAGCAGGAGAGTTGCAGCCAATCAATCTGCATCAGGTCTGTGATGAAATCATGTTAGACAGTGGCACAGTTGGATACTTCGCTTGATCAGTGATCTGGAGATTGCAGGTTCAAGCCCAGCTCTGGGTGACACATGGCAATGTGTCCATGAGCAAGACACTCAACCCCAAGTAGCTCCCACGTCAGTGGTGAGTAAATGGGCATGAAAGGGTGTGAATGTGTTAGTGATACTCGTGGATAACTAACATAGAAACTCAGAACCATTTATTTATTTGTTCCTTACCTGAACGCTGACAACAAAATCCGTACACAGATGCACATTACACCCTCAAACAAACACATTCATGATTGGAAAGGAGCAGCAAGAAGAGAAAACCCTCTTATATGTCTGCCCCTACTTGACAATTTAAAAAAAGAAGAGAGATGAGATGGTCTGACATCACATACAGTTGATTTTCAATAGCCTACACCTATCAGTCGTTGATTTTTACAACAAAACAAGCAAAGCAAAAACAAATAAGTACAGTAAAATAAAGAACCCATCAATATACAAATTTACATCTCAAAACAATTGGTGCTTAACATCCAATTTAAGTTTCAAGTGTGTATTGACACATTTTTTTTGCATTTGTACATTTATTTTTAATTGATGAGTCTCTGTACAACTCTTTAAGTCCTGTAATTGGGAATTCCATATTTTTACACCTTCAACCGAAGTACACATTTGTTTTAAAGTAGTTTGAGTGACTTGGTGCTTAAAATTAAATTTTCTTCTATGATTTTGAACATCAGTGAGTGAATGTGAGAGTAAATGAGTAAGTCTGACCTGCAGTCTAAAGCAGCTTTGAGTAGTCAAAGATTAGAAAGTGCTATATCAGCTCAAGTCCATGTACCATATTAGTCCATTTACCATTTAGTATGAACCATCATATCAAGGTGTGGATATTTCAGGTGGTTTTGGATACTGACCAAATGGAAGGAAGTCGGGGCAAGGCGAAGAGTTGATTCAGTAACATATTGTTTTTCGGTCTTATTTTATTTGATAAAAGTTTGCACAGAACCTCTTAATTGTAGTAGGTTACATTGCAATTAAATTATATAAAGTATAGTCATTACCTTACTTAACATGGACATATAGTTGCATTGGTGCTGTAGCATTTAATAACATCCATGTCCCAGATGCACTGCTGTAAGTGTTTGTAGCAACATGCTAATTTGCAACACATGTCCATGGGAGGTTTTAAGACACAGAAGAAACTGAAACAAGATTAGAATTATGAAAGGACAATTTTTACTCCTTACAGATTTCTGTGCCAACTTCACATGTCACACCAATACCTCTTAGTGGCACTTCTAACATGAGTGAGGGAAGTCTTAACTGGGCAGAAGAGTTTACAGCAAGGTCAAAAGACAGAAAGAGTGGTATACCAAACACTCTTGATAAATAAATAAACTGTTAAGAGGCACCAAAACTCCTTTAAGACCTGGGGCTGATAACACAAAAAGATTAACCACTGAAAAACACTTACATCAGCATGTTTTTGCTGGACTAAAGATGAAAACGACATGTTTGCCTTCAGAGGAATAGACTGCTTTTAGCAAGCAGAAAGGCTTTTCATGAGGCATTTTTATTGTGGAGCAAAATAGGAGAGAGTTTTGGTATTTTGCACTGTGTGTGTTTAACTCTCCAAAGGCATTGCTGTTGAATATGTGTCCCAATTAACTAAGCCTCTCATCTTTGGTGTAACTTTGTTGTTTGGGTCAAACCCAGTCCTCGGTGACTCAGGGGGACAGGAGAGGCTGGGCCTGAGGTATCAAAGCAAAACAGCGCTACTGATGTTGTAATTCCCAATGACTGCTGATAGAAACTGATCAGTGTCCCACATCTTTAATGTTCATCTGAAATCAAACTTTTGTTTCTTATAACTCTGTTTTATGTTTCTGTTTGTGCTGTTTGCTCACATTTCCACTTTGCACTGTTTTGCCATCAGAGGACTTCCAAATGTGTTTGAAGCATCCAAGAACTTTGAAAACAAAGCCAACTGAGCCCACCCAAGGTGAAACAGCAAACAAAGGGGAGAGTGATCTATGTTCTCTGCTGTGCATTGTAACTAGGGATGGGAATCAAAAATCATATCCAGTTGAGAATCATAACACTCCCTAAAGGAATTGATATCATCAGCCCTTTTTGCTTATAATTTCTTTTCTCAACTCCTTCCACTTACAAAGGTTTACAATGGTCAAAATTGTGTCTTCATCTTCGACTAAAAGACAATTCCTACATAGCTTTCAGAAACTGGAAACATCAGGAATTGCAGGAGCATTTATCCATAATGCAAGTCACTGAATATCAGGAGAACCGTGTGTCTGACATTATCCCACACGTATAGGCCAACTTTTTCACTCAGAAAATCGTCAGGAATGGATAAGGGAAAGAGTCAAATGGATAAGCACAATCATTAATGGCACTGGTATCAATAAAATCTTATGAGTTGCCATCCCTGTTCATGACAGAATCCTTGGTAGTACAATGTATATATGATGTAATTTGGCAATATTGAAGGTATTATCCCTGAAGAGTGGTGACCATCCAACTTTCAGGGCACACACATCCAAACTTTTTTTACAATCTGTGAGATGTTGAGCTGCAGACATGCACAAAAGGAGTGTGTGGTCAAGTCCAAATGAAAGTATGCATCTCAGTGTTCTTCCAACTACTTCTTTTTCGGTAAAATAATATCTCTTCTTTGCTTTTCAGAGTCCTCTGGTTGTCCCTCTTGTGTTAATGCTCTGTTATGATGCCCCTTGTTGCAGCATAACTGAGTTGAGGGAGCAATTGTACTATTCCCCATAAAGTAGTGAAATAGAAACTGATTGGAGATGGAAGGGCTAATGTTAAATAAGAATTAAATAAATGTTTAAGTCTCTGTGTAATTTGAGAGAAACACATGGTGCTTGTATCATAATGAAAGGGCAAGGGTTCAGCGAAGAGACCCCTTATCGTAACTACGTACATTTTTGAAGAGTTACTATTCAGCTGCATGGCCCTTTGTTACTAGCCTTGCAGAGCAGACAGACCTGCCTGATTCTGAAATCCTGCAGCTCTGTCTTGCAAGCCTCCGTTGTCCAACGAATTCATGTGGCTGAATTCTTAACGGCCCAATCAGGGAAGAGAGGCGGGAGCTGTAGAATGCGGACATGACAACAACCGGAAGTTGAGAACGGACATGCCGATTAGCCTATTGTCCTCATAGATACTTAGTAGAACTTGGCGGAATCTGCCCTCCTCAGAAGTTTAGTTGTAGGGATCGTCTTTGACAAGGTTCATGTCACATATAAGTGTTAAATGAATCATCTGTGTGGTATAATTTAGTGTAAGACGATAGTATAAGGCCGTTGGCTGTTAGCAGCTAAGTTAGGCTAACGGTCATTTACTGTTGTTAGCTGTTAGCGGCTAAGTTAGCAGCTAACAGCTAACAGTAATTAACTGTTGTTAGCTGTTAGCTACTTACTTTTTTTTCAATTCTTCATTCAGTCATTTCAAGTAACAAACAGGCACATTTTGCATCATACAGTCTTCAAAAATCACTGAGCAGCATCAGCAACCAATGTAAACAAAATAATAAAATAAAATGTATATGTAAAAGAAAAAAAATACTGACAAATTCAATGAAACATTGATTCATTATAGGAGGCAACCCTGCTTGATGTGGATTGGTCTGTGATGAATGTGACGAGCAGAACGATTATCAAATCACAAGCTTGTGTTTTTTTAAACGTTCTGCCCCTGAAAACAAATTAAAAGGGCTCTTACCCAGATGGACTGGTGAAATATTTCTGTGGCAGATATATGGAGCTGTCCATCTGGCCTGTCAGGTTACTTTGTTATCACATTACCCAAACAACTGACCCAGCCTCTGTACATGCAAGCTCCAGGTAGTGGCAATGCCAATGCTATCTACTCTACCACATGGTCTCTTATCAACCTTCCAAGTCTGCAAAGACTGATGTGCAGCAAGAGGCAGAACATCACTGGGGTCATCGGGTGGGGTCCTCCTGTCATAGGTGTAAAATATACACAAGCTGAAAGAGGGGAGGGTTTGTCTTAATATATAGCTTTATGAAGTGATAAGTGCAAATTGTTTTTATTATAAACCTAAAGTTAAGTCTTGAAAATCATCCCTCGTGAACAATGACGTCGAGTTACAGAAAAAGCACAATTTAAACACAGAAAGAAAAAAATATTTAATTGAAACATTCACACACTGCAACAGAACGGTTTGCTATCACTGTCTTATAATGTCCAACAAAAACAAGTGTCAATTATCTTCAGACAGACAGTTGGATAGACAACTACACAAGATGTCCTATTGCAGTTGATAGATAAATCTGCAAATCAGCTCTGCACAAGTCTTTGTCCTTCATCTCCTATTTAACTGCAGAATCATGACACAAGGACGGAAGAAAAGCTGGTAAAAAGTGGAGTCAAACTCCACCAGCTTGTCTGCATTGCTTTGTTCCTCAGCATGTTCTGAGATGTAAAACAGCTGCTTGCATTAGACTACAGGAAAGGGAGAAGAATATAAATGGGCCCTCTGTACTAGAAGAGGCTACAGACAGCCTTTGAGATGAGAGCACAGGTATTAAATTACATCTTATGCACTGGATTATGGTTTACAAACAGCAGAATAATTACAGTTCACCCGACGGCTGAAGAGAAAAAAACTTGTTATTAGAGAAGTTACCTTCACATACCGAAACATACTGAATAGCCCAGAATTTGTAGCCATTAGTATGGATTTGTGTTTTATGTATCTGGAAAATCTACTGTTCTTTCCCATATAAACCAAGCACAGCTCATAAATAGACTAATATGGGAATTCATTGCACCTATTTTGCTTGGCCTTGACCTTGATGTCATACCATAGTTCATCAACATTATGCAACATCATTCTGCATCTGCAATGTAAAACAATGATCCATATTTATCTCTGTCCTCTTTTGTTCCAGCAAATGCAAATGCATGTTGTCTGCATGACAGCTTCCCCTCGTTGTTAATGCAAAATAACTCTCTCCAGCTGTCTCTTTATCAGGGAGACTCTGGTACAAGGGAACTCGACTGCTTTCAATTCTTTACGTCTCTACCAATTAATGTTGGTGCTCTGCACAGAACAGCTGGTCCTTAGTGCTGTGAGCCATGTTGCTATTTGTGCATTTTGCTATATGGTCCCATTTTAAAGAGAAGAACAAATAAGGAACAGCAGCACATGCAATTCAGTGCAATCGAAAGGAAGAGTAGGGTGGATATTTATACCTCTACATCTATTTGTTACACCGTGTCATGAGTGTTCTAACCTCTGCACATCTAAATTACAAAGTTTCTTCAACAACTGTACAAAGAATAGAAAACAGCATTATAGAGATTACAACTTTTACAAACATGTTTTCGGAGAGATTTTGGGTGTGTTTTTCAAGGCTTCAAGCAGATGAGAAGGACTTTTCCTGCTGCGAGGCTGCTGTTGTGTTATGATTATGTTTTGGAGTTTGGAGATAGCCAGATACTTTTTAATCTCCAAGTCCACCGAAAAAGTACAACATTTAGATTTCATTGAATGCACAATGCTTTCAAGAGTTAGTTTAGTACTTCTGTATCCTTGCACTACTCTATAACCTTCCAGACTCCTCAGTCTATTTTTGCATTCCAAAATGTGTATATACCACCAAGGAATAAAATCACCAGGCAGTAGATCTAATGTTTATGTCTTAAAAAGAAAAAGAATAAACTGGGCGTCATAATCCAGCTAAAACCAAAAACATGATTTTGTTCAATATCCCGTAGCTTCGTAAAGGTCAAAGTCAAACCCAGTTGCATTGTTTAAGTCATTTATTTCAACTCTTGACCCTTTTTTGCATCTTAAATAGACAGCTGACAATGATAAACAGTATTTATCAGCACAGAGCAGGCTCTCCTTATGGGAGACACACTTTCTTGCACAATTGTACATGTGCCCTCCCATACACACACACCCACATGCTGGGCTTTGGCAGATTTCCATGTAAGCTAATTGTGCAGCATCTGACAAGGTCTCAAACCATTGAGCTTTAATCATGATGAAATGATGTTTGCCCCAGCAAGTGGAGGTAAAGCTGCCTTCCCCCCACATATCCCAGACCATAGTGCTGATTCAGCGGACCTGGACGGGTGGTTAATTGGGGGATTGACTGCGGCTGTTCATAATAGAGGGTGTTTTGAATTTGAGCAGTATTGCAACTGATTTGGAGGTCAGCGGGTAGCTGTCTTTCAGCTAAACCATGCAGTTAATGATGCTCCCTCACATTTTGTGTTATAATGTCCTGGCCCACATTTGGTCCGCAGCGATGCAGTTTACTTTAATGGAGGGCAGACATTATTGCAAAGCCAACAGGTTTTCTGCATGAGCGGCTGGATGAGCAAAGGCTTGAGTGCTTATTCTCAGAGAGCATAAGAATAATCTGGTGGTAATTCACTAATCAAGCTCAGCCACAAGTCCATAAAAAATGTTTGTCTTGTGTTGGCATCTCGATGCATATTTCTACATGAACCCAGGCATAGTGGAACAGTATCACAACCTTTGCTGGTAGTACTCACCTCTTTGGCCGAGTCATGCTGGGCCTTTGAAGTTAAGCAGGTTATGGCGGGATCAAATGCCTCTACTGGCTTCCCCTCTCTCCTTTCCTTTACGTTCTGCCAAACCAACCTTTGTGAAGATCCTAAAACAGCTATACATAGTCCAACATCAGGACCCTTAACCTCTGAAGGCAGTTTACATTACACAACAAAAAGTCTTGAACTTTTAAAGAAAAGGGGATTCAAAGTCCCCCTCAGTGATCAAGCCAAAAATGCTTCACAAAGTACAGACAGACAGAAATGCATGAAGGTGAAGTCCTTCATCAAAAGTAAAACTTTATGCTGCTGTTTTTAAAAGTATCAACTGCTTTTTGCCTGGAATATTATCTTAATCTCTATAACTAGTCCTTACTGCTGTTTAAGCTATAATTTTAGCTCTCCTATGACCTTGCACTTCCACTATGAATGTTGCAGACTCTATGTGGAAGGCCTGTTGATCCTACCTCACCTTCAGTGTCAATAGCAAAATATTGGGGAGAAAGGGATAGACAGGCCCAGCAGGGAGGTGTACCAACTGTAACTGAGCGTCTGCCTGTTTGTCTATTAAAAAGAACACACAGTGTCATGCTCTCTTGTGCTTTTTGAAAGTGGTAACACAGTGTAGAAATCATGTTCTTGAAAGTGAATTTATAAAGACATAATGACGGTGTAAGCTTTGTGGCATTGCTTAAGATGGTGGTTCCTTAAATCAGAGGTGAGGCTGGGGATGGTCTATCTCTTTGTTATTTGTTTTTTGTTTTTTATTTTATTAAGCTTCCACCCCTTCCTGCTTTTAAAAGATACCGATTTGGCCACTGTAGCATTTTTGTTGTAGACTGGAGTTTGAAGAGAAGAGATGGATCTGACTTAGGGCTGCAACTATCGATTCTTTTTGTAATCGATTACTCTATCAAATATTTTGCCAATTAATCAAGTAATCGGATAACAGTTACATTGCGTTCACTGCTATTTTTTTTGCATTGAATCACTAAGCATTGTTAGTAGTAGTAACACACAGAACAGAAAAGCCAGGTAAACTAAACTAACAACTAATTTTTCTTATTTTGAACATTCTGAGCATAAATGGGATCTCAAAATCAAAATCTATACTTTTATTTTTACTCTGAGCCATATCTTGCTTTTTTCAGTATTTTTTTTTAAGTTTGGTTATTTTTATTTTATTTGTATTCCACCTTGTCTCTTTTTGCTAAATTATTGCCTTTACTACTTTACCATATTGATGATCTTATTTTGCTTACTATATAATATCAAATAGTATCATACTTAGATACTAAGATAATTTAACTAGCTAATGTACATTTCTATAACATATTAAAGCATTCCCTACATCTGTTTCCTCTACTCACTGTCTGTGTTTCCTGTTCTACTCTCTGCAATCAAATTAAATGTAAAGTTATTGGATGTGAAAAGTATGTAAACAAAGTACACATGATTCTGGGCAAGTAGCCTCCGCATTGATTTACGTTCTGAACCAGCCTTTACACGGAGCCATAATCAAAGTAGGTTATTTACTAGCCCATATCTCAGTTAATGATCACATTAGCTGCTTCTGTTGATCTATCATGAGTGTCATCCTGTTGTGTCGCTCTGAGGACTTGACGCACTGACTGAATGTTTACTGTTGACGTGCTGCAACATTGATGGCGTGCTATCATGCTGTTACGTGCTAAGCTAACTCCATTTGACATCAGACACACTGCACTGTGTTTTCTTTTCGTCCCTTCTTGTAGTGACCACACACTTGGGACAATCTCTGCCATTTCTTCTGCGGACTCTCTCCTTTCTGTCCCTCTCTTTTCTCTTCCTTTACAAGCCACGCAGCCGCGGAGGTAGCAGCGCGTTGTGCCACAGGAATGACCGTCCGTGTCAAACACCGTGCACTGTATAGTAGTCCAAATATATATTTTATATGTATAATTATATATTAAACGAGGCTTCGAGGCTCATAATTTGCCCCCAGGATATTTTGTAATCGAATAATCGGGATTATCCGAGGACTCGTTTCAGCCCTAAATTGACTGAATATAGACAATGAATCGGGAGGTTCCAGTTGTTGAGCAGGGTTAATAGCACCCACCTCTGAGAGATTTCTTTAATGTTTCTTTCATCCTTCATGACCTCCGTTTCTTGTCTCCAGCTAATCTAACACGTTGTGAATTTTAAAAACCTCAGCATTAGAAAGTGATTCCTCTTTCTCTGTGACAAATGCATACAAAGAGGATGTTTTTTGTTCTTGTCATCTTTCAATGTGCTCCGTATATTATATGGATCAGTTAGTGGCCTTGATGAATATAAAGAAAAACCAGCAGACAGGCGACATTCCTGTACCTGAGCGAACACGGGTGGCCTTTACTGGACTCCAATTGTCTCGCCAGAACACATGAAAACTGGGTAAATGTCAGGAGTTTTTGAAGAACGTCAGGAGCTACATTTCACTCCTCTTTATTCCACTATTTTCCTCCGCTCTCTCTCCTTTCATCGCCTCCCTTTCCCTGATGCCTGTCTCTCCCAGATAATGTCAGTGCCTGCGGGGTGAGTAGCTCAGTGTGATCCTCCCCCACCTTCATCTGTGCCTCCACACCTTCTTCCTCTTCATTCCTCTCCTCATCCTCTCCCCTATACCTTGTTTCTCAGACCTGCACTCTCTGTCTCTGTCAGAATTTTAGAGGGGGATAAAAATCACTAAGCTCTGAATTATCGGGCTCCGCTAAAGGTCACCGTCCTAATCATCCTGGATGATTGTGAGCGGAACCAGCAGCAGTCATTAGCAGTCCTCTGTCTGTAAGGGAACCAAAAGGGGATGACAAGAACATAGTTTTAGCTCCAGATCAAATGCACAGGCCGACAGCGAGGCAGACTGATTAATGGACCAGATTAAGGAGGACCAATTTAGACCCATTTTAAAACTGACTTCAATCCAAAAAAGTTGGGACACTGTCAAATGTGAACAAAAAAAAGAACAACATTATTTGCAAGTATTTTTTCTTTCCATATATTGATTTAATACAGCACAAAGGCAAGAAATTCAACATTCAAACTGATCAACCCTATTATGATTTGAAAATGTACACACACTCTGAATTTGGTGCCTGCAAAAACAGTTGGGACAGTGCCCCAATTACCATCATTTTCTCCACCAACCGGAGGATCAACGGTTTGGACCCAACTTCAGCTGTCACATGTCAATGTGTCCTTGGGCAAGGTACTTGTTGCAGCCATTTCTGCATCACAAGTGTGTAAATGGGTAGAAGAGAGAAATAACATGTAGGAAATAGAGCACTAGTGAAAGGCAAAGGTAAAAGAAAATGTCTTAAAATACTTTACCACATAACTGTAAGATACTTTTAGCATGATATGATACTTTATAATTAGATAATTTCCAGAAATTCAGGAAATTTGTATATTAGTGCAGCCTCCTGCCACCAGTTTGCAGAAGACTTCCAACCCCTGACCCTCCCACTGTTTCCTGTTATTTCACACATTATTGTCACTCAGGGTACTGCAGCCTTTGGCACTTCCACTTGGGCATCTATCTTCAGCTGATATTGGCACCTGGCAGAAGCGTACATTGCTGTGGCTAAGAGACAGGCCCTGCTTCTTCTCTCATGCTTCCAGGTCTGAAAGCTGAAGATTTGCATTAGTAAATACACTCCTGTTCAAATTTAAGACAAGCTAAAAAAATTTCAACATTTAACGTTCTGCATGTTGAATCTTAAAAAAAGTTTCTAAGTGGAACTTCAAAACAGAGCAAATGTCAATTCTTGCAATTTTTATCTGGTCTTAAATTAAGGAGTGTATGAACCATTTAAACACACATATACATATGTTTCATTTTGTTACACATTTAGTGTGAACACAGGTTAAAGGGTTAATTTCTGACCTGCTCTAATGAGGAGACTTGCTGGTAAAGGGATATTTAGGCCCTTGTTGCATCACAAAACGTTTAAAAAACAGGGTCTTCATCATGGATAAGTTTAACGATGTAAAGGATCTGACTGGAGCATGGTGTCAAGCATAGTTTTTGATTATAGTTTTGACATATAAGTGAGTTGATTATGTGGCCTCAGTGGCACCACGTACTGCTATATATCGGCTACTGTCCACCGTTCCGCATTCTCTCCCAGTTTCCCAACAGTGATCTCTGTTTGAGAGAAAAGAAAAAACAAGATATCTCGTAAGACAAGCTTCAAAGTGATCTTTGAAAGTTCTTAACTCCTCTTTCGAAGAATAAATTGAGTCTATTGATTAAAAAAATGCAGATGCTGAGACTGCTACAGAAGTCGCCATGGTTTTCAAACATGCAGTCACTTCCTGTTGTAATCACGTCTGCAGCTCCCGCCTCTCTTTCCTGATTGGGCCGCTAGGCATTTAGCCAAGTGAACAATGGATCTGGCAAGACAGACATGCAGGATTTCAGACAATGAATCAGGCACATCTGTCTGCTCTACAAGGCTACACAAATCATGCTCATTAGGTTATTTTGTGAATCCCAATTGTCCTTAGGTATGAGTGTGAGCATGGATGGCAGTTTGTTTCACTATGTGGCTCTGCGATCGGCTAGCAACTAGATCAAGGTGTGCCCCGCCTCTCGTCTTATGTCAGCTGGGATAGACTCTTGCCCCTGCAACTCCCCAAAAAATAAGTATGGATTGTGGACAGATGGATGGATAATTACACAATGCTTTCAATCAAGCCTAATTGACACTAAAATATCACAACGACAGCAGGGCAAATTTGATCTACTGAGAGCTTCAAATGGACGGTAGTCTATTTTTTCTGTCCAAGCTTTTGCAGAGTTGTGTAAGGAGTCAAATCTAGGCCGAAGGATGCACACAGTACCTTTTACTTGGAAATAGTGCCCACAAACAAGCCGGTGTTTGTTTACAGGAGAACTCCACAGGGTGCCTTTAAGTTTGAAGTCTAACCCATCGTAGCAGCACCTCAGAGAATACGATGCCTGGCTTGCTTACAAAAAGTGCAGGCCACAAACATAAGGCATCATAGTAGTCCAAAAAAAGCTGTTTTGGAGTGCATAGTAACCTGCAGAGCCTTTTTTGCTCAGTGCTGACAGACTTTCTATCAGCTCAGCGGCAGGCGATCACACTTTCAGCAGTCCATCATTCAGTCAGCTCTCCATCGCCTCTTCTCTTCCTGATAGCTCTCTATCAACCCTCTGATGCTATCTATTGCTCCAGCTAGATATCACTCCATCAACCCTGCAGCATATCTCCCCCTCGACCCCCCCTCCCCAGACTCTCTCTCTCCTGTTGTATGTGGATCGATGAGTTACTGCTGTGTGAATGTCAGCCTGTCCGACAGAGGACACGCCGGCTACTGGAGAGACGCCAGGGAACGAGCGCTGACTACACGACCCTCCGACATCGGCACGGTGGAAGCGCTGAGTGTGTGCAGAGGTATCTTTTCTGCGTACGCGTGTGTCTGATGAGAGGAGACCATTGATTCCCAGCAGTCACTTTCACTCTGCAGGTGGAGCAAGCCAGGTAAAGGTCACAGGAGGGAGACAGAACACACATACAGCTCTTATGTGAGGAAAAAAAAAGCCGTTCATAGCAGAAACACAATGAAACACACTCTGCAAATCACCTCACAAGAAGAAACCGGCCTTTATCACTCTCCAAAGTTGTGTGCATGTGTGTGTGTTTGCGTGAATGCTCACAGGAGCACCATTTACAGCACAGTTACAGGCTAAAATCGCCCCATGGAGGAGCTGGTTTCCCATTTGTGCTCCTCTGCCGCTTTCATTTCAACAACCACAAAATAATGACCACAGAGCTCCTTCTCTTTAAGAGACTCAGACAAACACACCGACTCCGCCATCACGAGCCATGGTGCTTCTCCAGGATAGGAAATGTCATTTTGACTTTCTGTGCGTGTGATCCAAGCTGAAAGTCCATTAACTCTCCCCAGAATAGACTCACACCAACATGCCTCACTGGAGTGTAATGGAAAAGGTTAAAAAACAATGTTTGTCAGTGTTAAGGTAGCATTTCCAAAGTTGTGTTTTTTGTCTTGACGAACAGGCGAATGAATTTGCTTACACCTATAAATCAAACACTACAGAGTTCTGGAGTCATTTTCATATATGTTTGCCAAAGTCTGTTTTTTTTTTCAAGTTGTTTGTTAGTCTGTTTGTTTCTCTGTTAGCAACATAACTCAAAAGGTTATGGATGGCCTCCGATGAAATTTACAGGAAATGTTCGGATTGGGACAAGGAACAAATGATTACATTTTGGGAGCAATTTGGATCAGCGTCTGGATCCGCCATGACGAAAATGAAATTTTTGTGAAAAACTACTGAACTAAAGTAGATGTCATTGTGAATCCAATTTGTAATGATATGTTTACATGGTCAAAGAATCTAAATATTTAGATGAAATAAAGGTAGGACTAATGTTTATGGTGAAAATCACAATATGGGTGAGGATTGTGGCGCTGGCGGAGGTCTGCGCTCTCTGAGTGCTTTGCTAGTTTCTTTTTTACTCTTGTTCAAAAAAACAACCAGCTGTGACATAAAGAAAGAGAGACACTCTAATAAGGCTATTTAAAATGATTAAATACAGATAACAGTGGCTTTAGAACAGAAGATAAATAAATTATTGGTTATAGGGCCTTTCTGTTTCAAATTTGTATGTTCTCCCAGAGCACACATCGGTTCTCTTTGGCTTTTTTGCCACTGACCGAAAAACATTATTAGGTCAATTGATGGCCTTAGACGTGGGTAATTGTACATGCTTGTCAGCCCTGTGAGATCTTTTAAATTGTTGTAAAAACCTAAAAATGACTGTCCCATGTCCTGCAATATTAATTTTCTTTGAATTTAATGTTGTTAGAAGGGGCTTTCGAAAAAGACCATGACCCCTCATTATCGCCTCTCAGTTTACAGAGAAGTGTTCTAAGCCTCTTCAAAGAAAATTCCCCTTCTAATGTTCTGTTTTTACTCTCTTAGGATTATTATATCATAGCTATACAGTCTGCCTCTTCTCATCACAGGCAGACCCCATACCTGTTTTGAAAGTCCACTCTGTTGCCTGTGACCCTCTTAACCCCAACCCATTTGACATCATTTGGGCAGCCAATCAGTGCAGAGCTCATTATCACAGCCTCCTGTAAACTCCCCGCCCCCTTCAGACTTGAGAGTTTCCAGAGGGGAAGGAAAGAGAGCTGCACGTGATCCTCTACAGAGATGTATTTTTTTAATATTTTCATTCAGCTTTAATAAAATCCTTGCCTAAAACTAGGGAGCGGAATTGATAAGATTTTATCGATACGATTCTCTTATTGATTCATGCAGATCTTCTGTGTTGACAAACGTTGGCCTGTAGATTTTCAGTGTCAACAATGTCAAACACACATCACAGTATAGATAACTGCTGCTGCAAGTTTCTGGTGTTTCCACTCACTTAAGGTTGTGCAGTAAGCACCTTTTGTAAGAAAATTAAGCCACAATTCTGATTGATTCTGAACCCTGTCAGTGGAAGAAATTGATGAGGGAATTGATTAGCAAAAAGACTCATTATATGTGTTCTTTGAAGGAGCTGTTAACAATTCCCAACTGAAATTGGTTTTCCATTCCCATCCCTACTTAAAACCCAAGATAATGGAAACAGTCAAACACACCAGGACATGGAACCTAACTGCAACGACTATATTTGCAGTCTGTTGGTGATGAGTGTCAAGGTTCCTACTTCACAAATAAAAGGTTATTACATGTAATAAAAAATTGTAGCAGTGACATCATGTTTCTTTGGTCAAGGGTGAAGCTCTTGCAGTAGAATAGCACAGAGGACCACAGTATAACAATAAGGTCATATGGCACTGATCTGTTAGGAGCTTTGTATGAAATGACTGCATTTGTAACCTCTGACAAAATTCCCATTTCTTTTTGAAGAACTGAAGACAACAACTTTTTCTTATTATTATAATTCTTATTTGTAGTTTGAACATGGTCCCTCTTAATAACGACCCTGTTTACCTCTGCTCGTGACATCCCTGTGTCTCTCCTTCTCCTTATCTTCCCCTCCTTTCTTACTCTATTACTTTACCAACACAGCCACACACACACACACACACACAGCAAAATGCCCTACTTGAAGTCACCAAAGGTCAATCTCTTTAATCTCTCCTGACACCACCGTTATTGGATTCTCCTCTACACTTCTAATGAATATGGATACACATACACACATAGATGAGTTTGTGAACATGTACACAGACACACGGATGTTAGCTCACACCTTATTTCTGTGTTGACACCAACCACAGCTCATGCAGATGCATCTTGGTGTTATTACCCATGTGACTTGCAGGCCATCAGAGCAGGAAAATGTGTCCGCGCTGATACTGTAACTCTGCCGCTGAAATGTTTTATCAAGAGAAATAGCGTTCTCAGTCAGATGTGAGCTCGTGATAGCTTTAATTTCACACATGTGTGGGCTCGCAGGATGGGAGCGTGCTGGTGTGCACCACTGAGAATATCTAATGTATTTGTTTCTTTCCTCTTTAAGCAGAGTGGATCACTCCGATGAGTCACCTCGGTCACAATGTCTGCATCATGGGAAACTGTGAGTAAGCTAAGCCCCATTGTTCTTAATAATTGTTTCTGCTTTGTGTTGACATGACATGTACAAACAATGCTGTGAAAACACAACCACGATTGCCTGAAATTACTTTTGTTTAGATTTTTTTCTGAGAAATGATCTCTTGTGGCTCTGCAAACAATGACTATTCTTTTGGTATCAGAAATGAAAATATGACAGGTTTTATGCCACTGTAAAACAGCTAAGGCAGGAGGCTCTGCTGCATGATTGAGATTACAAACATGCACTGTAGTTTCTTAAGCTTGTGGTTATTGTTGCAAAATTGTTAATGTAAAAAAAAGATTAGTAAGGATGAATCAGATCCACCTTTGAAGATACAGATGCATGAATCTGTACAAGACTGAAAATATGTTGAGTAGTTTGTAAGTGGAAATAATAGAGTAGTGCAGAAATGAGTCCAAAAACACAGCAGGGGTCAGCATTTAACACTTCCTGGTTCCCAACACACCCACTGGAGATTTTTATTTTAGAATGCATCTGATGTTGCCAGCTTTGGAATCTTAAACTACTGTTGTGTGTTTAAGGACAACATTAATGGCCAGGGACCCTATGGCAAGCATTACTGATTGTTAATCAATACATCATAAACTATTGCCACAGCCATGAGGACCAACTTGATCAGGTCACTCGATGAAGACAATAAGTTACAATAAGATTCTATACACTGAAAATACTGTAGCTGCTTCAAATGGCCCTTTTCCACTAGCACGCCTTGGCCTTACTCTACTCAGCCCTACTCGATTTGCAGCATGTTTCCACTAGCCTGGTACGTCCCAAAACAAGCTAGTTTTAGTACCTACTACGCTCTGGTTCCAAGCGAGCAGAGTCGATACTAAAAGATGATGTTACTGACTGCCGGCTACTGATTGGTCAGACAATGTCGTCAACGATGAGTCATGAGCGTGACAACCTAGCATGCTAGCGGTAGCTACCATTAGCTTACCCTCATATGTCTTTTCTTTGCAGCTCGATTGCTCTCGTCCTCGGCTTCAGTCTGTTGTATAGCTTCCAAAACTCTCTTGTGCTTCTCAAGTGGTATTTCTTCTTACCACCTGCAGCCTTCTTCTGCTGTCCTTTTTTACTCTGTTCATGACAAAAAGCCACAAATTGCTGTGTCGCACTAAAAATGATGTCACCGCAGTGCCACTCAGCTGTTTACAGCGACACTGCACTCTGTTGGGCAGGTGACTGGGGCTAATGGAAATGCAGCACAAGGCAAGTAGAGTAGAGTTGGGTAGAGTAGAGTACAGTGGGGCTAATGGAAAAGGGCCATAAGTTGAACCACCATGTTCTAGTTTCACAGTAGCTTAAAGCTATGGTCTACGATTTGGAAGCTTGGTACATCTTAATAACACCATTTATAAGGCCGTTATGGTCCTATGGTCCGATCTACGCAATATAAAGACCAAAAAGAATGAAAAAAATCCATTCAGTATATCCACTGCAAGGCAGCAAAATAGTTGACCAATCCTAACCGCCGGGAACGGCGGTTCGGATTGGTCCATGAGTCCATCCAATCCCTGTCTCCCCTGCTCCGCACCGTCTCGCCCATGGTCCCGCCTCCTCCCCACTACCTCTTTCATGTACTGGTGATCAGCGAGCAGCACAGCTACTGAAGCATCATGGAGCCGGGAGGCTGCTTCTGTTACCCTCCACATCAAAGAGAAGGAAACGTAAAAGTTTCGAGGAAAAGGCTGAAGAAGGGAAGGAATATGAGCAATGCAGGTCCCAACGGAGACTCAACATTGGAGAATCGTACGGTGGAAAAAGCTGCAGAATGATTTGGGATTGTTGAACACTGCGCCAGCTGCCAGCTACCAAACAGCCAGCCGCAGCACGGGCCACCGGCTGGCAAACGACTCCAGCACTGGCCGCAGCACTGGGCGCCGGCTGGTGAATGGCCGCAGCAACGGCCGTTCCGCCCCTGGTTGAACAGGTAATAGCTTTGTTTACTACAGTGGGAGATGTCTGCTGAATAACTCTGGTTAGTCTGTGCCTATACTGGCTCATGACTGAACGTTGTTGGTCGGAGTGGGTAGGCTCTGCCAATAGATTTTAGCATAAATTAGCCACGCATTGTTAGCATTGTAAACTAAGCTGGTGAGTACACGCCGAGAAAGATAAGTCCTGGCCCAAAATTGGCTCTGCTCTGGCGACGCCAGACCCACTTCGTCACCGGTCCAATTGAAATGGCTACTGCTGTGCGTTACAAGGGGGATGACTGTCGTGTTTGTTACTTTCAGTTGAGCTGAGTTGTTTTTGGTTGTTGGTGCTGTAGATATTTTATGCCAGCCAGCTTCTTGCTCTATCAGAGGGGGCGTGTTGTTAGGAGGCGACACGAGCTGGGGGGCGAGATCTTGGAACACTGAGGGGAGGAGTGAGTGAAGGGGGGGCAGGCTGCGTTTTTCAAATCTGTCTCAACAGCCAAACTGGTTTTCAGATCGTAGACCCTAGCTTTAACATTAGTTATTCACTCTTTTTTCAAATTGTGAAAAGAAGTTTTTATTACCAGCAATAATCCAAAACACAGTAAAAAGAACTAGGATTTAAGTGAACTTGCAGGGGGAAACCAGCAGGAAGCCAACTTCCATGTTGGCCTACATAAATACATCCTCCTGCACCACTCTACAATGGCTGGACAGACTTGGTACTTTCATCCTGAGCCCCATGTGGACTATTTCACATATCATGGGATGTATTTACGGTTCTGGTCAAAATCCCATAGACGGTGATTGGGAAATGCACACTCTTTCAAGAAGATGATTTCGAGAGGCATTTAACAAACTGTCACACTCCTAAAGCCAGTTGAAGGATGGGAATTGTATAGGAGTTGACCTCATAGGTTGTCAGTGGCACAAACATCAAACACACGACATTTGTGTGCAGTAAGCATCTTTTGTCTAAAAATATAAATACAATTTTGATGTCCTCTGCTCCTTGTCTGCTATGATTTTTTAAGTCATTGTCATTTCTGCAGATTTCCACTGATGAGTACATGATATCCTTCATTTGCAAAGCCAAACCTTTTGCCAAACCTTTAAACAAACATACACTAGCAAAAACATAACCTCTTTAATTGAGGTAATGATACAGATTCCTTGAAAGAGTTGTTATCGATTCCCATCCCTGAGCCAGTCAGTGG
Source organism: Scarus forsteni (assembly GCA_036419115.1). Lineage (NCBI taxonomy): Eukaryota > Metazoa > Chordata > Actinopteri > Labriformes > Labridae > Scarus > Scarus forsteni. Next base: position 20,853,892 of record JAZDUH010000443.1, read on the forward strand.
CTTAAAGTAACTTCTTACTTTCAGCTGGACTAATCATGCCTGTAACTAAAGCCTTTATTACCTCAAATGCTGCTGATTGGCTAGGAAATTTTCTGACTTTGAACAAATACACAGCCTGAAGCTTTGCAGTATTAACATGCCTGATGACCGGCAAGGAATCTATCAAAACCTGCACAAATTGGAGCCAGAACCTGACCCACTACCCACAGTTTTTCCAGCGTCATACAGTACCTGCACCTGCCCAGACCAGCTATATTAGACCCATGACCCAACCACTGACCTATCATTAAATGCAGATGATGTCCACGATCAGGGCAGTATTGTACATTCCCACATGCTGTGCACACACAGGGAGCCACAATCACTGATATGCTGCACTATTCCTCCCAGCATCACTGATTCTTGCCTGAGCTAACGGAGGGGAGAACGGAGAATGTCTGAAAAGCTGAAATGTTTCCACTTTAGTCTAAGTGTCAAAAAGATAGATTTAGACCTTTCCTGAGCTTACAACATGGTTTTATCCAACACAATATCCTGCTTTGCACCAGAGCTTGGCAGCTATAAGTTTCAAAAATAAATTTGTTCTGTGTTTACAACCCGTTTACATTCCCAGCAAACTGCAAAGGTGCAAACTGACTACCATGATACTGAGAGGCTGAGAGACACACAGTCATCTATCAGCAGCACAAGCAGCACAGGGACTTCAAAAAAGAGATACACTGTGAGCTGTTCAAATGTTAAAAGTACAGCAAATGCTATAAGTCTCTGATCTCCTTTCTTTATTATCTTCTCTTGTACTCTCACCTGCTACCTGCCCACATTGTGTTTACTCTCACATGTGCCCACACCTCCAACTTTGGTTCATTCACTTTTTACTTACTTTTGCTGTACAAGATCTACAAATGCATATGTGCATCCAAATGTAGTTCACAGATCAAAGGAATAAATATTACTTTTGCAACAATTCAACACCTGGCTGCTTTGAAACACACTAGAAAACTTTGGAAAACAGTCAACTAACCCTACAAAGTATTTCATAGAATCGACAGGCATAAAATTGACAATCAAATGTGTGCCTATGTCTGTGTTAATATTGGCCCCCAATGGCATTATTTTTCTTCATCTAAATCCATCATCTGGTTTACAGTCACATGCAAATGACATCTGAAATTCCCATTACTGTCTCTCAGAACCTGTCCCTGCAAGCACAGCACTTTAAAGAGCCCATTTTCTGCTTTTTTGAGATTTATATGCCCTTTAGTGTGTTGAACATATCTTCTCTGCACATTTTTTATGAACAAGTCAAAAAGCCTGCAGTATTAGGACTTCTTCATCTTCCTTGTCCCCAAAGCAGACCTTCCAGTGTGATGTCATATCGTCATTTTGTCGTCAGTTTAGGCCTATTTGCTTGTGGCAGCAAGCCCAGTGCAAAGCAGAAACAATACAATGAATGTAGTTGTTGACAATAAGGCTGAACAGACCTATTAAATGGAAATGACCTGTCAACCAATTAGAGTGGACTGGGCCCTTAAAGGGACAGGCAATCTAACAGAGCACAGCTGAATCAGGGGAACTAAGAATATGAAAACTAGAGTTTTTTTTCAAACAGTGGCAATAAATATTTATCAACCAGATTTAAGGTAAATATCGCCTCTTTCAGCAATTGGACTGTTAATCAATATGTAATATTTGTAGTGTTAAACTTATTTTACCTATTAGGCACTTTTAGTAGAAGTGCTGCATGTGGGCTTTAAAGAAAATTGAAAATGAAATCACAAAGTAAGACCCAAACTGTGAAAGAGCATCACATTTAAGATGCGTCTAAAGAAAACAGTGATGGCAGATGTTCATGTTCAAGCATGTTCACTGTCCTGATCAAGAATACCCTAGTAAGCTAATTACCACAAAATACAAGGCAGTCAGGAAGGTCAGTTTTACAGAAAGGAGATCATTTTCACAGTATTAGACAACTGTTCTTATTTTAACTTAGGTATAAGAAAAACCAGTGGGTAGAGAATTGCATTGTATTTAGATGTTTAAGGCTGACTAAGTGTTGGACGAACCGCCCAAATGACAGACTTTTTTTAATGAGTCAAGAGGGTCATTTTGTAAGTCACTAGAACAACCTGTCCTGCCTTTTATGTAAAAGGACTTTGTGAAAATGCACATTTTCAGATAAATGTCTCTCCTCTGAGAGCCTGAGAGCAGAAAATGCTTTCTTTCTTTGAGGGCGGAATTAATTATTCTTGGATGTTCTCCAACTTTGCATGCATACAGACAACACAAGGTTGTTCTGGGGGATGCAACATTAAAAACCCGAGTTGGCAGTCTTCTTCTGTCCTCAAGCTATAATGGCGTGATGAAACAGCAGCCAATGCCAAACAGGGAGATGGTTACTTCATAATTTAATATCCTCCAGGAAGTATCTATATTGAACTGCTGTCCAAATAATGGATGTCATATGAGATTTGGATAAGGTGTTCCAAGATGGTGTCCCATTCATAGCCTTGGATATCGCTGTCAAGAGCCATAATGCATTCACATTAGCATCTCTCTCAGGCCGACTGCCAGCAGGAATGAATAACACAAAAAAAATATGTTCATACAGCTCCAGGTTGATGAGAGAGCCACCTGCAGCATTATTTAAGCATATGCGAATCACATTTTTTCCATTATATTCCACAGATGTTTGTTTTATTGTTACTATAAGACAAAACAGCTGCAATTGATCTGTGGTCTTTATGATTAAATTGTTGCAAGGTCGGGCACTGCTGTGCTAATTTTGTCAAAGTTCAGAATAAAATAAACCTGACTGTTCAATTACTTCTCAGGTATTTCTAATCCCATAGATCACACAGAACAACGTGAGCAGACTTCTCAGGAGTTTTGAGTTTGTTTCTTTTTATGTTTAAATTATCTGAGTCATTGGGTATGTAAAAAAGTGACTGGAGTTACAGTTGGCTTATGAATGGTAGTTTGATGGCTTTGTTAACCATCAAAAATTATTGGCATGTACATTTATTAGAAAGACCTTCAGTTTCAGAGTTTTGTTTCAAAGAAGCACAAACTGTATAATTTAGTGTCTATTGGGCTTTCAGACTGCCCATAGCTCCAATGATTAAACTGAACAATACCTTACCTCTCTGCAGTAGATGTGTAACTCTGTATAAACCTCCTACTTTTAGGTGTAGTAACATCAAATATGACCTTCAAGTTACTTAACACTACACCCAAAAGTATGACAAGCAACTTCCCATTTGTCAGATTTTCAGTCACTGTGAGAGCAAAGCTTTCAAAGCTAAATATGCTTTAGCTGATTTAAGAAGTAGAAATTGACAGCACTGTGAGGAGTTTTATCTGCTCATAAAACAGTAAAATCAATAGTGGGGCCTCAATACAACTTAAAATGCAAAACGGACAATGGAAAAGCTGACTGATGTTAAACTTGTTTTAAAAGCTCATGTCATTGAAATACCAGGTATCTCTTCTAAACCTGGAGATGTTGTTGTTCTGACCAATAAAAGCAGGACTTTTTTGCTCAGACATAGCTCCACTAAGCTGGGCAGTAAACTAGTGTCAACAATCAATTTTAATTGTGTCACATGATAAGGAATTCCACATAACAGTCATCACCAGTTTCATAAATGTTGTGTCGTTTTGCACTGGGAAGGCTAAACAGACATGCCACAACTTCCTGAAAACTTCAGCCACCATTCACGGTGAAGAGATAAAAGCAGCATAATAAAGTGATTTGTTTGACAGGAGGCTCAGTTTGAGTCCAGTCTTTAGCATGCAAGGCAAGAACACACACAAGCCCTTCGTACAGTGAACTTGTGCAAATGAGCCACAAAAAAAGCTCATTATGCCATGAGATATTGAGGCCATGAGGATGCAACCACTGTGTCAATTCACAGTTAGATACAGCTTTTAGAGAGCATGTTTGACACAGAGCATGTTTCTCATAAACAAACAGGCAAAAACACAAACACAGCATTGCGCTCCCCTGGCCCCATATGCTCCCTCTTTCCCTTCTATTTTCCTTCTGATTCCTGTGGAGGTGGAAAAATGTTGACAAAAAATGCATTATATGTCTGTCTGCAAACTGCAAAAGGAAAAAGACTGAAGGAATAAAAGAAGTATAATGTAATATCATGGCCATACAGTCCAGCCCCCATGTGGAGTAGATGTTTTTTAGCATCACTGTTAAAGCCTGAGATAGGTTTTCTGTTAACACCACAAACAAGGATGGTTGCCACCCGTCACCAGTAGGATCAGTTTAGAGGCAGAGGAAAAATTAGAGTCACTACAGCAGCATGAACAAAAATAGCATTAAGTTTTCAAGACAAACTGATTATTCAAGACCACAACCATTAACATTCAACTTATGTGAGACTGCATAGACATAAACATGACTGTTAATTCAGCTGATGACAGACAAGTTCTCTTTTAGAAGCTGGCGAGAAAGGGAATAAATTTGGCGTATTTATTCAACAAATGACTGTAAATTGGTTTGGCTTGAGTTATACTCAAGCTCACACCATGGTCTACCTTGTCCATGGGTGTGTTGGTGTTAGCTTAGTTTCTTTGACAGGATTTTCTTATAAATAAACAACTCATTAGTTGATTGGTGCTTAAAGCATATCACAATGAAGCACTGGAGGGTAAAGCTGTGTTTTTGCCTCAGCTTTAACTAAAACATCTATCAGCACAACTGTTCGGTTGACATTGTTTGCACTAATTTGACAACATCATAGAAACCCTTAGGAGGTTGCAAGGAGGAAATATCAAAGAAACTGAGTGTAGGCAATGCTGGTGAGGAGGCCTGAACATTGGTCAGCAGCTGCTGACAAATAGGGATGTCCCGATCCGATATTGATATCGGATATCGGTCAAAAAAACAAATATCGCATTATATCGGCCTGCATCCTAAATCTCCGATATCAGCACTCCGTTACAAGCAGTCCATTCTAATATATTTATTTTTTATTTTATTCAGTCGTAGAATATGCTTATGTTTAAGTTCAACACAGTGGTTATTTTGCAATTGGTGAAATATGTTTTTGTTTGATTTATTGAGGTCACTTTTCAGGGTCTTCTAATATTTTTTATTCATGTTGTTTTAATTGTAGTATATTCTTATGTTTAAAATGGTTTTTTTTTCTCTAAAACATCTATCAGCACAACTGTTCTCTGTTTGAGTAATCTGACACTTTTTTCTTACAGTCCATACTGACAACATAGGTAATAAAAGTCTTATGAGCTGCTGATAGGTTGCAAGGAGGAAATATCAAAGAAACTGAGTGTAGGCAATGCTGGTGAGGAGGCCTGAACATTGGTCAGCAGCTGCTAACAAATACTTGATGATGATAGTGATTTTTTTTGTCACTTTATTCTCAGAACTATTGCCATGTTTCTGTTTACCTCTAACACAGCATGTGCCCTCTAATGGTTTCCTCCAGTAACACCTGTCACATATAGGCAAGTACATAAACAAAAAACATGACGCAAACATGAAGGGAAGGAAAAACTGCAAAAGTTTCTTCAGCTTAAAAGCTGGGACTTTAAAACAAGAAGTAAGTTATAGGAAGAAAGCAGAGTTGACAGCGTATAAGTCACAACTCATCTTTTTCTGTGGTTGTTTAGGTTGAGTCCCTGGCTGCAGATTTTACATAGTGTGTTTAAGTACGGTTCCATGGCATTTATATTATCATTAATGCTTAATATTTCTGCTGCAAACTAGGAGTCAGATGGACTTTTACACAGGCTTATCATTTTTTTTCCACTACCAACCACTCTGTCTACAGGAGTGGCCGTAATGATGACGATCAAGCGTTTTTCAGAAGAGCTTCATATAGGCTCTCTGTAGGCTGCGTTTCTAAAGTATGGTATTGTTAGAGGTGCTATCATACTTCACCACTGCAGTCCACAATGTGTCAAGCCTGATGCTTGATCATAATGACTGTCAGGGTGTGATGGCCTTCTTTCTGAAGCACACTGTTAAGAATAGCAGCTGAAAATAAAATGTTTCATTTCCCCTCAAAGGGCACCATCGATTACAGCAGAAGCAGGTACAACAAGAAAATTATAGGATAGACACAATTATATTTCTCTTTTTGCCAGTGTGGCTCTTTCTTTCCACTGTGAGTCATGATGGTGTTTCCTAATGAGGTTTGGCTATTTAGAAACCTCACATTTCCCCTGCAAATTACAGCGAGCTAAAATTAAACCTCTGCTTCGTCAGCCCCATTTTCAGACATTCAGGGGGATAAATTATTGAGCTTGCTGCTTACGCCATTTCATGTGTTATTTATGATCTAATAAGAAGACCTTATTAGTGTTCCACTGACCGCAGACTTAAATTACCTGCAGATTTGTTAACATGTTTAAAACAAATTTTACAAACTGGATGCTACATTTTGTACAAGTGGGTGTTATAGCCTCCTTAAGCAAAACTAAGAGAAGGCAGGCAGGTATGACAGATAAAAGCTTTCACACCATGTGCTCAAAATAGCTGACCCCAGAAGTGTGTATGCTTATACAGTCTTTCAGTATCTTCGAAGGATGACTCCTATTTTTCACTTGGGCAGCTGTAGAGAGACATAGGACAGAAAAGGAAGGAGTGCCATTTGTTAATTTCCTTCATATCAGCACACACAGTGAATCTGGAGGGAAAATGTCTATTAACTGTTTTACAACAAACAGTGGAGGTAAAGGTAAAACAGGATGATTTAAACTAAAGTACATAAAAGATAGAGTTAAGTAATAGTCTAGGAAAAACTAGCTAACAAAACAAAAGTGTGAAATGCTTGATAGAACTAGGTTCAGTTTACTTTTGATGTGTTCACTGAGCTATATGAGAGTTCTTTAAAGTGGCGTAAAGACGGCAACAAACCAAATGTGACTTTGCCACCTGGGCAAGTACTCTCCATGTAAGCTGAATGTACAGCCGTGATGGGGCGAGGTTAACCCTCACGGGATGTGACAGGGATGTGACAGACACGCTCTCGGCGTCCGCATCACCTGTTGCTTGGTAGCCAAAGTTAAAACGTTTGAACTCTTCAAGCGATGTCTCGTGTGGCATCATCCAATCACATTTTCTTGTTAAATGGCCTTGTTAACAAAGACTTAAATTAAATTCAGATGGGGTAAAGGAGTAAATATAGGGGGAAATAAGCACCACAGCTCAGAGCAAGTTTTACAAAACTATTGGGTGTTTCCGTCGAGGGATACTTAAAGAGATCATATCCTGGTGTGTTTGACCATTAAGGCTGTCACTTTTCGTAAAAATCAAACTCAAAACGGTTTTCGAATATGCACCCAAATAATCAAAGATAGCTGATTACCCCCCCCCCAAGTAAGGGACAGAGACTCTTTTATCTGCGCCTTCACTAATGAAACTAAAGAAAGAAAAAAAAACAGTCACACGGGGTTAAACTCTTGACGAAGCACCATTGCACTCGGCCTTATAGCTTGGATGAAAAGCTGACGGCTGAGCCCGCAAATTTGATGTGGAGGACGAGTGACTAATCTGAATTTCACATAACATACAGACTGGTCTTTCATTTTAAGTTTGCCATCAACGGTGTAGAACCAAAAATACTTCCACACAGCTCTCCTCAGATAATTCAGAGCTGTTAATGTCAGCTCGGAGTGGAAACTCTTTGTTTACTAAGATCAAGAGAGCAGTGGATGTGTCTGAGGGTCAAGCTGCACTTAGAGCGCCCTCTGTTGGACAGGACAGTCCACTGCTCCAGGTACCTGGATGTGCCGCTACACTCAATATTTTATATTAGAATATTTATTTACTATTTGGATACAGATATTTATTCCCATATTCAAACAGTTATTCAAATATCAAATATAAAGTGACAGCCCTATTGACCGTTCACATTATGTCTTGAGGGTTTGTTAAGCAAAGATTTGATTCAAGCTGACTAAATAAATGAAAAATGTAGTTTCAAGGATCAGATGCCATTCTTTTTCCCTCCCCTTTGGGAACGGGGAAGCAATGATAATTAGCTCTGCACTGATTGGCTGTTCAAACAATGCCTGATGGGACCTTAGAGCAGACTTTCAAATGGTCATGGCATCAGCCAGTGATGAGCAAAAGACACACAAGTACGTGGAGGCTGGAATAAACCACAGGAAGTCAAAAAATAGCGTTGAAGGGGCAAAATCTTTAAAGATGCATTGACCTGAGAATTTGGTAAAGGGGTCATTGATCTTTGAATATAGTAAGAGCTGTTTACCAACACTGACTTTAACACACACCTATGAAGTTGCTGATGTAGACATGATGATGACACACTAACCAACAAATAATGTACAACAATTAGTACAGCACACTCGAACTAAATGTTCAACATTATCCAGAGCCTGAGTTACACCAGTCCAGTGTGTGCTCTGCCCCATGTTTTTTAAAATATGATTTTTTTAATCATGAATTAAGGACAAAAACTTTGCAAGGCTCATCTTCTCCAAAGTATTTTTCTGCCACATGAGAAATTAAAATGGGGCTCAGTGAAGACTTCCATCACTACTTTCCCAGTCTAATTTTAGTTTTGCTGATTAAATCATTCCCTCTGCTCTCTGTTTAACTTCTCACAAAGCAGACAGTTCAGCTCTCTAACTCCTGATTACATCATTTTTGAAACTCCTGCCTGGTCGTCCAGTTTTTATTATCAAGGAGGGAAAAAGAGTCAGGGGTCAATAGAAAATGTGTTGAGGGAACTAATTGGAGTGTGTGTGCATGTGTGTGTTGGCAGTCGGCACAATCTGGAGGTCAGGAGGGAAAATAATTGAGGTGATAGGAGAGGTGACGGCAGGCTGGGTCTTATTCTGGGTTCTGTCACTGAGCAGATTGTTTGTTTCAACCAAGAGATTTTTTACTATAATAGACTGCTGGTTAACACACTTGGACAAAGTTCTACAGAGGACTTACAATAACAAAAGAAACTAACTTTGACCCAGGCTTATTAAAGGGCAGGGACCTCAACCATTTTATGCTTGTCCTTGAAAATGCAAGCTGCACTAGCAGTGCCTTCTGATTTTGCCTGTAATATGCAAACATTTGCAAAATCTGTAGTATGTCAAGAATACCTATGTCTTACTTCTTTAGGGGAAAAAAAGCAGTATGCATCGGACCAGTTTACCTCGCATTAAGCAAAACAGCAACAAATCAAGGGTCAAAATGGTGGAAAGCCACGGCGTAAATCTATGGAAACTGCCTTGGCAATAATAACACTGACTCTGGTACATTTATACGACCAAAAACATATCAAATAATTACACTTTTCAATCTGTTAATGGAGGTTAACTGACAGGTAATACACAGTGTATATATATTTTTTTCACTTGAGGAAATAAATGATTTTAATAAGGAATGAAACAATCTTCAATAAAATGCTAAACCGAGCGTCAGAACAAGTATTGCCAAGTACGAATTTTTGATTTTGCAAATGTCATCATAGATACAATACAATCCATATACAAGCATAGACTAATCCATCTAATGTAAATAGATTCACCCTTAATCTTATTCTACTTTGCAATATGAGAGGTTAATTTAAAGAGATTTTCCCATATTTGCAAACCCCCTCAAAAAATTAAAAACAGTTTAGCTCATCATTATGATCATGAAATCTCACTAGTCCTGTGCCAAGGTGCCTTTTTTCTGAATTGCAGTAAACAAAGTGTACGTGTTCAAAGTTGGGTCTGAAAAAAGGAAATTGTTCCAAAACTTTTTAAGCTGCAAGTGTGCAGACACATGATGGCTGCCACATGTCCCCTGGGTCGGTTCAGTACATTGGATGTACAGCTGTCAGGGTTCAGAGGCACTAAGTCAGTTTGAGTAATTAGTTTTAATCTTCTTTTATAAAAATCAATCCTCAAGTATACTAAGAGTTAGGGCTGAAAGATATATCATTATCGTATCTATATCCAGGTATGAACATTTAAGATATTAATATCGAAAAAGCAATGATATAGATAATATAGATTCCCCCTGCGCTCGCCCTGCATGTACAGGTCTGTAAGTCACAACAAACTTCATTTTTACGATTGCCCTTGAATGCACCACTTGGTTTTCATCAAACCTGTAGTCATATTGTATCGTATCAATATCAAGATATCTGACATGAATATCGACATATAAAATTTTGTCCATATCAATCAGCCCTTCAAGGAGTTAATTTTCTCCTCAATTTACAAAAGAAAGGGAGAGGTTGGGGATTAAAATGGCTTTTCTCAAAAACAGCCCCTTGCTGTCACTGTGAAATTTGTCTGAAACCATAGAGAATGGAACAGCAGGTCCCCCACAGCAAGCAGGTCAGAAGTGACCCAAACCAAAAAATGTGATCAAAAAACTCAGCTGCTTATTGAACTGCTGGCTAAGGAGGATGTTGTATTGCTAGTTGACACACTATCAAACTCGTAAACTTTGAAATGATTGACAAAAAACAATCAACATTGAAACATGCTTGATACAATGGAAAAACAATAGTTCTATGCACACAATATGGTTACCTTTCATTTTAGCTTTTCAAAATCACAAATGACAGCTCCACAGTGTCCAATTGTACAAAACACATACAGCAGTTGTGTGTTGAAAGTGTCTATTAAATGAAGTGCAGTTTAGACAGTTTGCTGGAGGCTTCCTTCAATTTAAGATAATTTGTGATTTTGCTGTAATTGGATAAGGTCAAAAATATAAAATTTATAATTTTGTTAAATGGAGGAGCTAGGAAAAAATTATAACCTTTCCAAATGACTGTGATGTCTCTACATCTGCCATTTCTATTAACCTTCTCCAAACTATTTCACCTCTGTCTCTCATCATGAATCCTTTCAAGGAACGCTTTCCTTCAAAGTTTGGTTCCTGTACTTACAACTTGCCTAAAACCATAAAAATTGGGGCACTGTGACTGTGACCTGTACTGTGTTTGAGCAGATAAGAGATCAGCGAGCAGAAAATCGACTGTTTCCTAACCTATGAATATCCTGCAGACATCATTTATCTCACAAGCAGCAGCTCATGGTGTATCTAAGCATGTCTAATGCACAAAGTTGTAAATTCTCTTCAAGCCACTCTGCTCTGCTGCCAGACACACTCTTTACAATCACCAGATGGTTTAGATTAAGGAGGAAACACAATAAAACACTTTACACACACTTGGCTGATGGCTTCCTGCAAGGTGAGTGTGAAAGAGAGTGTATGTATGTGCATGTTTGACTTTACTGTAACACTCCAGTTCAGGAGTGCATACAGGTGAGTGTTTGAGTGTGTGTCTGTCTGTGTTCGAGTTTACTATAACCTCAAGTACGAGAGCGCACAGGTAAGTGTGGTGGTGTTAGGAAAGATGCAGGGTCAAGATGAACAAGAGTTCTGAGAGAGGGATAAAAAAAGAGTAGAGATGGTGGGACGGACTTTGTCCCTGTGGGTTGAAAGCATGAAATTATCCTTTATAAAAGGTAAACCTTTGGAGTGCTGGGTTTGACCCCCCTTTCCCTTAAGAACTGCCTCACTTTTCCATGGCATAGTCCCATCAAAGTACTGGAAACATTTCTCAAAGACTTTTGGTTCAATACTAGCTCAGGGAAGGGGGGGGATACACTTTAGCAGTGATCATCAACTGGCAGCTTAGGGACCACATCAGTCCTTCCACAGCTCCCATCTGGCCCAGAATTCAATCAAATTCAGGAACTCTGTTGTAGAAATGTGTTTATGAGAATATCTTTGTATTATAACATCCCAATAACTATGGACGCAAACCCCGGATGAACTGCAACTCAAACAGTTTTATCAGGAATACCTTCAAATCTGATCTTACACCCGTCAGCCATTGTGAGCCACTATTTCACAAGAACTAGGAAATTGGGAGTCTAAACCAGAGATGAAAAACATGACAATCTTATGAAAGCAGAAGGCAAAATATCTTATTACCTCACATGGCTGCCATTAATAGCCTATGTGTGTTATGGACTAATCTTTTTTAGGCTAAATACACAGAATTAAAATAAAAGCAAATATTTAACTTACAGCTTCATGTTTATGGTGGAATTTAGGCACACCCAGGGAATGTGGGGGATTCCCAGTGGCTAGAAGGTGGCTGGTATTTAGCTGGAACTCAGCATGCAATTGATTGGAAGGGGAAATTGAAGTGGCTACATGTATGTTAGTTGGACCTAAATATTTATATAATCTTATGTTGTAAAAATTCTGGCCCCTATAAGATTTGTCCAGCAAAAACTGGTCCTTATGAAAATGTTTGATTTACAGCAACTATTAATTAATATTTTTGATGTATCAATTCACAACATTTAATGAGGCTTCAGGTTAGGAGAAAATAAGACCAGTTACTCATTAAGCCAAGACGATGAGGCAGGTCAAATGCTCATTGTGCTGGAAAGTAAAAATTCATGGCTGCACATGAAAGAGAGATAAAGGAATGCAGCATCAGCTTACAAATCTATTTAGTGGACTTCTGGTGACAGATGGTGGCACACAAGAGTAAAACAGTGGGCATAAAGCTCACCGTGTGTACTACTCAGGGGCAGTAAAAGCCTTCAGTTCTAAAGCTAATACTAGTGATAACTTAGCAGGATGCATTTAACCAAAGATCTGTTACCTGTTGCACTATGTGTTAGTTGTCTCTCAAGTAATGGTCTACACTGTCTACACTGAAGCCCACACACTGAAAAATAATAACTTTAAAGATTTGAATATATATATATATATATATATATATATATATATATATATATATATATATATATATATATATATATATATATATATATATATATATATATATACACATATATATATATATATATAAAGTGAGAGAGAGAGAGAGACCTGATCAAAATCTTAAGACCATGTTGAAAAATTGCTAGAATATGCATTTACACATTTGGATTTTAAGGTTTTAAGTAGAGCTATAATATGCAAAAGTAATAAGGGGGAGTGTGACATAAAGCACTTTGAAAAAGTAATTTATTGAATACAATAAGTTGACTGAAATAGGCTGTTTATCAGCTGATCAAAAGTTTAAGACCATCGCTCAAAAATTACAAAAAACAAGAACAAAAAAATTCTCAGTAGAACTCAGTAATGAGTAGCGCCACCGTTCTTGATAATCACTTCAAAAATTCATTTGGGCATGCTTGATTCGAGTGTTTCCAGGAAGCTTTTGGGAACATTGCTCCAAGTTTTGAAGATGGCTTCACGAGGGGCATCAACTGTCTGAACTGACGGCCATTTTTATAAACTTCCCTTGCCATCCATCCCCAAATGTTCTCTATTGGATTTAAATCAGGGGAACATGCAGGACGGTCCAAAAGAGTGTTGTTATTCTCCCTGAAGAAGTCCTTGGTCAAGCGAGCATTGTGAACTGCAGCGTTGTCCTGTTGAAAAATCCAGCTGTTACCACACAGATGAGGGCCCTCAGTCATGAGGGATGCCCACTGCAACATCTGCACGTAACCAGACGCCGTTTGACGACCCTGCACCACCTGAAACTCCAGTGTTCCAGTGAATGAAAAAGCAGCCCAGGTCATGATGGACCCCCCCTCCACTGAGCCGGGTAGAAAACATCTCAGGTGGGATCTCCTTGTCATGCCAGTAACGTTGAAGCCATCTGGACCATCAAGATTACATTTTTTCTCATCAGAGAATAAAACTTTTTTCCACCTTTCAATGTCCCATGTTTGACGCTCCCTGGCAAAGTCTAAGCGGGCAGTTTTGTGGCGTTAAAGGAGACGAGGTCTTTGAATTCGTTTTTTGTTTCTGAAACCCTTTTCCCGCAGATGCCGTCTGATGGTTATTGCGCTGCAGTCGGCACCAGTAAGGGCCTTAATTTGGGTCCAGGACCGCCCCGTGTCTTGACGGACAGCCAATCGGATCCTCCGGCTCAGCGCAAGTGTGATTTTTTTGGGTCTACCACTTGACTTTTTGTGCTATAGTGCTCAGGATCTTTAAAAAAAAATTAGAATGACTGTCCTACTGGGTCCAACCTCAGCAGCAATGGCACGCTGCGAGGGGCCTTGCTTATGCAGCTCAACGATCCGACCACATTCAAGAAGAGAAAGGTTCTCAGCTTTACCCATCAGGAGGGCATGACCGTGTGAATGCCTGACAGAAAATGAACATTTTGAGCAGATTTTGGCTTTAATAGCCTGTGGTCTTAAACTTTTGATCAGCTGATAAACAGCCTATTTCAATTCACTTGTTCTCAATAAATTACTTTTTCAAAGTGCCTTTTGTCACACTCCCCCTTCTTGCTTCCGCAAAATGTAGCTCTCCTTAAAACCTCATTAAGATCCAAATGTGCAAAAGGTAAATTCTAGCAATTTTTCAACTGGTCCTAAGATTTTGATCAGGACTGTATATATTTATATGTATGATATGACATCAACTAAAGCCAACTTGTGGTCATCATTCCTATGTTTGGAATCTAAGCAACTTTCTTAAGAAAAAGGAACAGGGAAAATAACATTTTAATGAGAATTGGTGAGAAACTCATGAAAACCGGGAGGCTTTCAATGCTTGATATTGATGACAAACACCAAATTTTATGCATAATTTAGAAACTGTGTGGGTGTCCTTACAGAGAAAAAGGTTTGAGATGGAGCACTGCAGCAAACCAAATGTGATTGATAGTTTTGATTTCTTTTCACAAAAGAAAATGTGTTTAAAGCAGCTCCAACAATTTTAATCTCTGAGAATTTGCATAACTTGCTATCTTTGTTAGCCAAAAGGGCAACTCCTCGGAATCTATTGACTTAGAGTAAACAGCTCAAAGATGCTCCTCTTTCAAATTTTTGTCTTTTGCTCCACTTCATGATCACATTTTTTTCCGTTCCTGCAGCCCACTCATCTAATGTTAAGCCAGGATAGTTGAGATCATGGTTAAAAGAGCATTCATGTCAACTGCAGAAGGAGAGAAAAATAAAACTTTAAAAGCATTACGGGCGCATGAATTATTATTTTGTTTAACCTAATGGCGATTTCATTTACTGCCTTTTACTGCCTCTATGTATAACCCATTATTTAATTTTAAATGATAGTAAAAAAGCATAAGTAAAGCATACACAACAGGTCTTTGGTTGATGGATCTGTCACTAACTTTAGTTCTTACTTTAGTCCACTTGTCTCCTCTTACCTCCCTTCCTTTGCCCTCACCCAACACAGCATCGTGTGGATTTGCTGTTCATCATGAGACTGGGATCCACATTCAAGATTTCCTGCTGCTTAACAGGTTTTTCTTGCCGCCATGATGGAGGGATTCATGATTGGCTCTATGGATTCATGTTGGGTGTTGTATGTATATATTTGTATATATATGTATATGTGTATTTTATATATGTATCTATGTATCTATGCATATATGAGTATCCATAAAATGAAGAGCTTTATCTCAGTTTTAAAGTGGAGATAACCCTTGCTATGAGTTGGCGCTATACAAATAAAGATTTATTGATCGACTGATTGATTGATGTATGTTAACTAAAGGCGTGTGTCTGTGTTTTAAAATCAGTGAGAAATTGACTTATATAACTGTGATTTCAATATCTATTAAAATAATCTGGTTAGGATCTTTGCCATGATCAAGCAGTCCTATAAGCATTATTTTTTAAGTCTTATGTAATGCTCTTACTTTATATCACAAGCTATTAATAGTTATGATTATCATAATGATTTTAGTTATTTATAACTCTTTGCTATGTAAGTAAAATTTGCTTTGAATGCCACAGGCTGCAATAGCTTTTTTTTTTTAAACCACCCCAAATACCAAGGCTGTTGAAGACAAACCAAAAACTGTGACCAAAAAGCTGATGTACATACCAACTGTGGGCTAAGAGTATTTTTGCATCTCTACAATTTAATGACAACTATTAGGCCAAAACTTCATAAATCACTACAGCTATACATTGCTCCAAAAAGGGACACATCTCACCATGAGCTAAATCCCAGATACAAATGGAACCATGACACCCTTAATGAGCTGGTATTGCAACTGAATGAGTACACACAACAGCTTTAAATGCTGGATGCCCAAACTATACTATGGGACTGGGACCCCAAGATCCACTATTGTGTCCTATACTTCACTTAATCTCAATCAACCAATCTTTGTTTGTATAACACTAATTCATAACAAGTCTTATCCCAAGACCCTTTACAATAGAGCAGGCTGAAGACACAATCTTGATTTTATGGATGTACACATATGCATAGGTACATATACATATATAAAATATGCATATAGATATACATATATAAACACATACATCCAACACCCAACATGAAACCAATAGCCAATGAGGAATCCCTCATCATGGCAGCAAGATAAAACCTTCTGTTAATCAGCAGGGAGTCCTGAATGTGGATCCCAGTCTCATGATGAACAACCATCCACACGATGCTGTGCTGAGTGTATGGGCGAAGGAAGGGGTTGGGCGGAGACAAGTGGACTAAAGTACAAACTAAAGCTTGTAATAGATCCATGGGCCAAACATAGACCTGTTGTCATTAGATTTGTCTCTGCTGAATAAATTTATTAGAGGTAAAACCCTTAAGATGCAACATCTTGTTTTCAGGAGGGTCCTCATGTCTATATGACTGTAGTTATAGTTTCTATATAAGTATAATCAATAATAATCAAGAGTAGTAAATCTAATATTTACATTCACAGTGAATAATACATCAGCATCGAAAAAATAATTTAAGAGGGAGGTACTGAGAGGACTGAAAATTTTTTGGTAGTGACAGACTCATGGATGCCCAGACCATAAATGTGTTCCTACCATATTTGTCTCCGTTTAGCAAAAAATCATTAAAGGTAAGCCTCTTGAGATGTGGCATCTCATTTCAAGAAGGACCTCATCTGTACATGGTACTAGAGATACTTTCTATGTTACTTTATCCTCGACTTAGTGCTAACCTTGTTAGCTACTTTGTTCAAAAATATAAATAAAAACTACCACTTCCTTGTGAGGAACCATGTCTGTAGCCTACTGCATCAGGTCTAAGCTCCCTACTGTACACTGTGCGGTATCTCCCTGTAATGTGCAGTGCATGGTCAGGATTACAACAGCGAGAATATTTCCAACCTTAAGCTATCATGTTACACAAATCAAATTACCCAGACAAGCTCCAAACCAAACCAGTTGTGTCATCTTACATCATACGGCCTCTGTGCTGCAATCACAGCTGCAATAATGGATTTATCCCTTTGTTCTTTTTCCACATCAAAAGACATGAACATGGAAGAAACAATGAAGAATCTGCTCTTCAGTCATCTTTCTTTCAGCCCTGATTAAAGGCAGGTGGATGATACTGAAGGTAGGGATGGGACCGAACCGATCCAGTATCGGTATCGGCGTCCGATCCAGGCATAATTCAAGGATCGGAATTTTCCGATCCGTGTGCCACGGGGCGCCCGATCCAACACAACACAAACAAGACATGTGACACCACCCCTCATGTCAAGAAATCCATCCCACAGTTTGCAGCCAGCCAGTGTGTGCGGAGCATAGTGCCCCTGTGAGTGTGACGCCGTCTATTAGCCACCTGAACTAACAGACGAGCGCTAACAACAACATATCTGTTGTGTGGAGTAATGCTGTCAGTTCTCCTCAAAATCAAAGCCGAACAGTTTTCGGATATGCCTCCCGGAATAAGGTACAGAGACTCAATTATCCACCCTTTCGGTAAACACCCTGCCGAAAAGAACACTGTCACACGGGGTTAAACTCTTGACGAAGCTCCGCTGCACTCGGCTGTATAACTTGGATGAAAAGCCGACGGCTGAGCCCGCAAATAAGTGGAGGACGAGTGACTAAACTGTGTTCCACAGAACACACAGTCTGGTCTTTGATTTTAAGTTTCCCATCAACGGTGTAGAACCAAAACTACTTCCACACAGCCCTTCTCAGATGACTTAGAGCCGTTTATTCCGCTCCGTTCGGAGTGGAAACTCTTCACTGAGATCAACAGAGCAGCGGATGTGTCTGAGGGTCAAGCTGCGCTCACAGCGCCCTGACATGCTGCTACACTCAATATTTTACATTCAAATATTTATTTACTATTTGGTTACAGACATTTATCCCCATATTCGATCAGCTATTTGAGTATCACAGTTAAAAATTAATCAAACATCTGAAAAGGCACCACGTGAACGAACACCGTGAATATTTTTGTTTTACTATATTTTATTTTGGGGGTAGAGATGTTTACATTTATTTCATATGTCACTTATGAAAGCTGCTGCACTATACTTAATTTGTGCGCTGTTCAGAAGCTGCAGCCCTTATGGTGTTATTATTTTTTTGGTAGTGTAGATAGTTTAGAACAACAGACACTGTCTTCTTGTTACACATTTTACTATTGTATATCAAAAGTGAGACAACTGATAGAAGACCTGCTACAAGACCCATACTCTGCTGTTCATATCAAGCAGCCCTCGTCTCTATGAAGATTGACTATATCCTTAGTGTTCTGCACTTCATTCAATAAATGTTGCCATTCAATTTAAAGCCCTTACAGTTGTATGTTTTTTTGTTTATCTTCTATGTAAATAACTGTTCTGTGGTTAATTACAGCCTCATAATCAAATTTTGTACATAATTTCAACAATAATGATAATATTAAAATTCCAGTAATAATAGCCCTGGTATCGGAATAGTATCAGTATCGGCCGACACCCAAATTCAGGTATTGGTATCGGATCGGAAGTGAAAAAACCTGAATCGGTGCATCCCTAACTGAAGGGGCACCTATTGGCTCTCCTTTTCTTGTCAAACAGCGGACACAGGGATTCCTCCATCACTCCTTCAGTGGTCAATTTCATGTTGCCCAACCCAGATTTACTTGCCTTTATTTTGGAGCAAAGCTACAAGCAGTCCTTTAAAATGCAAATCTCAATGTGTCCTTTTAGTCCAAACCTTGCTAACATGCCTGGCATGTCGTGCATTTGTAGCAGGCCCTGCTTTAAATGCTGCTCTCTCACAGTCATGGTCAACATCCTCTGTTCGGCTGCTCTTAACCTCGAGTTAATATTCCATGAGGGGAGAATCTCTGAGTCAAGCTGGGTGCTCCCACAGCACCGTATCCTCGCTCAGGTGTAGGAGTCATGATAGAGAATTATTTAAGATGTGAACAGAAAAGACGAGAAGGGAGTGAGCGAGCAAGGGAAGGAAGGAGAGAAGAGGAGCGGTGATAGTACCTCTGCTCTTTGTTGTGCTTTTATTGCCGAGCTGTGGTCAGATATTGCATCATGTGTGTTTTCTCTGGAGTGTAATGATTTTATATTAAGTTTAGCCGATGTCAGAGGAAGGCTGTTCAGCTTTGGCCTAATTTGATGTACTAATATCTGATATAAGTACTGTACAGTCTGTTTAAGGTATTCTTGTGGTTTTATTGACCATGAGTTTATGTATCCAGTGGTGGTTTTGCTAATTTGGAGGCCCCTAGTAGGGACCAATACATGGCCCGTTTCATTTTGTAACAAGCCAGCATTGTTTAACAAATGTGCTGGTCAAGTGCGTCAACAGAGCAGACAAACAAGTACACATTGAATGATGCCAAGCATGCTCAAACAAAACCAGAGCAGAAAACAGTCACAACATGCCATGGGCTGAATAGCTGATTATGCTAAGGCCTGTCACGATAACAAATTTTGCATGACGATAATTGTCAAAAAATTATTGAGGATAAACAAAATTATTGTCTATATAATTTTTTTTTTCATTAATGTAATTACAATATATGTCATAATAAAGTGAGTACACCATATCAAAAGCAAGACACTATATTTTAAAAAAAGAGAAAAAAAAAACAATGAAATGGAAATGGACTCTCTTTTTGGAAAAATTGCATGTAAATAAAAATAATTATACTAATCAAAAACAATAAAAAATAGACCCTGTCTCTGTAAAGATAGAACAAAACTCCAATAAAAACAAACACAAAAATAAAAACAATAAGTAAAAGGGAGTTTATACAGTTCTGAAATTGTTTGTGACATGTCTCCCAGTCAATCTGTACTGTCCGTCTAACGATTGTGACATTGCTGGCTTTTCAGCCATATTGAAGGGCTGCATTTCTTTTGCAAAGTAGCGAACGACACTGACTGTGAGCGCGCACCATTTTGCGCTGTTTTATTTATATTTACTTTGCCGACCAAACGCATCAGTAAGCGCGGACTGTCAAGGATGGAGGTTCCGCTGTACCTCTTCTTCTTCGTCGCCACTACATTAAAACAAATGCGACATATCAGCTCGTTGGTGTTCTTGGGCTCACATCTTGTTCATTCTGTTAAAAACCAAAACATTCCAACACTGTGGCAGCCTACTAAGGAACCGTAGCTTTCGTGCCATCATTCATATTAGTGTTCGTTTTCTCATTACTCCTCAGGACGTTCACTTCAGCTTTCTCCGAGTGTACGTGCGAGCGGCCCCGAATCCCCCCCAAAGATTGCATGTCTGGCAGATGCTCACTCCACGAGAAATCCGCTATAGAAAGAATGGTTAGAGTGACCCATCTTCTCATTCAGCCTCTTTGGTAGAAAGAGAGGAGAAAAACAAACACGCATGCACGTGTCAGTTTATCGAGGCTGGCAAACTTACCGAGGACATTTTAATTATCATTCGGTTGATTTATTGGTTATTTTGACAGGCCTACTAAGGCTTATGTAGCATAGCATTAGGCTCAAGAGCCAAGCAGTCATGATGTCTTTGAGCATAAGGTGTGTCTAAAGGGTTACTGGGTGATTAACAGTGCTCACCTTTTTTTTTTATATCTGCACAAAACACACCAATCCACAAGAGCTTCATTATCCATTCTGCCTACTGTTGACAAGCAGAGCAGCAGGCCATCCTCAGGATTTACCCACTTTGTCCACAGGAGGTCACTGTCAGAGCCTCCACAGGCAGCTTTGGTCAAACACTAAAATAACATTTTTGTGCAATTCAGACAAAGTCCAGTAACTTTATATGTTGGGTCTTGACAGAGCAACAAATCCCCAGAGTGTTGGCTAAGGTGCATCTTCCATTGGTTCATGGATAAGGCTGGAATGGGGTGAGATTAAACATGGCAACCAAGTGCTTCATTACCCCTCAGCCAACCACACCAGCCTATCACAGACTATGATGCATGTGTATATTTAAGCCTTGCAACCCCAAGCAATATTCTTTTTCTAATAAACCAGAATTTTTGTAATACTGCATGAAAAACTTCAACCCTTTCAAGCACAGTCAAGTTAAATACATATTTTCATCTGGATTACTTGTGTTATCATAATAAGTATTCTGCAATGATGTCTAAATAATATGTTAGAGGTTACATATGACCACAAAGATTAATAAATATATAGAAAACAGGATTTGAATATCTCCAAACATTAAACAAATCACACAAATCAATGAGGTACAAGCCTTTTCACATCAGCACACTTGGCAAAGGTTGATTTTGTTAAAGATCTCATCAAGTTTTTTGCTTAAAACACATGAATGGTCATAAACTGATTTGTTTATGCATAATAAACTAATAACAAAAAAATGCAAGCCAGACCCTGATTAGAAAACACTGAATGAACGTGGCTTGGGGTTACGTGTCTTGCCCAAGGATACATCCACCTATGACAGCAGGAGCTAGGCTCAAATCCACCAGCTTCAGATTACTGGTAGAGCACACCACTGACCCAGACTGAGCCACCAACCTGCCATAGGGTCCATAAGGGCTCAGTGCATAGGTTTTAGGTGGACACGAACTAGGAATCAGAATGACAGCTCACTCACAGTGCAGTAAAACCAAAACCACGTCCAGATCACAAGGAAAGTGACATACACTAGGTCTGTGCTCAATAATGTGGCATAATATCGTCACATGCTCCTTGATGAAACATGCATCGTTACAGATTCTACAGAATCAGTATGATCTAAATGTTTAGAAGGTTGTTGTCAATACTCTTTTGGTTATGGCACAGATCAAAGTGGAAGTCAAACTACATGATGAAGCACATGCTCCAAATTTAAACTTAGGTCTACAATCTTTGAGGACCTGAATTTAAGTTTCTTAAGTTGTAGAATCATTTAAAAACTCATCCTTGTTGTTTTCCTTCACGTAAGAAAAAAAAAATTGTCAAGAATTCAGTTAAAAGCTTTGGCAATGTTCACAATTTACGTGATCGTATCACGCAATCGTATCATGCCTCAACAGCAGGATACACGTTATATTTTGAGGTTGATGGAAATACCCAGCCCTAACTGACATTGACACTGGTCATCCTACAGAGGGGATTAGATGATGTTACAGGCGTGACAAAATTTGATATCTGAGTGGGTTTTTATGTACAAAACTTATATAAAATAAGACTCCTTTAACACAATATGAAGAATTTTGGTACTTAAGGCTGGAGTTGCCAGGGTTTTGATCTTGACTTCAATAACACCACTAAATTTCTACCTTCGTTCTGTTATCCTAAAAAAATGTTAGGATGTTTGGTCTGGCTTAAAAGTAGCTTTTGACAAGTATCTCATTCATAACGCTTTTTATGAGGGTTTATCTAGAGGCGCATTGACACTTGAGCCCATGTCTTTACTATGCAAGAAATTTAATTATATTTTTTACGAACAACTGCAATATCCCTCCAGCACTGCTCCCATATGAAACCTAACATGATGATAAGCCTGCAAAAACACATGATGTCCTCCAATGTCCTCTAAGGTGTCCCACAACACAAATACATCTTCTTATCACACACAATTAGTGCACAGTGTAAGCACAGGAAAATAAGCTCATACATACACAGAACACACACAATCCAAAAACAGCTCCAACAGTAAATCAATAAAGCCCATCCTGTGGTGATTAAGGGTGCAAAAGACATGTTTTCTTTACGCCTTGTTAGCTTTTTCTCTGTTAGATATGTTCCCCTGGTCCTCACAGATCTCACTGATTTTCAAGAAAAGTCATTTTTGCGTGCCAAATGCTGTTAGGATCACAGATGTATGAGTATCACATCGAGGCTGTCACCCTCTGGAGACAAGCGAGCTGTCCGGCATATTGAGCGGAGAATTTTGTTTTAGCCCTCGAGTCTCATCTGTTTTGCCTTCTACAGAGATGTGTTTGAGGGTGAGTCAATACAAATTTGCATTTCAGATGTCCTTTTGCACTCACTGGATAGAGATAATCCTTTTTTCCACACTGACCTGCTGTTATTCTGCACTGTAACATCATAATATCATTTTTTACATCAAAGCCTGTAAACCAGTAGGCAGAGAATACGGAAAATAAACTTTGTGTTTGGCATGACTGATGAAGACAAATGAAAACCCCCAGTGTTTGCTGTTCTTTTATGGTGGTCAATGGATGCTGGATGTGTTTTCTTCTGATGGGGTTAAGTTTGGTTCAATGTTTTAGTTTTATAAGAAAATCAATAGCAATTGTCCTCACTGACTCAGGATCTATCCTGAACCAGATTTAGGCTTGTGTTATTTAAACTATCCGGAACGATTAGATCTAAGGATGCATAGTTTTAGATCTTTGAGTAATTTTAACCATTTTAATGTGGATGTTTCAATAAACTCAAGTCATCATATAACATTTATCATAAAACAGGATTTAAAAAGGGGTTATCAATATTGTTGGTTGTCTGACTGCTTTAACAATATATAAGCTCTGTTCATTGACAATAAACTTGCATTTCCTTTTCTTCACACATGGAAATATTTTAGTGTTGAGGTTGTACTGCATAGTCACAAACACATCTGTCATAGATCAAATGACACTGATTCAAGCCACTTCATCTCGACATTGACCAGTAGTACATAAGTGCCCTCTGCTGGATAAAAATTGATAATACAGCATATATATATTAAGTATAAATAGGTCAAATCAATAGCAATATTTATATTTTTAAAACTGTATTGTGGGAAACAATTACATCCCATAACTTTAAACAACCATTCACAATGTACATGTGCTACCTGGAAACTATACATTTTATCAGCTTGAATATTAATCTTGTCTTTGTGGTGTACCTAATTGAATATAGGTATACATGATTGCACACCATTAATTTTATTTACATTTTACACAATGTTTGTACTGCATTGGAATTGGGATTTGTATTTGTATTTGAAGTAACTGAATCTCACACTTCATAACACTACCTCGCAAACACTTTTCCATAAGAATAACCAAACAATATATAGTAACATTTTATTACCTCTATGTTTTTAAAAGATGTTTCAAAACGTTATGGATGGATTTTGATTAAATTTCCAGGAAATGTTCAGCATGGGAAAAGAAAGAACTGATTTGATTTTGGTGTTGATCCAGATCACCATCTGGATCTGCCATGACGAAAAATGCGATTTTCTTGAATAACTACTGAACTGACGGACAGACAGACAGACAAACAAACTCTCCCGAAAACATAACCTCCTTGGCAGAGGTAATTATGAAACCAATTGCTAATGGTATGTGTTCATGGTCAAGGAATCTAAATATTTACAGGAAATAAAGGTAGGACTAATATTTATGGTCAAAATCACAATATGGGAGGGGACTGTGGCGCTGGCGGAGGTCTGCGCTCTCAGAGTGCTTTTCTAGTTAAACATGTGAACCAACCCTTGATCTCAGATGCTTGGCCTGGGTTAGGAGAGGACTCTCTGCAACGAGGATGTTACAGAGTGCTGACTCAGAGTAAAAGATGTTTCTTCACAACACTGTCGAAATAAAACACCAAATGACTTATCCAAAACAAGATTTATGTTTGCTTATCTCTAACTAACCTTTATATAAACAGAACAGTCTTATACCTAACCCAACTTTCTTGCCCCTAAAGACAAAGTTTTAGCAGCTTGGTTTTTATGGTTATGTGCTCAGCCCTGCAGGCTCACCATAAAACCTCTCACCAAGTAAAATGTAGTTTTCTGGGATTAAAAAGTGAGAGATAAACTACACTGCAGCACAGTCAAGCAATGATGAAGAAGCTCCCTGGCTATCTTTGTTAAGGTTTCCCCTCCAAGTATGATTTAAAATCTGTGATTACTCTTTGGTCGAACTCAATTATCCTCTCGGAAAGACATATAGAAATCCTCTGCAAAAGTTTTCCGATAAAGTTTTACCGTGAAAGATGAGTCCAATAAAAAGCAATAACACCGGCACATCCTCATTAAAAAGTGCTTTGTCATATTTCAACTCCAAAGGCAGTGTGGGACCACAAGACTTTTATTAACCCATTAGCATGCTAATTACTGCAGGAGAATAGCAACTCAAGGAGAGATGGCTGTTGTTGAGGCCCGCCAGGTCACTTTAGCTGCAAGGAACGTGTTTCAAAATAGTTCAGACATATTTTTCATTGAGACAAATAACAGGAAATGTGTGCAACCTGGGGCTGAAAGATGACAGTGTCAGTGTAATGAGGGAGACATTAAGCAATCCAGGCTTTGCTGTTTGCAAACAAGTATCATTCATGATCAATATCCACGGCTATGAAAGGTGATCCTCCAAGCTTTTCTCAGAAGCTAAATTGATTTTTACTTTGTCTTATGTCTGAGGTTTATGACTGGAGCTGAGCACCATACAAAGCCGTCTCTTTTAAATGTGTCTTCATGTTTAGTCCTGTCTGAGATATACAGCACTGACAGTTTTGTTTGATTATTCAATATCGACTTTAAACTGGGTGTGGGCAGCAATAAAATATGAATATCTGATATTCTTGGGCATCATAAGTTTGCATCTGTGCTGTTTGTTTGTTTTTTTTAGCACATTTTGCCTTCACTTACCTTCCACAGATAAACCTTCGTTGCATACCTTTCAAATACTGGTTTTTAACATTGGCTTCAAAGTATCAGAAGAGACTTGGGTTAAAGCCCAAGAGTTCATATTATGCTGTTTGGAGTTTAATATGCCGCTGAGTTTGTTTCACGTCTTAACTGCATGCTAGAGTATGTCTATACACAAGCCAAATGAGCTCTCCTCATTTATAATAGCTGCCTGACCCCCCTCAAAGTTTCCCTGACATCTGAAATATTAAGGTTTAGTATGATGCGCCAGATAAAATATTCAGCCATATTTGCTGAAATATCACATTTTCAGATTGAATTCAAAATAATGTTAAATTATTGAAAGAAACCTCAGATTTAAAAAGCCCTTTCACAGGTTTATCTCCTGTTTTTATGATTAAAGATCAAAGGGATTCAAAACACAGGGTTTTGATCAGACTGTAGCACATAATGAAACAATGTTGCTTCAGAAGATAATGAAAACAATCGACACAAATACCCTAACCAGAAGTGACCATCCAGGAATTTTGTAATTCATGATCAGATCATATCAAGTCATTCATTTCTGTAACATCGTGAAGTAAGCAGTTTAGCATTGATAACAAACACAGAAAAAATCATTTTAAAGTCAAAAGTCTAGATTTTATTTTGTATATTTCTTTGTCAGTTCTTGACGCTACCTATGATTGACAGTGGAGCTCAGTGTGGAGCCTGCAAGGGAGAGGAGGGCTGCAGCTATAGCTATAGCTCCACCCAGTCTATAGATTGTCTTGAATATGTTTGTCACTCATGTGATTTAAATCATGTTCTTTGGTAAAATTAAAAAAAGAAAAGCTTATTGAGAGTGCTGCCCACCTCTTAGCATTTGGCTAGTCTTGTCCATCTTCAGTGCATGGTACATACATAGTGTCACTGAATGCAGTTTACTCAGTATCTTATAGGAAAAGTTCAGTTTCTACAGCTTTCACATTTTTTATAGAATGAAGTAGAACAATATACTCACCCAGAAGGCTTTCCTGATCCAAACAGTGCTTGGGGAGATATTTAGATTCAAAATCGAGCAGCGGATATCCGTATAATGGTAGCACATAGGGCGTACAGCGCCGCACCTAAAACTGCATTAATCGTCCAAAAACTCATTAGTTTCCCCAATATTCCATCATGGTCCACTCACGCTACTCCTCCATTACAGTCTGTGTTGTCCCAGACATGTTTTTGTAACTGTGCCGACCTCTGAACTGAAGAAGAAGAATGTATGACTCCGCGCCTGCGCAGTACTCTCTGGAGCGCTGCCTCCGCGTCCTCCTTTCTATGAGCTCCTCATCTGTAAACTCTGGCTCGAAACTGTAAGGACACCCATCATATTCAAAGTTCTCCTCCACATCATCTTCATCCAATAGATATTCGTCCATTTAGCACAAAACTGGAAGAAGAAAGTCGTTGTGTAGCCGACTGTCTTCCGCTGAAACAATGAGCCGCACTGCGCAGGCGCGGAGCAAGCGCTCTTCTTCTTCAGTTCAGAGGTCAGCAGAGTCACACAACATGTCTGGAGTGACACAGACTGTCGTGGAGGAGTAGCGTGAGCGGACCATGATGAAATATTGGTGAAACAAATGAGTTTTAGGACGATTAATGCAGTTTTAGGAGCGGCGCTGTATGCCCTATGTGCTACCATTATACGGATGTCCGCCGCTCGATTTTGGATCATAATATCTCCTGAAGCACTGTTTGGATCAGGAAAGCCTTCTGGGTGAGTATATTGTTCTACTTCATTCTATAAACAATGTGGAAGCTGCAGAAACCAAACTTATCCTTTAATTCCCAAAACAGATGCTAATGTGTGTTGATGAACAGAAACAGGGTCTAAAAAAGAAACTACAAGACCTAAACACTTTCTAATGAATCTTTGAAGACAAAATAGAGGGTTTAACAGCCTTCTATTCAGTTGAAGGTCCAACATTTAAAACGATATGGGTCAACTCTATAACGTTTAAACTACATTCAATCACAATTGATCATGAACCAACATGTCATGAAAGAGCCTGGTCCCATTTCTGTTCTAGCTACCACATGTACAAGTTTAAAGTGGCAGGGCCGTCTTCTTCTAGTTCAGTGTTACAAACTTTTAACTGCAGTTCTCCATGTATGTAATAATATGAGAGTTTTTTGTAGAGACAAATCTTCCAACTGCACTTTTGAGAACTGCCTTGAACTAGCGCTAGTTTTAAAAATGCCATGTCTGCCTCAATGAGGTACAGACCAGACCTGCGTTGCATTTAAGAATTGCTTTCAAAATACTTCATGATGAGAGTGGCTTGTAAAGCGATAACACAGCCCAAGGAAAAGTAATATGGAGCAAAGTTTGAGAAGATTGTGCTGCTAACACTGTTGTCTAAGTGATGAGTTACCCTGTGAAACAGTTAAACGCAGAACTTTTGGTCATGTACAGGAACACTAGATACACTTATGGAGTTGTAGGTGTGTATCTAGTGTGTGTTTATGTGTGTGCTCATGTACACCAGGGACAGAAAGACAAAGAGGGGGAGTTTAATGGAGTGTCCCAGGGCGAGGCTCCGTTGTTCCCCCTCATCAAGCACGCTGGCAGTGCTTTAGCCCCGTAATGGCTACCGTGTGCCCTGAGCCACTACATGCTCCGCAGTTTCCTCTCACTCATTGCTCATTCTTATTGGCCAGGTGCGAACACATTGCTTTGTGGGGGCAGGTGGGTGAGAAGGCGCAACACTAGGAGACAGGGGACAAGCGAGCAGAGACAGTTTTAGTATGGAGGCCTTGTGCTCTAAAGGATTTAAGAAATGTGATCATAGGCAAGTGTCAGACATGGGATAGCCAGCTAAAATGGCTTAATAGTTATCTAACATGTTTTGCACACTTTTGGTTAGAATCATATTCACACCGTTGAGAAAACAAACTCAAAAGTAAAAAGACCAACCATTTATCAGCGTAATTTAAGCATTTATTTATTAAGTTGTCCATTCATTTCATTCATTTATTTATTGAATACAACCATTATATGTACTTCTTAAACCCTATTGGGGGTTGAGGGGACAGAGAAAGATCAAATACACACTGGACTGGTGGCCAGCCAATCACAGTGCAGATACATAGAGACAAACAACAATTCACACTAGGGCTGGTTGATATAGCCTAAAAATAAAATCCCAGAGTTTTTCCCCACAAAACTTGATTGAAGATTTTAATCGATTATTTTCCGCTCAAGCAAAAAACTCCAAGTGACACTAAAATGACATGAATCAAGTTCTACCTTTTTGTTGCCAAATATATTCCTAAATCAATCAGAATTTCCCTCTTAAAATTAAAGTGTGTGCCATAAAGTGTTAATATGTAGTTCTCACTAGGGATGCACCGAAATGAAAATTTGTGGCCGAAGCCCAAGTCGAATAAAATATAAACACTTGGCCGACTACCGAATACTGAAT
Source organism: Scarus forsteni (assembly GCA_036419115.1). Taxonomy (NCBI): domain Eukaryota; kingdom Metazoa; phylum Chordata; class Actinopteri; order Labriformes; family Labridae; genus Scarus; species Scarus forsteni. The sequence goes on from JAZDUH010000443.1 coordinate 20,883,144, forward strand.
ATCCAATGCGGAGGCAAAGTAGTTCACTATATTTTTTAATAGTGCATTAATAGTTTAGAGTACATTTTTAGACATGTTTTTAAAAGATAGTAATTGTTTATTGAATATAATGACATTTTTTTATATTCCAGTAGCCTTTGCTTTTCAAAAAAAGCCCAACAAAGTTTTTCATTCATATTAAGCCTTCAAACAAAACAAAACATGCATTAGAAAATACTACAGTGCATTGAAGTGGATATAAACCAATAAACCAATAATACCAATGAATAAATAATTGTCCTTTTGGCACAAGTCTGCTTTAAGGCTGTCACTTTATATTCAATATTTGAATAACCGATCGAATATGGGGATAAATATCCGTAACCGAATAGTAAATAAATATTTGAATGTAAAATATTGAGTGTGGAGACACATCAGGCCTGGAGCAGTGGACCAGTCAGTCCAACAGAGGGTGCTGTGAGCGCAGCTTGACCGTCAGACACATCTGCTGCTCTCTTGACCTCAGTAAACAAAGAGATTCCACTCCGAGCGGACATTAACAGCTCTGAATCATCCGAGGAGAGCTGTGTGGAAGTAAATCTGGATCTATACCGTTGATGGCAAACTTAAAATGAAAGACCAGGCTGTGCGTTCTGTGAAATGCAGTTTAGTCACTCGTCCTCCACGTATTTGCGGGCTCAGCCATCGGCTTTTCATCCAAGCTATAAGGCCGAGTGCAGCGGCGCTCCATCAAGAGTTTAACCCCGTGTGACTGTTCTTTTCGGCAGTGTCTTTACCGAAAGGGCTGATAAGACAGTCTCTGTCCCTATATATATATAATATATATTCAGCCACCGAATATTCGGTGCATCCTTAGTTCTAATGAAGGCAGGTTTGCCTACATACACACTGAAAGCTGAAGGATTTTCCAGCTTGTTAACATGCTTCTCTCTGATCAACATTTATTCTTATTTAAAAAAAATAAATACAAGCTTACAAAAGTGCTTGGGCAAAACCTGACAGAGCCATGAAAACTGTAAAGTTTCAGTACTTATATTTTTTCAAACTTTGCAACTACTTACAATTTAAGTAAGTGAATGAATAAGATCTCGATTTTTAATTTTTTATCTTCTGCAGAAGATTATTTGAATTAATCAATTTTATCAGTATATTGCCCAGCCCTAATTCACACACATAATCTCGCATCAGGGTCAATTTGAATCACCAATATATCCTGTGAGCATGTTTCTGGACTGTCAGGGCTAAAAGTAGTGTATCCGGAGAAACCCCATGCATGTACAGGGAGAACAGATTAACTCCACACAGAACCGTCCTGTATGACCTTCTTGCTTTCAGGCAGCAGCACCACCTGCTGCACTACCTTAGAGTCAATGTATGTATGTTTGTATGTATGTACATACATGTGTGTGTGTGTGTGTGTGTGTGTGTGTGTGTGTGTGTGTGTGTGTGCATGTGTGTGTGTGTGTGTGTGTGTGTGTATCTGTCTGTCTGTGCATGTGCCCTCTTGCTTAGAAATATTACACTATACAGACTAATAGGTGGTAGTAGGTCAGGTAAACAGCATTTGCATTCCTGCAAACAATGGCTGTTGTATCATGATTAACATGTATGCTGCTTCTTTAACCGTCATGTTTTCAAGGGTAAGACATTTCCTCACCAATTGGAGACCTGGGAACAACAATGAACACATTTCTTGAAGGAAAATAGGCTCTTGTTCCTCCCCCAACAGGTTTTGTTGAGAGTTTGATGAGCTAATAGAGATATGGCCTAAAAATACAATCCCCTTTTTTAAAAAAAACTTTATTACTTGAATCAATTTTTTACTCCTCAAAAAGGAAAAATAATCTCCAAGTGAAACAAAAATGATATGACTTTTGTTGTCACATTATATTTCCAAACCAAACAGAATTTTCTCTCTTAAAGTTAAAGTGCTTGTCATAAAATATTGATTAGATAGTTCAAACGTAGGTTTTTTTTTCCAAAACAATGAAGACTGAGGCATTTTCACAGTTTATTAACATGAAACTCTCCGATCAGTATTTAATCCTTTTTAACAAAAAATAAATACAGAAAAATGAAACAGAAGCCAAATGAAACAGAAACCAATAAAAGGGTTTGTAAAAAAACAGGACAGGACCAACAATAATGAACTTTCTCATGGAGCAAGTCAAGAACAAAAATCTTTATTTTAGATTTTTAAATCTCCTGCAGAAAATAATTTGAATTGACCAATGTAATTTATACAGTATATTGCCCAGCCCTTCTTGAAACAGAGCACCCACTACATTATCCTATGGTACCATATTAATTGTGATTGATAGAACTATCAGCCAGTCACCTTCTGAATTTGTTTTAAGAAGGCTTTTTTCTCCCTCAACAATGCCTGCAGGCTGTTGCCCAGATGCAGTAGTGAAATGCATTCATATATTTTTTTCATTTAAACTGTATTTATCAGGAAAGCCTCACTTAGATAAAGACTGTCATTTACAGGAGTGTCCGGGCGAAGACAGGCAACATAAGAAGACACAGAAATAACACAATTACCAACACAAATCGCCATGAACCAATCAACACAGTCACAGAGCAGAGAGTCTAAGCATCTACAACCTGAAGAATATTTCTCCAATGAGACCCGCTCTCTCAGACCAACATTTTCCAGCAGTAGATTCCACTCTGCAGGAGCAGCAAAGGTGAAGCTTATTTTGCCAATATCACGTCAGACTTAAATATTAATATTTACATACACCCTAAATACTCTGAGCTGTTTAGTAAAACAGCTTAGCAAGATTTGAGAAAGATAGTGGCTTTTCCAAATGTTTCCAAATGTTACTAAGCTATTTTTATGCTGCCATATGCTGTCAAACCAAAGTATCACACTATTATAATCTCTGATCATAGTCCTGTCACATTCTCATTAAAACTAGATACACTCTCGAGACCACAGAGAAATTGGAGGTTCAACACGCATCTACTTAATGACCTACAATTTTGTGAATATTTGGAATCGCACATTTCTTTCTTCTTTAACACCAATGACCAGGATGATGTTTCACTTGTGTTATTATGGGAGACCTTCAAGGCATATCTGAAAGGGTGTATCATTGCATACCAATTTAGCACCAAAAAACGTAGTAGGATTGAACAACTAAAATTGGAGGAAAAAATTTAAAAAAACTGGACTTAGACAATGCTCATAGCCCGACAATTGAAAAACATAAGGAGATCTCTGCACTTAGATATAAGCTTAACAAATTACTATCAGATCAATGAAGTAGAACCCTTCAATACTCAAAACAAAGGTTCTTCGAGTTTGGTGATAAACCACATAAATTATTAGCTAGCCAACTTCGCAAACAGGAGAATGATAGAAATATTCATAAAATTAAAGCGTATTCTGGAACTTTGTACACACAACATGAGGACATAAATGCAGAGTTTAAAATGTTTTAATAATGCATTCATTTCTACATGCCTGCAAACTGCCAGAGTTAGACCAGGATGACCGTAAATATTTAGATGCAGAGCTTAGCTGTGAAGAGATCATAGAATCTATTAAACTGCTTAAGAATGGCAAAAGTCCTGGACCAGACGGTTTAACTAATGAGATATATAAAAAATTTAGTGAGGTTCTGGCTCCCTACCTCCTAAGACTATATAATAGGGCCATTGAGGACGGCTCCTTCCCTTCTACTATGAATGAAGCCATTATTATTCTAATCCCCAAAAAAGATAGAGACCTAGAAAAGGTGGGCTCATATAGGCCCATCTCCCTTCTAAATACAGACCAAAAGATCCTTACTAAGACCCTAGCGAGACGACTTGGTACATGTATGGCTAAAATGGTCCACCCTGACCAGACAGGTTTTATGCCTAAACGGAACTCATTCAACAATCTCAGACGCCTTTTCAACATAATACACTCCCCTAGAGACCCCGAAGAGGAACTTGTCGTTCTCAGTCTGGACGCAGAAAAAGCGTTTGACCAGGTGGAATGGTCATACCTTTTTTCAGTAATGGAAAAATTCAAATTTGGTGATAAGTTTATTGCTTGGATTAAATTACTCTACAGCAATCCCAGGGCCAGGATACTGACCAATCAAACATTGTCCTCACAGTTCGTACTACGCAGAGGCTGCAAGCAAGGCTGTGTATTAAGCCCCTTACTGTTTGCTTTAGCCCAGAAGCCTCTGGCACAAACAATCAGAACTCATCCTGATATACATGGGTATAACACTTCTTACACCTCAAATAAAATCTCCCTGTACGCAGATGATATTTTATTGTATGTAACCCAGCCCAAAACCACAATTCCACAAATCTTGAAGGTAATTAATCTCTTTGGTACCTTTTCGGGATATAGAATAAATTGGGATAAGAGTGAGCTCATGCCAGTTAAACTTACTGATGACAAATGGCTGAAACAGTTCCCTTTCAGAACAACTGCTGAGAAATTCACATATTTAGGAATCGTAATCACAAAGAAATTTGAAGCTCTGTTTGATGCAAATTTTACTCCTCTAATTAATGAACTCAAAAGGCGTCTGGAATTTTGGAAAACATTGCCAATCTCCCTACTAGGCCGAGTGAATGCTGTCAAGATGGTCTTCCTTCCTCAACTTCTCTATCTCCTGCAGAACATACCAATATTCATTACTAAATCCTTTTTCAAAAAATTAGACTCTATTATTTTATCATTCATTTGGAACTACAAATCACGCAGAATTAAAAAAAGAGCATTTGTGCAAGTCAGTATTGAAAAGTGGACTTGCTTTGCCTAACTTCACAGGGTATTATTGGGCAGCTTGCCTTCGCTCAGTATCCTTCTGGCTAGATGACACATCTTTGTCATGTGGCTGGTTGGAGATGGAGAGGGAGGACTGTCTGCCCTATGCAATTGGCGCAGTTATGCTTTCACCTGTGGCAGTTGATAAAAGCTGTTACAGTCACAACCCAATAATACACAATATAATAAAGATCTGGAAACAAATAAGAAAGTTTTTTAATCTTAGGAAGCTCACTTTTTTGTTACCCATTACGTCTAATCCATCATTTGCCCCTTCTAATTTGGACAGCTTTTTTATAGGCTGGAAAGAGTTAGGTATAGTTAGCATTGGTGACCTCTATGTTAAGGGGACATTTGCATCTTTCGAAACACTTCGGGAAAAATATGATCTACCATGGGCCCACCGCTTCAGATATTTTCAAATCAGGGACTACGTAAGGGGACATCTGCCTGGATTTGAAAATGCACCCCCTGATCAACTGGATGGATGCTTGAAATCGTGCATAGGTTCAGATAATGCCATATCCACTATGTATGATAGACTGCAAAGTCTTTGTCACCCTAGCATGACTAAGACCAGATCAGAATGGGAGAGGGAATTAGGACTACAAATTCCTGATGACATCTGGGACTCCAGTCTAGAATATGTCCATACTTGCTCTCTAAACGCTAGACATCGTTTAGTCCAATTCAAAATCCTGCATAGAATATACTAATCAAAAGTGAAGTTACACGCTATTTTCCCTGAAATCTCGCCCATATGTGATAAATGTGAGTCAGCAGAGTCTGATCTGCTTCATAGCTTTGTTATCTGTGACAAAGTGCAGGGTCTCTGGGTCGATATTTTTAGTACACTCTCAAAAATACTTAAAATACAGATTCAACCTGAACCAGTCCTTATAATTTTGGGTATATCAGATGTATTGAGCTCTTTAAGGTTGACACAACGAATGCTACTGTCATACGGTCTAATTACAGCTAAAAAGCTCATACTTATGTATTGGAAGGGGAAAGAAGTTCCCACACTGGAACGATGGCTGACAGAACTGACTGACACCCTTTATCTAGAAAGGATAAGACACTCTATAAAAGACAGAACTGTGCAATTTGAAAGGACCTGGCAACCACTGCTCTCGTTCCTGGAAAGGAACGGTCCTCCTGAACCATGAATATTTGTAGCGCTTGGGGCGGGACTGGCTGAGAGGGGAGGGAAGGGTGGTGTTATGTCTGTTTGTTTGTTTGTTTGTTTGTTTTTGTTTTTTTTTTCTCTTTTTTTTAACTATTTGTTTTCTGACTTTATTTTGAATTATTATTATTTCTTCAATTATTTTTTTTTTTTCTTTTTAAGGGGGGCATTCTTTGAATACTGAACCGTGAACTGTTTTTGTATTGGACCCCTCCCCTTATGTATGATACATGTGTGCATATACATGTACACAGGGGTGTATGTAGGTTTATATATTTGAACATGTGGAATATGTACCTATCCACCTATGTATATATGTGAGCATGTACTCATAAGTGTATATATATATATTATTTTTTCTTTTTCTTTTTCTTCTGAAAATCAATAAAAATATTTGAACAACTAAGCTATTTTGTTCCTGTCTAAAGCAAATTAATTTAGGAAATATAATTTCATAACCCCAGAAAAAAGTGCAAGTCATTCCTCTGTCATCGTGTAAACTGCACATACAGTATGAAATGGAAATGTCTGGTTAGAAATATGACCACAGCTCATTCAGTACATGCTCTCAAGAAAAAAACCAAAAACTCTCAGAATATTTGGATCACTCTATGTGGTTGAGGGGCCTCAAATTGTTTTTAACTCCAGACTCATAGTCCTTTAAACTCACTTTTCTGGTTTTTCATTGTTCCTTCTTTAAGGATCATTTGAAACTTCAGAACAGCTTGTGTGTAAATCAGAACGCAGTCCCATCCTGCACCAGGCTGTCACCTGTTTAAGAGCATGCAGGCTTCATACAATTTTGAGAGCAAAAGAGATGTGACCTCTGTGAAATGTTTTTATAATAAACCCTGTGGACTTTGTTGAAAATTTTATCTGCACTAAGTCATCATGATCCATCTGGAGAACCTGACTGATAATCACACAAAGCTCTGTCCAATCACAGAACTAAACGTTATCTTAAAGGAGAAACTTCAGAACACTTTAACGCCACAGTTTCAATTTGATCTGCTGGTTTGAGAGTTCAGAATTTGGTTCTTCTCTGGCAAATATCCCATTGTGCTTAGAATTATATAACTTTATTCTCTGGCATTGAATTATATTTTCAGTATCTGTGTATAGTTCTCATCAATATCATATGGCTTTTATATTTTTACACTTAATCATTTAATATTTTCTATTAGTTGGGAGAATTTTAAGCTATTTTCTGTCTGCTGATTCTTGACTTTATTACTTTTACTTTTCTCTTGTTTCTCCTTTTATATTTCATAAGTCAGCTTGATTCTTCTGTTTCTTTTTTAACGAATTTGGTTTGATTCTTTAATTCCCTCTTGACATCCTACCTGCTATCATTACAATTACAGTGCAATACTACTTAGTAGATGGGCCTCTGCTGAGTCTATTTTCTAATTACGCTGTAAGAAATAATCTATGATAATTATCTTTTTTATACTTGTATTTCTTGTCAATTACTTTTTGCCCCTATGTAAAGCACTTAGGACTGTAATTAAATCTGTATGAAATGTGCTATATAGATGAAGTTTGATTGATGTAGGTGCAGGAAGAATAGACATGCATGTGACAGAAAGGGCCATAATTATTGAGGGAATCACATAACATGAGAGGGAGAACTCGAAAACAATTGTCTGCCAGTCCCCATTTACACTCATTAACATGTCCATTATGATTATTACACTTCCAAATACAACAAACTCATATCACATTTATTTTCGCTCTTGATGATGTCTGACAGCAGCCGTTTAGAGCAGAGAGGACTTGGCTGAGTGGGGAATAGTCCTGGGCAGCTGAATCCCTCCTTCATTTATCACTGGCAGAAACCATTACAGACAATCATAACAGTGTCATTCAGTGCTCACGAGGAGGACAGAAACAAACCAGAGCAGGCTGCCAACCTGCTCTTACACAGTCTGTCGGCCTCATTGTTCCTGTTTGTGGTCAGTTTCATGCTCCACTGAGGTCACTTTTTATTATTCAATGACAAAAAAGGGAAAAAAAAAACGTTGTCCTTTGCAAAATGATGTTTTTTTTAATCTTTTAATGAAGATACCAATAATCTAAAGAAATGATCAGAGTTGATAATGACAGTGATATTGTTCTTCTCTGTATTCTAAGCCTTTTCTTGGTCTCTACTACCCCCTAATGGACGTACATGGAAGCACTTTGGTATCATTAATTGTGGCACCCAATTGTTACCCTACAGCAGGGGTGGGCAAATTTAATTACCAAGAGGGCCACATAAAACCATTTTTCCTAGCCTGAGGGCCACATTGTTACAATTTTTCAGAAACTCTTGATGAGGAAAAAAAAACTGTTGGATAAACAACAAATGAGATGAATTTGTCATAAAATTAGCATACCAATATTCATATATTACAACATAAATACAAGTTATTATGCATAATCAAGTGAACTTGACATAGAATTCAAGAAAATTTAGCTCATATACATGGTATTAAAGCCAATGAAGCTATTTTCACATCAATAAAAAGATGTTTTTCAAATTTTTAGAGCTCAAATATTTTGCTGCTGCCATTTTTAAATATAGTATTGAGTAATACTTGATATAATGTTAACGGCTTCACGAAAGAGATTAAGAGACACTATAATAGCAAAGTAAGGTTGTAAATAATGTACATAAGATTACATAGAATTATTTCTATTGGATATCTGAGTTTTCTTCATCTTTACAGGTGCTGGTTTTTGGGAATGAATGGCGGGCCACATTAAGTGATGTGGAGGGCCGCACTTGGCCCCCGGGCCGCCATTTGCCCACCCCTGCCCTACAGGAACAATTTCAGCTTACACTTAAAAGCAATTTTTAAAAAATCACTGTTTATTTGGAATGGAGGGAGGAGGGCTTTCCTTTTAAGAAAAAAAGGATATGAGCACATCTTTTCACTAGAGTATCCTGCTTTTACCGCCATTTCCCAAATTTCAAAGCCCTCATGTAATATAACTTTCTCTTATCTTTCTACTTATACTAATTTGTGTGATTGTGGAAATTTTTAAATCACTGTAAATTCAACACTATTTCTAAAAAAACAAACAATAATAAGGTGGATTACTGTGCTTACTTTTTTGAATTCATATGTTCAGAGAATGACAAATGTGTAAATGTCTGTCATATCTTTGTTATATAATCATGACTCAAGTTAGTCCACAGCTTGATATATAAAAAGAGAAGGTGAACACTCTTCAGCTCACCAACAGTGTAATACAATATAAGAAAAGGTGAAAACGAAGGATGATTGGCACAGTCTTTCTTTAATGCCAGATGGCAGTGACATTTTAAGCTGTTAACATGTCACTTCTGTTTTCCTTTCTACATTTAATTGGTCCTCCATAATGAAAATTTTGATTGATATATTACAGGGGAATTAGAATCTGTATGCCACACTGTCACAGACAAATTAATCTCTAAATATCATCTCATTACCTCTTAAAACATCTTTAGACTTATTAATTGGTCGATTTTCACTGACACATAATATATCTGTATGGAGCCCCAGAAGAATCATATTGAAATTAATAAAAACATTTGAAATAAATACAATTTTGAAATATGGCCATTAAATTGTAAAATAAGGCAATATTATTATGAAATATATTTTATTATTCTTTAATGTCCAATTATCATAATTAAATATTTCAGAATGATTATTTTAACTTTTTTTTTTTTTTTAAATAATGACTTTTTACATATTTATGGCCTTTTTATTTCATATTGCCCTTGTCCACAATGGCCTTTTTATTTCATGTCATTTTTCAGTAGAATGACTTGGTCTGTCAATCAAAGGCGGAGCCAGTTCAGTGATTGGCTGATCCTTTACACAGACATCACAGCAGAACTTACAACATCAATTCTAACGTGATGAATATCATGAAAATGTCAGTTTTAACTCGACAGAGCGCCCCAGACTCACCATTGCTGCATATAGCCGTGTTTTCAGGTTTAGCGATTGAAATAAGCCTTTTTAAAGAGAGAACCCTTCTCTCTTAATTTACGTATTCAACATTCATTTGTTTGGAGGTGGAACAACTCTATCTTTATACAGAAGTGAAGAGTTGGGCTACTGCTATTAGTGCCTCCATTATTGCTGACAGTTTGTCCAACCTTATTTGTGTTACCAAAAAGACATGTCAGGCTTTTATCTAAGTTTTATGTCAATTATCTACAGCTTTACTGTGGTGAAAACAGTAATAGCTAGATTGGAAATAAATAATTTCTGGCCACAATGAGTTCTTTTAAATGGAAATATAATTTTTTAAATAAGATTTAAATTTGTGATTAAAGTGGGATAAAATCATTTTTAATCTACTAATTTTCACCTGAACTGGGTTTATATTGATGGTAGATCATGCACCAGATTCCTCCTACAACTGCACTATTGGAACAAGCCCAAAAAACTGCAACCCACAACTCCTAATATATGCATGCAAGTTAGAAAAAGAAGAAGCCGATAGTCACTTATAGTAAGCGGACCTGCGACTCAGGCATCTTGTTCTCTCGTGTGTCTGTTAGCGGCGCAGCTCCTGCCCTGAGATGAGCGGATAACAGCAGCAGATCAGTGCTAAGAAACACGCCACATTTCACATTCGGTAACGGTAGCGCCATAGTGACTATTGAAACAGTAATTAGTTAGATTACCCGTTACTGGCAAAAGTAATGGAGTTACTGCTAATGCAGGTGACCACTCTCCACAGGGCTCCATACGTACTGGGTTGTAGTGTGGTCACCTGCGTTAGCAGTCCTCTCTCAGGCTGAGGTAAAAGAAACTCTGAAAATGACTTCGCTCCTGCAGCCATTCTGTCTCAAACGTGTCAGGCACTCGTGTTTTCAGCTTTTCATGCTTCTCAGCACGTTAGAATCTATACAGCAAGTTCTGCTGCAGTGTCTGTGTAAAGGATCAGCCAATCACTTAACTGACTCAACCTTATGTGCTCTGATTGACAGACCAAGTCATTCTGCTGAAAAAAGACATTATGAAATAAAAAGGCCATTGGTGAAAAGGACATTATGAAATAAAAAGGCCATTGGTGAAAAGGACATTATGAAATAAAAAGGCCATTGTGGAAACCGACATTATAAAATTAAAAAGCCATTATGGAAAAGGACATTATGAAATAAACATTGACTTTGTAAAAAATGTTTTTGTTTTTTTTTATTTCATGAAGCTTGGAAATTATGAAAAAAGTCATTATTTTAAAAAGAATGAAATTGTAAAAATATTCATCATGACATATTTAATTATAATAATTCAATATTAAAGAACTAGAAAGCACTCGGAGAGCGCAGACCTCCGCCAACGCCACAGTCCTCACCCATATGGTGATTTTCACCAGAAATATTAGTCCTACCTTTATTTCATCAAAATATTTAGATTCCTTGACCAAGAAAACATGCCATTAGCAACTGGATTCATAATGATATCTATTTTAGTTCAGTAGTTATTCACAGAAATCACATTTTTCGCCATGGCGGCCAGACGCTGATCCGGATCAACACCAAAATCGCATCAGTTCTTTCTTTTCCCATGCTGAACATTTCCTGAAAATTTCATCAAAATTCATCCATTACTTTTTGAGTTATTTTGTTCACAGACGGACGGACAAACAAACTCTCCCGAAAACATAACCTCCTTGGCGGAGGTAATAATAATATATATTTCATAATAATATTGCCTTATTTTACAATTTCATGGCCATATTACATATTTGTCTGTTATTTATCAAAATGGTATTTATTTTACAATGTTGTTTTTATTTATTTATTTATGAGTCTTTTGGGGTTCCATATATCTGTGAAATGAACTAATGCTTTGTTCCAAAGTTCAATAGCTTCATTTTATGCCTTTTTATGCCTATGAGACCAGAGGGATTTGTTTAGGAGTTTTTCCATCTTTAAAGCTGTATATCAGCGAATACAATTCATGTGAACCTGGAAATTTCTTCAAATTTTGCACAAATGTCCACTCATTACAAAATAATGAAATTATATTGGAGGTTGCTGGTTTGACTACATCTGCAAGATCATGTCAAGTCAAGTCAAGTCAAGTCAAACTTCATTTATATAGCACATTTTAAACAACCACAGTTGACCAAAGTGCTGTACAGCTTAAAACACAAACAAGTAAAAAACAAATGGCTAAAAATATATTAAAAAGTATTAAAAGCAACAACTACAATAGGAACAATAAATATCAGAAAAAAAATAGAATAATAAATAGGAAAAGTTAAAATTTGTATGTCCTGCTCAACTCGTATTAAAAGCCAGTGCAAAGAGGTGTGTTTTAAGTAGGGACTTAAAACTCTCAATAGTCAGAGCGGTTCTGATATTAAAAGACAATCTGTTCCAGAGAGTAGGAGCAGCCGGCGCTAAAGCTCTGTCACCTCTAGTTTTAAGCCTCACTCTTGGGACATCAAAAAGCACCTGGTGTGTTGACCTGAGTGCTCTGACTGGAGCATGCAGTGTCAAACACTCCCTCAAGTATGGGGGTGATAACCCATGTAAACATTTAAAAACTAACAGGGCAATTTTAAACTGGATCCTGAAGCTGACAGGAAGTCAGTGAAGAGACGCCAGGACAGGTGTGATGTGGTCGCGTCGTGTCTTCCCAGTAAGCAAACGAGCAGCTGCATTCTGAACCTGCTGGAGGCGCCGAAGGGACAACTGCTCAACACCAACATACAAAGAGTTACAATAGTCAAGCCTCGATGTGATGAACATGTTTATCACCCTTTCAAACTCACAAGGAGGGAGATAGGCCTTGACCTTACTCAAAAGCCTGAGCTGAAAGAGCTGATTTGTTATCAAATTTAAAACAAAATTTGATAAAACACACTCTTTAAAGGACTTCTTTCACTCACATGCAGAGCTGCATTCATCTACATTCTTACATAAGAGCATTCACCAAAAACTTAATTTCAGGGCCAAAACCTGAGCTACACTGTGGCTACTTTGCTATACTGCTTGTTGCACCATATTCTTGTGCGCTCCATTGTGTGTAATACTCCAAGACACAAGAAAAAACACCACAGATTTAAGTTTTCAGCAAAACACAGAGCTAGATTTCAAATATTTGAATACATACTCGTGAATCCCACCAATAATTATGCTCATGAATAATTCAGGGTGCACGGTGTGTTTTATGCATGCAGTAGAAAATAGAGCCAATGATTCCTGCAGAAGAGTAAATTAATTGCCAGGAGTCAACAGTTATTTGATAGCCTGTTTTGTACACAGGCCTATCATCCACATAAGCGTGATCATGCCAATTTTAATTGGAGACTTAAATGATTAATATGGTATTGTTTTTATGTTTACATTTACATGTATGATTCATCCTTTGGATCATTTCTTATGCTCTGGGATGCTACAGTAAATAAAGCACTTGCATTTGAGCACCAACAGATGCATACAGTGTTCTGTGTGATTATAGTGACACAATATATGAAAGGATTTCAATGACTCATCTAAAATTAAGACCAAACAAATAAACCCGCTGTCTAGGTGCAAAACAACAGCCCCCCATAAAACAATCTGCCAATTATTCTGATTTACTTTTTGGTCAGTCATCTAGACTGTCTGCTTACCAATCCATTCAAGACAACCACTTACACACACTCACACCTAAAGACAATTTAGCTTGAGAAGACTTTTCATAAATCAAGTACAACGCCAAAAGCTTTTACAAAAGGGAGAAGTCTAACCTTGCACAGCAGCCAGATCTGCCAGATTAGAACAAGAAGAGGTGGAGCATACAAGTGAGATGACAGCAGAAAATGACTGTTCATGCAGAGGTTAGCAGTGATGCTAACAGATTCAGTAGCAGCTTTATCAGATCTGGATCACATTTCTTTATCATGTTAAATGAAAAACAAACAACACTGAGAATATTTATTGATGCAAATGGTATTTTTGCTACACTATTCTACTTCACACCACAGTTGTAGTGCCCACTTTCTAAATTATCTGATTGGCCCATACTGCATGTAACTGGCTGAATGATTATTCAGTCACCTGGTGGATATGCTTTTGACCATTACTAAACCCTTTCTATGGGCTGTTGCCTAAATGGACTGTCAATCTACAGTCATGGAAAAAATTATTAGACCACCCTTGTTTTCTTCAATTTCTAGTTAATTTTAATGCCTGGCTCAACTAAAGGTACATTTGTTTGGACAATTATAATGATAACAACAAAAATAGCTCATGAGAGTTTAATTTAAGAACTAAGAACTATTCATTTTCCATGGTTTTCTTGATAATAACCAAAATTACTTAAATTCTTACATCAATAGCTATGGCATTGTACCGCCAAAAACACTACTTTTAAGCATTCCATGTTTTCTTTTCTGTTTGCTTTAAACACATGATACACACAAGAGTTAATACTTGATTGCATAACCATTGTTTTTGATGACTGCAGCCATGCGTCTTGGCATGCTCTCCACCAGCTTCTGACATTGTTCTGCTGTCACAGCAGCCCATTCCTGTTGGACAAATTCAAACAAATTTTCTTTGTTTTTGGGCTTGTGGTTCTCCATTTTGAGTTTGATGATTTTCCACAGGTTTTCAATTGGATTAAGATCTGGTGATTGAGCAGGCCAAGGCATGGTGCGAATGTTGTGGTTCTCCATCCAGGCTTTAACTGACCTTGCCGTGTGGCAAGGGGCATTGTCTTGTTGGAAAATCCAGTCATTCGAGGCAGGAAAGAGTTTTCCAGCTGATGGAAGAAGACTGTTTTCAAGGGTAGTCCTGTACATGACCTGGTTCATTCGGCCTTCACACATTTGCATTTGCCCTGTTCCACTCAGACTGAAACAACCCCAGATCATGACTGATCCACCCCCATGTTTTACTGTAGGGGCAAGACAGTCTGGGTTGTAAGCTTCTCCAGGCTTCCTCCTAACCAGTAAGTTGGCTGGAGTGGGCATCAATTCAAAATTGGATTCATCACTGAAGAGAACCTTAGCCCAATCATCAACAGTCCAATCCTTGTGGTCTCGAGCAAAGAGTAACCGGGCCTTCCTCTGCCTTTCATCGATGAAGGGCTTCTTGCGTGCTCTGTGTGACTTCAAACCAGCTTCAACAAGTCGGTTTCGAACTGTCCTTGCTGAACAAGTCACATTTCTCGACAGTGCCCACTCATTTTTAAGGTCCCTGGAGGTCTGACGACGATTCCTGACACAGGAACGGATGAGTGCACAGTCATCTCGTGGGGTAGAAAAGGCGTTTCCTGCCACGGCCAGGTAGCAATTTGTTAGTGCCATGTTCAGCTTGTTTTATGTTGTTGTAATGAACGGCTGTCTTGGAGATCTTCAGTTTTTTCGCTACCTGTCTCTCACTCATGCCAATTTCCAGCAGTGCCAAGATGGCTGCCTTTGTGGCTTCACATAATTCTTTTGTTTTAGGCATTATGTGAGAGCTGACAACTTCTGAGTTGTGCTACGGCTTGAATGTAAGCAGGAAACCACTCTAGGCCTTTGCATGTGCAGTGCTGCTTGTGACATGAAATGGCCTCTTATATACCCTGGGAATCAATTCAGCTTAAGAATGTCAAATAGGACATAAAGTATTATGTGACCAGCTGCATTTTTTGTTGTGTTCATTGTATTATACGTTTAGTGGTACCAGATATTAGAATGAACAAGAAATTGAAGAAAACAAGGGTGGTCTAATAATTTTTTCCATGACTGTATATCGACCTGTCTACATGGTGTGTCAGGTTAGGTTATTTTAGTTTTTGCAGCAGTCTGTTGTGATCTTTATCCTTTGCAGAAATGTCCGCTCAAGGATGAGAAGGTTGGTTACAGAACCTGAAATCTTTTTAGGAAACATGCACCCACACCATCAAAGATACAATACACATACCAATCACACAGCCACCAAAATGGTTTCGACAGCTCTGAATAGATTCACTATTTTGAGAAAGCACATTTACAGGTATTGCAGGAAAAAAGATCAAGTACTGCATGATTGGAGGGTTTTAAAAATTCATCTTGCAAATCAGACAGATCTTCACCTGGCAAACTGATAAAGACCTTGAAGGCAAATGTCATCTTATAAATACTAATCAAATTTTTCTTTTCTTTCTTTTCAAACTAAACAGTGCAGGAGTTTCCCATAAAACTCTCGAGCTCTGCACGTGTTTCTGGACTCATGCCACACATTAATGTGTCTTGTTTGAACAGGTAAGGACTGGTGTTCTCTCTCGTTTCTCCGCCTCATAGACCTTTATTTGCTCCACTCTCTTTCTCAGGCTTCATTCTCCTTTGCCCAGATAAGGTATCTATTATGAGCTCCTTTTAAAATTTACAAGAACAGCCGTATGACCACCATCAAACTCAAGGTCTTTCAAAGTGTTACGGCTCTGCATGCTTCCATTCTCTTCTCCACACACATACCAATCAGCGTAAAAGTGATCTTTTAGTTTCCTCTCCTTTCAGAAACATCTTATCAGGCCTGATGGTTTCGGATTAATGATCAGTCACGACACAAAGGAACAAACAGACAGAACCATTTATACCAGTCCTCTTTTAAATCAGGCTCCATTCAAAAACACCATTTATTCTCGAAGCACTTTTCTCCAACATCTAATCTCTTCGGGCAAATAACCCCCTTTAAAACTCAGTACAATTCAATTCAAAGTGGCTTTGGTTATATACTGCAGTCTACAATGTGGACTATTGTATCAGCACAGAGAGAGCACCAAAGAGACCAAAGCCAAACCATATTTTCTACTTTTGTGGTAGAAATGGTTCTTTCTATTAAGTCAGCTTGAACTAAAGTAGTATCTTTAAAATGTATGGGGGGCATTATACTCTTCTTAAACAAACGAGCAAACACTCTTTCACAGGGTGCCTCTTCTAATCTCACTATCTTTATTCTTTCTTTTTTATTAACCACATTGGCATGAGTCCTGATAGGATCCTGATTATCTCACTGTAGGCTTCAGAACCAAAAGATCCGTATGTAAACTGAAGTGTGGGAGAGGCCGAGCTGACCGGCAGCAGCAGTGGCACCCTCTGGTATAATCATTTCCTCCTGCTCCATAGGCCTCCACATTCCTGGGGTTTACCCGTCTGCCTGTGCCAGACACACACGTGAATTAATGCATACTGCATATGTTCATGCATGAAAAACAAGGGAGCAGATGCACATGGAGTAGAGCTGGGCAATATGAACCAAACATTGTGTCTTATATATTTTGGCTGAATGGCAAAATATAAGCTATACATATGCATGTACTGATAATTTATTCTGAAAAAACAGTGGTCATTCATTTAATTCAGAAAAAGGACAACAGTACTGACTTTTGTTTGACACTGGAATCAAGTTCCATAGTACATTTGAACGAATGCTTTTGTTTGTTTGTGCATTTGTGTACTAATTATGATCGACATTTGAAAGAATATGATACGTAAATGTAAGTTTAAAAGGCAGCTCAAACTTGGTTTAATTTAAAAAATGCATTTTAGCTTTCTACGTTCTAGCCATCCATACAAATTCCTTTTACTTTTTCATTATTGGATTTTTGTATTTAAAAAATACATCTGTCATTTTCTTGCAGTGTCAAAGCTAATTGAATTGTTTATGTCTGTTTCTGAAAACAAATAGATTGACAAAATTAAGTTGTGTCTTTGATTGGATCTACAGTGGTGTCATGCATGTAAAACCAAGGACACAAGGAATTTTGGGCCCCATGAAACAATGTGTTAAGGAGCCCCATCAAGAGGACCAATTATACAGAGTTATTTGGACCACATCTCTTTTGTGCCAAATAAATAAATAAAAATTGGGAATGCACTTTATTATCTGTGTGATATCAGAATTAGCAGATCTGAACATTTCTGGTGATATTTCCCGATGATATTCTAGCCTTCTATACACTATGTGAATCAAGATTGTATTATTTTTTCCATATTAATCTTAGACTGAGAGTATGAGTTGCCAAAGTACGACAGGTTTTCTGTCAGCAGGTAAGTAAATCAGTGTTTTAGCTTTTAAGAGAGAATACAAAGCTTGATTTTACTGTCACTGTCAAAAATACATTTAACACATGACACAGATGTAATCTAAAAAAATACTTTCAGTTATTATTATTATATATCAGTATCAATATTGGTGAATATTATTTTGAAAAATCAACATGTCAGATATCAGCAAAAATCCAATGTCTTCAATCTAATTATTAACATACAAGCAATGGCTTAAATCTTATGATGTATGAACCTTTCGGGTTTTGAGGTTGTTAACAAGAATCTAACTACTTTTTAATCTATAGACAATGCAAAGGCTACCTGGTAAGCTATGGTGATACACTTTGAGGAAAAGTGTTAATGTTGAAATAAAAAAAGAACTAAACATGAAAAAAAGAATGAATATATTTGAAGGGTCTCTGTCCGCCACGGGCCCATAGAATTGTTTTAACTTTTCACCCCATAATGGCACCTCTCAGTGAAATTATCGACTAACATTCTCAAAAAAAGTTTTTTTTTCTAAAAGGAATATAGTCCTCGGAATAATACTGTTAAGCTCTACACCTTCTAGGCAAGAACTGTCACAGAAACAGGGCTGTAGATTGCCGCAGACAGAGCCAAGAGATCTTTCCAAAGAATGGATTATAGGTGAAAACAAACCAAAAAAACAGCACTGGGGTTAGTGTACACGGCACTGGGCATATTTTTGATACTTCGCCATCAAGCTCCTAAGCAAGATCCAGGCGAGAGGACTCTGGCTGTGCAGAAGAACCAAAAATAAAAGGATGTGATCAGAAAGGTAAGCATTGTGCAATGTACATTCACCACAATGTTGTTTCATTTTCTCTAAAAACTCATCTAACTGCGAATACTTCCTGGCTTCACGTGCAACAGCGTACAGTCTAACTTCTGTGTCTGTGTCACATCAATAAATTGCCACATAGGCTTCAAATTTCAAACTAATAATCTGAAAGTTCTGACCCTGTAATTGTACTTTCTCTTGCTGTACACAATCTTCATACTTAGCATGGGACTTTGGGGCCTGCGGTGCCTGCCAATACTTCTGAGCCCACTACTGCCAGCATCAATATTTTTGGTCAGGAGCATAGAAACTTTACTTTAAAAGAAAGTGGACTTCAATTGTGACTGCCTATTGTGTAAGAAGCAGAAATGAAACAAAAAAACAACATTCATTCTTCAAAAATTAAACTATTGAATGATTAAACATGCAACAGTATGGTACATTTTTTATTTTGATATTACTGCAATGTATGGCCAATATGGATGGCCAATACATCGGCAACAATTGCAACTTCAGCTGCCACGATACTGAACTTTTAAGGCTGATATATGATACCAAAATCATACCAATGGTATTGTTCATCCCTAATTATTTTAACTCAATGTAATTAGTTTCAGTACAGAACTTTTTGTCTTAGCCTAAATATAGTTAAAAAATACATGTATATATAAAGAAAACCTGATATATTTCCCAGCTCTAGCACAGACTGACAGCGAGTAAAATCACTTAAACACACACACACAGCAGACACGTTATGCAGATCTGAAACATGTTAGAATACATTTCACACTCTTCCACACACAGACTTTTTTTCATTTTTTATGACTGCTACATCTGACATGTGCCGCTGCAGGACTCAAACCAACAGGAGGACATAAATCCCATTTTTGTGCAGTTAATTCATCCAGAAAACCACACAGTGGAGGCTCCCAGACCAGCTCTGCCTCTCTTTTCTGCTCACACAAGTTTTCCATTAGTCAGCAGTGCCCTCTTCTGGCTAATACATCATATTACATCTTTCTTAGACCATTTTTGAATTAAAGTGGTAAACATAAGTTAAAAAATGTATTTATGCACAAAAACTAACATACCAACATGACATTTCCTTGATCTGCCTTTTTAACATCAGTTTTAAATTAAATAGCCTTTTCATGTTCCTTCTGTGCCAGACGAACAAACAAAAACAGCCAAGGTCTGACTGAGCTTAAAACTTTTTTTTTTTTCAATAACAATAGTAATGTTTTATTTAGAACCCACCCTCAGGACACTCAAGGACCCAATACAAAGTTTGGTCACATATGTGCAGCTTTACATTCCTTCTTTTTTAAATTTAAATGACAGACACAAATCATGAATGAATAAAAAATGTTCCAATTTGTTTAGGTGAATGTGATGTATTGTTTCAGAAAATGAGAAATAACATTTAAATATAACGACAAGTACTGTATAAGCTTCAAATGTTCAAAACTTTACAAATTACTGTTCAATTTAAGACGGCTTAGAGAGAGTCAACAACTACTGCAAAACAATAAGTGCTTTTAATGCAGTGGTAAACTGATCTTTAGCTCACATTTGGATCAACACATCTAGTTTTCCACTCAATAATCTTGTAAAAAAAAAAAAAATTGTACAGACACATGGCCTCCTGGATCCCTTTAATATACAACAATCTTCATAACTCACAGATGAACCCCCTTAGCCTGGATTGAACGGTATTATATGAATACAATGGTGTCATTGCAAGTCAACCAACTTCTTCCCAAACAGAGCTATTCAAGTCATCTGGTGAAAATTCTTCTACTTTTAATATCACAATATATCGCAAACCCCGCTTGACCTCGGTCAAAAATCGCAATGTCAGTTTTTTCCAATATCGTGCAGCCCTAGTGTAAACTATAAACTATATGGCACCTGTTAGCCAGAGTGAGTATGTCTCGCGTGAGAGCACGCACAAAAGTGTCCGCGTATTCCACAAAGGACTCTTAAATGAGCCCTTTATGGATTTGGCTGTACAATTGTGTTGTTGCAGTTGGAGTGTTTGTGTTACAGAGAGATTTAGATTCCGCATGTAGGGTTAGGGTAAACTAACCATACCCTACAAAGTGTGTTCATCAATGCCGCGTCATTTTAAAGAGAAAAAAGGTTGGGCCTGTATAGCCTATGGGAGTGATGCTTCAACTAAAATATGCGTGACAAACCTGGTTTTCACCACCTCTGTGATATTTCTCACATAGAGTCTATCGGTGGATTTCATTTGAAAAGGATGATTACTTTTCCAATCAGTTTGGACTGAGGTCAGTTTCCACTGCAAACAAACGGCCCTCCATGAAGGCACCAAGGTTTCACACCACAGCAAACAAACTGCAGTTTTTTTGTTGCGCATGAGCAGGTTTGAAAGACCATCAATCTGCTCCTGTCGATGTCGCACATGACAACAACAACCTCATGGTAAATTCGCTTCTACTCACCCTGCTGCTCCTCATATCCGCCTCTGTCCTACATTAAAAGATCATGGCTTGCTTTCTGGTGATCATTCAAAATCCTCATTCTGGGGCAGAGGAGGCCTGTGGACAGAGTGTCCCTGTCTTCTGCTGGAGCTCTGGTCTGGCAAGTTAAAGTTTTTACTTCAAGTATCAATAAGTGGACCATACTTAGGCTTCTGCGATCTCTGTTTGGAAACAGGTCTATCTGAAGCTTTGGCTCAGTGAAAGTCTCTCTAAAACAAGCTTCGGATGTTTGGTTATGCTCTCCTCTGCCCCCAGGAGAGCCGCAGTGGAAAGTATCACTTCACCAGCATGGCTGCTCCACCATCCTGAAGGCTCCAGGCTTCTGCTTACTCAATGGTGGATAACCGAGTCCAGCATCCAGCTTTCTCGCTGCCATGAACTCCAGGACCCAGGCCTCAGGCCTCCAGTCCGCTCCCAAGGCCCGTGCCTCACGCTCCACAGCGTGACGCACCTGTCGCTCATTCACGGGCCGATGACGTCACGATACCCTACCAACAGGAGGCGCTCACCCCGCGGAGAGCCCTGGGAACTGCAGTCCCTTCATCAGCAGGTGCTCCACTCTTGCTGTGGCTATCAGTCCTGTTGGAGATGCCAGAGCCCTGCAGGCAGTGACTTGGTTTAAATTTTGCTCTGCCCCAAGTCAAGTGATCGGCTCATGATGAATATTAATCAGGTATGCATCTTTTCTGCGCACACACTGACCATAGGCTACTGAATAAACTCAAACTGTTGTTTGAATTAAGCAAACTTTCATGTGAAAAATCAGATTCAGAGTGAGACTTGAAAAATAGCACACTGTTGTTTTACTTTGAGTAAATGATTAGAAATAATCATGTCTTTGAATTAAAACAGCTTCTTTCTGTTATCTCTATTGTTGTTTCTTACTAAACAGCTATTCAGGGATAGAAACTGGATATATTTGTAGAAAAGAGAGGGCACTGACAGTGGACAAAGGTCCTTGTCATGTTCAGACCTGAATCCTGGAGCCTTGGTCTCTTGGCCTAAACCAGAGGCCTCATGTGAGATATTTTCATCGTCTCCTCAAGAGAAAGCAACAGAAAAACAGTAGTATATTCTTATGGTAAATATTTTAGGGCAAAAGTCTGACTTTAGGGAAGAGATGTTACTCCTTATTTTGGGTTTACAGTTTGACTCTCCCATTTATTCTTTAAAAAACTAAGATTAAGGTCCCTGCTGATCATATGAGGTGGTTTATGAGAGTAAAACAAATGCCTAACAAAGTCAGTGCAGGGAGTGCTAAGGTCTGTGTAAAAGCATTGCCTCATAAGAGTTAGGCTTATTACTTTAGGTGAGAAAGCTGTTTGCATAGTTCAATGACAGCAGCTCTTGTGTCAGAGCGTGCTGGCTGACAGGAAGTCAAACTTTTTGCAGCGGCCTTGGCCTGACTGCAGCCTTTGACCCTGCAATGCAAACTCAGGCTGAATGTCAATGTGGAAACTCAGTAACTCTGGTCTATAGTGAATGTACCATAATGTTTTGACTTGTGTTTGCTTTCTTTTAATAGAATAATTCTAATTCAACAGATATTTTCATTCTTTATGGCACCATGATCAAAGGAAATTAAAAGAGCTGCTGCAAAACTTAAAGTTCAGGAAACAACAACTTTATTAAACTGGCACATTTTAGCCCATGGCCTTCGTCAGGGTCATCAGAAACACATCACAAGTATCACTTTAATAGGTCTGAAACTGAAAAATAGTAAAAAGGGTAAAACAGGTTACATTTTTAACCAGTCATATGCAGCACAGGCACTGACAGGGAGTGAGGAGGAGTGTCCAATTTGAGATATGAGTGGCACCATTTTTGTTAAAAAGCCTGAGAAACAGCATCCATTGGATGGTATTTGACTTTAAACTGCAGCTGTTAAAAGGTCCTTATTAACCAAAGGATTAGCAGGGATAACATAAATAAACATGAGACATAAAGGGGAGTAAAAAAGGTTTAGATAAAACAGCTCCTGTTAAAACGATTAGACATAAAACCCTACATATATGTGTGTGTATGTGTGTAAAAACTGTTAAAACTCACTGTTAAAATAAAAATAAACATTTTACAGACATAATACATTTAGAAAGAAAACTACAAAAATAATTTACTGAAAAGTCCCCATTCCTTTTTACTTAGATATTTACTTTTTAAATAGCTAAAAATTCAATGGGAAAAAATGAAATTTATAGTAAATAGTCAAATGTAAATGGCTGAACAGGCAATATAAGAGTATAACATGTCATACCAATTCTTCAAGAAAGTCACTGGTATAATATACTGTGCTATATATTGAAAAGCAAATGACTAAAAGCAAACGTAATGATGTTGTACAATTGATTGTCTTTAACTTTAAAAGAGAGAGCAGAATGAATGAGCTTGACCTTAAGGTGTCTTCAGAAAGGTCATTCATTTATACAAATGTCAGCAAAACAATTACAAGGAAGTGTGTTTCAACAGTAATTTATTTTTCAGTTGTTTTATTCTGTTAATTTGATTTACGAAATGATTTTTTTATCTTAGTCTCTGTTAAATTCAGTGAAAACAACTCTAAAACATTGAGTTCCTGAGCATTGATCCTAAAGTTTTTATCATGGCTTTTGTATGTAGCTCAATGAATCAGATATCGTTGTTGCATTATATTCTTATACTGAATATGATCACAGTATCCCTAAATCATGACATAACTGATGTCACTTCTTATGTGTTGTATATCGTGTTGTGACTGTGTGATTTTCAAAGACCTATTTTAAAATGTCATTAAGCTGTGATATGAATATGACATGTAAGATACTTAAGTAGCTAAATTAGATATGATACATGGCTGCACAGGAGCTACTCGTTTGTGTCTGTGCACATGCTTGACAGATTCTTCTTAAATCAGTCGGGTCACCCCAGTCAGAGAAGTCTGGACATGCCCATGGGCCAAGGACAGCACAGACATTGCTGAAGCTCCATGGTGCAGAAGAATACCAGATGTAATATGAACCTCTCTCTGCAAATTGAGCACCCAAATGATCAGATCAGTTTGCAGCAGTGAATGCCAAAGCAAAGTCATCAGAGATGTGCATGATTTAAAGCTTATCCTGCATGTTAGATAAAATGTCCACCCAGCTGATATTCCCCTTTTCTCAGGAGCTCATCATGTCTGCCACAGTGGTTCAGTAACCTGTTGCATCTCAGCTGGGATTATGAGCTTTGCTGGTCTGTTTGTGTGTGAGTGTGTGTACGTATGTGTGTGTCTGCGTGCCAAGCCCTTGATCTTATCTTCACACCTCAGAGCTGCTGCAGAAATCTGCTCCCGCCCCCCCATCTGCTCCCCTAGTTTGCACTGAAGAACTCATATTTGGGTTTGACTCATGCACTGAATCTTCGGTGTAATATCTATGAGTTCAAATTTACTTTTTTGTGCTTGTTATGATGGCACAAAATCATCTCGTCTCTTCTCCACTTTTTATATGAATATCTGTGGAAGAGCTGGGTGTCCATTGACCCCAAGATTTTATCCATTTAGTCAGTGTTCTACTTTATGTTCATGTTTTCCCCATTTTTAAAGTCTTTTATTTGCTTTTGAGATGATGTGGTTGTTATGATGTGGCTAGTTTAGTTTTATTTTGGAAGTTTTTTCTTGTATTTCCCTGTTTATGCCTCTTGTTCCCTTTGTCTCATGTTTCCTGTATTTTTTTGTGTTGTGTTCATTTTGTGTAGACCTCTTTTGGTCCCGGTTTTACTGTTTTGACACTGTTCCTGGCCTTAGTTAAGTTACCCATTTTGGGGGTGCTGGTATGCCAGAGTAGTTAGCAACCTTGCACATCCCATGTACATACTTCTGCCGGTCCAGATTTGAATCCAGCCTGTGAACAGGTTGCAGAGTGTCTTCCCCTACTCGCTCACCCCTTTTCACAAGCCTATCCACTGTCTCTCGCCTATCAATAAAGGCACAAAATGCCCAAAAAATACATTTTAAAAAAAGTTTCCCATTTTGTGTTGGTGTTTTGTGTCTTGTCGTGTGTTTCCGTTTGAAAATCCCTGTGTTCTTAATGGTGTTTTCCGGCCTTCCCTCTGTGTGTCTCTGATTGTGATTCCCTTTACCTGTGTGCTCGTCTCACCTGTGCTTGATGTTTCCCTCAGTGTATTTAGTCTCTATGTTTTCCTTTCTCTGTGTTTGGTCATTCGTCTTCCCAGTCTTACAATCGTGCATCAGTCCCTTGCCCTTCCAGTGTTCTCCAGTGAGTCTGTAGTAAGTCTGTTTGTGTTTGAAATTTTCAGTGACTTTGTTTTGTACAGAAGAGGATTAGGGCCACAGAGAAAAAAAGATGAACTCCAATTTTTTTAAATTCATATTTCTCTAATGAAAAAAAAGTCAGAGTTCTGAGATTAAAGGTGCTATGAGGAGAATCTATTACCGGGACATAAAGACTCTGCTACCCATGATCACGTGCGGCGACTTGTAGTAATGCTGCGTTCCAGTAACCTCGGAACTGGGAGTGACATCATCTCCAACTTATCTGTGTTCCAGTTGAAGTTGGAAAAAAACATGCCGATCTACCAGGCTATTGTTAAGTTGTTGTTAGCACACCCTGCATTGTTGTTCACAAATATCACATGAAGAATGTGATTATCACTATGGCAGCATTTTTGTAAATATAAGTCTAACAATACTATGTATACAGCTGATCTAGAGCGACACACCCCAGTCAGAAGTGCAATCAAATTGATTATTACAGGAGCTAAATAACTGTTCACACTGGGGGCATCCATCTTCGATTGTCAGCTCGGGGGTGACGAGGTTTCACTGAGTTCCCGGTAGGAAATTCCAACTTCGGGGGGTGTTTCAGTTGCAGTTTCCTACTCGGAACCCGGAAATTCCGACTTCTGACTACAACTGGAACGCACCAAAAGACGTGACCCAAACTAAAGCGTGTGTTTGTTGTAATGCTAATGAATGCAGCTCGGACCTTCCTCAGAACTCTGCATTGCTTTACAACTTCTTTTTTCAACAACTTACAGGACGCAATGTGATGAGGTACTGTATCTCTTTCTAGTTACGTAGTGGTAGTTTTTGATGTGTGACAACAAGCAAATTTTGGAAAACTTATTATCCTAGTTTTGTAGCCAGCTATATATCGCTACTTACAGCCCGGTGCTCTAAGACGTGTCCCAATAATATAAATTTGCTCTAGTTTTAATTGTCTTGTTCCCGAAGTTGAGTATCCAGGCCAGTCCAGCCCTGTCCGACCCAACCGGAACGCTAAGGAATAGCATTTATAGATAACCTATTTTGATGCCATGAAACTCATCTTAAAGAGTGTATTTCGATCAGGCATATATCTAAAAGTGAATCTTTTTTGTGATTTCTTAGAAACTCCTCACAGTCTCTTTAAATCAGAACTCTGAGAAAAAAGTCAGAATTCTCACTTGAAACTCTGAATACTGACTTTAATCTCAGAATTCTGACTTTTTTTCTTTAGAGAAATATTAATCTAAAAAAAAAAATTAGACTGCATTTTTTTTTCTCAGTGGCCCTAAACCTTTTCCATAGTTTTGCACTTTGTTCTAAACTTCTTGAGTTTTCTTTCTATGACTATTTTGATGTTACTTTGTAGTTGTTTTTGTGTTCAGACTTTTTGTTGAGGATTTTTTTTTATCCCTTTTTAAGTTTAAATAAAGCTTCTTTTGCTAAATGTGCATTAAGGTCCTTCACTTTTGCTTGTCGTTAGTTAATCTTAAGTTCAAAAACACAACAATGGTTTAATTTTATTTATTTATTTATTTATTCATTTATTTGTTCCTTACATGAAAGCTGACAACAAAATCCATACACAGGTGCACATTACACCCTAAAACAAACACATTCATGATAGGAAAGGAGCAGCAAGAAGAGAAATGTCTCTTATTATTATCTTCTATAAAACACTTATTTGACAATCATTCGCACAAGCTTGCTGTACAACTGCAGGATGAAATTTCACATTGCCACAAAATCAAATGTATTAATATAACAGAGATCTTTACCAAAAGAACACAAGTCATCTTCTCCCTACATTGATGCATGACAAAAAGCAAATCACCAGCAGCAGAGAAAGAGCTGAGAGGAGCACTGTGTCATGCAGAACATGAAGCAGCATCACCACGTTCACAACGATTACACAGGAGAAAAAAGCTGCAATGTTTTAGCTCTATATCCTACAGCAGTCCAAGATGGCTCAACCCTGGTGATCGTTTGAGAGCACGGGTTCTACAGAACTTTGATGATGTGCACTGGAAACACTATTTTCAAATGTCCAGATGCATATTTTCATGTGTGTTATTCTCTTTCAAATCAAAATAAGTTTTCCAGGGACAGCGGTTCTGTTAATCTGTTGTGGTTTCTCGCTGGTTGATCTGGAGATGCGGATGAAAAAATAGCTTCGCGACACAAGCTTGTTTGCAAAAAAGAGCAGTTTATTGACAAACCAAGCAAGTGTCTGAATCAGGCACTCCGGACTGCCTGAGAGGCTCAAAAAGCCGAAAATGAGACCTGACGAGCAGTGAAAATGGACATGTATATATACCCTGACACATTCTTTGAAGTATACAGAGCCATGCATCTAGGGTGGACTCTCCTTGAACCAGAGCATCTTAGATAAATGACCAGTGGCCCCAAAGGTTGACTCATGATAGCCTGAAGTGACGGCCTTTCACCTTTGACACAGGGTTCATCCCCTTAGGTATCAATTTTGAATTCTCAGCTGTTTACCTGACTACAGGTGTTTGGTTTTCTTAAGAAGTAAAAATGTGAAGAATGTTTTTTGTTGTGCATCCTAGTCATTACATCCTTAGTGAACCAACCCACCTTCAGTCTAAGCATTAGCTCACCTCCAAGGCCACCTGTTTCCCTTTAAACACCAGACACTTCACTGTCATGTCAAGTCTTCCTTTTCCTGTTTTGCGATGGTCACTGGAAGTTTTTTGAGCAGTCCGAAACTTTACAGCAATACATTGTTGTTTAATTCAGCTCCATAACAACTTTTGGTGAGTGTAAGATGGTCAGAGAGCTGTAGAATGTGCCTTTTTGTTGAAGGTCCCATGATATGTGTGGTTGTTCATTTACATGTCCTGACTGGAAGCAAGGATTTGATTGGAGTTGATTTAAAAAAAAAGAAATAAATGCTCTGTAGAGGATCAGATGCAGCTCCTTTCCCACCCCCTTTGGAAATGCTCAGATCTAAAGGTGCGTAGACACCAGACGCTACTTGTACTACCTCGGGGATCACTCTCCATGCAAAGTCAATTTACAGCCGCGATGCGACAGCCGCTTTTCACACTGCCACATAGCTCGTTGCGCGATGAGAAAGTAAAAAAAAGTTGATTATTCAGCAGGTGTGTGCACCTGTGACGGTACCCTAGACATACAGTTATTCATCCGGACTACAGAGTAACAATTCATGTTCGTGTGGGAAACATTAGTCAGCGAGGACATTAGTTCCGCCTAGACGAACCGCGGGAAACTCACAGATAATGCTGCTGCACGGCATCAGCTGCAGTGTTTTGTGTCTGATAAGTGAGTGAAAAGGATACAGCTGGAATAATGTCAGCTTATACATCCTATTATATGATATATGATAAGATTGCGGTGAAATTTGAGCGGACGTGACATCACCGAGCGACGGCAACGGTGACAAAAATTAGGTATTTATGGACACGCAACGCTACGTCAGTGGGCGATGAGATTTTGGTAGCTGGGTCGCTTGCGGTGTGAACGCAGCATAAGGGGGCTGTAAGGCTGTGGGAAACTATGATAATGAGCTTTGTATAGCTGCCAGAACAATTTCTGAATAGAAGAGGCTTGCAAGCCACAGAATGGACTTTCAAAATAGCCAGTGCCTGCCTGTGATGAGCAGAAAACACATGCTGTACACATTTATACATCACAAACCTCAGAAAGCGTTTTCAAAGAGCATATTTCACTATGCGCCTTGTTAAAGGTGTCATGTTCTTCCGTTCCTATCCCCTTCTAACAACATTAAAAGCAAAGAAAATTGATTTTGCAGGACATAGGAAACATTTTAGCCTGAGATTTGACATTTTTTTTAGGGTGCCTTCACCTCCACTAAGCTAACCTAAATTTCTGGAACACTGAGGGGTATGCATGTTTTATTTTCCATGTAGAATCTGGAGCAGGCTAGGAAACAGAGAGGTGTGTGTCTTTTGTTTTTTTCTGACAGATTTGCTTTTGTTTTGTGTGCAGTTCTTTTTATTTGATGTTGAAGAGCTGTGCTTCCTCTACCAATTCCTTTAGAATTGAGAGGGATTGGAAGTCACATGGATATTTGTATCTCTTGCATCTGCTAGAAGATAAAATGTGGTCAATGAAAGAATCCCAGTGTGAAAGCTTCTTTTAGCATCATCAAAACACAATGCAGCAATCCACTGTTTACCCCGCTGCATGCTGGTATATTAAGAGACAGATACATGGGAACACAGTGTAACACAAGAACCTGCCAGGAACAGAGCAGCATGTGGCCTCAATACGAACAAGCCAGAGAAACGCAATAAAGCTCGATAATGTGGAGATGAAAAACGGACGATCCTGTTACAGCACAAAAGAAGCAGAGGAAACTTTAAGGCACAGTCGCACTCTTGTGAGAAAACCCCCCACACACACGACAAATTTAATTACATTACCGCACACAGGGACCAACCTGAATAGGTCTCTGAATCCCTGAATGAAAAAAAGGAAATAATTCACACACACATCAGCAGTGACAGTAAATAATCCCTGAAACAACTGCTGGTGAGAGAGATTCATCAGTTAGGCCCAAGGCTGGCTGGACAGGAAAGCCGCAGAGACAGATGGACTGGTTAAAGCGCAGTAAGCGAGGCTGACCTTCCTCAGAGCGGGAAGAGGAGGGGAAGGCGACAGGAGTGTGCAGAGAGGGAAGGGGCGGTGTCAAAGACAGAGAAGACGCTCTGGAATAGCTGTCATCAATCTTTAGTATCTCTGCAGACAGAAATCTGTGAGAGTGCGAGCGGGATTGCAGCATGTGCGAGACAGAGATAGAGGAGGAGGAGGATGGAGAGAACAGATGAAGCTGAGACCACGCGAGAGCCGAGACGGTGTACGAGGGCAAAAAAACCCATCATCCACAAAATCAAATGCTGTAATGTGAGGGAATAAATAACCCAAAGATGAAGGGGGATGAGGAGAGGTAATTATGGTGAAGTACAGCAAGAAATACCTGCTGATAAAAGAGCAAATACACCTTTTATGAGAATCACAAATCCTTAGGAGTTGTAATTTTTACTGCAGGAGGGAAAAATTATTAACATCCATCCATTCGCAGGTCCTGGTTGCTCTCTTTGTAGAGCAATTTTGCACTTTTTAGGTGATTCTGTTGACAAATGCCAAAGCCAAAAAGGGTGCAACAGGATTTTTTAGTTTAGTGAGACATTTTACTATTTAGATTCTTTTTACTTCTTTTCCTTATGAAGGGGGAAGGGTCATGCCCCTTGTGTTTAGTTCAAGTTTGTTCCCTGATTCTCCATGTTACACCTGCATTACCCAAACTAACTCAAGCTGTGTCTCATTTGGGCCTGGTTTGTCTAATCTTTGTCTTGTTATGCCCAGTGTATATTGTCTCTGTGCTCCTTCTTGTATTTGTCTGTTCATACTTCTTCCAAGTTCCCCTGTATTCCTTACCCATGATTCCAGAGGGTTTTTTATGGATAGATAATTTTCTTTTAGATTTTTTCTTTTGTTTCTACATCTTTTTTTGTAAACCTGAAAATTTGGTGGGAAAATTTTATAGATTTGCTGATTGACATCTTGTGCTTTGTAATCAATTTCACAAAATACAGGAAAATAAAGCAGGGTCAAGCATTCCTTAATATTCCTCTAGCTGAGTCCAGCCATGGACATTAAGTCTATATGGTATGAAGGCTTAACCTTTAGTCTAATGGGGTCATCCTGACCTGGTTGGTTTGAACTTTGTAATGACAGATAATGCCGGCATTAGAATGGAAACAACACTGATAATTTTAAGTCCCCCTTTTGCCTTACTCACAGTAATAATCTTACTGGATTAATTAAATGCTGTCTATGATTCATCCACCCTTAAGAGAACATTTAAAAACTGTTTTTGCTGCCAGGGCACAATGAATGATGTTTGAGGACTGAGCTTCTTGTTACATGTTTAAAATCTAGCAAAGTTTTGCTGTCACAGTTTCATTAATGGAATGGAAAAGGGGAAACATTCTGCTATACAAATTATGATTTGAGGCTCTTATCAATGGTTTCAGGTGATCACTCGCAGAGCTGCAGTGCTTTGGAACATCTGTGTTTTGTGTAAATGGTCTAACGCTGGAGTTTGTCCATGTGGACATGGCAGGTATGGTATATTTCACAAATCACAGTGAATGTGCTACTTTAACAACAGTGTGACTGTGCACAACAGTGGATGCAGCGGTTTGTGCTGACTTCCTGAAGTTACATCACAGGTTCATATCTTGTCCCACAAACACAAATGAAGTGTCTTTGGTTAAAAATACACCAAGAAAGTCCTAAGCTCTGTCAGGACTATGCTCCTTACCACAGCTTATATCCTGCAGCACACAAACTACTGTACAGAGTGACTAGGCTTCACCGAGAGGTCTGACCTTACATTAAATTTTAAGGTCAATCTTTGCTCTTCAGTAAAAGATTTATTGGTACTATTTTGAGATGTTTTTCTCCAGTACTACCCACTGTCATTAGGACATGTTTTTAAGGCACAATGTTGTTTCATACTGTATAGTTTGATATTACAATGATAAATCACAAACATGCTAGTGCTAAAATAGTGTTTTTCTAGCTTTCTGATCACTTGGGGACTATAAGCCACTTTAATTTAGTCATTCCACATTCACACTCTGCTATGTATAAGGTCCATCACATTTTAATGTAAACAAAACAACATGAGCCTTTGAACTTGAATCTTTTATTGGTGTCACCTTTGTAAATTAAATGAATGGTATGAGTATTTCCAGAGTATTAATGCTATCAATAATTCTAAATCTTATGCCAGCTTATGACACACCAACACAGCTTTGTTTACCTTCCTACTACCCATAGCGCTGAGCCATTGTGCCACCAAGTAGGAGAGAAATAGATGCAATATATATGTTTTGGGGATTTCCTTTTTCTTATCATTTTCTTGTTGTGACAAAAGGGAAGTGAAATAGGCATTTTTTTTTAAATAATTGAGATACCTTTATCTCATCAATAAACTTTCTACCAAAGCTTTCTACAATGACCAGATAATCTTTAAAAAAAATTAACAAATCATGTCAGCATTAAAAAATTCTGACAAAACTATTGGATTTTTTTATTTTTTTTTCAATTTATTACTCAGGCTGGGGGGGGGGGGGGGGGGGGGCATAAATATTGCACTGAAGTAAAAGTACAGCTACTTTGATAAGATTTAACTCAAATACAAGTAAAAGGAGCAACTGTAAAAAACATATGAATTAAAATGTACTCAACTTGCTTCGCATGTTTCACTCCCTCCTCTCTCTTTTTCTCTTTTTGTCTCTTTTGATGTTGCACCTGTAATTATGTTTTTGGTTTTGTAGTCTGCTTGGTATTGTTGGTGTGGATAGCCTGCTGTTGTGGACTTAAATAGCTTCAGCTACTACAGTTGCAAATATTTGTCCTTTATTTTATCCTAAAATCCAGTTCCTAATATCAAATTCAGAATCATCAACCAATCGACATAACCAGTATTCCTGCAAAGCTCATCCATGATATATATATTACTGTTGCTATGACTACCAACATGGACAACTTGCTGCAGTGGACCTGCTTGACTCCAAGCATGTTATCCTACATCACCCATCAACAGAAACAACATGATCTACGGTAAAGTGCATTTTAAAATCATTTACGCCTGATTTTTTTGCAGTTCAACTAAGTGGTGCTGTATTCATTAACATCGGTCTTCTCCACCTAATTACAAATATAATTGTCAACGTTATAGCAAGAATGATCTCTCTATTATTGGTTGTTACTGATAATACCACCACAAAAACTAACTTTGCAACCATATAGAGAAAGGGCCTCTCATGAAAATGAGATGCCCCATCTCAAGGGACTAACCTGTGATAAATTCCAGCTTAATAGAGGTTATGCACTGACATCACAATATGTGTGACAGACTTGCAGATCACTTATGAGTAACAGAAAACAATGTAAAGCAATTTATATTAGTGATAAGAAACAGCAAAACCTTTAATTAATCTGAAAAGTGATGCATTAGTCATATTCAGTAGGTCTAATTATTTCTGATTATGTTCATAACAAAAACTGCAAATACTAGTCTGATTTACATCTAAAGGTGACTAAATTAAACTTTTGGACCCTTAAAGTTTCTTTTAAAATGCAGCATCACTTAGCCTGAGTTGGAACACAAAGTCCTGTAATGAATCTACCTCTGTATCTGTGTTATTTTGCGTTTATCCAAAGTGAGATCAATGAACCCAGGCTTCTCCTGGCATATGGCTTTAGCATCCATTTAACTGTTTTCTCCTGTTTATTTTTTCATGTGACTCACGATCAACCAAATGTTTTTCAAAGCATCTTGAGATCTTGATCCTGTTGAACATTATTAGTATCATATTAAATGAACAGTTCTGGGGTGCTGGTTTGGCGTAAGGGTTAGCACCCCATGTACATGCTTCTGCCGGTCCAGGTTCAAATCCCACCTGTGACCAGTTTGCAGAGTGTCTTCCCCTACTCTCTCTCCCCCTTTCACAAGCCTATCCACTGTCTCTCTCCTATCAATAAAAGCACAAAATGCCCAAAAATATACATTAAAAAAAAAAAAAAATGTAAATGAATGGTTCTGCATTCAAATCTCCATTTGTGTCTGTGTATCTCCCTTTAGATGTCATAAATAACTGACATCTATTATTCATTTGTGCACATAGAATTTGATATGGCATTTATTTATAGACATTAGACGTAGTTAAATATAATCTGCTTTGTGATATGATGAAGGACATTCATAAATCTGAGGACATGAAGATTGCATGCAGTGTGAACTGTAGCTGGAGGCATGCAGCACACATTTGTGCATGAATGGGGTGGATGGATGAACACTTGAGCAGGCTTTTCTAACCCAGCTTCCTCTCATGAGTGGATGGATGAAAAATGTGCCCAATCCCTTTCAAGAGACCTTCCTCTTGGACTGCAGCTTTGCTTTTCGGCCTGTAGAGAGACAGATTTATCTGCTCTCTTAGCATATGATTAGGACACACTGGTCAAATTAAAGTAATGCGCAGAGGGAAAAGTACAGCACTGCTGCATTCATTTTAATCACTTTGCTTTATATTTGAATTATGTACCAGCCATGCAAATGTGGGCCAATAAAATCACCTGGAAAGAACCCTTGTGTACTTTGTCTCTTTTTTCCATCTCATGATCGGCATCATGTTGTCTTTTGTCAAGGCAAAAAGCTAATAACATGATTTAATAGCCTCTCTGAAAGCCATCTTGCTTTCTTCCCACATTCTCTCCCCACATTGCATTTGATAGCAACAATAATCAACATAATGGATATTCTGTGTTATTCTCCCAGGCCCCATTAGCTGTGTGTGTGTGCAAACACCACGGTGTGTATCTGGTCATTAACATCACACTCTTGAAAACTACCGCATTTTCAGAGAACCAGTGAATAATAATTATTATTTCAAATCTTCTTTTTTGAAACAGTGACAGTGGAAGTGAGCAATGCCAGTAATTTCTAATAGCCAAGAACACAGAGAGCAGAAATTGTGGTCCTCTTGTGGTTAAATTGGATGAAAATGTTTGTTGGACGGAGTTATTTTATTTCAAAAGTACATTTGCTCAACTGTTTGCACTGAACTGTCAAAAGTGATTTTAAAAGTAGACCAACACATTACCACTCTGGAACTCTGACCCCAAAATAAAACCTAGCTTTGTGACCTGATGCCTTTCCTTACATGGTGCCTATAGCTTGGAAGCATTTCTAATGTTTGCCTGAATGAGTGAAAAACTCCCCAGTCTGTGGGGCTTATGTGTTTTGTTTGATTCCACCACACATAGTTTTCTTTATGATACCAGTAGCTTGCCCTTGACTAAACCATGGTGGTGACTGTCCCTGATCAGCTCACACTCTGTCATATCATGGTTGTTCAGGTAAAACAGATGCTACACAAACCCTCAGTGCCATATTGGGTCAAAAAAGTGACACCATGTTAATCTCCTGTTTCTTGTATCTTGGTGTTGTGGTTTTCACATGACTCAGTTTCTACAACTCCCCCCACCACTGACCACATATGGCTAACTTCAGTTTATGAGTCAAAACCAACCCATCCCTAATTATTGATGTAAGCAATGACCCTACTTCTGCCCAGCAGCTGCAGCTACTGCTTTGGCACAAGCCTCAAAGCTGCTTGGAGGCAGGAAATATAATGTTTTTACTACCCTTCCTGATATTCCAGTTGCACTTTTGTCCAGTCGGCAAATTTACTCTATAGTCAGAAAAAGGAAGAAGAAAGCAACTGTAAGCCTGCAGGAGTTTGAATGTGCCACTGTTGAACACAGCTGATGAAATTCCTCCATATATGCATATGTCTCAGGGCACAACTTTGCTTGGATTCAAACTGCATCATTACACCAGGAAGAAAATCACCTCTACAATCCAGGTTCTGTCTAGTTTTCTAAAATTATCTATGCTTCAAAACATTATCATATCTTTTTTTTCATTTATTTTTGTTTGCATACTTACATTACCCTTAAAAAATCCAATAGTTTTTAGAGCCAGAGAAATCCATAGTTTTTGTGGTTGTAATGGTTTGTGTCATTGCTTGGGAGCTTCCGTTACAGAGCCGTTACGAAGATAATATCTTTACTGTTACTGAAGAAACACACTTTGTCAAGTCACAGTGCCTTTACGCAAAAATACTACAACAAAGCTTCATTACACTGACGCTTACAAGACATTTATGAGACATTCATAATAATTCTGAGAGGCATCCGTGCCGATTCACGCTACATTACAGCCATGACGTGCGCAACACAGCACATGTCTTCACATACTCTCAAGGCACAGCAGAATTAATGTACTTTCTACTACCTTTGGAGATGTAGCAAATGTGGGGGCTGCATATTCCCCCCATTCTGACCCTATGCTATTCAGAGTTCCATCAACTAATCCATCCATACATATTTATCAAATGTATTGTGTAACGTTTATGTATCATTTCTTTCATTTTGATTTGTTGTATTTATATTTAAATCTATTTTATTTTTTGCATCAGTGGTAGGAACTTGCTGCTCAGCTCTGCCCACCTCTTCTACATTCTGGGCTTTATTTGTTTAAATAAAGACTCTTTTCAAAAGAAACATGTATTTATGAAGGTGTATGTACTTAAAAGTGAACCATTGTTTTTAATTCATAGATGAATTCACAAAATGTGGGGGAAAAAAGAATCAAAAGTGTTCCTAATGATTTGCAGCACTGTCCCAGAATGCTGTGCAGGTATAGCTTCCAGAACAAATCAGATGGGCCACTTTTTGACAGTTTTTTCCTCCCTTTTCTGTTGATTAACTAATACATGTAAAATAGTGGATTAATTTACTTCAAGTACCCATTATGGATTGCATTTTTTATTAAATAGAGTCCAAAAATGATGATAATGAGTAAGCAGCAGAGGTGGGCAGAGCATACAGCACACTTCTACACTTCATTTTTGTTATTGTTTTGACTGAGAACTCCCTGGTGGTAGAATTCACATGCAATTTATAACAGATGTCACTATTCCTAATTTACATCAGGGATATACTTTGCTCCATCTGTCTCTTACCTCAGTTTATTCACCCTTTTCTAACATAAATATAGAAAATAATGTGACACTAGACTGCAGAATATAAACAGTATGCACTGATTTAATTATTTAGATTTGTGAAGAAGAAGCTCCATTACCTTTTTTTGTCCTGAGGTGCACAATGTTTTGCACCTTAGGGCCTGACCAGAGCTCTCTTCAGCCAGCAGCCATCCATGAAATGAGAAAATCTATAATGCATTTAATTCTGTTCTCTGTAGATCAGGGCTGTGTCTCACAATGGCACCACGGGGACGACAAACACTGCAGCAACCTTCCTCAAACCCTGCTGCAATATTCATACATATAATAACTACCACTCACAGTGTCTACCATCTCCGGGTCTTCTCCTCACACACACCTGCTATACACAGACTGAAAGGCGTCGCTGTGCGTTCTCCTTCTTGAAAGCTGCCCTGTGGAAATAAATTTGTCTGTTGGCTGTGTTCTTGCTGCAATGATCTTAGCACTCTTGGCCGACACAATACCCAGAGTACTTAGAGGATGAATCCCCCTGAGTCTTAATAATCTAAAGTGGATGCAGTCCATCGTATCAATAACAATCAGTATGGACAGGCACACATGTATAACTCACAGTGAATCTGAATGAACCATTCCCTCTGTCTTTGTTTAGAAAGGTGATGCTGCCTGAAAAACATGTTGGCTTTTTTCAATCCAAGAGAAATGCTTGGAGGTAAAATCTTAAAGCAGCGTGACCCTTAAAAATCAGCCAAAGATAAAAGAGCTGAAAGAAAACTTGATTTTCTGGATGGTTATCTGTGTTATGTAATACAAACTCCTGCAAGCATTTTGCAGGTGAATTACATAGGCCTAAAATAGTTTCTTCCATACCAGCAAATCAGATTTGGCTTGTCTGCAATGGGATTCACAATTGGCCCTATTCTTTAAAATCTGTATTGGACTTTTAGGCCTATAAGAAAAAAAAAATAAAACATATATGACCACTAAGTCAAGGGTTCCCAAAGTTTGCAGCCCCAACCCTCAAAGAACAGTGTTAATGGCCATAGATCTGCACCAGTCCTGCAGTTCATTATAACATAAAGTATAGTACATTTTAAATATTTTATATCATAATTTCCATGTCATCATACATCTCACATAATGACTACAGTTGTGTGTCATACTGATATAGTTTTTATGCCACAATATCTTAAAAAGTCTTCAAGAATATTCTTTAAACTCAGACCACATATTCATATTAATTTGTTTTTTGGAATTAACTCCCCAACATTATCACAGGGAGAAATCTAATTATGTTTGGAGTTTTTTTTAAGGTTCTGTCTACTTTAAAACCATCTATGTGGAGTTGTTCAGATGGACTAAAGTGTTATATCTGTTTGATGTTTATAACAGTCTGTCTGGCATGTCGGGCTAACTAATTGGATGACACACCGGTAAAGAGAAGTCTCTGCTGACAGTCTTGGTGGTGTACTGGTTTCTGCTGTAAGGTTGACTAAAAGATCATAATTGGGTTTAAGGGTTTCTTGGTGAGATGACAAATGGATTTGAGCGTGTGGAGAGCTTTTCTTGTTGCCTGACTTCTCAAAGTGCTTTTACATCACAAATTACATATGCCCATTTACACCCATTCACATACTGATGGTGAAGGCTGCTTCAATCATTGTTAGCTAATCCCATTTATACACATTCACGCACCACTGACACAGCACTGGGGGCTTTGTAGGGTCAAGTGTTTTGCTCAAGGACACAGTGACAAGCCATGATGGGTTATGACTAATCAACTGAAATTTACAGCATTTCACTTTTCTGTATTGAGTAGCATAATGGATTTGTTTTTCTAAAAGAGTGATAACATTACACTTACTGATCAAAGTTAAAGACGCAGCCACTTAAAACTGTCCCTCTCTCCCTGATTGTGCAAATCTGTGGTGACAAGCTAAGGAAAACGATGAAATCACGCAATCGTGTGAAGGAAGCACCATTCGTACTTAGTAAGTTGCTATCACTACTTAAACCTATTGTTGATGGGAAAACAGCTGGGCACACTGGTAAGCAACCTATCTGTGGCTGACAGTAAGACAGCTTTTCACAGACACACAATTTAGAATCAACAATTCACTTAACATTTAAAACTATACAGTAATAGTGCTGGAAACATATTTTGCAGGCCACCTCGAAAGCTAGCATGGCACTGGCTCCCTCGACTGCAAGCCTATTAAAAACCTGTGGGATTTCTAACTGTGTTTTGTATCATTGCAAGAAACTTATATGTAATGTTCTTTGAGATATTAACAAAGGAACCTACTTTTCTCAGCGTTTTAAGCTTAAACATCATCAAGAAGAGTGAAAAGCAATTGGAAAACTATGACCGAACTACAACAGGGCAAATCGACTTAGAAGCAACTGCAATATACTTCTTTTGCATATGTTGTAACTTCTTGTTTGATAATTTTCTAAAACAAGTGACCAGTCCTCATGGCTGTGTAAATAGTGTTTGAATAATTATTTATTTAAAGCCTTTCAGATATGCTTGCTGTTGGGTCCCTGGACATTTTTTAGCCCTTGTTAGCATTTAGTTAGCGACCATAATTTAAACACACAACAATGGTTTAAGATTCAAAAGGAGGGGACATCAGATGCATTTTACTGTCTCCCATTAAACACTGACATCTCACATTTGTGTGTTCACCATAAACCTTATTTCACACATTTATCTAAAAGTGGTATTCAAAGTCCCATGTGGTTTTCTGAGTAAAGGAGAGGGAAGTGCTCATGGTAACTCAATTCTATGTTTTGGACTCATTCCCGTTCCTCTCTATTGTTTTACTTTTAAGATAAGCAATGAACGAAAGATACTTATCAAAATTTCTGAGGACCTTGCCCCGCACTACAGAGATGTAACAGTATAATAGACCCTAAACCTTGTTGCTAAGAGGTAATAAACTCTACCACACATTCAGCGGCCTGATTAGTCAGTGTTACATTAATTTCTATCTTTCTTGAATAGCTTATATTACTTATCTTAAAAAAATACAAGATTTGATCAAATGTTTTACATTTTCTTGTAAGTTTTCCACATTTTTTCACAACATTCCAACTTTTTGTGAAATTTATAAAGGAATGGCTGACGGAAAAAAGGGAGATTAATGGCTGTAGATTGAACATGCAGGAAGGAAATAAAACAAATAGGGATGTTAAAATACAGTGAAACACGGTAAACTTGCAGGTAAAATTAATTTTGAAATGGAAAAAAATACAATAAAATAGGTAGACACGATATGGAGGCCCTTTCTTGATTACTATGACTCCTTACAAGGGCCCCTTGATAATGAAAAGGATTGAACTCATACATGACTGATTACATTGGTGGACAGTTACCCTCTTATTTGTCTTTATTTAGTGATGTATTTATTTACTTTATCTACCCCCACCCCCTTTTTTAATATAATAATAATAATTATTATTATTATTATTTTATTATTATTATGATCATTAATTTTATTTTTTTTCTTTCCTCTTCCTGTACTCTTTGGTTGTATATCTAAGATCTTATGCCCTAATCGTGTTCTGTCGCCTGTAACCTGTGGGTGAGCTGGATGGTGGGAGGGGAGGGTGGGTGGGAAACTCAATGGGTCAATGTAACTGATGAATGTGCACTTTTATGTTTCTGTTGGAGATAATTGTGAATTGAAATAACATATACACGTGCTGTACTCCTGCTGGATAAAAGTTCTGAAAAATCAATAAAATATATTTTCACAAAATAGGTAGACACAATAACAGGGGTAAGAATAAAAATAAGGCAGCAAGGTTGTGATAAAACACTTAGGAAACATTTTTGGCCATCATCATCAGTGCATGAATGTAATATGATTAGGTGTTGATGGGCGAGTGTGATCTGAAGTGTTAAAAGCACTCTAAGTGGTCAGAGACTACAAAATCTCCATACAAACACAAGCCCATTTACCATTTAGATGTCAAATTCTAAATGAATGCACACAGTATTACACTTGCTACAAGACGAGTGCCCCCCTCCATTGTTGGTGACACTGTTTATATGTATGTGTCACTTTCTCTCTGGGCTTGTGCCTCGCAGTTTTCTCTTCTGTTGTCCCATGTGTCATGGTGGCTGAAGGCAGGCCAGCTCTGACCGATGATGTCACTGTGGCTAAAAAAAAAGTAGGCCAGTATCATGATGGTTTGTTATAGACTACATCCTCACCGTGGGTTTCTGCTGTCAGTCCTCTCATCATTTATGCAGAGACAATGAAGGACAGAGTGCGTGAGGGGGAACAAAGGGGAAGGGGATAAGCAGTATAATGGTGATTTACTCCATTAAATCTCATCAGTGAGATGAATGAGAGTAGATAAGGAGCTGAGGGACAGTCGTGGCTGCAGTCGACCTCAGCTGGGTGTAGCTCGCTCACTCTCTGCTCTCTGTAAAATGTCACACAGTAATGAACAGAACTGTAACAGCATTTATAATCTAATGCTCAAGTTGTGACATTAAGAAAGCATGTGTTTATTACCTTTATTATCAATTTGTCAGGAGATTAATTTCTAATGCTAATTTGATCAATTTGGTATCTAAAGATTATGGGAAAGGACAGGCAGTAGACAGAAACAATGAGAGGAGGAATATGATTGTCATTAGCCTTTGAGCTTTGACAAATGTCAAAATGCAAAATTAAAATTAATAGCTTTTTCCTCTCAATATTTCAATTTTATCCCAAGCTTGTAATTTAACATCATTCTTTGCAATTAAAAATACATCTCATCATTGACTATTTCCCTCAAAGAGCAGATTCCTCCTCTCTTTCTGTCCTTCCCATGCCTGACCCAAAACCTCTACCCTACAAGATATTCAAAATGTTTATGTGCTCAAGGAGACACCTTTAGGTGCTGTTGTTTTGAATTCATTTTGATGTAGAACAACAAAAAGTAGAAAACCTCCGGAAGTTGTCACCAACAAAAAAGACTGATCATTGATTTTATAGATTAATTGATTCAGTAAAAGATGATCAACCTATTTTTGTCAGTGACTTGCTACAATAATAAGTAGTTCTTTATCTATTCAAAATGATGTAATCATTGGCATGTTTGATATATTAATTGACAAAAAGTTGTGACAAAGACAGACATGAGTTAATCCATCCTCTGTTGATATCTCACCTTCATTACATGGGAAGCACCCCTTAAGCTGTGTTTGTCGACCCCATCAGACTCTGTCGGAGCAGAAGTTTCACTCCCTAGCTGGCCACCTCCAGTGGAAGGTACATGTCCAGACGTGCCTGTACAGTGACAGTAAACATAAGAGCACAACACCCCGATGCTTCTGCAACATCCATGAGCATTTTAAGCTTTAGCCATAAAATATCTATTCAGAGAAGGGCTGAAGCGGATGGCTATGTAAGCTTGCAAAAATCTAATATATTTTCAGGACGACACTTAATATGTTCTTTGGAAATCTGTGACATGTTAATTAGTTGAAAAGAAGAATGAAATGTTAACTTTATTACTGGACAACAAAATTCAGCATGTTGCCTCTGGGCAGATCATTGTCAGCATAGCCTTAGTGTTATACCTGTGATATATCCAAGATTATTGTCAAGTTTGACAAGTGATTGTTGTCTGAGTTTGTTGTGCTACGATTCTAAATGCACTGTGATAACTTATCTTCTATATTGAGTGTGTGTAGCTACTAGTTGTAGTCAGCGTCATTGAACCATGTTGCTACCTGTCGCTGCTAGATTAAGATTTTTTTGTCTCAACTGTTTTTTATGGTTGATTAAAACTTGATGAAAAGATGAAGATAAAGATATTCTCATCTAGTGCGTGATAAACCTAAAGAACATTTTATTAATTTTGCCTCCTGTTTGGCCAAAAGGGTCATGCCAAAATGTACGTGTTTTACTAATTAAACAAATGAATGCCTTCTTTTCATTTTCAAATGTAGGAATAATCCCTCATCAGAAATCACAGCTATGTAAAATTTGGAAAAAAACGACTGTTTTAACAGCTTCAGTTAATCACTTTGTCTGACACCTACCCCTGGGCAACTGTCACAGGGAGTGAAATTATGATACAGAATAAATTACTCTTCCTCCCTGATGTTTCTTTAGTGTGTGTGTGTGTGTGTGTGTGTCTGCATGTGTGGGTTTGTTTCATAAAAAGCACATATCATTTCCTATTGTTTCATAACCAGCAAAAAAGGGACTTTAAAGAGATAGTTACAGTTTAGAGTTTCTGGGGCTGTTCTGAGTTCATGTCAGTATAGCTGTATGAGCCACCGTCATTCTGATCGGTTCTTATCCCAATAAAGACAGAACTGGCATGTAGGTTAAACTGCATTACTGAAAATGAAGCCAGGTGCTCTGAATATCTGGGTACATTCTGGGTGAAAACAAAGACAAAACTAGAAAAGCACTCTGAGATCACAGGCCTCCATCAAGATTCATTTCTGGATCACCACACACTCCGATATGACAGCCAAGTCTCCACACATGTCTGTCCATGTAGTGAAGTCCTCCACTGGCATTGTGAGGAAAGCTGGGTCATGTCGTCACACAGGCTTGAAAAACATTGATGTGAGTTTGCAAATAAACTACAATTCCAATTAATGACGTACAGGGAGCGGAACCCTCACAGCAGCCGAGGAGATATGAACTGAATTTGCCATGTTAAACTTCTATGTTTTTTTTGTGGCGCCAATCTTGATCCAGATGAAATTGACAAAATTCACTAGGCAGTATGGTGCAGGTTTTTGTAGGTCAGCCCAGATGTTAGATTATCACTGGTTCTTTTAGCAAAATGGCTGTGATCTCTCAATGGGTTTCAGGGTTATTACTGCTAACAAGGTCTGTGGCAAAAAAAGGCCATGAAAATCACATTTTGTTCATCATAGTAATTTTGAAGAATGACCAGCATTCCTACATATTTACAGCTTAAATTTAAACAGCAACAGTAAAAGAGTCAGGCAATCATGGTAGAACATGGTGGTTCAGCTTAGAAGCAGATACCACTTTATTGCAAACACTGTTTCCCTGTTGTTTAAGAGAATTTTACTTGTGCTGGGACCTTATCGAGTATGTGCCCATGGCTTTGGCAAACATGTAACACTATTTTTTTTAATTTTTTGGATGTTCAGAAGTTACGTTTATTGTAGTCCTTGGTAGCAGTGTGGTAGCAATCGCCCTTTAAAAACACTGTAATGGTTTAACATTCAAAAGTGGGGCAATTCTTTGTGCATTTTTCTTTTATCAATCATAAACTTTGAGACAGGGAACCAGAAGGGCTAAACTTCTAACCCTCTAATCAGCACTCAATACTGCTCTTGGTTCCACCTGCATAGATGCATAGCCGAACATGCACAGCTATTCTCCTTACTGGACTCTCAAGATGGACTGTTTCAAATATCTATGGATTATATTTCATGTCCATCTGGGCAACATCCCATTTACACTGAGCTGCACAACTTAATCTATTCTTGACCATGAAAGGACAGTAAA
The DNA here is from genome assembly GCA_036419115.1 of Scarus forsteni. NCBI lineage: Eukaryota > Metazoa > Chordata > Actinopteri > Labriformes > Labridae > Scarus > Scarus forsteni. The sequence continues at coordinate 20,927,785 of JAZDUH010000443.1, forward strand.
GCCTGCTCATTTTTTTGAGGTTTGCTAAATCGATTTTCCTGATGAGTCATAGAATCCAATGAAGCCTGCTGCTTTGCAATGTTCCTCTTTAAAGAAGACAAGAATTGCTATGGCTAATGTATTCACTAAAGGTACCTTGAGCCATCAAACATAAATAATAGTGGCTAATGCTTTTTGAAAATACAAGATTGGCTGATCAAAATGAATTCCTGTGTTCACCTATATGAGCCCCTAACTCCATGCTTAGCCTCGGGATAACAAGAAATTATCAGCCCAGATCATCCACCCATCTGTTGCTTCTCTTCCTGCTGCTCTGTCATCCTCAACACTGTTCAACCTTTTGAATATATTTTTTCAGCCTGTAAATATTTTTAACACAACATGAATCCTTAAATCACTTTTAGGATACGTGTTGCATTGCTCTATCAGAGCTTTTTGTCTCTGTTGAGGAAACACAAAACCAATTGTCATAACAAAACACAAAACATGAATGTATCAACAGATCAAACTAATGATGATTATTGATCGAATTGCCAAAAAAACAGCATAACTGGGGCATCCCCAGTATTTGGGATTCACATAAACCTCGTACAACACCACTTCAGAAGTACTGCACTATCCCATTAAGTAAGAGCATACATTCATTTTTAATAGCACCAACAGCTACAGTATATCATGCATTACAAAAAAGCCTTGTTACTCCCCCAAGTAAAAGAGTGCATCAACCAAACATTGCCTGTATAAGACCACATTACACCTGTAGTTGTAAATTCTGCAAGAGTATGGCTGCCCTCTGCTGCACTAAAACACTGCTTTATGACCGCAGCCTTCTTTATTCCACACTTTTAGTCACTGGCAAAATTACTACCCCCATCAGGTCTGGCTGTAGTTTTTCCCCAAACCCCTTACATTTATGATCAATGAACTGAAATAGTCGACAGAGGGCTGCTGGCTCCACAAACTGGCTTGCTGTCGACATAGATCAAGGTTGCTAGATCGGCTGTCTGATGCCCCAGAAAGAAGCACAAAGCATCACCGACTTGTATTTTGGAGTCATTTACGAGAATGTATACGGCAGTTCAAACTTTTATCATTTTGTTTTGGAGTAAGGTTAAGAAAGTGATGTTTTACATGTGGGAAGTGATGTTTCCAAGTCTATGTGGTGTCAGTCTATGGCCATTCGGTCGTGCCTTGACAACGTCGTGAACGCGCATGTCAGGTTCGCTGCAGAGATCCCACAGCCTCGGCTCTCTCACGATTAATCGTAGGGATGGTGCTGACAGCGAGGGGAGACGGACGGCCAGCTTTATATGTTTGAATGGATCCCCGGGCCAGGTGAAACCCCCATCCACACGGGTCGAGCACCGATCCTCTCCGAAACCTCTCCCGCTTGTGGGGGAGGACGACGCTGCACGGCCGAGGACACCGTTTACCTTACTGATGGAATTCCTAGTCGTTGCTAGATGGAGAAACCGAAAGGGTGGACTCGTTATTAATAATTAAAAAAGCCCATTTGCTGCTACAATATAAGGAAAATGCATCTTCACCAGGTGCTGACGGGAGCTGTAAACCCTGGAGACTGCTGCTATTCGGTGGGGAGCGTCAATGACATTCCCTTCACGGTGAGTTTTTATTTTGATATTATGTGTGTGCTTAGGATGACACCCATTGAAGCTTACGGCTGACTTGCTAGCTGGGTAGTTAGCCTGCTAGCTTTACATTGGCTGAACAGGCTGGCTTGTATGCTAAAAAACCATAGAGGAGTACAAGTAGATACCGTGATCGGGCTACTGACATGCGTCTGCACGGGCGCCATGTTGGAGAGGAATAGTCGCGGATCGAAATTGCAGTAGGTTGGTCAGAGATGGGCAACTAGGGGCCCGGGAGCAGCATGCAACCCTCCCACACCCATAACCTGGTCCCCAAAATCTGATTCGTGAAACAGTTTATGGAGCAATATTGCTCCGAAAATAATGTCTTCAGTGGTTGTTATTATGTGTTCGAGGGATAGCCCTGCAGGAACACAAACATACATAATACACCTTATGTTGAATATTCAGAAAATCAGAATCGTAAAAGTAGTGTGCAAGGTTTGCTTTGAGCTTTCTTGAAGAAACAGTACCACATATAGATAAGATTAAATATATGTAGATGCTGATCATCTAACTTCCTTTGATAGTTAATCTTTTAGCTTTTCTTGCAGAAGAAATGCAGCTATTAACCTGAAAATGTCCTTCAAACTGCAGCAATTTGGCTGTTTGAAAGTAAGAATAAATGTTGCACAGCCCTCTTGGAAACCAAAGTTGCCCTTCCCTGCAGGCCCCAAGACGAGTGAGAGGCCTCTTCAAAGTTAATCTGATACTATCCTGAGATAATCCTAATAATTGCTTGCACATTACTGTAAAATATCATTCTCTCATGATACATTTAGTTTACTGTAATTTATCTTGGTACATCCTTGAAGTGTTATTTTGAAGTCCCCAAATAGCCAAACGAGTTTCTGAAAGAATATTGTTTGATTGCTAATGAAATTATCTTTAAATTTAAATAACTCCAATTTACAAATATTGCTGTGTGGTGCAGGTATAGGCAGCACTGCCGTGAAACAAAAAAGTGTTGAGGTGAATAAACTTGATCGTAAATCAGATATCCTGGATTACAAGTGCATGTCTGCTACTGCAACAAAGCAACTTGTGTGAAGTCAAACCACCCTTAAATTAGTTGAATATAAACATAGTAATTTGGGTAAATACCTTAACGTGTCGTTGCCTTTAATTCATTTTAACCCGTGACTACCCCTCTCCAAAATGGCGCCCGTGTTGACGTTTGCGTCCTGTGAACAGCAGCGGCTCAGGCTTCTTCTACGTTGTAATGTCTATGTGCTAAACCGTAGGCTAACCGGGTAGTAAGCTAGCCAAACTGCCGCACTGAGAGATTTACAAACAGAGTCGAGACTCTTCAGGGGATCCTGAGCACAAGCCCCTGTCTTATTTACCCTGACACCCACTCAAAACTGACGGGCTTGAAAGCTCACGTCACGGTTCTACCTCAGTGGTTAAAGTGTGCCTCTGCCCCACGCGCTTTATTATTTATTGGTGTTGGACATTTAACGCTAGCCACTCAAATGACCTTTAGCTGCATCCCGTAACATTAGAATTACTGCAAGGGAATCCCTCTGCGCACCAAGGATCGGCACTGCCGGATATTTGCACTGGGACAGGCTCAGGTGGTAATTTGCGGTGCACACAGCAGGGATGTACGCACGGTGCATGACAAAATCGCGTCCCATCACAGGATGTGAGACAGCCTGTGCAGTTGCAGGACTAGCTAAGCTTGCTACCATTTGGCGTTAAATCCTCCTCCTCACGGATCATTAGCTCGCTGTCATCCAAGCATCAGCTGCGCCAGCCGTGACGTAGAGAGCCATATATGGATACACGAGCTCGAGGGCTGCATGGCTGTTTTTTGGGTTGAAAATAATATTCAAAAGCATGGTGCCATCTGTCTTCTTCTGAGTGGAGTAGACTGCTCTTATTTTCTTATTTTCAAGTAATTAATGTGCACTGGCCCAGTATTAGCTCATTGGGGGTTGACAAAAGTCAATCAGAAAGACTTTTGCTTTAGTATATAACTGTTTATGAAACAATATTTTTTAACTAGGGCTGTGTAACATGTCCAGTTTCTAAGACATGTTGATATACATTAAATAGGTTAGATCAATATTGTTTATGTGTTTACAAGTGACAATCGTTTGTTTAAAAAAGCAAGATTTCTATTACAGAAACAACAACTGACATTTATATGATATTGAGAACAGCAGGTCCATCAGAGATGCACAGTATTCTGAGATGATATCATGATATCAGTTTGGGCAGATAATAACTTAAGAAGCTGATTATATGTTCTCATACGAGAGATGTACAATATTGTATTGTTACTAATATCTAGTACGCCAATTTTTCCAGACTCGTTTTGTAAGATTCCTGTCCTAGTGTATAATTTTTATAAAGAACTAGGGCTGCCACAAACGACTATTTTGATAGTCGACTAGTCAACGACTACTTTTGCGATTAGTCGACTAGTCACTTCATGCATGAACTGCAGCGTACTGCACCAGTATGCAGCTGGTGGCCCAAATCGCTTATTATGAGCAGACCTGGCAACTTTGGTGCCTGTGTAGTTGTTCATGCGCCACATGCATGAGTGTGTTTCAGGGTGTGTTGGTTTGATTCCTGCAGGTGTGATAACCAGAAGCTGATTATATGTTCTCATACGAGAGATGTACAATATTGTATTGTTACTAATATCTAGTACGCCAATTTTTCCAGACTCGTTTTGTAAGATTCCTGTCCTAGTGTATAATTTTTATAAAGAACACAGAATTAACCTGCTCTGGTTATTGGCACTGTCATTTTGAAAAACAGCCACGTTATATGACAAAAAAACTATGCTTGTTTTTTATTGCAAAAACACCGGAGTGATGATAACGTGAAGTATTATGTGCAGATATACATTTTGCAGATATATGTGACAATATGTGTGGCTGTATATTCCTTGTAATTCTTTACAAAAATGTTTATATCTGTTGATAAAAGCAATCAGCCTTTTCGCTATTTTCTGCTGATAACATTATCGTTCTAATATTATCTTGCAGCCTTTGCTCTAGGGCTGTAGCGATACACTTATTTTCCGATACGATACGATACACGATATTCAGCTCACGATAATATCACAATATATCACGATATCACAATATTGCGATATATTGCGATATTCTACATTAAACTAGGAAAAACCTAGAGACAGTGAATATGTAACTTTTCTATTTTATTGTTATTGAAATATGTCAAATGCAGTGTTACATACATACACATAACACAGAGTGCATCAAGTCAATTAAACTAATGTTGCAAAGAAATTGTTCTTGTTTTTCCTTTAACAAAGTATTGAAATCATCCTAACCTGTAGTCCAGTTCAAACTGTAGTCAAACCCATGAGAAACAAAGAGCTTTGAGTTACTGACAGAACAACAGTAAGTTAAAAAAAAAAAGTCACATATTTCTCTTGTCACTGTCTGAACTGAATGGTGCATGAAAAAAAACATGTGCATACATCTTTATAAGTTGTATTTTATTCCCAACTCTGATAAAATGAGTTTTTATTTTTACAAAAAATATCGATACTAAGATTTGAAATATCGATATTATATCAGCAGTCAAAATATCGATATATATAGCGATATCGATGTTTTTCTACACCTCTACTTTGCTCCAACATATTAACTGTATAATGCATATTGTATTGTCTCCTGTAACACACACATATACACAAACACTGTATCACACGTATATTCAATATTAGTTGTAATAGTATCAAAATGCATGTAAATCAATATTGAACAAGCCAGAAAATTTCAGGTATTAGCAAAAATTCCAAAACATTCATCCCTTGGATCTATTTGACGACTTGTAGATATGCTTTTTTTTTCCTCTTGTGAAAAGTGACAGTAGCTGCCTGAAAAAGCTAATTCCCCTAGCCCCCCTCAGGAGACCTCCACCACTGCGCAGTCCTAGCTGTAGATTGCAGACTGTAGAAATTATACAGAACTGTTGAGGATGGAGTTGGACCACACAGATCAAACTAATTATCACAGGGCTGAATGATCAGAGCAGACTGGACCCATGTCAGGAAGAGGGCCCCAAAGAGCCGCAAGAGTGCCTCAGACAGAGTGAGCACAGAGATGGATCAGGGGTACTTAGTACGGGAAATTGAGAAGTCATTTTGGAGCGATTGTGACAGTAATCATTCAGGCACCAACACTAAACAAATGAACCCGAGTTAAGGCAAAATTTGACCCCTTTAAGCGGTATATGTTTTACAAGTAAAATCAAATGAGTGTTTTATTCCAGACCAGTGAATGAAGATGCCCTAAACCCCCAAAACTTTAATGAACAAAACTCACAAGTGATTCTTTTGACACCGAATACTCGGTCAACACTTGCAAAAGTTGCTGTAACTGAAGCAGAGTTTCCGTCACTCCTCACTAGTTGCTTCCACTTTTCCCAAATGTCGTCAAGCTATATGTGCAAAGGTGTTCTTCATGATGTGATTGAGTCAGGATTGCTATTTATCAGGATTTTTGTCAGTGTCACATGTTTGTGTTTGTGCCTGTAAACATCATATAATGGTTTTAAAAACTGGTATACCACTGATCCACGAGTTCAGCAGCCTGCTTTGGCTCACTCGAGAACTCCAGAGACTTGAACACTGTGGCATATTAACACCTTATCCTGTTTTGTGAAGGATTTCTGCAAAGGTTGATTATAAAAACATCAATTTCCCAGGCAACTGTCTTATTATGATGTAACAATCAGACACAAGTATACTAGTATTGATCATATATACAAGGGAAATGAATGAATGTTTACTTCAAACTTGAAATGGAAGAACTTAAATATGTATACATCTATACTCATCCAAACAAAATAAAATATAATGGTAAGCAAATGCAAATAGCTATTACAGCATTTGTTTTTATACATAATTAAGCTTTGCAAACAAAACAAAAAAAACGATTCAGATCGTAAAGGGTGTAAAATTGGGTGTAAATTGACAATAGGTTTGTCTGTATGTGTGTTAACACCTGAATATGAACAAAACAAAAACCGGATACAGCTCGTACAGAGTCTTTGTCATTTTGAAACTCATGGGGTTTAAAGAGTATGGAAATATTTTGACAGCAACCTCAATGTCAGGAAATGTTGCCTGTGTGTTGTACAGTTCAGAGTGTGTAGGAGTTTGTTTATCATTTCTACAACATCAGTAACATCGCACTTGCAGTGGCATCAAAAGGTTTGGTTGGTTGGTTTGATCATTTATAATCCTGGTTTTGAGAGGATATTTTCTTCTCAGATAAAACATATCAACATATTCCTTGATCCATATCACCCACCCCTACCTTCAAGCAGAGCCTGTGTCTGTTATTTATTGACCCTCTGGGCTATATATACATTCTTTGTCTGTCTGAGGTCTGGCATGGTCCCAACATTTCTCTTTGTGACTCAAGTTGACAGCACCAAGAAGCCCAGTCAATATTCCATTTAGTGCAGTGAGGCATGGGAAGAGCCTATTACATTACAGGCTCTTTTGTGACGGCAAATTGAAAAATTGTGCACAACAGTTCACAATGCCGACAGATGTTGCAACAATGTTCCTTTGCAGTGGATCAGCAGACATAGATTGTTGATTGAGGCAGAAAGCAAAACGCTGTCACCCTGAGTCAGCTGTTGTATTGATGCCGAAGATGAACGATGATGACTTTATTGATAGCTACATAAGCTGCCATGAGATAAGATGAAACCATTGGATAAAGCTAGTCATATTTTTGAGTTGTCATCCTGGCAATTCTTTGGTTATAGAGGGTCTTAGTTTATGATTAAAACATGTTTTAAATTGCACTATTCGCAAATGATGGAGGGGATTCAGTCGCAGAAGTTTAAACTTTAATACTTTAACAAGTAAAGAATAGATTCTATTGATTCCACAGTTCAACAGGATTTACTCTCTCTTGTAAATCAGACACATAATTTAAGGTTCTGCAGGATGAATGTTTTTAAGCATGTTAAGATAAAATTAATAAATGACTTTAGCTCCAAAAATGGCTTTCTGGCAGTATGAAAAAATTGTAATCGATAATGATCACTGTTTTTGAACCAAGAAAATCCAGTATCGTGCAATTTCCTGTTCTCAGGAATAAACTCCTGCGAGTACAAGCATTTTTTCAGTTTTATGTATTTCTGACCCTTGAAACTTTCTTATAAATAAATGATTTTCTGTCATTGTTGACACTTTAGAATAACAGTGTTGTATCACTTTAAAGTTGTGGTATTGATAAGTTTCAAAGTACACTGCACTGCCCGAGTACTGCATATTTCTGTGGGACAAACTGAGACGAGTTATTTTATGCAAACAAGCAACTTTTTAACTTATTTTGCACTATCTTACACCATTTATATTGAGTTGTAATTTAAAGCAGACTGCTTTTAACTAGGGCTGAACAATTAATTGCAAATTAGATTAAATCACAATATGGCTTGTTGCAATTTTCAAATCGCAGAAAGCGCAATATTTTTAACCCAAAACGTGTTGAACATTTTGGCATTGTGATGCAGTTTCTTGCAATTTCATGCCTATTTTAACCTTTTAACCCAGTTTTTACAACTTTATGCCTGTCTTGCTCCCATCTTTTTTCTGGCCACTGTCAGACCATGTTTTGAATTTTTCACAATTTTGCTGCTTTAAAAAATTTTCCTCAGTCACTTTTGAATTTTTTTGACTTTTTATTTTTGCAATTTCATACCTATTTTGCAGCTATTAACTTTTTTCCCGCTTTCGTACCATTTTTTTTTACCCAGTTTTTACAATTTCCTACCTATTTTGCTCCTGTTCTTCACTTCTCCACTTTTTCTCAAATCTTTTATCCATAGATTGATTTAATGTCATATTGGTTTTAAAACGATCTATGTTTGTTTAAGAATACATAAGATGAGGAACATTAAAACAATCGCAGAGTAAATCGCAATTGCAATATTGGGGAACAATATTGCAATTCGATTATTTTCTCAAATTGTTCAGCCGTACTTTTAACACCCTAATTTTTTCATTTTGACATAAGTAGTATGTCAGTTGAAGTTTGGGGTTTTGGGTGCGAAGGGCCCGTGCTACCCCTGCTCACCCCTGTGTACGGCCCCTGTTGCAGGATACACCCACTGGCCACTGCCAGTGTATTAGGTACACCTTCCTAGTACCTCTATGGATTCCCTTTTGGTATCAGACTTGCCTCAATACTTGGGCATATGCAGCAAAGTGCCAGGAACATTCCCCGGAGATTTCGGCCCATATTGACATGATCACATCACATGGTTGCTGTGGTTTTGTTTGCTCCACATCCATGATATGAATCTTCCATTCCACAACATCCCTAAGGTGTGCTCTAGTGGATTGAAATCTGGTGACTGTGGAGGCCACTGGAGTTCAGTGATGTCATGACCAACGAAACAGTTTTAGAGGGTTAGGACTTAGTGACATGGCACATTATCCTGCTGGACGCAGCCATCAGAGGATGAGTACACTGTGGTCAAAAAGTGATGGTCATGATCAGCAGCAATACTCAGACAGGCCGTGGCATGTTAATTATGCTCTGTTTGTTCTTAGGACCCAGAGTGTGCAGAGTTAATACACCTCAAACCATCACCCCTTCACCACCAGCCTGAATCGTGGATGTTTTGAAGTTGTTTATGCCAGACTTTATCCTGCCATCTGAGTGTCAGAGCAGAAATCACCTCATCAGACCAGGAAACATTTTTACCAGTCCTGTTGAGCCCTTGCAAATTGTAGCTTGCTTATTGTTCTTATCTTTAACTTCAACTTCTGTTTCACTTTATTGTCCTCTAAGAGAAATTGGTCATACAGTCAGGTAAAAACATGAAATATAAAAGGCACAAGTCACCAAATCCAGATACAACACTGAGATGGATAAAACACAAGAACATATGGGGCAACTGAGCAGAACCATCACTGCAATGTTTTAAAATGACATGACTCACGACTGTTCATTGTTGAAAATCTAAATAAAGTTGTGCGATGGCTTTTGATATAAGTGAATTCTTCATCCTGTTAGATTTGGCCTTTGACAATCTGAATCTCCTGCCAGAGGATAAGAGCAGCAAATGACAAATGGTGACAAAACATATGCCACCAAAACAGGGGGCAATTACAAAATCAATAGCGGACAGGAGTGGCACTCCATGCGGTCTGCAGCCCTTTTGTTGCTGCTGCCCCTTCTTTAAGATTTAATGTGTTGTGTGATCAGAAATGGTCTTTTTAATCCCTCAGTTATACCGAGTGGCCTTTCTCCTCTGACCTTTGGCATAAGCAAGGCGCATTTGTCTTGAGACTTTCTACTTAGTGGTTATTTCCTCTTTTCAGACCTTTCTCTGTGAGCTTCAGAGGTTGTGGTGGGGAAAATCCCAGTAGCTCAGCAGTCTGTGAAGTACTCAGACCAGCCTGTCTGGCACAAACAGCCATGTCATGTTTGAACTCACTTGAATCCTCTTTCATTCTGATGTTTGGTTTGAATGTCAACAGGTCTTCCTGACCATGTCAGCATACCTTAATTTACTGAGCCGTTGTCATGGGATTGGCTTTTTAGCATTTTGCATTAACAATGAATGCACCTAATGAAGTGGCTGGTGAGTGTTTATCAAAAAGACACTGAAATTTGTAGTTTTTATCTAGGAAAGATAGTGTTCAGGGTTTCAAGGGAAGTGGTGGGGTTAGAGGTGGTTGCTTATCAAATGCTCTGTCTTAGCCCAGTAAGGTACAGGGCCACATCAGGCCCCGCAAAGCTTCCCACCTGACCCTACAAGTATTATCAAATCTCAAAAATGTGAGGAGGGCTAACTAAGTGATGGTTTTATGAGTATTTTTTTTTTTTACTCAACCCCATCAGCTTACCAGTGCAACCACAAAATAAGTGAGACTGTTACAGTTTGATCAGAAATGACCTTTTGTTTGACCCATTTAACAGAAATGAACCTGCCAGACCATATGACCCATTAATCTGCTGGGACTGTCTAAATGTCTGCAGTTGGCTCCATGAGTTTGACAGAAGAGTGGATAACAGGGACTGATTTCACTTCTACAGGACAGTTTGAAACAAAATACAATAAAACATTTAATGAAAAACAGACCGAGGAATTTATGTTGTTTTAATTCACTATCCAGGACCCCTCCTGTCTATCAGGAAAAAAGTGGCCTTTGTACTAATGTAGTTGATGACCCCTGCTGTAGTGACACACTGAGACATTGGTCTTTAAATGTTCATCTGCAGTAGGTTAGACCAGCTTTGTGTAGGTTCAAAGGTAGCCCAGTTAAAATGCAAGTTCTTATGTATGACAGTTTACACTCTGTGAACAAATGAGGTGTTGCATCACCTGAAATAGTTTAACTGTAGGCATAACTTTTAACTCACATCTTACATCTACCTCCATCTACCTCCTAGTAGATGTAAAGTCCTCTAAAATCTGGTTGCTACAATGTATTGTATGTATAGGTGGGAGAAGTTGATAGATGGGGGAGCAGAGGTTCCCACAGAAATATATGTAGGGATGGGAATCGAAAACCAGTTCCACTTGAGAATTGTTAACAGCTCCTTCAAAGAATCAATATCATGAGTCTTTTTGCTAATCAATTGCTTTATCGATTCCTTCCACTGACAGAGTCCAGAAGCATCCAGAATTGTGGCTTAATTTTTTTACAAAAGGCGCCTACTGCACAACCTCGCCTGAATGGAAACACCAGGACACAAGCTATGCTTTGACATGTGTTTGACATTGTTGCTGAAAATCTACAGGCCAACATTCGCCCACACAGAAACCCAATAAGGGAATCATAAAAGAATTGGATCGATTAGCGGGATTGTTAAAGGAACACTACACCCAAACAACGATTTGGCCTCATTTTCTACTCACCCTCATGCTGAACAACACTGTGGAGTAGTTTTGGAACATCTAGGATGCAGCCGGAGATCTGGGGGTATCTCGCTGTCCACTGATATTGATATCATGACTTGGTCAGAGCCTGATGAACAAACAGTGTCATAAGACAAAAGATGTCGGCAATATTCCTCCATGTTTACATTACAGCGCTGTAATCCAAGTGTCCTGGCGTGGACTTCCACCATCTTACATCACTTGCATTTACAGCGCATATTTATGCTTGAGCTACTTAATTTTCAAAAATGAGATATTGTATGATATCCTAGAACAGTACTTTGTGGACTTTTAAATAGGTCATTATGGATGTCCGATTTAAGTCATGTTAGTGATCTTTCTGCATATTGTCATTGTTCTGTGTAACTCTGTCTGTGATAAAGGCTGTAAGCTTTAGGTATCTCCCTGCCACGATATTTGACATAATTTACACACTTTTGCTGCTATAAGTTGATGAACAGCAGTTATGCATTATTATTCCTCGCATTACTCTGTACTGAGATGTGATGCATTCAGATTTTTGAGTCTCTAATGTTTACATTACAGCTTAGTTTGTATCATCATATGGTTTGTGGTGGACTTAGCACCATAACTTAAAGGAGACATATCATGCTGATGCATGATTTAATACTTACATATAATATAATAAATTTGAAAACAAGACCTTACTCCCCCTTGATTTTCAAAAAATGAGATATTGTATTTTTTCTGATATCCTAGAACGAGATTTGATGCCTCTGAAAATAGGTCATTGCGAGATGACCGCGAGATTTAAATCTTCGTGACGACACGAGGTACCTTTCTTTTTATTGGAGTAATCTGACAAAACACTTCCTCCTCTGTGATGTCCGTTAGCCACAAAACCGTCACCGAGGAACACATCCACCAGCAGCAGTATATAGCTCCCTAGCTCACACTCACTCATTACCAGCTCTGGCCTGTAGGGGGACTCAATACGCAGTCACTGCTTTGAGCCTGCCGGAAAATACAGTAGAAGAAGAAGGACAGGCTGGCTCAACCCTCTCGGCAGCTCTGACAGAACTGACCAATCAGAGCACAAAGGGCTGTGACGTTGCAGGGTAACTGTAGGTCATCCTGAGATCCGAGCGTTTCAACGAGAGCTTGATAATGGCCTAAAATGAGGATTTTGAGAACGCAATTGTGGGGCAATGAAGGAACTAAATGACTTGTACTGAGGGCAGAAATGTTACAGGCATCCTAGTCTGGCATAGTGAAAAGGAGAAACAAGCATGATATGTCTCCTTTAAGGTAGAGCCTACGCATAGCTGGTGCCGCAGGTTGTTGGTCCTGTGTTCTTACTGTTGCTCATGTTTTTCATGTATGTTTGAATACAAAGCAGAGCCACCTCTAAAAAAGTCTGGCCTTAATGAGGGGTGTATCTGTATTAAATGTCGTTATAATAATAAATCCATTTGCTTGGTTAGATGGCGGGGCATCTTGTTAAGGTGTGTCACCTCAGCTTTAAAGTCTGGATAAAACTTTGAAGTAAATTTAGTCTAGTTCTTGTATTTTCCAAAAAGAGAGCTTGTATTTTCTAAATGGCAAAAAACTCCCCCCCCTTGTCAACATGTGTTTTTAAAATTGGTTCACGGTGGATTATTGTTACTGAGTGTCTCTCTCATGGATGACAAGATTGATTCTCGCTGTTAATGCCAGTAACCAGAATCATGCAGCATTCTTACTTAAGCAGTACAACTGCATTAGTCAAATTCTGCCAATGCAGACTCACATTAAAATCTCAAGCAGCTATGTTGCACGCTAACATTCCCTCGAGCTGAGAACACTGCCTAATGGCTGCCAAATGTGTGCTTGGTGTGCTCCTGCTGCCTATTAGTGAGGTGATGCTTTGTTGTTTTATTTTTGTATTTTTCATTTTTCTCAGGAACACAGACACCCTCTCCTGCTTCTTGTTCGCCTCCTCTGTGAATACAATGCTCTATTTCTTTTTCTCCCTGACTCCCTGAAACCCAAAGAGAGACGTTGTCCCCTGTTCCCCTTTCAGTGACCCCTGTTCAAGGCTGTTTTTGGATGTAAACAGGCAGGCTAAGTACCCACAGTCATATCTGCTCAACAGCATGGGACAGAGCTGGTTTTGGGGCAGGAGCCTCGCGCGTTGCTACAGGGCTGAGGTTTCTATGCCTGGTGTTCTCTTTCTGTGTCTGAGAGGATATTTGAAGAACACTAGACATCATGTCCAATGCAGTTACACTCACACTGCCCCCTTGGGCTGCTAGGCCAGACCCTGACACACACACACAAACACACACATACAAACACACACTTCTCTAACCTACAGCTATAACAAATCCAACAGCTCAAATTAGCCAGCATGAGCTTCATTGTATCTGGAATCTGCTATTTATGTCCATGCTTGAGCTTGCTGAACAATGTGGATTGAAAAACTGACAAGGATTGAAAGACATGACGTTTATTCAGCTGAGTTTGAGCGATGCACCGTAAATCGTAGATCCCTTGTCAAATGGGGTGGTGGTTGTAGTTTAATCTGAAAGCTTACTGTCAGAATACAGCGAGCTACGAGTAGGAGTGTGAAGGAGCTAGATGGCCACAAAAGAAAGGGTCCTTTCATTATTTAGGGAAGAGAAAATGGTGTTCCTTTTCACCATAAAAAAATAATGCTGTTTGACAATTCAGCTCTACAATAGTCATTACATGAACTCCTTTTTTAAATTATTGAAAGTACAAATGGTTCAGGTCTGCTGTTTACAAATAAGACCAACACCTTTTCAGCTGTTTAGAGGGATTTTTATGTCTTTATTACATTTTAAAAGCTACACACCACTGGTTTTATAACATTGTTGTGTAGAGAGCTTGTATCACGACTGTCATCTCTCTGTGTTAGTGATTTTTTTTTACCTGTGTTGATGTATGATGCAGATACAAAGAGCCTGGTGGGTTTGATATGCAGAGCTGCAGATGTGTGATCCACTAAAAATAGAATACACGTGTAATCTACACACACACCGAGTGAATACGCCCTCCAGGCCTGCATACTCCTCTCAGTTTTGTTATGATGCTGCATCTGGATCTTAATCTAGATATTGATCCTTGTCAGAATACAGATGCTGCCTTTTTCGAGACATCATGTTGCCCAAGAGAGATTGCTTCATTTGGCAAGAGTGAAATTTTCTGCATTGCACAAACAAAAAAATTACCAAATTGTCAGATGTCCCAGACTCAGTACAAATAACCCCTTTAACCCTTTAACTCTTAGCTTAGCTGTTTGGCAGAGGGAAATAAATTCAGTGTTAAAAACACATAACTCCACATTTTTTTTTACTGTCAGTGTTTTAAGATTCAGAAAAAAATGGCACACAAACCAAAAGAACTGACATTTTCTTTGTGTGGTTCTTAAAAGTTTAGAAAGCTAAGAGCTATTATTACTACCATCATTTTAATTTTAAATACTTGACCATTTACTGATATGATTTTATCCATCCATCCATTTTTTGACTCCTGCCCTTCCCTCTCAAAGTCATAATGTTGATGTATGACTGGAACTTGTCTATAAAATTCTCATTTTGGGAATTCTTTCGTAATTGCTCAAGAGGAACCCAAATGGGACTGAAGGGGTTGTTGGGGAATGAAAAGTCACGTCAGATGAAGAAGTGGGAGCACAGTGGTGAAGTCACACGGCTGTGGGAAAAGTTAGTTATTGCTTAGTGGTAGCTTTTAATTCTTAGTTTGTGAAGATGATCTTACTGCATCAGTTTAAGTACCTTGAACTTTTGTTTGCCTTACAGAATGTTTTCTGTTGTAAATCAATAGCCAGGGAGAAATCTCATAAGCTCTTTCTTGAGGGAGCCAGAGTGATGCTAACTTCCCTGGTGGTTCATAACATTCATCATATCTTCAGCTGTTATTGCGGCCAGTCTAAATTAAATACATTGATCATATTTTTGTGCTTTCTCATGTTGTTAACAGCAGACAAAATGGAAATGAATTGAAGCTGGATGTGGTGTAATTTAGTTGTTAAGGCTTCCTGCTTGACTGCACTCATGCTGCACAGAAAAGCAGTGAGCAGTATAGATGTAAGTATAGACACTGGGATCAAAGTCCAGGTCTGAGCCACAGGCTTATAGGGATAATGTTTTAATACAGATCGACACAGATGTTTGGGTGATACAGGCCAGAGCTGATCCATTCATGTTTTAAAATATTTGAAGCTAAAGCTCTCGACTGCTGCTCAAATCTGACTAGCTGACTTGAAAATGGTACACATGGTAGCAGCTGTGGCACATGCCTGCATGATTGCTTAAGGCATGAGAAATGAGGGGCAATAGGTGGAAAGACAGAAGTGATCCCTGTCTCTCTTCCTCTTATCTGCTGCTGTTACTGCAGCGCATGACTGCATTCACTCTTTTCCACAGTATATATTGAGCTTAAAAAGCAGTTCACCACTTCTGACTCTGCTGGCAAAGGCTGTTGATTTTGGAAGCCAGGAAGATAGTAATATCCTTTTCCTTCTACAGTGTGTCTGCGGCTGCATAAACAGGAGAAGAGCTGTTTTATGCAACAAGTCAAGGGTCACACTAGGCAGCAGTTGAGTAATTTATGCTCAAAACAGTCCAATTAAATTCCAATAGTGTCTCTTTCCATTGTAAATAGAACTGCCTTGTCATTGTTAATGTGTCACAGGGAGCTGAAATGTATCCATGGGCAGGAACAGTCTTGATGTAAGCAGCTTTCATGACTGAAGGAGAGGAAGTCTTGCTGCTTCAGGGTTGGACTCATTAAGTCAGCAGCTTTATAAGCTTCAGATACTCAGAAGGTGATCCAAGTACATTCATAGACAGAATCAGTGGCTATTTAATACCATGTTTTGCTGACTCACATTTATATATTTATCCCTCTAACTGCTAACTTAACATCACATTGATTAGGAGCATCCAATAGACCTGCATGCCTTCAGTTCACTTGCTTCAAGGGCAGATTTTTTAGCTGACCAGTAATCATTAGATTTCTCATCTCTTATTTAACTTACTTTGAAAAACTTCAGACTGTATCTGCAGTGTTATTGCCCCTTAGTAGATGAAAGCAGTCGAGCAAGCAGAACGTTGAACATTTGGTGCCTATTAAAGACTAAAGCACTTTATTTTTTGAGTATTATTGCAATGTTGGCACTGGGAGATTACATTTTCCACTTAGGAGTTTGGAATTTTCAGTTTTTAATTAAAGCTGGACTGTGTATCAGACTGTAAAGACATAGTCAAACATTTTCTATTAAACAGGGTTGGACCGTGTTGTTGATTTCTACATAGTTTAATGTAATGGTGAATCAAAATGAAAGACATACCAGGCTTGATGCTCCTGTGATTGTTCTTAGCTGTGGATCTCAATTTTTTTTCTGTTGTGTCCCCCTCTGAGGTCAGTACTTCATCATGCCCGCACCCACCCCTCAAGAGCTCAGTAATACAGCTTTTCCACTTAAATTAGCGGATAAACACATTTTTTCAATGCAGGTTAAACCGCTAACAATCGGCAAGTAACTCTTTTCCCACTGCCAGCAGACCCGGGTCTTATTGCCAGCAGACGAGCTGCGTGGCTGTTTTTTTTCCTCTGGTGCAACATACTGATGTCATCACTTTGATGATCACGTTGTGGGTGCCCGAAAACGTGCATTCTTGGAATTGGAAAGGATTGTAGATTAATTTTTCAACAAAAGGATGCTTGCTACACAACTATCAGTAAGTGGAAACACCAGTAACTTGTAGAAACATTAACTATGCAGCACAGCATTGAATCAGCAGTGTCATGTGTTTGATATTGTTGCCACTTAAAACCTATAGGCCACAGTTGCCCTCACAGAACTTCAGCAGGACTCAATAAAGGAATTGTTAAAGATCCAGACCTGTAACAGAATCATTAGTGGCATTTGTATCATTAAAATCGTATTAATTTATATTAGGGATGCACAGTATTATTGGTTTGATAATGGGGTGGGGTGGGGGAGGGGACATTTTGTGCCTTTATTGATAGGAGAGAATGACAGTGGATAGACCTGTGAAAGGGAGTGACAGAGAGTAGGGGAAGACACTCTGCAAACTGGCCACAGGCTGGATTCGAACCGGGGCGGGCAGGAGTACGTATATGGGATGTGCCTGGTTGCTAACAACTCCACCAAACCAGCACCCCCCTTCTGCTGATATATTGGCCACACATATTGACTATACATAGGATGGAATATTGACAAAAAAAAAAAATATATATATATATACATATGTATTGATGCACCTTCTCATTACTGCATGGGTACATTTAAAAACCAAGGATTTCATTTTCGAAAGGGCTAAATTCTGTCTTTCTTGTTTTACCTGTTCCTCACAAAAATATACTGTAACACTGAAGCAAACAAGTCCAGTTTTGTTAAGAACAGAGCTTTAGCTCTTGACTAGAAATATCAGTATCAGTGATAATGAATAAAAAAATATAGGCATATTGGTTATCGGCAAAAATCCAATATCGTGCATCCCTAATTTCCATCTCTATGCTGGACGCTGTATTGCATGGCTCTTTGAAATACATTTATACAGTTTAGTTGAGCAAACACTCAACCAGTAGTTAAAGCAAAACACAGTCAGTATTGGTATTGACTGATACTGTATCTGCAAAGAAAGGCCTGATTAGAGCATCCCTAGACTTCACAGAAAAAGAAATACTATGCATCTAAAAATATCAAGACATGACTTCTGGTCCATATTGCCCAACCCTATTCTCTTTTACTAGGCCTCAGTAACTATTGTGATAATGTTGAATCCTAAATGGACCAAGAGTGTCCTTGACAATACAGAAACACAATGACGTTTGAATCCTAATTGTTCCAAGTGCTTTAAATCTACAATCCTCGTTCATAAAGTCGTGTCAATATTTACCACGATGCCATGTGTTAGCATTATGCTCCTACTACTGATGAATCATCCCATTTGTTATCCCTCTGTACTTTGCTGTTCTGTGTGCATGTGGATTTGTAGACGATGAAAGACACACTAAACGCACACACTCACTGAGGCCCACTCTGAGAAAACTAAGCAATAACGATGTTCATCCTGTTTAAGGCAGAAACTCTCCTCCTGCTCACCAGCCTGAAACAAGGTCCTGCCAGAGTTCAAATTATTACCTCGCTGTCAAAGAGCGGACTCACACATCCTCTTAAGTGCGTGTATGTGTGTGAGAAACTATAGAGAGGGAGGTGCAGACCGAGACAGTCCGTGACGGTGACCGCTTTTTAATTCCAGCTGTAATGTGCAGGAGGGAGCCAAGTGCCGCAGTAATAGTACAGCACAGGCAGCACCTCCTTCCCTTCCCTTTCTCTCACACATAATCATGTAGAGCGTCGTCTATAATCTTATCACCATCTTCACTGTACCTCCACCCCCGACTGTCACTTCATATTATACCACTGGCTGTAATATTGTCCTGTTGTGTGACCCAGTGGTTCCCAGCCTCTCCTCCTGTTCTCCTGAATAATAAAAGACACGAGCCGTCATCCTGACTGCGCTGTTGCTCAAAGGCCAGCTTGCCTGTCTCCCAGGTGCTTCTTGCGCGGCTGCTGTTCTGCACGTGTCACCAAAACACCAGCAGCAACCACGGTGTATCAGCTTACCTCGCCGCCCATAATCCAAATTTTAACACACTTCTGCTTGCTCAGTGTTGTAAACCGTTTGCATACTACATTTGGTTCATAATTGTGTGATATTTTTTCACATTGTATCCATGAAACAGCATCTTTTCTGTTTATTTTTCAATATTGTGTTACAAGGTTTCTGTACTCGTCTTACCAGCACAACCTGCCAGTGCCGCGGTGGTTTAAGATAACTGCCAAGCTGTGCTAATCCTGTTGTAATATCTCACCCTGCTAATGCAATATTCATATAAGTGCCTCAGAGTCCTATGATGGTCTGCTGTAAGTCATTTATACGACGTGATGTTTTATTTAAAGCCAGAATGTTGGAGATTCAGAGCAGTAAAACAGCAGAGGGTTGAGCTGTAAAGCTGTCCACTGCATGAAATACAGTTTGAATTGTTTGTTTACATTTCTAACATTTCCTGGGTGTTATTTTGGCGGTTGCACTTTAGCCAGATTATTGTCGGTTCCTGATGTGCAGATGTTTCCAAGCTCATCACAGCTGATTCGGCTACTTATACAAGAACTGAACAGGATTGGACACTATTGAGACTGCAATTAGGGATGCACAAATGCATATATTTAGCTTTTCTATTGGCCAGTATCAGCCCTGTTTACAGACACTGCTCTCTGTTTATATGTTGTGTCATTTAAATTTAGTCTAGACTATGTTAAGGTATGATCTAGGTCAGGGGTCCCCAACCTTTTGAGCCTGGGAGCTACCATAAAGATAGTGTTACGTTCTTAAGTTATATCAATTTAATGGTTTACCTTAAAAAATCTGACAATAATTATTTCACAGATTATAAAATAATATTAGAGCATTATACTAGCATGCATCTTGAATTATTTATTTCTCTGTCAAACTGTGCTGCTTCATAACAGCCACAGTTTTGTGAGTTTTTTTTGTGCGGGTGAAAAATGTAAGGGCTCTGGCTGGTACTCTTGGTGATAGAGATGTGGCTTCAGCATCAGTGTAAACTTTGACCCCATGCAGGCCATATTTTCAGGGAAAATATGTGGTTTTAAAATATAATAATAATAATTTGGTTGCCTATTAAAGGAAAAGTTCGGTTCCTGCAGCTTTTACATTGTTTATAGAATGAAGAACAACAATATACTCACCCAGAAGGCTTTCCTGATGCAAACGGTGCTTCGGGAGATATTCAGATCCAAAATCGAGCAGCAGACACCGATATAATGGTAGCCTGTAGGGCATAGATCGCCGCTCCTAAAAACTGCATTAATCGTCCAAAAACTCATGTTTTTCACCAATATTCCATCATGATTCGCGCCGAATGGACCGCCATTGCAGCCTGTGTCTCTCCACACAGCGCTGTGTGGCTGAACTAACCTCTGAACTGACGAGTTTGTTTACATGCTCTTCGCGCATGCGCAGTACTCTCTGGAGCGCTATGACGCTTCCTCATTTCTAAGAGCTCCTTATCTGTATACTGTGGCTCCAAACTGTAAGGACGTCCATCATATTCAAAGTCCTCCTCCACAACATCTTCATCCCATAGACATTCGTCCATTTTGCACAAAACTGGAAGAAGAAAGTTGATTTGTAGCTGCCGATCTTCCCCTGAAACAGTGAGCCACACTGCGCATGCGCAAAGGGCATGTAAACAGCTCGTCAGTTCAGAGGTTAGTTCAGCCACACAGCGCTGTGTGGAGAGACACAGGCTGCAATGGCGGTCCATTCGGCGCGAATCATGATGGAATATTGGTGAAAAACATGAGTTTTTGGACGATTAATGCAGTTTTTAGGAGCGGCGATCTATGCCCTATGGGCTACCATTATATCGGTGTCCTCTGCTCGATTTTGGATCTTAATATCTCCCGAAGCACCGTTTGCATCAGGAAAGCCTTCTGGGTGAGTATATTGTTGTTCTTCATTCTATAAACAATGTAAAAGCTGCAGGAACCGAACTTTTCCTTTAAGTCTGCTCTTATAGCCAGAGGGGAATACTGGATGGAGAAATTCTTGATCTTAGGCAATAACATTTGGTAAGTAGTAGGGATGGGACGATACACTTAAACTCACGTTACTCTGCACCTCGATATGCCCGGGTCACGATATGATACGCCACGATACAATATCAAAAAAGTAAAAAAGAAAAAATATTACTGTGTAATTACAACTTATTTGTTTTTATTTGAGTTGCACACAGGAAAACACAAGGCCTAACAGGCTAAGAAAAAAAATAACACTCTCTCTAACCCTTGAGAGGTGAGAGAGAGTGTATGCTAACGAGTGGTAGGCTCGTTTTCGCCGTCTTCATCTTTTTTAATGAGAAAGTCAAAATACTGCCAGACAGATGACTTGTATCCAGGCGGAGCATCCTCAATTTGGACCTCATTTGACTCCATCATTCGGCTTTTTGGAGGCAAGGTAGTTGGTGCTAATGTTTGTTGTCATGACTTCTGGTCACATGCGCTATTACCAGACGTGACGTCTTTATTTCCCGATCCATTTTTTCAAACTCGATGCATTTCGTCACGTACTGTATCGTGATATATTGCCAAATGATATTTCATCCCATCCCTAGTAAACAGTAGCTAAATGAAGCACCTCAACTGTTGTTGTCAGCAGCTATCAGATGTGTTGGTGCTGATACCCTGTCAGTGCATAATTGTTGTACCCATCTATAACTATTTAAGGCCAACAGAAGAAGCGATAAAAAAGGAAAAATAACCTATTATCCTCTGTATCAGCTTTCAGATAAATTTGGATGTCAATTTTTTGTGTCAGTTACAACCCTGAACTTTACAGTTGGTACATCATTATTTTCAATATCTTCTCAAGAGACATTAAAATATAATCCCATGTAAATGCAGTGAGTTTCTGTGGTTTGAAATATAGCCAAATAACATGTGAATCAGTCCACCAGGATTTTACTACTTTGGATTAAAGTCTGCTTTAATCATTTTCTGGTTATTTCCTCACTTGATTTGTCATGTTGAAGGACAAATGCATCTAATATTGAAGTATCAGGGGCTATAATAACATTACAAATTGATGAAAAGGTTGTGTTGCTGCAAACTTATCCACAACAGTCTTGTGAGTACAAATATATTTATATGGCTGTGTGTTACTTATAAATAATCATTCTATATTACATTAGCAGCGAAACAGCATTTGAGCTGTTTGGACAGCTTTTCTGGAACCAGTTTTCGGCTTTTAGACTGTGTTGAAAGCATCAGATTCAACATTAGTGAATATTTACGCAACAAGGTTTATCAGTTTGGGACCTTTTATGCTTTATCTTATTCTTGTACATTTATATGTTGCACCAATATGTGCAGCCCATTGTCTTTGCCAGTATGCAGAAATGTTCACATCTGTGGAAAATTATATTTTGCAGATGATATCAGATACCCTGAAAATATGAATATATTTTTTAATGTATTTCAGTGGATTTGTTCTTTTTTTGGGTTAGTCTGATTTCCTTCCTCCACCCTGTCTGTCTTTTTCCAGGCCTACGGCTCAGGTTGTGATGTGGTGATCTTGGCCAGCGACTTCGACTGTGTGCAGATTATCCCTGGAGCTCAGAATGGGAACATACAGGTGGGCTGTGTGGAGTGCTCCCACCAGCTTGGCAGGGTAAGTGTTGACTGCACAGTCGGACACACTCCCACATGCAGTTTTCGTTTTTCCATCAAGCCAGCAGACATTATGAATTACCCTGAGCAGTAAGGAGAAGTACATTTAGCTCTGTGTTTGCTGCTGTTTTACTGCCCATCCTTCCCTCTCATTGCTATCTCACTCTCTTGCACCACTCCCCACCTACCCCTCTCCCTCTGGGGAAATGGCTGAAGCACTGATGGGGTGAGTAATGTTTTGATGATGAAGACGGCTCTTTATTTTTAGATTGCTGCGTCCTACGGAAACACAGTCTGCATCTTTGAACCTCTATCGACCAATCCAAACAAACGCCACAAGGTGAGCAAGACTGTCAGATACATTTAAGCATTTAAGAATTTGGATTAATCTAAGGGATGCACAATATTATCAATATTGTAGAGCTGCCAGCAGAAACTACCTTAAAATGGTACTTATCATATTAGTGGATATGAAACTTTCTATAAACATGGAAAACGCACTACAATCCTTCACCTAGAGTACTTTTTCAATCCTTTTTCGATATCTAGTGAGTTCTGTACGCCTCAGTTTAAGGTCTGAAGTACAGTTAACTAACTTTTACTGTCGAGAAAAATGTGTTTTAAAGCACTTTGTCTTAGTATGAGAATCACTCACACACTTGTTTACTTTAGAGAGTATTTTTTAAAATTACAATCATTAGCTCATTTTACAATAAGAAGACACATTTTGCCTGTCAACAAGTTTTAGTGCTGAAAAAAGGTGAACTTGTTTTTAGTGTTATTGTTGAACTGGTGTTTTGCTAACAACTCTGGTGTAACTAAAATGTTAATGTAGCTTTCTGCATGTTTCAAACGCAAACATCCTGTCACAAACAAATTAATAAATTAACAGTTATTTCAAACATGAACACAAAAATCAAAAGGTCATGCAACTCCAAATTCACGTGATAGATAGATACCATACAAAAAGAAAAAAAAAATAGCACAAAAATGTAAAATCGTTAATGTCAGATATGTTATTAGGAGTTAGCAGAAGTGCTAAGTTATTAATTCCCACCCATTCCCCCTAAATTAATTATGTTTAATCATTCAGCTTTCTTAGTAATACAAACATAATCATACTTAGTTTTGTGAGACTATGAATAGACCTTAAAAAGGACATACTGTACAAGTTTTCAGTCCAGAAGACTGTCCTCTTGAACTTAACCGGAGCAGCCAAAGAAAATGTAACTGTGGCTCAACAAAGAAGCATAAAACACAAACATGATAACACAATGCAAATAACAACATAAGTCAACAATCATCAAACTCCTTCTTCATTCCTGAATGTCGTGAAAACCATTTCTCAATATCTCTATCTAGTTTAACTAAACTTCCGTTTTCCTTGTGTACTTTGTGGTTGGAAGGCAGAACAGTTAGCTCATGGTACAATAGCACTTTCATTTGTTTTTGTTTTTATTTTGGTCTCAGGTTTTGTCTTTGTTCTGTCTGATCAGGCTATTTCTGAGGCTTGATAAAAAAAAGAAATTACACATTATTTTAGGAAAAGCAAGTGGTTGAAGCACAGTTTAATTTTATCCTGAAAGTAATTTTTCTTATTAACAGACCCTGTCTAGTAAAATTATTGCTGTATTTTATGATATAAAAATGAATTAAAACATAATTAAAAAGCAAAAAACTCCAGAAACAGCGTTGCGTAACCCTGGCAGCTTACAGCTGATTGATCTTTTTTATATTGCTGAAAAACTGACAAAGTTCCCTTCTAGACAAGGAAAATGTTATAGTTTCTTGTCAAAACTGAATGATCTGTTCTTCAGGTTACATTTGAACACACAACATTGAAACTTTAATGTCATTTTTTGAGCTGACATTAAACTCATTATAACATCACTCTGTGTCAGCAAAAGTAAGTTAATTAAATTTCATTCTGCTGTCAATGTGAAGTTCAACATTATTGCATTGTTATTATTACAGATTACAACATTAACAGATTGATTTCTGAGTCTGTTTGAAACAGACCAGAATAATTCTCTTCCTGCAGCAAAAGAATTTGTTATAAATCTACTTTAAAGTTGACTTGTTATATTAATTAACTAATTAATTTCAAATCAGCCATGGAAAGATACATCTTTTTGGTTTTATCGGACTCTCAAAGCTTCGGTTGAACATAATGTTCTCGCTGCAAAAGTTATTAATTATCAGGTTTTGCAAAGTTTAACTTTCTCCATCCCTTTTGCCATGCCACAGATTTAAAAGAGCATTGCTTTCTTCCTTTTGTCATATTTACAAAATGTTTAATATCTTGTCCAAATATCAATATCAATGCATTGTTGAGGATGTTTAGGCATCTAGTGTGAAGGCCTTTATCTTAGGCTGTTGACTGGCAGGCACAAAAAACAGAGCAGATAGGGGAGAAGTAAGGTAACTTCAGAAGCTTGTATTGAACAGTGGACAGAGAACCAAAATGGTAAAACATGGGGCCCGTTGCATCCCTTTGTATGATAAGTACCTAATATCAGCATTGATATCAATCATGAATTTGGACACGGCAGCATATTGCCAAAAATCCAATATTGTGCATCCCTAACTAGCTTAGAAGTGTGACCACATTGTATGCCAATAACCTTGCATGGTGTGTATTGCTCTCCTGTCGCTAACAGCAGCTTAACTATCAGTGGCAAAAGACAGGACAGTTCTTCCTTGATGCCATCACCTACAACCTGGCCTGGGACCCACAAGGTACACCGGTGCTTCCTGACTTTAACCAATTCACTTCCTGTATGACAAAATAAATCCCCACTACTCACATATCCTCTTCCAGCCCCCCACTGTTAGTCTGGAACAAAGAGTGTTATGTAAGAGCCGCAGCGTGCATGTGGCTCCATGTTCTGTTGTAGTCGACGTGGGACGAGAGGTGTGTAACACTGTGCTTTTTTTGTGTCCTCAGGGAACCGTATCCTAGCAGCGACCGAGCGGCTCCAGCTGTGGGCTCCTCCGCTGACAGATGCCCTGATAGAGGAGGAGGATGGGCAGCTGACGGAGGACAAGCCCCACCCTGTCCTCAACGACTGGAACTGTGTCTGGCAGTGCAAGTACGTTTCTGCTTCTCTGCAAACTGTAAATACATCCACTTGGATTGATG
Organism: Scarus forsteni; assembly: GCA_036419115.1. Classification (NCBI taxonomy): domain Eukaryota; kingdom Metazoa; phylum Chordata; class Actinopteri; order Labriformes; family Labridae; genus Scarus; species Scarus forsteni. The sequence continues at coordinate 20,953,748 of JAZDUH010000443.1, forward strand.
CAGGAAAATCGTTGCTGCTTCAAGGTTGTGTACAAAAGGTCAGGAGCAGCGACAGAATGTGAGGATAATTTGGTTAAGAGCCATGTAGGCAATTCTAATAATGAGCAACATTTTGTCTCTTGTCTCAACTGATTTTTCACTGTTTTATTTCATGAGTATTTGTGAGTATAAGCGTGAATGTTTGTCTTTTTCTTTATTTGACCCTGTGATTTGTTCTCTGTCACTCAGTGTCAGGTGGGATAGTTGGGCCCTATAAAATCTGTGATCACAAACTTAGAGATGGAACCACTTAATTGCACATTAAAAGCAAAATTCAACATGAACATGGAACATAACGAAAGTGGCAGACACGTTTTGTTTTGTATGAAAAAGGAATGTATCTCTCGGTAAAATGCTCCAAGGGGGTCACTAAGGCTGGAGCAATGCACACTTGACTCCCTCTCTCCCTCCTCCTCACCTCATTAATAATGCAAACATGCCCAAGTTTCTGCCTGAGACACTGGCTAAGTTGGTGAAGAAGTTAAGACACTCTCGGCTAACTCCAAAGCACAGGGCAGAGCAGTTTCCTAACAATTCTAATGTGTCAGGCGATCAAATGTCCTTCTAATTTTACTAATTCAACATACATTTGACTGGACCTGTAATAATATGTTTAAGGACCACCTGAAGAGTCACTGTCTATATTTGATTGCTCTGTACAGTGTGTACAGAGTTGTACTTGGAGTTAAATTTGCTTAAAATATTAAACACCAAATTCTCAAAAATATAACCACCCCCCCAAAAAAAAAACAGAATATGGGAAACAGTACAACGGATTCGATAGGGCCCTAAGATAGGCTTCATGACCCTAAAAGCTATAAGTGGAATAACTAATGGATGGTTGTATGTCCTTTAGTGTGCTGTACATTTATCTTATACGTAAGAGGGTACTTCTGGGTGCATCGGGTCTTCTCCCTTGCCTCCTGTGAACAGCACCAGTAGCAGTCTAAAATGACTGATTCCTCTACCCCTGAGCAGAGAGCTATTGAAGATGGTGCTGAACTGTGCTGAACCAATTGCCACAGAATTAACCGATCAACCAATCAGAGCTCGACTTAAAATACTCAGGCCTCAAAGTGAAGGGGGCTGAAACAGACTCTCAGTGTGAAAAACGAGGTGGATGAATGTAAAACCCGGCAGTTTTTTTAACATTAGTGATATTAATCATACTCTCGGAGTCACTGAAACTGCATATGAACTGGAGCTAAAGCCCCAGTCACACATTCCCGTTTCTCATGGCGATTGTGCGCGATTGTCATAATCCTGATAAAACGTGTTTTGGTCGCGGTGCATGCGTCACTTGGTCTGGATCAGCGCTGTATAGTCGTGGATGAACGGAGGGGAACGTAGAAGCTCCACGACAGTTTTGAACTGTTCAAAACTGTCGTGGAGAATCGCCGCTCTCAGTACAGCGGGATGGAAGCCTAATGCAGTCCTAAGGCAAGCGGTATTAGCGGGGCATGTACGGAGCTCAGTCGGGCTGAACGTGGCCCAATCCTGGCTCAATCCTGAAAGCTTTATGAGGACGACTGACAAGGATGTATCTGTATGAGCCCCGACTGTGTCCCGTTCAAAACGGCGCAAGTGACGGGGCTCAGTCGGGGCTTACGTGACGCGAACTGAGCTCGAGCGGGGCTGACGTCCTGCCAGCGGGATGGAATCCTCCTCATATCGCTGTATTAACCTAACTGGAGCGGGACAAACGCCCCCTGAAGCGCTGTAGCAGCGCCACTGACGGTGTATTTACTGAGTGTCTCCAGGGGTGAGACAGTAATTTAATCCCGTATCATAGCGATCACACCAGCCTCCTCAATCGTGCACAGTCGCTATGAGAAACGGGAATGTGTGACTTAGGCATAAGGCAAAACATGACTGCTTGAAAAAGTTAAGCTGTTGTTGTCTTTAGAAGCATTTCTGATACACTAAACTGGACAACACCATCATTTTGTTATATTTCTGTTATTGTTTTAAAAATTATGAAAATCCTCAAACAGCTTCTTTTAAGCTGTTGGTCTTCATTAAGCAAATATCTCACTCAACTTAAGGGGTAGGAAGTGGGACAAAATTAGGCTTTGTCGTCCATCTTTTAGGTCGGAAAAAAACAGATTAACATGACGAATTTGAAAAAAAAAAGTATCACCCTTTAAATCTATATTTCAAGTTATAAACAGAACATATCTACACTCTTGTTAACCTGACATTAAAAATTCAGAGAGCCCCTAAAGCCTGGCTCGCCCACACATTCACTTAAATTAGAAAAGGAGGGCTGAAGAATTAGCATCATAACAATTTCCATTTAAAACAAATCACATATTGTGCCCCAAATGGTATGAGGCTTCTCTGGAAAACTCACTGGAATGTTTACTGTCATGAACACATTTGTTTGCAGGTTTCACCGTGTCATCAGATCGTTTTTATTCAGCATATTGTCATGACTTTGTAACATCTCAGCCGCAAAACCGTAAGAAATCCCTTTTAGCATAGAAAGTGGAATATGTCTCGGATAAGCAGTTGCCTTTTTGAGTAAATTGTACTATGGAGCTGTCTATTTGGAAAGCAGCTCCAGAAATCCCCCCGACAGCAAGCAAACCAGTCAATTGATTTGACCGAGTATCAAGCCGACTTGTGCTTTTTCCTTTTTCTCTCCACTTTCAAGCCTTGCTCTGATGTCTTGTAAATGTCAGCTGATTGGAAATGTAAAAAATACTCTTCTCATCTTGGGGAATATTGCAGCTAAAGGCCAGTTTTCTCATAGAAAATTTAGGTTTAAGACAGCAGATTTGCACTTTAATCCTCCTTTTTTTAATGTCATTTTAACAATAAACAGGAGCAGAATGTTTCTGTCTCCTTTCATCAGCTGTATGCTTACTTTTCTTCTCCTGCATTGACGAGTGAGCCCTGAATTATTAACTCGATTTCTCCCCTTTGAAGGTTATATAATTACACACTCTCCTAATAAAAACTTATAGGCTGTTACTGATTATCCAAAACCCATCTGCCTCCCCTGAAAGGCTTTTATGTACTGTTGTAAGCCGTTCTTTTGAGTCTGGGGCATGTGCTTCAAGCTGTGTAAACACACGCAGACATACAAAACCATATTAGTAATTGTCAGCTGAGGACACATATGCATACCCAGAAAATTCACCGAAAAAGAGGAAGCGCCATCTCTGAAATGACTCAGAGTAACTCATGCACAAAGTAATCACACAACACACAGACAGCTGACTTTCTGCAGGAGAATTTCCAGTGGAGAAGTGAATATAGCTGATATCGGCGTTTATGTTTGTGTTTGTGTCTCTCTCAGGACCGCCGCATCTGTTCATGTTGCCAAGTGGTCTCCAGATGGGGAGTATTTTGCAACAGTTGGGAAGGTATACGAATCCTGATAACTGAAGAAAAAAAATCAAGTTGTTGATATCTTTTCTCTTTGTTAGGTCTGCAGTGATATCAGTATGTCATACATGTTTGTTTGTTTTCACACAGGATGACTGTTTACTCAAGGTGTGGTATCCCACTACGGGCTGGCGTTCTGCAGTGGTGGTCCAGGACCCTTCGGATAAAAAGACCCCCCTTGTCCACTTCTCATTTGTTTACCTGGCTCACCCTCGCTCAGTCACTGGCATGTCCTGGAGGAAGACCAGCAAGTTCATGCCAAAGTGAGGAAGCACACTCGTAATGATGCAATCATGTTTGTACGACAAATGGTTCAATTTTCACAGAGAAACTTTTTTTTCTGCTTACGTCTGACATTTTGGGAGGCAGCATGACAGAGTCAAGCTGACCCGGGAGTTTTCTGGACCAAAAAAGATTGTATCAGATTTGTTAGGGATCAGAGATTACAATTTGTGTTTGAAAGGTAGAAGGAAATCTTAACTTAAGAGGGTTGATTATCTTTTAAATATGCAAAGTGAAAGCAAACCTTTAATCCAGATGTGTGACATGTTAAAGGGCTAGTTTGGGTTTTTTTGAGGTAATTTCAAAATGAAATTCTGCTTAGGGTCCCAGTTTGGCCAGGGGCGTCCCTGGTCATCATAAACTTTAATATTTTTTTGGTATGTCTATCTGGATTGGATCAGCACCAAAATTTTAAGGGCTTCCTTCTTGGACCAAACCACACCTCTGGTAATATTTTCATGAAAATCCATCCCAAAGTTTTTTGTAATCTTGCTAACAGACAAACACCAATTAGACGGACTATGGCGAAAACATATTCTCCTTGACCAGTGTGTTACTTTTTACATGCGGGTCTAGGGGCGGGGGTGACGATTAGGGACAGCTTGGGAAAGGCTCTTTGGAAAAGGTCACAAACCACAGATTTAAGAGGACTCTAACATAAGAACATGAACTTAACAAGTAGTGTTAAGGTCTGAATAGTGTCAATGCAACCTGGTGCAGAGCAGAAATAAATGTATGTACCTTTAACCTTAAGCTAAGAGAGACAGTTTTGAATTCCACTATATACAACACTATAAATATGCAGATTGAGAAGAGTAGTATAACTACATTTATATTTGTATAAATTCATGCAAACCAAATGAGTTGTGATTTATAGATATTTAGTACCAATATTAGTGATATTGATTGTTTCAGGGTTATTGTTTGTAAGTAACTTTCCATGGAAATCTAGCACATGTATCTGACCACCATCGCTGGTTTCTATGAATTTAGTTAATTGGCACAGGATGTACATTCTGCAGATTTTCAGAAAAGAAAGAATAATTTAATAACTATGATGGGAGCAGCCAGAGAGAAAGAGCTCTGTGTTGGCTGTTCCACTGACTGATTGCATTAATTTAACGCAGTCTCGTCTCATATTTCACTTTTGCCCTTCTTTTCTCCTTAAGAAAAGATGTGAGTGTGAGCAAAAATGTAAATCAGCTCCTGTTGCTGTTTTGTCAGATCCACTCACAGTTCTTTTGAGCATAAAGACCCTGTTTTTCTTTTTTTGTTTATCCATATGTAGTGTTTTGTGGATTCAGGCATTAAGACCACTCTGCTTATTTCTTCTCATGCAGTTAAAATCTTGAGATATGATATTTTATTCCTCCCACTTGCACGCCCACTTTATTATCTTTTTTTCATGAGTATGATGGATCATGTCCAAAGTGGGTGTTTGATGCATTGATGCAAAAAAAGAGTGAAATTACTTTAGTGCTTCTGGAGCAACAACCCTCTGCTGAAAAGTCCTGCATTCATTCACAGTTATGTTAAGGTTTTGAAATCTTAGGAACAGAATTGTGTTTGTTTTCATTTTCTGTTTGCCTTGATGTTCTGAGCAGTGATTCTAAGCTGGTGGGTCAGGAAATAACTAGGTCCTGCATAGGAGTGGGTATCAAAGTTCGACATTTAAGCTGTACCAAAATCAACACCCATGCCTATTTTTTTTTAAATTACAATACAGATTTTGCTGCTTTATTTCATTGCCACTTATGAAATGTAAAATTTGAAGTCCTATCCCTGCCACCTATGCTAAGTGCACCATCGAATGTTTTGTCCTTCAGATAAAGAAATGGACATTACAGGTAACAGATTCATTAGTACATCGGCAAGGACAATACTAAATGTTGTTAATGCCTCTTTTTAATTTTAAAAGTGTCAATTCAGGTTTTGCTCCAGCATAATTTTCAGAGGATCCATTAGCACTGGTATCTATAAAAACATGAACAACCCTTGCCCTGATGTGGGTCACAGACCTAAAATACCTTAAAAAAGCTTTGTGGAAAAAGTGTTAGTTATTGAATCTTTTTTTTTATAATACAGCGTTATTGAACATGTAACCATTGGTTGTATACCAAAAGTTACATACTTAGGACAGGCTGAGCCTTACAGTTGTTTTACTGAAATAGCACTAAGGATGGGAATTGATAAGTGGAAAGAATTGATAAGTGTAGAAGAATTGACAAAGGAATTGATTAGCAAAAACTCTCTTAAGTATCGATTCTGTTACAATTCTCAGTTGGAATTGGTTTCCATTCCCATCCCTAAGTAGCACAGTTTTTGTCTACTTCAGTTGACAAAATGCCTACCAAATGTATCTAAAGGAGGCTTTTTCGGGCTCCTTCTCTTGCATTTGGTAAAAAAAAAAAAAAAAAGTGTGAGATTTCTTTCTAAATAGAGATTGTTGTCCGTTATATAAATACTTTTGATTGAAATTTTTTGAAATAAAGGTCTAGAAATAGACACTAATGTTAATTACACTAATGTAATTTATATTTATGTTTAATGGTTATCTTCTCTTTAGGGGAAGGGAGCAACAAGATTTAATTAACACCAGTGCCACTATCAGTTCTTTCAATCATTGCAATTCCATATGGATGCTCTAATCCAGCCATTCTCAACCTTGGGGTCCCGACCCCAATGGGGGTCGCGAGATGATTTCTGGGGGTCGCCAAATCATTTAGGAAAAATATAAATGCGCAAAATTAATGTGGCGTCCGACCGGACGTTAAAGGACAACAAGAGATTGGTCTCAAACAGGCATTTTAGTTTCAGGAATTGGTTTTCCATTCCATCCCCTACAGCTGATTTTTTGTCTACTTCAGTTGACAAAATGCCTACCAAATGTATCTAAAGGAGGCTTTTTTCGGGCTCATTCTCTTGCATTTGGTAAAAAAAAAAAAAAAAAAAAAAAATGAGCATGTTCTTTGTGGAAAAATTAGGCCTGCGCACTTGTTTGGTGTCAACAACATCAAACACATGATAATCCTGAAAATAAATGCCATGCTTTGGCAGCAGTAATATGATGGTGTTTCTATCCCGTCTTAAGTTAAACATCCACAGGTATTGCACATAAAGCTACTGGTGTCTCATAACTGAGCAACTCTGTAGACTTCTCTCCGTATCACCCACAGTACTTTTACACCTCAAAGATACTCTGCCATCTTTACACCTCGGGACATTCTTATTGATTCTATGAGGACTTAATATCTGTGATTCTGTGTCAGGTCACGGCGAAATATGGCCTGGATGAGTGCAGCTCGGCCCATGTTCTCCTCAAACACAAAGGCAGAGACACTCACCGTGCTCCTCCTCCCATTGAGTCTGCTTGCCCCCCAAATACCTTTGTTAGTAGACATTAGTTTAGGTTACTCACATTCATGCCCATTCATATTCTGTTGGTGATGCAGAGGGAGCAGCTTGGGGACATGTGACTATGGGAGCTGGGCTCAAGCTCTTGACCATTTGGATCGCAGGCGGGTGACTGTTTCAGTTGAGCCATCATTTCTCCTCAACAACAAAACACTGAACATTGGGAAAAAAAACACGACATCAAGTACGAGGAGTACCATATTTGATGTTGACACCAAAAGCTAGTGGTCTGCTTTTTCCATCAGAGTATCCTGTGAAATCGATAAAAGAATCAGTGAAATTGGTCTGATAAGCAGACTTGGCACTGGCTTTGATATCAGTTATATCAGTTTCATGAACTTCCAGACCTAATTCTAAGTTGTGGTTACTTGAGTATTGCAGCTGTAAAGTATGCAGTTACATCTACAAACTTGGACACGCTAATCAAAAGTAAAATTCTTTTCTCGTAGTGTAACACATTTACTTTCTCCTCTTCCCATTTTAGGGGTTCTGTGTGCAATGTGCTGCTGACATCCTGCGAAGATGGTGTGTGTAGGCTGTGGTCTGAGACCCTCCTGCCAGAGGACAGCCTGCTCGGAGGACAGATATCTGAGAACACACACTCCTTCAGCTCCAGTCTGCCAGGCCTGGCGGGAAACAAGGACAAGATCCAGCATGCTTTGGAGGTACACTCACTTAAACTGTCTGATCTGCCAAGGAAGAATCACAGAAGATGCTATTTTTGATCAAAGATTAACATCAAAATGTTGTCTGTGCTTAATTCTTTTGTTGTGCTTAATTAGTCAATCCACCATCTGAAGCATCTGCGTCGAGGTCGTCGACGGTCTTCTGCTCTGGTCGCACACAGTGAGCTGCTGCCCTCCCAGCTCGGCACACAGGACGCACACACTCACCGCCACATCGCACATCATGCCAACGCCCTGTGTCACTTCCATATCTCAGCCAGTATTAATCCAAACACAGGTAGACTGTCCTCAATCTTAAGTGTTTTTATATTCTCCCACCATGAAATTTGATTTCTTACAGTCTTGCTGCTGTGGATGGTTTCTGCAAAAAACTGCTTGATTTTAACTTTTGACTTGCTAGCATTTTCTTGTTATGAATTTTAATGTTAATAAAATGGTTGGGAAACATCAAAAACAGTTGTCTAAAAGCAGAATTTGTTTTAGATTTGATGTGAGTTGTGCGACAGAGTGGTGCAGCGGAAATATCCAATGACTGGAAATAAATGAATTACATCAGAGAGCATGACATTTAATACTGCTGCAAACCTACTCCAAGCTTCAGTAGTATTTTATTTAACCTTTTCATAGCTTCTTTGATATATTCATCTCATCTTCTGTCTACCTCCTTTTCCCCTTCTTCAGATATCCCACCGGTTCTGGCTGACTCTGCAGTTTTCAACCCAGACGATGGCACCGGCGGAGGAGGCTTTGTGGTTCACTGGCTCAACAACAAAGACCTAAGTTTCACTTCCTCCATGGACCTCTTCATGCTGCAGTTCAAGAAGTTCACAGAGCAGCAGCTGGAGCAGACTACTGAGGACCCCCTGGACCCTGAAGGATCACCTATGAAATTTGACTTCGGTATGAACCACAATAAGACAACACAAATATAAACCAGCATATGTGCTTAATGTAGCATCATATTTGGAGACTTTACAAAACCACACATTAAAGGAGTTCAGAAGGCAAAGAAAGAATGCCAACAGTAAAAAGCATCAGTGATTGTAGATGCGTTAATAATGTACATTTTACAGTAACAATCGCCAGCACCATGCACCTCAATGAAGCTTCTGTTTTTTGTGTATTAACATTACTTGTCTTGGTTACTAAACTTAAATTGACGCCTTATCACTTGACTGTCATTGTAACCAAGTGGTTGGCTTTCTTTACTCTGCTGTGTAGCCTCCCAGAAGTCTCACAGAGTAAGATCAAACGTCCAGGTTAGAAAAAATCATTTCACTTGTCATTTCAAGATTCTTCTAACAATCAAAATTTAGTTGAAGGAAATATCCAATGACTGGAAATAAATGAATTACATCAGAGAGCATGACATTTAATACTGCTGCAAACCTACTCCAAGCTTCAGTAGTATTTTATTTAACCTTTTCATAGCTTCTTTGATATATTCATCTCATCTTCTGTCTACCTCCTTTTCCCCTTCTTCAGATATCCCACCGGTTCTGGCTGACTCTGCAGTTTTCAACCCAGACGATGGCACCGGCGGAGGAGGCTTTGTGGTTCACTGGCTCAACAACAAAGACCTAAGTTTCACTTCCTCCATGGACCTCTTCATGCTGCAGCTCCGCAAGTTCTCAGAGCAGCAGCTGGAGCAGACTACTGAGGACCCCCTGGACCCTGAAGGATCACCTATGAAATTTGACTTCGGTATGAACCACAATAAGACAACACACATATAAACCAGCGTATGTGCTTAATGTAGCATCATATTTGGAGTCTTTACAAAACCACACATTAAAGGAGTTCAGAAGGCAAAGAAAGAATGCCAACAGTAAAAAGCATCAGTGATTGTAGATGCATTAATAATGTACATTTTACAGTAACAATCGCCAGCACCATGCACCTCAATGAAGCTTCTGTTTTTTGTGTATTAACATTACTTGTCTTGGTTACTAAACTTAAATTGACGCCTTATCACTTGACTGTCATTGTAACCAAGTGGTTGGCTTTCTTTACTCTGCTGTGTAGCCTCCCAGAAGTCTCACAGAGTAAGATCAAACGTCCAGGTTAGAAAAAATCATTTCACTTGTCATTTCAAGACCCTCTAACAATCAAAATTTAGTTGAAGGAAATAAATTTTGACAACAAGTAAAGACCTATGATTCCTCTGAAAACTGGGCCAACCGACTGGTTGAGTTGCCAGTCTGTTTTAACCTATTTTCATCTGAATACATTTTGAACCATTGCAACTAATTACATTTGTTTTGAATTCATAATGTAATTAGATACGTTTTGGCTTTTTGATATAGCTATGTCTGAAGCCACCCATCCAGACTTGGGCAGACGATTAGCACCATTTTTGAACCAGTGGTCACCTAAAAAAAAGTATAGTGTGTCACACAGCTGTGATATTTATATTGCATTATTCATGACATTTGTACAGTTTTACTCTCTCCCTCATCTCACTCATAGATTCATGCAACTAGTCATATCTAGCAAGATAGGTAACTAGGAAGAAATGTATTTGTTAAATAAATGAAGTATAATTATAACAAATTCTCCTCTATGATCTTATAAAAGGAACTAAAAAAGCAGAAATGAAAGAAATCCATTCATGCCCAGAATAACCATAACCTGCTGGTTTACCTACATATCTGCTTCCTGTTGTTAATGAAGAGGCAGGAAAAGTTTCCCTTTTTTTTCAAATGTGTTTCTCTCTGATGTAGTCAAAGGCTTGAAGTAATTATTCTTCGAATGTGTATCGACTAAAGGTGGTTTCTGCTATCTCATTCGGCTCAAGCCTGGTTGATACCTTTGCATTGAAGCATCGCTGTTGCTGTGCCGAAGGTCCCTGAGTTTCCCCGTGTTTATACTTGTGTCACAGTCTGGTCCAACTGTAGTCAGTTGTGCAACTTGTATTCCAGTCCAGCCATGATGTCTGTTTGTTTGTAGACAGAAACATGGTGACTAAATCAGAGCAGCAGTTGATTATGAAACTGTTAGTGAACGAAACAGAACAGAACGGACATCAGAGGAGATAAAATGTCTGCTTGGTCAATTAAATTAAAGAAGGAGAGGCATTGGTGTTGATTTGGCTGTTGAGAAGCATAATAGCCAAAGTACATTTCTGAATTTTTTACGGGTACAGTGTATAGTTAATGTGTTATCTTCCTCTGCAGCTGTTTCGTTACGTTTTAGTTATAAATATAATACCTTAAAATGGAATCAGAATGGTGGTTCCTAGGTGCAGAGAAATTGAAGGCTTGTGGCTGGCATTGATTTGGTGTGTAATTTTAGTCCAAGCATATCTGTACAACTACATAAAACCTTAATTCATGCACATGCACTCTAAAATCACACTTGTAAAAAACACTTTTAATACCAATCTTTTAATGTCAGGGTTCTGTCAGATTGTTAAATAATCTCAGATATGTTTTTTACTTTATTAAAGTCCTATGTCCTGCAAAATCATTTTTTTGCTTTAGTGTTTTAAGGCTGTCCTGAGGAGTAGAAGAGCACGACACATTCCTCTAAACTCCCAGTTTATGCAGAAATGCTTCCTAAAAGGAAATTCCCCTTCAAACGCCCTGTTTTAACTTCCTGTATGTTATCATGGGGTAGCCACACAACCTCCTCCTACTTGTGTTTTCACTGCTTGTCACAGTCAGACGCCATGCCTTTTTTTCAGAATCCTCTCTGTGGCCTGGAACCCCTCCTCTCCTCTCCCATCAGGCATCATTTGGACAACCAATCAGCTCAGAGGTCATTTTTGTAGCCTCTTTGCCCCCCCAGACTTGAGCGTTTCCGAGGGGAGTGAAAAAAGAGCTGCATCTGATCCTAAAATCCTTGCTTAAGTAATTCTGACAGGGGTCTTACATCTAGGATTACACTTTGACTCAGACTATCTGCTCTTTCTTAATCTAAAGTTATGTTTTTCCTTTTCAGTTTGGCATTTAAGTATTCAAAGGCTTGTGGAGGGGTTTCAAATGTTTTATCATTCAACAACCTCTAGCCTGCATCAACAAATCACCTTTCAACTTTTTTGAGTTTTTTTCTGTTGCATGCATGCTATTGTGAAGTGTATTTAACAGTGTTAAGTGTCTCAGGGCTTTTGGTGATAAAGACAACCTTTTGGATTCAATGCCCTTTAATCATTTTTCCCTTAAACATTTAAGGCTTTGGAAACAATACATTAGTCAGAAGATTTCACCCCTTGTCCCATTTACTACTATATTTTATGTGTCTTTCATTCAAGATGTATTGAAAAGACTTAAATATGCACCACTAGTGTTGATTGCCATTTGTTCTGCATTATAACACTAGTGGTACAATTCACTTTTCTCAGTTCAGGTTTATACTGATGCAACTAGTATACCAGTGTAAAATGACAAGATACGCACCATGGCAACAACTAGTGCAGCTTCTACAGTCACACACTGCATACAAACTGAAGCTATTGCTTCTTGTCTTCTTAGACCTGGACGAGATGTCTGACAAAGCGTCCTCAGAGCAGGGGGAGGATGGTGAACCAGGGGAGCAGGGAAGCACCAAAGCATCCTCCCCGGGCTCCAGCTCCAGCATGCCTCTGCCCTCCATGCTGCTGGAGAGGAAGATGGAGACTCTGACCACTGAGTGGAACAAAAGCCCTGACATGCTGTTCACCATCCACCCTGCTGATGGATCCTTCCTGGTTTGGCACGTGAAATACCTGGATGAATTCAACCAGGGCATCTTCAGACAGGTTCAGGTGGGTGGAAGGTTGACAAGATAGACATTTCTTTATCCATAATATTTAGAAAGTAAACAGTGTTTTTCCCTGCTGCTAATTTTGTGTCTATGGTTTAATAGAACAACATTGTCAAAAAAGTCAAGTACAAGTATTTATTCAGCACATTTCATACACAGAGAAACACAGTGAGCTTCACGTTCAATCAACCAGGCATTTAAGCTTTCTTTGTAGAAAGCCAATTCAAAACACATGCTTATCAAGAAACTTTACAAGGAGAGCAGGTCTAGATCATGTTCTTTATCACAGTTACAGTAAGATCCAATGTTTATTAATAAGAGACTCACTGTAGTATAAGCATAAAGCTGTGGGGGCAGATAACAGCTAAAAAGTTCAATATCTGCTTTGACAGGTGTTTTTTTTTTCAGATTTCAGCTGATTTGTCAGCTGCACACATGGACAGAATGGACAAATGAACTGTGGCACATCATCTTTTTTGGTGTTGTTTTACTTAAGTTAAGAAGAATGTCATATGTTGGTCCAATGGGGATGGGTAACTTTGGATACCACGAGAGTTAGTTTTGTCCTCAAAGGGCCACATTTTGGTAATTGTAGAATGCTGCTATATTTTAACAATTACAGTTACTTTTACAATATTGTAATTTAACAAGAGAAACAAATAATGTATTTTATTAGATTTTTATATTTAAATGCAGGTTTCACAGGTTTTAAAGGTAATTTATTTATATTATCTCGTTAAAATCATTTTTGTAATGCTTGTAAAAGTTTAACAGAGACAATTATAGCCAGTAACAGCTCTTCATATAAATGTTACTGTGTTAAATGTTTGATAGGAAATTTTGTCATATTCTCCTTGTGAATATGCATAATTTTACTTATGTGAAGTTGACTGGCATGCCACATTGATTGAGTAGAAAATGATGATATATATGAAAATATACATACCTTTAGACATATACACATAAAGTCAACACATCTAAAGACAAGAGATAAAAAAATAGCCATTACACAAGAAAAGGGGGAAAAAATAATTAAAAAAGTAATTTACTTTACTACCATAGTTGATATTCCCAGTATTCAGTAGAGTTCCCATAAAAGTAAAAGACAGTGTATACATGTTAAACCACATACTTAATCTACAGTTGTTTTTTAGTGTTCTCCCCATGTAGCTACATACGTCTGTTCCTATTGTTACAGCAGTAAGAGATTTTTATTCATGTCCTGCTACCTTTTCTGAATCTGTAGAACATTTGTTAAAAGAGGAACCAACTGGCTTCTTTCAGTTTCACATCATCATTGGTTTTCCCAATGCAAGGCTTGTCTGAATTAAGTCCCTGGTTCCAGATTGAGAGGTCAGTTGTGGGTCAGTGAGAACAAATACTGAGTCATCTTCTCGGACAGAACGTACTGAAGCACCATTATGCTTTGTTTTGAAATTAGGTTTCAGAAATATTAAGCACAGAGAAGTATGAGCCAAAATGAGAATGTACATATCGACTTATTAGAAATCAATAAAATCCAGACAGCTATCCGTCCAAAGTTTGGTGGAGTTGTGGTGGAACAGAGGGAGACAAAGACGGAGAGATAGAGACAAACAGAACAACAGAGCAGATACATCTCTGACAGCCCGGCTTAAATTTATTCCGTCCTTGTTTTCTTCCAAATGACTGCAGTGCCACCAACAAATGAAGTCGCACTGAGAGAAACAACCATCTATGATCATAGGCTGTTCATTCTATATTAACATAAGTAATTATAACTGTAATGAAATGGAGATGACAGATAATGGAAGACATCAGTCGTCTCCGCTTAGGCACCCTCACACACATAGAAGCAGTGTGGCTGTTGTAAAACTTAGTGTAAAATGTAAGGTGACTCAGCACTCCCCCAGCGTTATGTAAGATTCCTCGTATTTTATTCCAAATGACTGGAGTGCCACCAACAAATGACGCACTCAACCATCTATGTTCATAGGCTGTCAAACCTTCTATCATTAACATAAGTGACTGTGGACTTGAATCTTAATTTCATGTTTGGAATGACAGATAATGGAAGACGATGGTCGCTCCGCTAGGCCCCACACACATAGAAGCAGGTGGGCTGGCTGTTTTATATAATATATATTGTGTAAAATGTAAGGTGACTCAGCACTCCCCCAGCGTTATGTAAGATTCCTCGTATTTTATTCTGCTGGAGGAGACGCACTCCTCTGTTCATGTAGGCTGTCAAACCTCCTCCCTATCATGGTTCATAAAGTGACTGTGGACTTGAATCTTAATTTCATGTTTGGAATTTGATATGTGTGCGCCCACTGCGTTAAGACGATGGTCCCCCGGTAGGCCCCAGAGACAGAGCAGGTGGGCTGCAAAAGCTGTTTTATATAATATATATTGTGAATATTGTGTTTTAAAGGTGCCATATCCTGTAAAATTAATCTGCTTGGGGAGCAGAATAACGTGACACCTTTCATTAAGCTCTCAGTTCATAGAGAGATGCACCCCATTACTGTCAGTGTTTTACTTTCTGGGGTTTATTATGTAACAACTCTACAGCCTCCACCTACATGTTCAGCAGAGTGTAAAGAATTGAATTTCCCCATGAGGGACGTATAAAGGATGTTAAAAAAAAAAAAAAAAAAAAAGATTCTCACTGAAGTAATGATGGCCACTTGTTTCTCTCAACTTAGCTGATTGGTTCTTGCCACAATATTAATTTTAAAAGTGTCTAATGGGGCTGTCGGCTGTGCATCAGCCTGACTTCTGAACAACACAATTGATGGTCCCAACCTCATTAAAAAGGCTAAAAATTCCATTAATTAACCCTGGAAAGGCACCGCTGAGAAGTGAAAACCGTTTCAGGTGACTACCTGTTGAAGCTCATAAAGAGAATGACAAAAGTCTGCAAAGCAGTAATCAGAGCAAAGGGTGGATACTTTAAAGAAACTAGAATATAAGACATAATTTCATTTATTTTACACTTTTTTGTCAAGTACAGAATTTCATAAGTGTTCATTTGTAGTTTTGATACCTTCAGTGAGAATCTACAATGTAAATAATGATGAAAATAATGAAAACAAATCGAGTGAGAAGGTGTGTCCAAGCTTTTGGCCTGTACTGCATGTTTTCTGCTTCTCACAGACAGACGCCATGATCATTTTTTAAGTCTGCTACACGGTCAGTAACCCCTCCTCCCCCTTCTCATCAGGAATCGTTTGAGCAGCCAATCGGCACATCGTTCATTATCATAGCCTCCCTTCTTTTCCAAAGGGGAGAGAAAAAGTGCTACTTCTAATCCTCTACGGAGACTCAATTTTTCATTTTTTTGATCCAACTTGAATCAAATCCTTTCTTAACAGACACCCAAGACTTTATATCATCACAAAATGCTTGATAAAATGCAATTATTTTTATAAAGAATCATAATTTACAACACACCAAAGATATACTTAGAAGTCACCTTGTTCATATATTTTGTCAAAAAACATAGCCAGAGTTTTTCTGCATTTCTTCCATGTTTGGAGATTGAGTTTTGACTAAATGCTAATCAGTGGGTAGAGCTGGCCGATTTTCTCAGAAAACACTTGATTCACAATTCACAATTCGATTCGATGGCCCCGCCCCATTTAAAATGACATAACTACTCACTGTAAATTTATTTCCAAAGTATACATTTATTTATACTTAAAATATACATTTAAAGTGCCTCCAGGTCAAAAAATCAACACAGAAATCAACACAAAGTGCTACTACCACCGACGACAACCGCCTTCAGACACGATTTGCAGCGAGGTGCTGTTTGGTGTTCGTCAGACGCTGCAAAACCAAACCAATTCCAAATTACGGACATTGAGGGACCTTTCTTGGGCAGGAGCCCCTCTTTCTTCTGGCTGGTTACGCCATGTTGTCTCTGTTGTTTATGTGCGTGACGTCTGGGGGGGAGGAGAGTGAAATACTGCTGGAAGTGCACAATGGAAAGCCTTGGGTCCTCGCGAATGTGAAATGAATGAGTTGATTTTTAGCAAAAATCATTAAACTCGAGTTTCAGGAAAAACAAATCGATTTGACTTGCCAACTCGATTTTTAAATCTTATCGATTTTTTGCCCAGGTCTATTAGAGGGTGAAATTTTCTTTATGGGAATTTAGAATATATAGATTCATACTTCAAGTCCAATCTTATGATTGAGCCCCAGAGAATTTTCAGGTGTCCCACTGAGTCTAAGGTCACTTCAGTTTGGGAAAGGCTGTCTTGATCATTATTTGACATTTTTTTTGTTGCAGGTTAAACTATTCTGCTACTGTGTGGAAATTGAATCAGTTTTCCCCCAGAGTCCACGTAATCATCACAAATGAAGTCTCTGAGCCAATTTCTAGTAATGCATCATGTTTCAGTAATTCACTGATCAGATTTTAATTAAGTTTTACTTGTGACCTTGTAACTCCTGATAGTGAGATAACTCAATTAGCCTGCAAAGACTGTTTAACCTACTGAAACGCACAATCCACTTAGATTTTAATTTTTTAATTGGTCAGCATATTACTGAGGCACACCAAAGATATTTTTGGATGTCATCAAATTGTTCACAAACAAAAAAATTCTTATTAAAAATGTTGTGACCTACTGCTTTTGTTTGTCATTTAAACCACTGAGAGTGATGAAGAGCACTTTGACCTGGGAGTTAAGCTTTTTTAAGCATTAGTCTGAAACTAGAGTCCCTCACTGCACACATTTCTGGTCTCTACTTTTCTTTTCCTCTAATTTGCAACCCTGATTTGCAGTGAGATGCTCGCACTGCGCTCGGCTGTTGGATAGAAGAGTAGCGCCGTAGGGGAGGAGAACAAAACACATTACTGTGCTTGTACTTCTATCCGATGCTGATCCTCTAATATATGCTTGAATTGGCCCAGATTAGATCTGCTGTGGGTATCTTAAAATCTAAGTTATCACAATGTTTTTCATAGGTACTCACTTTTTCTGATTGTTTTGCTTGGCTGTTGTGATTGAGAAGCATATCAACCACATACCTGTTGCTATATAAATGTTATACAAAGAAAGAAATATAAACAAGTTTAATTTGTGCACAGATTAAGCATATATCATACTGCAGAAAGTGGAGGTGAACACATGTATTATCCATTCATTTTGAGTGTTTTAATGCCACTGTGCCTGCAGTAGCCTGGCCTGGAGGTGTTATGCTTTCTGGCTATCTGTTTGTCTGTTCACCAATCAATAAATGAATCTGTCAAGGCTGATTTTGTGAACATTAAATGCCAAGAGCCATTTTGGGAATTTCCTTTGAATTTCACAAAAGGGTCTGTTTGACTCCAAGATAAAGTACGAGGTCAATGTCACTATGATCTTTAAAAATATAAGCACAGTCTTAAAAAATCCAATGTGGGATTTCTGAATATCAAACAAGCCTACTTTTTGACTTAAAGAATTTAAAACCCACTTCATTTCTTATTCTGGTTTACCATCATTCATTCATTCATTTTCTATACCCCTTTACCCCTTTGGGCTTTGGGGGGAGGCTTTAGCCTATCCCAGCTGTCATTGGGCTGGGTACACCCTGAACCAGTCACCAGTTGATCGCAGGACCACCTAGAGAGACAGACAGCCATTCACACTCACACTCATAACTGAGGGCAATTTAGAGTCACCAATTAACCTCATGAGCATGTTTTTGGTCTGTGGGAGGAAGCCAGAGTGCCCAGAGAGAACCCACACATGCACGGGGAGAACATGTAAACTTCACACAGAAAGGCCCCTGATGACCCGGGAATCAAACCGGGACCCTTCTTGCTGTGAGGCACGTGCACTACCTGCTTTGCCACCATGCCACCCTGGTTTTCCATCAGTTCCATCAAATTCCAACCAAATGGACTTTCAACAAATTTAAAATGTGTTTTTTACTGACCATTTTGAGCAGATGAGAAGCAAGCATGGTATGAAACTGTTGTGGATGCCACAACAGACTGATCCCGTGGTGGACAGGTGCAACATTCAGTGTTCTAACTGATGCACAGTGCTGATGTGCTTGAAGTTTATGAACCCCCCCTGCAGGAATGATGAACGTTTGTGGATCAGCGGTTTGATAAAATGACCCTATGTCAGAGCCATATCGATAATCTTGGATGTTATTTAGTTTTCCAAAGCTGAACCTTCATTTTCAGTCCTTTATACTGCAACAGATTACCTCCATATTACAGCCTTTCCTATGAAATACAGTAGTGTGACATCTTAGCCAAGCTGTCATGCGCAGCTGGAGTTTGACATCCAAATTCAGTCACACATACTGAACTGTAGGGCTGTAGTTTAATATATTATTGAGAGTTGTTGCATCCCTGCTAATAAAATATTACAATGAAATGAACTGGTCAAGTGTAGTTCAGAAGGGACTTCTGACTGTTAACAAAAGAAGGAGATTTATATCTGATATAAACAATATTCAATGTTTTACATCCCTATTAAAAAAACAATCTTACAAAATGACCCTGTTGGAGACGCATCATGATTATTTTCATGATTTATTAAATATTACGGTAGTGCTGTGTTGTGTCTTTTTCAGCCCTACTGTACATACTGTGAGGTTGCTGTGACCTTGTTTAACATTATAGCCTTTCAAACAATATCTTTTGCTGTGACAAGATTTTTTGGGGGTCCAAAAAAATTTCTTTTAAGGCTCGTGAACGTATGCAATTGATAACAGTCTTTTGTATGGCTTTAGACTAATGTTAACATGTATTGATATTCAGCATGTTTGTAGGGGAGGAAATTTTATCTTTACATTCACCAATTTATTCATCATTTCATCCTGCTCATCTAACTAGCTCTGAAATCCAAAATTCATTCCTCACATGAACCTCACCTTTGACGACAGGTAATCTCAATCAACCCCTCTACCAAAACACCACCCCAGCTCCAATTCCATGACTCTGTACTGTTCTTTCACCATCTTGCAGTCATAAAACTGGTTATTATATAACTGCCTGACAGTTCTCTAGTTATGTTTCTGTACACATACCAAAGCCACATAACAGTTTGTTATTGTTTGTGGCTGATGTTCTCACAAGCTGACATCACATTGTATAAATTGCTAATTAAGTCTCTACAGAGCTAAAGCACCACAGGGGTATAAACCTGCATTAATGTTTTTTTACCCTCTCTCCTCCTCAGGTGTCCTTCTCCTCCCGTATTCCTGTAGCTTTTCCTACCGGTGATGCCAACTCTCTCAGTAAGAACATCCTGATGTACGCCTGCACTTTGAATGAGAGCGAGAGTGCCAGCTCAGGGGAGCAGGGGAGGACGGTTTCATGTGGGTCCCACCCTGCTTCAGCCCCAGCAGGCCTGGGCTCACCTTACCCTGGTATCAGTCCTGCTGTTATGATGGTTTCTAAACATGTTGACGGATCACTCAACCAGGTAATAAAATAAGATTGTGGAAAAGCTGTTCTCCTCTGAAGATGTTCCTATCATAAAATAGAAACACATCAGTATTTTGTCATTTTAGAATGAGTTAGCTGTACTTCGTTTTTACCATGGTGTTCGATCAGCTTTCTCTTTCCTTCTGTTTGCAGTGGGCAGTGACATTTGCCGAGCGCTCTGCCTTCTCCAACGTACTCACCGTCTCACACCAGTTCCGGTACTGCGGCCACCGCTTCCATTTAAATGACCAAGCCTGCCACACAGTGCTGCCTCTGCTGCTAACCTCCTCTCACCATAATGCCCTGCTCACCCCGCCCTCAGCCCCAGGCAGCCTGGAAGGAGAGCAGCCCCCAACTTTTCCTCTACCAAAGGGTCTGCCCAGGTATAAAAACACAGGGAGAGATGAGAAAGAGAAGAGAGAAAGTAAATGTAGATACAACAGTTATATAACAGAAAGACAGGGGAAAGATCACATGATCTGAAATGCCACAGATGCTGCTTGTTATAAGACAGGGACACTGTGCTTTCATAAATGATGGACTTATGGTGCTCTGCATGGAACATGAGCTCTAACATTACTTTTCCATTAGCAGGAAGCAGCTTCGTAATGCAGCTACAAGGACTTTCCATGATCCCAATGCTATCTACAGTGAGCTAATCCTGTGGAGGGTGGACCACATCGGGCCCCTGTCCTGCACTGGAGGGGTCTCTGAACTAGCCCGTATCAATTCTCTGCACACCTCTGCCTTCAGCAATGTTGCTTGGCTGCCTACACTCATACCCAGCTCTGTACTTGGTAAATACTGCATGAATCTAAAATATGGACTCAAGTGTTTTCCATTAAAGATAGTTCTGGGATCTCATTTATAAAGCAGTGTGTTGAATCTACACCAAAGCCAACTGTGTGGATTTGGATGCATCCTAGGCTCCAACAGTGGCAGGCTTGATGTGGTTTTTAAAGTTCTATTTAGTTATTATTATTATTATTATTATTATTATTATTATTATTGTTATTATTATCATTTACATCATGAACCATTACAAAGTAGAAAATGACCCGCTAGGCATGTGTGAAAACAATAGTCTGTTTATGATGACATGTGTTGTGGTATAGTGGCTTTAATGTTTAGTAATATCACATTTATCAGAGACATTTATAAACAATCTCCCTTCAACACCACCTTTTTGTCTGTGTCGAAACATGAGTTAGGGCAGTGTTTCCCAGCCATTTTTTCTGGGAGCCCCCTCTTCGTACAGAAAGAGAGCTGAGCCTTGTATTGCTAACATTATATACAAATAAAGGGATCCCAATATAAAAATAGACTACTTTTATCTTAAATAATAGTAAAGGTTAAATTAGCACTGATAAAAAATAGGAAAAAAGCTAGGGACAGTGGAAAACTGAAATTAATCTTGAAGATCAATCAGTTGGTGAAAATAAATCTGGATTTATTTAGACTTTAAACACCAACAAAGGGCAATGTGAATGCAAGCATTATGAAGCGCTTTACCATTTGTTAGCTTTATTGTTACCAAGGGTTATTGATATTTATGATTTCTTTTGGCTTTATGCATAATATAAATCTCTTTCAATATGTTTATAACTCTTAATGTGCAATGACCCTAAAAGGACTTATGATAACTATTGTAGAAGTTATAATTTCATGAGTGGTTAAACTGTGCTAATATAGCATAATAACTCCGTAGTAGTACTTAGAAACAGTTACAATGTGTTCATGATCTATCATAAAGAGGGGCCTTATAGAGGGTGTTGCCCAATTTTTTTAGGTAATATATGCACACCAGACTTTAACAGCCTCAAAGCTGACAGAGCCATGCACATGCACCCTTGTCCACCCTCCTCAGGGGGTGTGATTACAACATTTACAGATGAGACCCCTTAATTTTTCTCTTCATGATTAAATAATAATCAAGAATTTGAAGGTTAAAGTGGAAAATTTAACCATCTGCCGCTGCTCACAGAGCAACATGATATTTGGTTCACTTGTCAGGACAAAGCTCTACTAAATTCATGCACGTTATATAATGTGGTACCTCTGATGCTGCACAGCCCCGCCTCACAGACTTTGTGTTGCGTCCCGCAGGAACTTATTGCAACAGTGCCAGCGCCTGCTTCGTAGCATCTGATGGCAAAAACCTGCGTCTATATCAAGCTGTGGTGGATGCCAGGAAGCTGCTGGATGAGCTGTCAGATCCCGAAACGTCTGTGAGTGGACACACTTAGCAATGCATACTGAGAAAAAAGGTCGCTGGGGTTTGATGCACTCAGCTTAAGGACTCTTATGGGGAAATTTTGTGTTTATGAGTCTCAGTGTCTCCCACTGATGGCTTTAGAACGAGGACAAGGTGCTGAATCCACTGCAGGTCTTTGGGTGATTAAAGGGGGGAACAAGTATACATCAACAATGAAGTAGCCGATATCCTTAACTTCACCGTTTACTCATAAGACATTCACTTTTTAACCTTAGCTACATCCTACATTTATTCATTTTTGTATCACTCACACCCCTCCATTTCTCTGCCATTCAAAGCATTATTTCCTCACCACACTGATAGTTTCAAACCCAACCCCTTTAATGGATAATTTACCATCTTCTATGTGTGTCTGTGTTTAGAAACTGGTGGGCGAAGTGTTCAATATCGTCAGCCAACAGTCCACAGCCAGACCTGGATGTATCATAGAGTTGGACGTCATTACAAACCAGGTTTGGAACTCCTCTGAGTTTCACACCCACAACAAGTCAGTGATTGATATAATAAAACATGTAAATCAAGAGATGTAGTAACTTGTTTTATTTGATCCCTGATTGTATACAGTGTGGCGCTAACACCCAGCTGCTGCACGTCTTTCAAGAGGACTTCATCCTCGGTTACAAGCCTCACAGTGAACCAGAAGCATATACACCCGCCTTTCCATGTGGTGAAGGTAAAACTCACTGTTAAACCTCTGTGAGGGTCTGTTTTAGGGATACTGAAATGTGAATTGCATTGAGATTGAGACTTTCTCCATTTGCAAATAAAAGCATAAACATTTAGGAGAAATATCTTTGTACAACACAGAGTCTGAGACTATTTTTAAAGATAGATATAGTTCTCTTTCATTTAACTCAGACATGTAGATTTTTTACATACCTTGACATGTTTCGGCGGAAACTTCCGCCTTCCTCAGAAGTGTCACCAGATGATAGATGTGACGTGTTAAATCAGCACACCTATCATCTGGTGACTCTTCTGAAGAAGGCGGAAGTTTCCGCCGAAACATGTCAAGGTATGTAAAAAACCTACATGTCTGAATTAAATGAAAGAGAACCATATCTATGGAACTTAAAGACATAATGAACACCATACAACTATTTTTAAAGATAGTCAGTTGTGTCATTGTGAAATTAAAGAGATAAATGACATACGCAAATGCCATAGATTAAGTATAGCATTTTGTGTTAGAATGATGGGGTGTTAAATTGGGCAGTGGGTCGCTGCTCGAAAAGAATAACAGGGAAGACACTACTATCATTTGGAGCTGCATGTAAACTTAAATACACAGCATATAAAAGTCCTCCCCTTGGGGCCTCTCGCTCAAAGTAAAATAAGTGATGATGAGTAGAGACCCGCGATCAGCTCCGGCAGCCTCAACTCTTCACTTCTTGCTTTAGATTTAGGACTTTGTTCAATAATCAGTAGTCCAACTAGGCTTGTCTTGAATCAATCAATCACTCAAACTTTGTTTATACAGCACTTTTCATGCAAAAAAATGTAGCACAAAATGCTTTACAGACACAGATATATTAAAAAAAGATTTAAGGAAGTATGGCCCAAAGCCACTCCACCCAACCCCCTAACCCACATACCCACCCACCCCCACAATCCATACACAGTATTGTTAAAATACATCATAAACAAAGTAAAAGAGGGAAGGCCATCTTGAAGGTTTAAAATGTATGAACACTAGGAGTTAGGTTATGGTGTAAATTAAAAATATCATCAGATTGAAAAAAAAATAAGCGAAATGAAAGGGTACTGTAATGAGAATAAAAACACTAAAAGGTGATGGCAATATGTTCAAACAGGGGAAGAAACATTTATGAAGAGCTTAGCTAACAGCAATAAAACACAAGGATAAACTACTAAAAGATAATTCTGAAGTAAAAACAGACTAAAGTAAAACTTAAATTACTAAAACAGATTAAGATGGGTATATTAAATTCAGGTAAAGCCAGACTAAAGAGATAGCTCTTGAGTTTGCTTTTAAAGAAGTGTGACTGCTTTAAATCATAAGCTTTATTATTAAATTGCTTTATGCTGTGTAATTATGCTTGATATAGATCATTGTATGACCTGCGTCATGACAGATGTCAGGACTGTGCAAGAGGCAAACAAACCAAACTGGAGTCAAGCAAAAACCTCAACCACGAGCTGACTGGTTGCCCTGGAGTCTGTAACGTGTCTTCTTCCATTGTTGGTTGATGATAGAACCAAAATGGCTCAAAGCTGCCAGTCTGCTCCCATTTGTCAGTGTAAAGTTAAAGAGTGATTGAAATCACATAATCAGAGAGAACTGCATTGTTTTCCACCAGAAATGTACTTAGTAGCCAGCACTGTGATTCTGGGGGGATTGTTTTGGCTGCTGCTGAGCCCCGCCCTTTAAAAACCATCACACTGTTTGCAGACATGAAATGGGTCAATAGAAATGGGGATTATTGTGAAACAAATAAGATGTGAATGTTGTGAGAGCATGAGAAATCTGAACAATATGAAATGTCCACAGTCTTAAATGTGATCACATGCTTGTGTGAATTGACACTGTTTTTATTATAAATCTTGCAGGTTTAGTCTGTTTTTGTGTACTTTTACTGACCTGATAGCTGCAGTTAAAGCAAAAGATATTTTAATTTTTCTCCCAGATATCCAGCCAGCCCCATTCTCTGAGAAGTTTTTCCTGGTGGTGATAGAAAAGGATCTAAACAGGAACTCTGTCCTGCAGATGTGGCATCTGCATCTGAAATCTGTGCAGGCTTGTGTTGGTAAGTGAAGAGTTCACACGACTGAGCCCTCATTTGCATAAATAGATTTTTCCAGATATTTACAAGCATGCAAACATGAATTTTTAATGAGGTCCTTCCATTTTATCTACATCAAAGAGCTAAAAAAAATCCCTGTTTCTCTGTGCCCAGATGAGCCAAGCCCAGATTTTAGCTGCCAGAGCCAGCTCATGGTTCCAAATCAGGCTCTGAATCCTGATTCTTCTCCTGAGACGTCACCTGTCAGACCCCTACCACGGTCAGCCTCCACAGCCAACCTGCAGTCAGCCAGCAAACTCATCCTCAGCTCCAAGCTGGTGTACAGCAAGCGGCTGGACCTGCCCCACGGGGTGGAGGTTACCAGAGCAACCCCCTCAGCAGGTCAGGATGGACACAGTTTTCACACGTATGACTCATGTGTTTTGTTTTCATTAGTGCTTGAAACCCCCTCATTTAACACCAGGAACTGGCCATTTATCATGGGTTCAGATTTTATTTTAGGATATGCTTTTAAATATTTTAGCAACAAAATGTTTTTACTTCTTTTTTGTTCCATCTTTGAATCAAACGGGGAAATCCCAAAAAGCACCTGGGAATTCTGTTGATTAGATGTTAATATATGAATCAATGAAATGTATTAATGAAACACAGATAAATCAGAGCAAACACGATGGACCAAAAAACAAATGAAAATGTTTTATAACTAAATGGCAACACACAATAAATATGCAAACATTTTTTTTCAGTAAAGTGATAACAAATGGCTGTAAAAAATACCAGAGGTATAAAATGTCATGTGATTCTAATGAAAATCAAACAGTATTGAAACCCTGTTAATTTACTGTACAGCAACACAACATTAACTTGTGTCAATTAATTACTTGTTTTTAATAGTGTCTTTCAGATTCCTGTTTTAGTGGTTAAAAAATAAGCACTTATTGAGGTAAAATTGTACTGGTTGCAGTTCAGATTTAGAATAATAGATTATTTGATTGATCCATGTATTCATGCAAAAGATTTAAGTACGTTCAAGATTTACAAGCCAACCATTCATAATCTACAGTACAATATTGGGCACTCAAACACATCAAGAAATTTAAAAAAGAGAATTCTCAAAAACTATAATGTTTTTTTTTCTAAATTTCATTACAGTGAAAAACTTAAGAGTTTTTTAGACTCAAGTTAAACTTCTTCAAGGTTGCTTTATTGAAAAATACTTTTAAACTGACTATTGTGATATCCCTTACTTTATGGTATTGACACATTTTTTAATGTTGTCGCATTTAATCTCTTTTAAATGTTCTTTATTCAGGAATATCTGTAAACAAGTGTCAGCTAGCTCCTAATTTAAGTATGCTGGAGGCTGTCTTTTTTCATTTTCATTATTATATGCAAAGGAAGCCTCAAAATGTTGAACAAGTCTGTTGAACAGAAAATTATAAATGAAATAATTGCTTGTAATAACATTATTCACAATATTATGCGTGTTGAGAGCTCCTATTATCCAAAAATAAATTCTGCTCAAGTCCCTGTTTTCATGGATTTAAGTCTTGTTTTTAAAAATCTTAGGATTGCAAATATTTCAAAAGTAGATGATGACAAAAGTAATTCGGAAATACCATGATCTTCAGCTGTGTTTTAAACCAAAAGAGAGGGAGCATAGTCTAAATTATAGTAATATATTGGTAATATTTGAAAAAGGATGTGGTACTTTGTAAGAGTGAGGGTTTCAAATGACAGTTCATGAATCTTATCAAAACATTCTTTCTTATAGTTACTGTTCTAGAGATCTGAAGAGGTTACAGCAAAACAAAGAAAAAAGCATGGATGTTTCCAAACCACACCATCAATTTAAATTTTATTTTTGAAATTTTCATACAAAAAATAATGCAACAAATGCTTTACAGAAACACAAACCGGTACGTTGTAGAGAATACATAATCGGCAGTTTGGTTCTAACCTACCAACTCAGAACCATCATTTTTTACATTTTTACCATATTTATTATTGGAAAAGTATCATTTTTAAAGGCTCCATGTTTATTTTCTTTTTTTTTAAGCATTTTTTCTTTCTCTCTCTGTCTTTTTTTGCTAAAATACTTGTCCATGTCTGGTCAGCAAACACCCACAAAACATGAGAAAAATCCCTGCCCTGTGACTTGCTCCACCTGTTAGAAAATGAATGTTCAAGCTGTCTGTTTGAAGGATTTCCCTCAGTGATGTTCCATAGATGGACAACAGTCTCTGAGCCTGGTGCTTTTCTACCACAGTAGGCTCCAGTGGAAGGAGTTTGTCTTGGCAGTAAACATTAGAGCACAGTGCTGTAAAACTGAAGCCACATCCGCCTTTTGAGAGGACACTGATCCAGAGGGTTAACAGCCTGTTCTGAGCATAGGGGAAATAGAGGGGTTTATTGCCAAAACTTAGGAAAGTTCTGAAATAGTTAAAAATGTGCCCCATTGCCAGCTTTAATGAACATGCTTCAAACATGTTCATACTTTGCAGTTACCTTGTTGAAATCTTCTGTTTAAATGCTGCCATCTCTCCATCAGGTCATCTTAGTTCCTCCTCCATCTACCCCGTGTGCCTGGCCCCCTACCTGATCGTCACAACCTGCTCTGACTCTCGCGTGCGGTTCTGGCGCTGCGCCGTGGAGGGTGATGAAGGGTTTAGTGAGGATGACAGAGACAACCGTGCGTACCGCTGGGAGCCCTGGGTCCTGATGAATGAGGAGGAGGACAACAACAGTGCCGTTTGCGTGTCAGGCCGCCCTGTCGCTGTGTCCTGCTCCTACATCGGCAGGCTGGCTGTGGCCTTTAAAAAGCCACGACAAGGACAGGTAAGGCAGTAGATTTAGTTTCATTATTGTGTTTTCAATGCAGCGATTCCAAAACATAAAGCAATTTTAGAATTCATTTTTATTGCAGCTGTTTTTATGCATGACAATGTGTGATGGAAAAACACAATGAAAATGTAAATCCAGTGAAAAAATACATTTTCTCCTGAGTTTGAATCCTCCAAAACAACATAACAATACCCCAAATCTGCATATGAATACATATTTATGGGAAGGAAATGGCAAGGAAGGAACCAGATACTATAAGACATACAGTATTTTACACTGTTGAATTCAATATAAAACTGTATGAACTATAACTCTGCACTGACAATTATTACCCCTCAGTAGAAATAGAATAAGAAACACTTTTTTAGTATATTATTTTTCTATCTCTGTACTCATTTAAGGGGTTAGGGAGTTTGGAGAGTGAGTCGAGAAGAACAAACACCAAGTGTCAGGATTGAGAGTCGTACCTGACAGCAGTTTGACAAGAACTGAACCCTCTGGGCATCGCAAGGTCTGAGCATCTCATAGGAGAAAGGGTTTGAAGTCTGTGCTGGCAACAGTGAAGTATTTTGAGAGTACTAATTTTTAGGCCTTTTCTTATAGGAGAGGGAGAGAGAGACAGTGGACTGGCTTCTGAAAGGGTGTGAGAGAGAGTAGGGAAAGATAACCTGCAAACAGGCCACAGGCGTGATTTGAACTCAGAAGCTTACTATGCTCACATTTTTGTAATCAATAATCAAATGAAATTAAATCATGTTTTAACAACCACAAAAAGTCCACCTAATGTTGAATTAGGTGATTTATTCATTTTTAATCATCAAGAATTGCAGGTAAACTCCTCCCCTTTCCCACCATTTTTTAAAAATATGCTTGTGAACTTTATGTCCTTTTAAATATTAGTAGACAAAATAATAGACAAATTACCATTTAAAGGTATGATATGTAAGAATACAAACCATTCTATCAGCCCCAGTATGCATAAAATATAGTCAGTGTTTTTCTACAATGTAGACTGTGAGCTGGAAGTAGTTTTCTGCAATTCTTGGCTCTAAATGCTCAATATTTGATCAGTACTGGGTGCTCTGAAGGTATGTTTATGTTGATAAGGCACGAGGCGTCATTACTGTTAACTAAAATCAAATCAAAGCCTATTCTTCAGGTATTATTACATCAGCTTATTTCTTTGTAGAAAAAAACAGACATGCATCATGTATCACAACTTCCACAAAGCATGGAGGCAAGATAAGTCCAAATTACTCAGCCTAATTTGTTCGTAGACATTGCTTTCACAACATTGTAATGTTGTTGTCACTTTGTGTTACATGATTGCAGGCACATGAGAGGCATGACGTGTAGACGGACTAATACACTCACGCTCATAATGCACACACACACACACATTGCCCTGTGGTGCCCTGCCTTCTCTTACATGACACATTACAATATTCTTGTCCCTGTTACCCTGTTATTTCCACCTGTCACTCTGTCACAACTCTGAGGCCACTTGGTTCTACCTTTAAGACATGTGACAAATCACAGGAATGTGAGTTTTAAGAAGGTGAGGTAAAAAGTGTGAGATTACCAGCATTCTTTAAACACCAAAGATGAACTCCATCCTCATAAACTTGAATGCATGACTGTGTGTTCAGAGGTGTTCATGATACTAACCATTCATGAACTCCAGATAGATTCTATTCAGGACCTCAGCCAGCTGTCTCCTCTTTGGAGAACAGCCAACAGCGATCCTTCCTCATGCGTGTGATCGTGTTTTGACTCAGAGTGTGCTCATAGAAAGGGCTATTCACAGATGGGTTTGTTCTCATTGTGTTTGTGAGAGAGTGAGAGCGGGGCAGAGAGGGGCTGAGTCAATCAATGTGCTGTGTGCAGCTATACAATGAAACAAGATTTTACCCGTTTTCAATGGCAAAAAAACACAAAATCAATACACAGCGGTCAATGCTGATACTGTGGCAGGCCGCCACAAACAAATCAATGAATGGGAAACACTGGGCTCACAGTGCAGACAGTTTTTTTTTTTTTTTTCAGATTTGATGTATTATAAAAATATAAGACTCTAAAGGACGTGTGTTTGTCTTGTTCTCAGCTGCAGAGCTCTGGAGAGGACTTCTCCATGCATGTGTCCATCTATGAGTGTGAATCCACTGGAGGATCAGAGTGGGTCTTAGAGCAGACTCTTCACCTGGATGACTTCACCAGACCTACTTCAACACTGGATCCAAGAGTCAGTGTGGACTCCAACCTCTTTGTCTACAGCAGGTCAGGGAGCAGCTGAGCATGTGTTATGTTGATTCTGTTGGTCAGTGTGTTTTCTTTTTATAGAGTATTCACATTGCAAAAGCTTATACCACAGTAAATCATCAGTAATTACATATTTGTTTAGTTTATTCCTCTATACCCCATACTGTCCTGCATGACACATGGGTAATATCATGGAAATATATGGAAGCAGACATGAATTATTAACATTATGATTTAATATTATTAGGGCTATTCAGGCAGATTTATCTTCTTAGTGTTGAGAGGACAAAGGGATGTTCTTTAATTATATCTGGAAACATAAGGAATTTTGGTTGTAGGTGTGGCGGATAAAACAAGAGTTTCACTTATTCACATGATATTGGAACCTGTTTTTCTCCAAATACTTGACCAAAAGCTCTAAATGAAAAAGAGAAGAGAGAGTTTTCACAGTTAAATGTCTTTTTCGAGCAAATGGAATTATAGCATTAACTTGGAAAAACAGTGGGAGACCTGGTATCAAACAGTTTAATAAAATGTCTTTGTTTTTACCCTTAAACTCAGCAAAATAACTTAAACACTGAAGAGAAACAAGAACAACTCCTCAGTAGTTGGTATCCATTTATTCAATATCTCAGGGGTAGGGATTTTCTTAGGTTCTAGATGAAGATGGAGAAGAATGATATATACGTAGCTGTAAGGGAAGACAACTTTGCCGCAATTAATATAATGAAGATGGACTCTTTAAGTGTAATTATCTGTGATGTTGTATTATTTAGTCTTGCTTTTATTTTTTAATATATGTTTTTATTTTATTTTGATATGACTCCAATGTGTCATCACAGAGTACCCTTTCTTTTCTTTAATTATATTATTATACACTGATTTTGGCTTTTATTTCCCCAATATAACTGACAAGAATAAATAAACCTGAAGCATGCATAGGTTCTAAGTGTCTAGGTTTGCTCAAACTGTATTTCTGAACTGTTTTTACTCATGTATTCATTGTGCTATTTGGGCATTTGAATTTTTTTCTTTTGTAAAATATAGGAAACACTGAATTTACATGTTTAAAATAGATAAACATGGTTCATCCACACTTGAAGCTATTAGCACATAGATAAATAATATTTGACTATAATGTAGAGTAAAAGTCTGACCTTATATGATAGAATTACCCTACACAATCATTTAGGTATGTTACTGCACAGATTCTTCAGTGTTTTATAATTAATTATCGTCAGAACTCTCGACCTATGATCTGTTGGACTGTTTTTAGCATCAGAGCTGCTTCATAATTTCAAAAATCAAAATTACAGTTAATTTGATGACTGTGGTATATTTGGTTATCCAATAAATCTTAAAGACATACATATATTGATCTTAAACACAGAACATTTGTGAACACTAAAGAGATAAATGAGATAGAATTATGAATATTTAAAAGCTCCGGTATATCAAAAATATAACATACATGGCAAATATTGTTGTAACAAGCTCAGCTCAGCACAGGTTACACGAACTGTTGAAACTGAGTTGTTTTTTTAATGATAGTAAGGAGATTTTTTTTTTTTAATTTAAACTGAATCTTGATCCATTGCTTTATATATTACTTTGATGGTTTGAGCTTTT
Source organism: Scarus forsteni (assembly GCA_036419115.1). NCBI lineage: Eukaryota > Metazoa > Chordata > Actinopteri > Labriformes > Labridae > Scarus > Scarus forsteni. The sequence continues at coordinate 20,985,500 of JAZDUH010000443.1, forward strand.
GTAAGCTCTGAGAAGCTGCTGTACAGTGTTTAACAAATAGGACTTTCTCTTCAAACTAATATTTGGGCTTGCATCGAAGAAGTAGCATTTACAAAAACAAATGGAAAAACAAGAATTAATGCAAATAAAAACAAATAGAAACTTGTGGCAGCCATAATTTAAAAAAGGTACATTAAGTAATAAAACCATACAATAGGCCAGAGAATAAGAGGAACCCAGTGGTTAAATAACAAAGAGAAGAAAACATCACACCACAAGAAAAAAAAAGATAAATAGTCATGAATTAAACAAAGATAAATCAATCAAGAGATTATAAATAACAGGATTGAACAGAACAAGATATCAAAAAAAGTATTAGGAATATATAACACCATTGAGAGCAGTAAAAGAAACAAATTGAAACAGAAATAAAAAAGTAAAGGGTGACATCATGTCAAAGCAAGTCTAAAAGTAAGTCTTTAAATGATTTATTATTAATCACTGATAAATCTTTGTCCCTCCTGTCAGGTCTGACCTTTACATGACCCGAGACCACAGCTCCCCAAACATCAAGCACTACGTCCACCTGGACTGGCTGTCAAAGGAGGACGGATCTCACATCCTCACCGTGGGAGTCGGGTCAAACATTTTAATGTACGGCCGAATCTCCGGCATGGTCAATGAACAGACGAGCAGCAAGGAGGGGGTGGCTGTTATCACCCTCCCTCTAGGGGGCAGCATCAAACAGGGCATCCGCTCTCGCTGGATCCTGCTGCGGTCTGTGGACCTCCTGTCCTCTGTGGACGGCACACCGTCCCTGCCGGTGTCCCTCTCCTGGGTGAGAGATGGCATCCTGGTGGTGGGCATGGACTGTGAGATGCACGTGTACGCTCAGTGGCATCAGGACAAGAAGCCCGGAGAGGGCGATGAGGGAAACACGTCGTGTGGGGATATTGCTGGAGGATCTGTGTTTGAGGGGAGAGCAAGATCCAAGAGTGTGTTTGAAGGGAATACTGCTGTGGATGAGGCCCTTAGAGCGCCTGCAGGACTTCAGGAAGGGGGTCTGTTTGAGGCGGCTCACTCCTTGTCTCCGACTCTTCCTCAGTACCATCCCACCCAGCTGTTGGAGCTCATGGACCTCGGGAAGGTTCGCAGAGCCAAGGTGAGCTTTTACATTATTTACATGTACGTATTGTAAGGTCCTCCTCTCCTGGGCTCCATATAACAATAACAAAAGAAGACATGTAAAGAAGTATTGCTGTGCTTGAACCACACCTGCTTGATCTAAATTCAAGAAACTGGTAAACAAAAGCTGCACTATGTAAAATTCATGCATGCAGTTTTACATAACTAGAAGGATAGCTGCTACGAAGTCATTCTGTCTCTCATTGCAGGCTTCACGAGTACCCTGTGATACTTGAAAGAAACACTACTTTTAACAGCTTTTCTCCCTCATCATCATATGAAATTCTTCCATGAAATGAAAGCAAAGGTTTACTGTTGAGTAAATACATCTGATGAAGTGAAGTTGTTGTCAATAAGAGACAGTTTAGACCGTGGAGTTGGGAAGAGCTGATCAGAGAATCTGTCTTTGACCTGAAAATGTCAGAGGGATGAAGAAAGGCAGATGGAGTTAAAGGAGACATGTCATTGCAAGATGTCCGCGAGATTTAAATCGTCGTGACGACATGAGGTACCTTTCTTTTTATTGGAGTAATCTGATAAAACACTTCCTCCTTTGTGATGTCCGTCAGCCACAAAACCGTCACCGCGGAACACATTCGTCCAGCAGCAGTATATAGATCCCTAGCTCACACTCACTCATTACCAGCTCTGGCCTGTAGGGGGACTCAATACGCGGTCGCTGCTTTGAGTCTGCCGGAAAATACAGTAGAAGAAGAAGGACAGGCTGGCTCTACCCCCGATGGAACTGACCAATCAGAGCACAAAGGGCTGTGACGTTGCGAGGTAACTGTAGGTCATCCTGAGGTCCTCGTGTTTCAACGAGAGCTTCATAGTGGCTTAAAATGAGGATTTTGAGAACGCTTTTGTGGGGCAATGAAGGAACTAAATGACTTGTACTGAGGGCAGAAATGCTTTACAGGCATTCTAGTCTGGTATAGTGAAAAGGAGAAACAAGCATGATATGTCTCCTTTAACAATAACAGGAATGAGCTTAGGAGAAAGATCATGCAGCTAATTGCTGACTACAACTGTGGTCAGTCAATGCGGGTCTGGGTGTATCCCACAGTTTCTCAATGCAATATGTCTCCTGATTCCAAAATTCCAATCCGAATTGCAATATTCCAATGCTATGAGCGTTGACCGAGCCTTTGCAAAACTCACATCAGGTTTTCTTTTTTTGTCATTACAGAAACATCAAGGACCTGTTCAAGGGTCCTACAATTTAATACAATTAAGTCTCAGGTCTTCAGAGATTGTAGAAGTTAATTAATATCTGGAACAGTGCACTGTGTCAAGCAGTTTTGTGGGATATACAAGTCCTATCACAGCATTTAGAGCTGTCCGTATTTGTACACTTATTTGCAAGACATAAATGATGTTCTGTTGCTGTAACATTTTTTAAATCACATTCCTGATAACAAGTGAGGAGCAGAAAACCTGAATGAGATACAGAACCAAAACATGACTTCCTAGGTGGCATTTTTTGACGTGACATCCAGTGTTTCCGTATTTCTGTAAATATAAGATTTAGCCTTTGAAAACTGTGGAGAGTATCAGAAGTAATGTGTTGTTGACCAAGCCCTAGAACATAGGATTTATTCATCATTCAAAGTTAGATCTTTAAGATCTAACTTTGAAATCATTTAAATTGTTGCCTTAATAACTCCATTTAATGCAAAATGTTTATTTAGAATGCTAAATAATTATATAAAAATCTTAAAATGTCTGTTTCTTAGTACAGAACGCTCCTTCTCACTAGATTACACCCGCCAAAGACAGGCATTGGTCATTTCCCCACTGCAATAGCACTGTATGAAGTTTAGCCTTTGTTATGCCTTTAGACATTCATGTTGACTCCATAAAGGTAGATTAGTGTCCTTGTCTGTTACTTCATGCTGTAGCACGGGTAAATTACATGGGAAAACATGGCATTGTGGGACCTCCTCATATACACGGGAGCCTGGTTTATAATTCTGCCTCAAATCTCTGCTGTACCGATGACCTCCCCGGTGCTGCCTTAAAGATTTATACTTGTTGTGTGTGGGAGTGCCTCTGCCAAAACGCCACTCAGCAGGGTAATTTGCATTCTGGTCCTGACATTTTCTCTGGTTGTTTGTGTACAAGAGACCATATCAGCTCTCTGAAAGGGTTGAGATAAATGACTGCTGAATCAGTAAGGGCAACAGGATAAATCAGCCCTAAGTAAGACATGGCAAAATATGCAAAGTCAATGTGAATAGACGACTATTTTATGGATGAAGAGGAGAATGTAGTGATTCAGAACTTTTATTCAGAAGTTCTCAGCTGGTGGGTTTTGGGCCAAGAGCAGGCTGTGTATCTGTTTTCAGTGAGAGCAAATGTGAGGCAGGGAATAGGCCAAGAAGCTATGGAAGCACTGAGTCAAATTATCATGAACTCAATTTTGCTGTGATAGTAAATTTGTTTGTCCATAATAAGTTATTAACTTGTAAATCTAATTATCTTGGGAAAACAGGCTTATTATGTGTTATTTTTTTGAGATTCCTTGGCTAGACCATTTCAAAGCCACTGATTTAACAGCTTCAGCTGTAGGTTAAAGCATAGGAAACTTTTTCTTCCAGATCCACTGACCAAAAAGGCCTGCTTTTTAACAGATGAACAGATTTGGTTCTGTAAGCCATAGCATAAATGTGTCCTGTCAAATCCATTCCCTTCTATATTTCAGGCTATCCTTGCTCACCTGGTAAAGTGCATTGCTGGTGAAGTTGCAGTGGTGAGGGATGTCGAGGCAGGTGAGGGCGGAGCCAGGAGACACCTCTCCAGAACCATCAGCGTTACAGGAAGCACAGCCAAGGACACGATCGTGGCCGGTCGTGACGGAGGCAGGGACTACACCGAGATCAACTCCATCCCCCCTCTGCCTCTCTATTCCCTCATGCTGGCTGATCTGGACACGTCATATAAGGGAGCAGAAGAGGCCTCCAAGGGGGCGAAGGTGTCTGACGGTGATGGAGCCCAGCAGTCTAAAGAGGACCAGTATTCAGACCTTTTCCAGGTTGGTAGAGTGAAAGATTTGTTTTTTTCTTACTGAAGGTGTTATCTGTCGAGAATGCCAACTCATTCCCTTTTGTGTAAAACAGGTGCCGACGGTTACCACAGATGACTTTGTGAACTTTGCAGCTGACAAACCAGAGAAGAAGTCTCGAGTTATCAATCTCTCTCAGTACGGACCAACCTACTTTGGACCTGAACATGCTCAGGTACGACTAATTTCAGAGGTGATAGACAAATGAACAATTTATTGAGGAAACTTTTACTTGTATCTGACTATTGATCCAATTAATTTTTTATTTTTTGGGGGGAAGTAAATGGTGTATAGAGAGAAAATTGATGGGTGAATAAAAATGAACTGAACTTCCAGCACAGGTTAGAAAACTCTATTATGCTTGGGACACTCAAGGTTTGAGAAATATCACTTCACAGATTGGCTGGGGAGATTTTTCTTATCATCATTTAAGCCTAAAATCAAATATGCTATTATTTTCTGGCATAGGAAAAATATTTGTTAATGACTGATAATCAAAGGATCTCATGTCTGTTGGTGATTTGTATCAGAATACCTATTAGATTTAATTTAATCAAATAAATACAGAACATCCCACAACCCAAAAGTTTCAAGATCTGTTTAACTCAGATATAATTGTTCAAAATGACCAACTGTCATGTAGGTCAGTTAGAAGTTTTCCTTTTTTTTATTTAAAAGCTTTTACCAAAAGGACTCTTTTTTAAAAGATTATTGTGTTGATAAGGGGGGTAATAGGAGAGGGACTTGAGGGGTTAAGTCTTTCACCAAACAGTGAAGATAGTGCAAACATTGCATTGATTTTCTGACTTTACAGACTCAACAGTAATGTTTGTATTAATAGGTAAACATCAGCTCAAATCAAGGCCATGTGCTCCATTCTAGTGAAGTCAAAAGCATCACCGATGTGAAGCTCCCATGTCCTGGTGTGTTTGAACATTTACATCATGTTTTGTGTGTTTGTTAAGCAAGGACTTGATTCAAGCTGAATAAAAAACAAAGGAAAATGTGTCTGTATAGGTGCAGATGAAGCTCTTTTCCCCTCCCCTTTGGAAATGCTTCAAGTGGTTGTAATAATGTGCTGGTTGACTGTCCAGGAATTAGGGATGCAAACAATTAATCGATTATCGATTAATTGTCGATAAGAAATTACTCGATTAAAGTTTTTAATTGCAATTAATTGCGTTTTGAACCCGTAATTCCCCTCAAGCCCGCATGGGGGCGCGCTTGACGCCAGACGTCCTTGACACACTCGCGGGAACACAAGAGAAGCTGGCCTCTGACAACATAGAGCCGATATAACCCAACCTGAGGGGGGCAGCATTACGCTTCATTGCGTTCAGCCTGCCGGAACTTTATTAGAAGTAGAAGAGGACGACAACAACAACAAGACAAACGAGGGGCGGTAAGCAGGCAGGATGAAGAGGACAAGACGGAGTTCAGTATGGAACCAATTTAAGTTTGTTAATGACGACAAAGACGCCAAATGCACAATCTGTGGAAGTATTTTAAAGTACAACTCCTCCACAGCTTCGCTAAATTATCACCTCAATACGTCACATCCAGCCGTGCTGCAGGGAGCGAGTAGCTCTCAGACTACAATCACCGCAGCGTTGGGACGACGAGTATGTGACTCCACGAAGGCAGAGGGCATTACCCAGCGGATATGTGACATGGTTACTACAGACATGCTGCCAATAAATGGGCGATTCCGCCAAAAGAGTGACATTTCTGTCCCCAGCATATTGTTGTGTATTAAATGTATAGACACAAGTAGTAATATATTACAAATTGTATTTTACTATTATACTAAACACCATACACATTAATATTTGTAGAAATTACAGATATATATTTTTTTAATATTTTAAAATGGCATCCAAAACACTAATACATAGCATTTCTTGCCTGTCCCCACAGCCAAACACTACACTTTACTACAATGCATCATGAACAAAATCCTTCCAAAGCAAATTTTCTTTGCATTTAAGTGTGACTCCATATTCTATCTACACTTATTTATTTTCATGTTTCAAGTAGCCTCAAAGTAGCCTTGTTATTGCATTGTCCCATTTGTGAATGTGTTGTTCCCTGCCGTGAAGAATAAATCTTTAATTAAGGAATATGATTTGCATTTTCTCTTTCATAAGAAAGATAGTATTTCCGTAGAAAGGAACCTATTGATTCAGAGGGAAATTCAGCTTTGCAGGAAAATTGCCGCTTATCAATTAATCGATCAATAAGATGAAACAACTATCAATTAATGAAATACTTGATAATTTGCATCCCTACCAGGAATGCCTGTTGGGAGGGGGGAGGTGGGATACAGGTCAGGAGCAGACTTTCGAAACCATCATGAGGTTGGCTTGTGACTAGGGGTGTGTATTGGCAAGAGCCTCTTGATTCGATACGTATCACGATACTTTGGTCACGATACGATAATATCACAATATATCACAATATCACAATATTGTGATATATTGTGATATTCTACAGTAAACTAGGAAAAACCTAGAGACTGAGAATATGTAATCTTTCCATTTTATTGTTATTGAAATATGTCAAATGCAGCATTACATACATACACTTAACACAGAGTGCATCAAGTCAATTAAACTAATGTTGCAAAGAAATTATCATCTTCCCTTTAACAAAGTATTGAAATCATCCTAACCTGTAGTGCAGCTCAAACTGTAATTGAACACATGAGGAACAAAGTGCTTTGAGTTACTTACAGCACAACAGTAAGTTAAAAAAGTCACATATTTCTCTTGTCACTGTCTGAACTAAATAATGCATGAAAAAAAGCCTGTGCATGCATATTTATAAGTTGTATTTTATTTCCAACTCTGATAAAATATGAGTTTTTATTTTTACAAAAATGTAGATACTAAGATTTGAAATACCAATATTATATCGGGAGTCAAAATATTGCGATATATTGCAATAACGATATTTTTCTACACCTCTACTTGTGACCACACTGGACAGAGAGGCTGTTTAGCTATGACATCATAAATCCCAGGAAGCAAAAAAGTCAAGTGCAGTAGTGTTGAAGAGACAGAGAGCATTTCTGTGAGCTGAGAGTTAGTAACAGGCGTCATGTTCTCCTGCTCCTCAAGTCCCTCGTCATTAAAAGCAGAGAAATTTGATTTTACAGGACATGGGAGCTTTAACATTTTAAGCTGTGTGGTTAAACACTAAAGTTAGATAATAAAGACTAACAGTACCATCTTTTATAATGCTTGCCAACCTTCTAAGATAATCTTACAGTGTTGTGGTTGGCTTCTGTACCCACACTTGGTCTTTACAGATATGTAATAGCTCTATTTTGCCCTTTGACAATACAGTTACATCTGATATGGTCCATTTATGCTTGTGTGATCCATGTTGTTTGGTATGCATCGTCCTTTGTAATCTGACAACTGTCTGAGTCATAAAATGCTCATAAATCTGTGACCAACGTAAAAAGAATAACAGATTTGTGTGCAAATTAAAGTGCAATAACCATAAAACCCATTATAACAGAGGAAATCGTCATTTAAAGGTCACATTATGGATCAGAGCATCAGCACATGGTTATCGTCTCATTACCTTCAGCTGATTATTTGAATTACTGTCTAGTGCTCATGAATCCTTAAGTCCTTTTTTATGTGTCTCTAGGTGTTGTCCAGTCACCTCATGCACTCGAGCCTGCCAGGGCTGACTCGACTGGAGCAGATGTTTTTGGTTGCCTTGGCCGATACTGTTGCAACCACCAGTGCTGAGGTCGCCAGCTCCACAGATCAACAATACACTGGTCAGTATAGACATATTTATATGTATTTTGTACACATATGAAATAAAATATCTGCAATATGAATAGTTACACAGCTCTGAAAAAAGTGAATGTACCATGGCAAAGATATACTGTTCTCTGGTTCCATTATCAAAAGGTTTTATTAAAAAAAAAAATGTTTTTTGATGTTACTACATATATCACACAATGAGGTTTCTTTACTCCTCTATGTTTAAAGTGTTTTGTAGCTGAAAATAATTATGGATCAGTATTACTTTATATTAATTATAATAATTACAATGATAATAATCGTAATAATAATTTAAAATGAAAGAAAATATTTGTCAATCTTTTTTTCCGTGACAAAGATGGTACAAAAACGAGCTATGAACAGATTGTTATTATATGTTTGACAAATGTTTTGACCTAAACTAAATAAACATGACTATTTTAATTGACTTAAACCATACAAAAAGTTGTTCTTATGTCATCAACTTAGAACAAGCCTTAAACTGTAAAGGGCAAAAAAAAAAAAACTAAAATGTGTCCACAAGTGATCCATTTTTTCATCCATTAAAGATACTTAATCTTTAATCTCTGCCAACATCAACTTTAATTGAATTTGATTTTGCTCCATATTCAGTTCAGTTCTTTATTGTCATTGTTACTTTAAATATAACAACAAAATTTTGTTCAGAGCAATCATACACCGCATAGCAAAAAAGCTGAAATGCAAAAAACCTTCCTCCCAATCCTTTGACCATCCACTATGTAAAATCAGCACACAGTACTCAGTTATATAAGTGAATAAATAATTTGGGGCAGCCACAAATATAGGAAATAATAGCAGCATATAGAGGGCAGGTATTGCAGTCTAACAATTGCCTCGTCTTTTTATTGTTAAAACCATTGATCAAATCTGCTTAAAAATCATCTTTGTGAGAATATTTCTGGAGTCTTATAAGAAAAAAAGATTCTTTGACATTCACCAATATATTACAGGATGCGTACCCAGTTTTATAATGCTGTCTGCGTTTTCTCCAAAAGTGTAGATTTTGCCAAGGTTTCTTTAGACTGGAGCTTGTACGGAGTATTTAAGTATTTCAGTGAGTTGCCACACCAAAAACAATTTGAATACATTTTCTAACGCTAACAAGTCATGTTGAAAAAATTCTAGGTTTTAGATGTTCTCTCCTCTTACTGCTGATTTTTATGCTCATGTCCTCGTGGCAGTCTCCTTTACAATCATAGCTCTCCCCCTTGAAATAGTGACCTTGATTCGTTCAAGTTTCTTTGAGTGAAAGGCATGTTCTGATTGAAGAGTCCTTGAGTAAAAAGTGACCAGCTTGAGGGTTTTTATTTTTATTCTGTCCTTACTCTACAGTCAGTCAGAGGAAGGACACATCAAAAGAGATAAATTCATGTGTTTTTTGTTATATTTGCTTTTCTGACAAACTACTTGTTATGAGGTTAGTCGTTGAAACTCGCCCTAATGTCTAGCAGTCCATTAACTGTGCTCTCGTTGGGAGATGATATCGTATTAAGTCGAATAAAGGTTGCAGACATAAAACCTAAGCATCATTTTTCTTGATTGTGTGTTCTCCAGCCATCAGATCTGAACATAAACAACAGTGCTCTCTTAACTCTCCATAAACAAACACAGCACTTATTCTATTATCTTCATATTTCCTTCAATTTTCCATCATATTTATTTAGTCTTTAAGGGAAGACATTAGCAGGTTGTTCCAGGGTAAAGTAAGCACAGAGAGGGTAAGATGGTTCAGGGACAGAGATACGCTCTGTCGTAATCGCATGAACTCAAGTGATACTTGAGATTTAATGAGCGTTGGCCTTTAGCTCAAAGGCGGCCATATTAATAAAGTTGCATTGGAATAGGTGTGACAGAGCTGACTTCTCCCTGCTGTTGTGTTTGCTTAGGTGCTGAGGCCCTCGACGAGTGTGGATTGAGGTATCTGCTGGCCATGCGGCTTCACACCTGCCTGCTCACCTCTCTGCCCCCCCTTTACCGCATGCAGCTGCTCCACCAGGGTAAACACTGAACATTCACTATTTCTGAGGCATTCAAATATTGGTCAGAATGACAAGATGTCATCAAGTTTGTATTTAGACCATGAAGTCTGAAATTCTTCACAAATCTGGGGAATTTATTCTTGTTGTTTCACTCTTTCCTCCCACCTCTCTTTCTTTTTCTTTCTCTTCACTGCAGGCCTTTCAACATGTCACTTTGCATGGGCTTTCCATTCAGAGGCAGAAGAAGAGATGCTGAACATGATCCCTGCCATGCAGAGAGGCGACCCGCAGTGGTCCGAACTCAGAGCTGTGGGAGTGGGATGGTGGATACGTAACATCAACACTCTGAGGAAAATGGTGGAGAAGGTAACAGGATAAATTTAGACTGTTAAAAATTAACTTTATTGTATGATTAAATTATTTTTGTGGATTTAGTAAAATTGTCCAACACACCAGTGAAAACTGTAATTACTCTAAATGTGGACTTGGACAAGACAACTTAGCTAATTAATAATTATCACAAGCTGTAGATATCTGCTCTTGGTAAGGTATGGTCTATAAGAAGTCAGATTTATCCAAAATTAGAATGCAGTCCTTCAAAGCAGTTTTGTCAAGAATAGAGTAACCTTTGACTCTTTTTTTATTTTGTGTCTTGACTTTACAGTATTCTACTATAACCCCAAAACATGAACATTTTCCACATTAGCCCCCCTCCCTAAATATTGCCTGAACTATCATGTTGAAACCAAAAAGAGACACACAATTGAGATGATATTTGGTATTCAGACCAGAGGTTCCTCTAGACAATAATGGGCAACTTTACTCAAAAAATGACCATTTTATTCTCAAAGGGGTAAGACAACATTTGAGTAGTTATTCCTTTATTAGTCACAAAGGGGGAAATTCCAAACAAACTTAAAGATGTTAAGACTTTTAAAAAGTCCCAGTATACAGCTTTTATCAGATATTTTAAACACTTAAATTAAAGAGATAAACACTTCAAGCTATTCCAGCTAAATCAGAGCAAGGAATCCAGTATTTCTTAATGCAGTTAGTCTTTTCTCTTTTTGTTTTTTTCAACAGATTTAATTACAGCCATGTTTATTTCCTGTTTTGTATACATTAAACAGTTATCATGGATTTAAATAGAAATCTTCCTATTCCATATTTAAAATTGTACATAGTATTGTGTTGGTAGTAAGTGTCGAAGTCTTTAATGGCAGACTTTTTCATACTTTTTAGTGTATTTATATATAAAGTACCATAACAGCTGGCCTCACTGAGTAGTAAGAGGAGCTGTAGCTGCCCATCCCTGTCTCAGACTCTGTAGTCTCTAAACCTGTACTTTTCTCTAAAATTAAAATGCAGTAAGACACTTCATTTCTGTTAGCCTGTTATGTTTCTCTCAAACCCAGCTGGAATGTTTTTCTTTGGTATATGAATTAACTAATTACTGCCCCAGTTTGTGTGACTATAAGCAGTCACATTGTCTTTGTAATATGTCAACAATCAGCCAATACCAGGAAAGCTCTCGATATGATGTGATAACTGTGATATTTTTGCATAACCAGCTGGGCAAAGCCGCGTTCCAGAGGAACAATGACCCCTTAGATGCTGCTTTGTTCTACTTGGCCATGAAGAAGAAAGCTGTTTTGTGGGGACTTTTCAGGTGGGGCTTTGTTGCTACGCATAATTATTTTTGAAATGATTAAAAATTAGATTTGAAGTAATTATCTCCCAAAAACTTTACATGACACCACACTGTGTGTTTATCCTCCGCCAAGGTCTCAGCACGACGAGAAGATGACTCAGTTCTTCAAGAACAACTTTACTGAGGACCGCTGGAGGAAGGCAGCTCTGAAAAACGCTTTCTCCCTGCTGGGCAAGCAGCGCTTTGAACAGTCAGCCGCCTTTTTCCTGCTGGCTGGATCACTCAAAGACGCCATAGAGGTGTGAACTTCACACACTCAACAACACAGAGAATACACAGACGGGGATTAATACTGTTGAGTCTGTTCCAATTCTACATTTTTATGTTCGTCACAGTGGAAATTTGGCATTGGCTCCTTTATGGAAATACTACCTAGCGGGTGAAGTTGTGTCTGTTTAAGTGTTAAAATAACTACAGTAACAGCATAGAGATGTGTTGTTTAGCAGACCAGATATTCCTCAGCTTTTAGATCATATTAAAGCTTTTTTCTACAATAGTTGGTTTATTGGCTTGTCCTAACTAAAGGTCCAATGTGCTGCAAAATCAAGCTTCTTTCATTTAGATGTTGTCTGAAAGAGCTTCATGGGCAGAAGAATATGACACCTTTCACTAAACTCTCAGTTCACAAAGAAATGCTTTGTCGAGTTTTTAAAAGGGAACTACTATGTTTCCCTCTTTTCTGACCTACAAATGTTGTAACAGTGTCGGATATCCATGTTAAACGATGCCAGAGCATCAAATAATCAACCTTGTGTGAAAAATATGTGACAGTGCCTCTGCCTTAAATGTAACATAGGTGTTACAGTGTAACTCGAGATGGTGTTGATTGTTGACTTTGCTAAATACAGTTTAAACAGTTTTTAAGACCCAATGAGTACCTCTTTACTTCTGTTTTCGCCAAAGACTATCTGCTTACTTGTACACAATATAGTCATAAAATACAATGAATTCTGTTTAAAGTGTCTGATTAACATGGTCGCTGTTTGAACAGTAACACTGATGTGTCAGTGACAGCAGTAGTGACACCTGCAGCCTTAGAGTTTTCCCTCCTTGAGGACACAAGTTGTAACTGGTTTACTGTCGACTAGAAACTCAAAAACTCTGGGTAACCAACCAAGTCCTGCTATGTGACCCTGGTGCATTAGTACATTAATGGGGCTGATGATTAAACATACGGCCCAAATTAACATTTTTGACAGATATGACAGGACAGACAAAGTTTGGGTGTGTCAACCTTGGCTGCTATGGCGAGGCATGAATGCAAACAACAACTGAAGTCGAAATGTCTTTATGGCAAACAGTGGAAAGTTCTGCATTTCAGTTTGATTAAATTCATCATTTAAATGCTCCTGATTATTTTTTTCTGGAAGTTTTGCAGATTTTCCAAAACCGCATTAGATTATCCTTTTTTTGTGTACCAGTGAGTTAATTTAAATGACAAGACTCAACTCAGATATTACACTGTAATAAACAAGATATCAAGTGTGCACGCATGCAGGCAAAATTTTTACAGGTGATGGACAAAGAAAATGTAATTTCCTTTTTTGCGTGTCACTGGATCCAAAATTCTTGATAGATGTTTCTATTGTCGTAAACTCTTGTCAGCTTTGGAGTTTTGAAATCTGTTGAGCCAGGATCAAACAGAACCTGGTTGTCTTAATCCCTTCTGCTTCTCTTCGTCATGCAGGTGTTGTTGGAAAAGATGGAGGACCTCCAGTTAGCCATGATAGTAGCAAGGTTGTACGAAGCTGACTTTGAGAATTCCTCCACCTGCCAAGGCCTCCTGTATGAGAAGGTCCTGGGCTGTAACAGGGATGGAAGCGGCTACCACTGCTCCAGGCTGCACCCTGACCCCTTCCTCCGCAGCATTGCCTACTGGATCATGAAGGATTACACTCAAGCCCTCGACACGCTGCTGGAACGGATTCCCAAAGAGGATGATGATAACCCTGGTCAGTTGTTTGGAGAGGTTTCAGTCAGAATTACACAGCAAGATCCACTAAAGCCTGTTTGTTTATTCAGGTTTTGCGCTGGTGGCTATGCTTGAATGCTCTTTTCTTTCTCTCCTCGCTCTTTTATCCATCTTTCTCTCACAGATATGATGGTAAAATCTTGCAACCCTGTGGTGTTTAGTTTCTATAATTACCTGAGGACTCATCCTCTGATCATTCGGCGGCACTTTGCAAATCCAGAGGGCACAACGACTACTGTGGGCCTCACAGCAGAGAAGAGCAGCGCAGACGAGATCAACCTCATAGAGCGAAAACTGTTTTTCACCACTGCTAACGCACATTTCAAGGTAGGTTCATGAACATGATGGCCTTTTTTTGGGCACCTTAAGTCTTCTGATGTACAAGGGATGCTTCTTTCTACATCAATTGTTTCAAAGTCTGATTAATGTTGGTTATAGAGGAAACATGATGGTTTGAAGTGCATCCAAATCTTCCGTAGGTGGGCTGTCCTGTCCTGGCTCTTGAAGTTCTCTCCAAGATTCCCAAAGTTACCAAAAAATCCATCTCACCTCTCAGTCAAGCTTCATCAAAGGTCAATTTGAACTCCAGCCAGCCAGTAGAAAATGGGACACAGGGAAGTGTGGATTGGGGTTTCCCATCAGCTCCTACACAAGCGTGGGGAGGGAATGAAAACGCAGACGGGCTGGACTGGAGCCAGCCGATGGTCAAGGTGGAGGATGAGGGGCTGAATCTGGACTGGGGAGAAGACAAAGATGAAGATTCAGATGATGATGACGATGGACTGACAATGAAGAAACCGGAGGCAGAGACCAAAGATGGAGAACCAGAGAGTGGAGGAAACAAACTACAGAGAGAAAATTCACAGGTACTGAAATTGAAGTATAGCGTTTTTATTTATTAGAGACCCACTATATGTTTTTAAAATGAAAACACAATCTTTTATGCACTTTTAGCACTGCAGTAAAGAGCTACTGTCACTGTGAATTTGTGCTTGACTGTGAATCTGCGGCATATAATAGTTGTGCTTTACTGCTTGATATTCGAAGTAGAGTTGAGCTTAAATAGTGCTCTCCAGTTTTCTGACTATTTAAAGTCCTTAGCACCATAGGTCACACTTCATTTCCAACAGAGGTCCCTAACCATGAACCGTGGACCAGTACCAAGCCATTTATCTTTGCTCGTTGACTTTAGAGTAGGGCTGGGTATTTTCAGCAACCTCACGTTACGATATGTATTTCAACATTGAGGCCATGATACGATATGTATCCCGATACACGTAAATTGTGAGCATTGAGTACGCTTTTATCAGAATCACATTGGATTCAGCTCTTTCCTCTGCCAGGCAATCAAGAAGTCTTAATGACTTGATGAGTGATTCAATAGGACAATGCTTAGTATAAAGAAGAAAGCCATTTCTGCTTTACTTGTGAGAAGACTATTAAGGGCTGATTGGGCTGCATCCAGCTTCTTTAGCACTAAACCAGACAGGGATAAGTTTAAACTTCTTTTTCAGATCAGAAATCTAAGATTCAATGTCTTGCTGTTGTCTAAATATTTCCTTTCTTTTTGCTGAGGTGAAAGAAATGGCTACTCTTCTTATGTAAGCTTTTGTGGCCTCTCAAAGCTGAGACCTCTGGGGTGTCATTAGTCGAGACAAAAAGATGTCAGTTGCTCTTCTAAGAGGGTGAGAAATTTGGGATTACTAAGCAGGGGTGGGTTGTAAAAGAATGTGACATCCCTCACCTTCAGTTTCAGAATCCTACAGGAGAGTTTTTCTAAATACTGTTTTCTGAAAAGAAGAAAAAGCCTTGGGTCGTGTCTCTTTTTATGTAGACAAAAATAATCTTTTGGTGATATCCAAACCCAAAACCAAGTTTATGGCAGCCCGCAGAAAATCTTCGAAGTTTGAGAGACAGCACAGCGGGAGCCTGTTCTTTGAACTCGTCTGCTTTGCTTTCAGGGCGAGTCAGAGGTAGACGTGATAGCTGAACAGCTGAAGTTCCGCGCCTGTCTGAAGATCCTAATGACAGAGCTGCGAACGCTGGCTACAGGCTTTGAGGTGGATGGAGGAAAGCTTCGATTTCAACTTTACAGCTGGCTGGAGAAGGAGATAGCAGCCATGCACACCATCTGCAACTACAAGGTACACTTTGACAATAACTTATGGAGTCTTCAGAGCTCAGCTTTTTCATGTGCTCCAGGTTTGGTCTTTTTGCTTGGTCATGACTATTTATCAAGACTTTTCTTAATACAAAGGTGGAGGGCAAGGAGGAGGAGGTGGAGGTGGAGCGCTGGGGAGAGCGTACAGGATCAGTGGACATATCAGATGACGCTCTGGATAATACAGACGCTGGGGCCTACGAGCGTCACCAGATGGAGCGGCGGCGTCTTCAGGCCAAGCAGCAGCACTCAGAGAGGCGTAAGGCGTGGCTGAGGAAGAACCAGGCTCTGCTGAGGGTGTTTCTGTCTTACTGCAGCCTTCATGGAGCCAAGGGGGGAGGAGTCACCTCTGTACGCATGGAGCTGCTGTTCCTCCTGCAGGAGAGCCAGCAGGTAAACTCACACCGGTCAAGGCTGCCCATAAACGGGAAAAAGGTTTTTTTTGCCTGTAGCTCCAAAGCTGCCCAGAATGCGGATTTTCCCAGCACATGCACATGTTGTTATTATTATTGTCCGGTCTTTGTTGTTGCATTTATTTTGTTATCAGACTTTTCCTCCTTTATTTGAGTGACAGGGCAGTGGATAGAGTTGAAAGTTGGGAAAAAAGAGTGAAGTGTGACACACAAGCTACTTTTGAACCGGTACAGCCACTGAAGGACCTCAGCCCATATATGGTCCGTGCAAATTAACCACAAAACCACTGCCATTTCCTATATATTGATATTATCATATCACATCTGAGGAAGGCCCATCCAGAAGTCCTGTCATGGACCATCTTTTTTGTGGGTGGGCCTGCACCGATACGTATAATGTGGAGTATAAATACAACATAATTATTCATAGGCGGAACACAACCTAAATCCAGTTTTGTGCCTGAATGTACTTAATATACATGTTTATTGGTCATGACAATGAACAGTTGTTCATGTTTCCAAAGAAACAGAAAGTTCATGACCTAGTGTGCTCACTCATATTGACTCTGAAGCTGGATTTGATGAGTGGTATGGTGTTAAATGTCCTACGTCATCTGTTCAGATGTGTAAGTGTGTGTGCTTTCTTTTTTAGTAAGTAAACGCTTGGTCCTTTGTTTTCCATGACAGGATTACCTGTGATCTCGCTTTAAGGTTCTGACTGAATTTCTATTTGGGATGGTTATTCTGTGAGAGTAATCACTTGAATATTTGATTGGCTCCCTTTTGGAGTCGCTCTGAAACTCAGTGGAAACCATAAAGGTCATTTTGACTTGTGTTCATGATTTGATCAAACCAATTATTTCTAACAGTGTCCATACCTAATTACCTAAATCAAAGGGAACCCGAGAGTTCACTTCTCTTTAGGTGTTCTCACACAAAGCTTTTCCTTTGTAGTACTAAAATGAACAATCAAAAATGTTCAGGAGCTTCTTGATGTTTAGCTGGTGAACATTGTTTGAAATAAAAAATAGTGGACTAAGAGAATGAACTCATATGAATCTTCATGAACTTTTAGAGAGTGAACTTTTTCAATTCTAACTTGTGTTTTTTTTCTGCAGGAGACCACGGTAAAGCAGCTCCAGTCTCCTCTGCCTCTGCCCACCACACTGCCTCTATTATCAGCTTGCATTGCCCCCACCAAGACAGTCATAGCCAATCCTGTTCTCCACCTCAGCAACCACATTCACGACATCCTCCACACCATCACGCTCATGGAGGCTCCACCACATCCTGACCTCATGGATGATCGGGTTAGAGCTTCACTTTGTTTGAACTAAATATGGATTCTCCAGCCTGTAGAGCAGCCATCAGCAGACATTTATTCTGCTGTTTCTTTAATTCAACCTTGTCCTTCTCTCCTCTGTAGGTGAATGCTCTGCACACACTAGCAGCATCTCTGTCTGCTTGCATATATCAGGCACTGTGTGACAGCCACAGCTACAGGTAACTGCCTTCGCTTAAATATGGATATTTCAGGATTTGTGCTGGTGTTGCTTTTTCATTCCTTGAAGTGCATTCCGATGGCTGTTTTTTTTCTCTCCCACCCAACACGATTCTGACTTTTAAAGTGACTTAACTTTTACTTTATTTTTGAGCAAGTAAAAGTTTTATGCATTTAAATACCTGTTTTGTTTAGCTTTATTTATTTCATCAGCCTTTGTTTTTTTGTTTTCCATGTAGTGTTAATTAGCTTTGCGTGCTAGTATGTTAGTTTATGCTTGATTTCTTGTGAAAATTATTAGTTTTAGTTAGTTCTAATTAGTTTTAGTTTATTGTACTCTATTTAAGAAATGTTTAAAGGAAGATTTCAGCCTTGCAACTTTTCTAAAACACACTCATTGGATTTATTATGAAAAAAGGGAAAAGCTTTTTCTACTGCAGTCAGCAAGTTTTCCTAAACCTGGAGCTGACATGCCTCAGACCAGTGCTTTACAAAGTGTGGGCCACAGTCTCAGTGGTCAAGATGAGTCATTTCCAATAAATAAAAATCATGAGCTTACATGACCACAAAGTGAGTTATTACTTTTCTTTTGTCCCCGGAACTAAAAAGTCGGTTGGAAGATATAACATGCATGTAAAATATGTCAGTCATGCAGTGTGATAAACAAAACCATCAATCACAGTTAAATGAAATTGAAGAATTTTTAATGACAATATTTACCCCACTTGCTTTCTGATTATAAGAATTTATCAGTGCCTTTGGAGATATTGATTGTTTGTAGTTAGTAACCACAAAGCTAATTTAAAAGACAATGTTTTGAGCATTACTTATCATTCATGTTTAATGGAAAAAGAAACAAGCCTCATTTCAGCCTCATTTGAAACATACCTTTATTATTATTCAGTTTTTTGCTGTTTGAAAGCCTGATTAGTCTCCAGCGAGGTACAACTTGTAAGGATGGTGCATTAGTGGAATGAGCAACACAGCTAAGATTAAGATCAAGATCCTTTATTGATCCACAGAGGGGAATTCAGCTGTACAGGGGTAAGTACAAGGCTGAAGTAGCATCAAAGGTCAATAAAAATAAAATACAATAACCTGTAATATATCAGTTGTAGATTAATAAACGGTACAAATAGCAATAAACAGTAGAAAAGTAGAAATATTTACAATTACAGAGATAAAAATCAACAGAATAAAGTGACATTCAGGAAAAACAGGTATTCTGTGCAGTCCATGAATGTAAGTGACAGCGGTGTTAAAGCAGCACAGTGTGATTGATATCTAGTTGTGCTTACAGAACAATAAAACAGTATAACAGGTCAAATTATTTTATCTTGGAGTGTTGTGCAGTTGTAGACCAGTGTAAGAGATATTGTTGAATAAGGTGCAATTTATTTAATAACATATTAATGATATATAAAGGTAGCATCCAAGCAAAGATGAGGAACTGGTTTTCTTGTAGCATTGTCTCCTAGTACACTTCACAGTCTGTCTTGACTTCACCAGTCCCAGGATGTCGTCCTAAGTTTAGAAATGGTACCAGAGCTGACACTAAATAATGCTGCCACTCTGCATACAGAACACCAGCTTTCAGCTTCTTTCTGGGGCAGAACCCACATGTTTAGCTGGGTTGTTTGTTCTATGAGTGCATGATCCTTACAGATTGAACCTTGTTGTAAAAGTGACTTATCAGGCTTTTCAGCAATATATAACAAAATACCAATATGCATCATTAAATGGGAGAAATGATCAACCGAAATGACGCTTCCAATTTTTGAGTATATTAGAGTCCCATGTTATGGTTGTCTGGGGGTTTTGATGGGCCACAGATCACTTTCTGGTACAAATTTGAGCTGTGGAGTTTTGAGAAGGCTGGTTCAGACAAAGCAAAGGATAGGCTGTGTGTCATTTAATATGCTTGTGTTAAAGGTCAGTAAACTTACAATCTTTAGTCTGTCATTATTATATGTTGATTAGTTTTGTAAATATACTTTTTAGTTTTGTTTCTTTTTAAATAAAATCTTGTTTTTTCAGTTTAGTAAAGGACAATTCAATTCTATGTTGTTTTTTAGTTATTTTATTAGTTTTTGTAATAAAGTACCTAAATGTGACCCATACTGTTCCTCTTGTTGGCTTTGTAGCAGTCAGGCAGAAGCCAACCAGTTTACAGGGATGGTGTATCAGGGCCTGCTACTCAGCGAGAGGAAACGGCTCCGCACAGAAAGCATCGAAGAACATATCACTCCAAACTCTGCTCCTGCACAGTGGCCAGGTAACAAAGGAACTCTTTTAGCAGCTTGTACTTCTGGGTTTGGCTCTACTTGCACTTCAAACTCTTGCGTTAAGGGACAACTCTTTATAAAGATTTTGCCATAAAGCTCTTAGTTTTAGCGGGCCTGAACCTTTGTTAGATGGTCCCTCAGAATCCTACCATAATGCACAGAAAAATGAAATTGGCCTATGTGTGAGCATCAAAGACATGGTTGAGCGAGAATAAGAGGGGCAGAGGGAGCATGAGAGCTGAGCGAAGCAGGCAGTCTGTGTTTATGCAGAGAGGCAGATGGTGTTCTATAATAGGAGCCTCGTGGCCTCTGGGAAGGAAACAGAAAGACTGAGACTGATCACGGCATCATAGCCATGTTTCAGCATCATTCAGATTCTTATATTCACTCTGCTGTGGGAGCCTTTATTTTTGGAAAAATTAGACTTTTTGCGCACATATGTTTATGAGTGTGTCCTCCCTCTCTGCAGGTGTGTCTTCCCTCATTTCTCTCTTGACGTCGGCGAGAGAGGAGGACCAGCCGAGGCTCAGCGTTCTGCTGTGTGAGGCGGTCGTAGCTGTTTACCTCGCCCTGCTCATCCACGGCCTGGGCACTCACAGCTGCAACGAGCTCTTCAGGCTGGCAGCACATCCCCTCAACAACCGCATGTGGGCAGCTGTTTTTGGGGGAGGGGCCAAAGTCATAATCAAGCCAAAGAGGCCCGAGGCCCCACCAGGTAGAAGGACTATTTTGTTGTCAGTTCTTGAAAACCTTTGTTTCCTTCATCACTACCACTATCATCACCATCACTGTCACACGTCTTCCTCATCAGTCTTCATTATTTTTCTCTGTGCTCTCTTCTTGTTGTGTTCTCTCTTTGGTTGACATCTTTCATCCTGACATATCTGTGATCTCGGGCTCTTCATTATATTTCACACAGCAGCCAATTTCCCCAGACATCAAGCTCAGGGTAGGAGGACTGTCATAGAGGTGAACAGACAAATTGTTGTCATTTCACTGCTTTCCATCGAATAAACAGCAAAGAGGACACAAACTAAAAAAAAACACAATTTTCTGCCACTTTAAGGCTTTTATTACTTATATGTGGTGCTTCAGAATACCACTGATAAGATGCATATTACAATCACACTGTGGTGACCTGATGCTCAGATCACATCTCATATAAAGGCCATTGCCCTCACAGCAAACCACAAGGGTTAAATCTGACCTGTGGATCCTTTTCTGCATGTAGTTAGACACTTTCCCTCAACAGTTTCCTTCTATATCAACATTCCTATCCTAAATGAAGTCAATCAAAGCCTAAAAGTACATCTTTAAATAAGTACTCTAATTGTTTACAGAAATAGAGGCACAGATATTTGTGTATAAAGGCCACATTAACCAACAAAGTGCTGATTGAACACTTAACTTTCTCTCTCACAGTAAAATAGATCAAAAGCTGTCACTGAAGAAATATTTCTTGCTGGGTTTTTTTTATACTCTCAGAACCTCACAATGTTTGGATTTTTTAAAGTCTCATACACTTAGTGTTGTTTAGGTTTGTGCACTAGTGCTACTTGATGAATTGAGTGTCAATTTCAAGAACAACTTCCCTAAAATCATGAAAACAAAACAGTTTATATTAATGGGAAATAACTGTGTCACGCTCTGCGGTTTAAATACTTTTGTTTATAGACTGAGGGTCATGTGTCGTGGAGCACATCCTCCCCTCCTTTTTAGCACGACAGAACAGCTGTCGTTTATCTGAGCGTGCCACAAAACCACAAGAACACTAAAATGAAACGGATTTTCAGGAACTGAAAGTTTGATAATACAAAACAACTAAAACAAATTTGTTAGAGAGAGGTGACTGCCCCCAAAGGCAACATGACAGATTTATTACTTCATCTGAAATTAATGCACACAGGGGCATAATGTAAAATCTGTAAGTAATCATGTATTATAACTGTGATCTCATTATGGTTATAATTATATGTTGTTTTAATCAAGCAGTCCTTATGTGCATAAAATCCAAATTCAAGACCTTAAATAACTTTCCTAAAACTCTTCAAATCTCCAGAAACAACACTATAAATAAACGCAAGTATTTCTCATAAAATGAGGGAGGCAAAAGTTTAAGTATAAAGAAAAATTTTGTGCTGTTTAACACTGCATTAAAAAGAGGTTACAAGAAAAAAGCACCTGAAAAAATGCACAACATCGCTACAAACATTTTTATATGTTCATGTCCTTGTCTCATTTTGCCCAAAAAGTGGAATAAAAATCAATCAAAACTTTTCAAATGTTTTTTTCTGCCCTTTTTCACAGTCATAAAAGCATTTTTCAACCACTTGATGTTTCCACTGGTTTTAGATGAAAATCTGGTTTGAATAAAGTTTGAGCTCTCACAGCCCTGCGCTGCTACATGACTGGCGAAGGGAAATGTCACAATAGAGAGGGTTTTGGGTACATGAAATTTTAAATACACTCAAAACACACACACACACACACACAGAGTGCTTGAAGTAGGTCACCACTCTGCACTTAAAGTACAGAACTCTCTTCTGCTCTCTTTATTCTGAGTCTGAATGATCCATAATATTCCCAAATAACACTGCAGTTGGTTAACTCAGGGCATCAGCGTTTACCTACAACTGTCTCCTTGCCTGGACCCCATTTTATTTCTCTCTGCTTCCACTATGCTGTTTGAATGGAAATACTGACGTTTTTCAATCTTTATGCCTTCAAAAAAACATAAAATAAAACTTGAAAACTGCATCAAGTGGCAGCAGATTAGATAGCTGTCACTAAGCTGTAAGACAAGAAATCAGTGATTTCACTGGCACCTCTGTGATCAGCTAGATGACCCTTCAGTGAGTTGACATTCATTATTTGTGTTTTACGTGCTCTTTTTGGCAAGTAAAATACAAATAATAAAGTTTATAACAAGGAACAACAACAATGAACAAAAGAAAACAATGACAGAACTTGCATCTGCAACACTTAAGCATCACAGTTTACGTGTGTGAAAAGGAGAAGGAGGAAGTATAAACACATTAAATCCTACCTTCATTTTGTATATGTTTTCATGAATAAGTCTTACTAGAATCACAAGATTGTATTAGTATTAGCAGTAGTTTTCCTTAAATAGAGCAGATATAGATATACAGAGGGGTGTTGAACATACATACGTACATATTAGAGCATAATTGTATTATGATCGCAAATCACATATAAACCCCATAAACATTATAAGAGACAATATTATTCTCTGTCCCTCTTTAGAGTCATTTATTTGTATCTCCATTTAAACTTGGGAACATGTTTTATCTCCACACTTTATGTATTCACTCTTTTGTTCCACATGAACATAAGATATGATATGAAAGCTTCTTATTGTCGTGCAGACACACTGAATCTGACAGTTAAACTCCCCCCTTATTTGATAACCGCGCTCTCTATCACAAAAAAATATGTCTTGATAGTTCAAGGTAGCCTGTTTTCTTGCTTGTGCATATTTTTTTGCAGTTTTGGATTCTAGAAGGTCTAAGCTCATTCTTCTTTTTTTTTGCCGATCTGATAGCTCAGTGGGTTAAACTGCTTATCCACTAAGCAAGGGGTCAGGGGTATAAATCCCTGTCTGGGCATGTCATCCCATTCCCTTAGGCAAGGTCCTTTTTATCAAGCCTAGGTCAGATGTCTGTTGATTTGGGCAAAAGTGTCTCCAAAATGAAATTTTAATTTTATATTGCATATAGATTGGTAAAACACAATTATTGTTTTTAAGCATCACATTTGCTTTCCATTTAACATCTTCCTAGATATGTAGCCCTAAAAGGCAATATCTTTCTATACATTAATCTAGATCTGAACAACCATGAACCAACTGTTAAACATTTTTTAAATACATCATCAGCTTCTTTCATTCACGTTTGTTTACAAGGTCTGAAAGAGGGAATACCTTAAAGTTTTTATTAAAAAGTGCTTCACATGTGAGTGAAATTTTAAATGTTATGGTTGCATAGCAACTTTCCGCCATTATAAAAACAAAAATACTTTAATATTTTATGGATTAATGAGTTTTTTTTTCACAATGTACCACAGATACAGTGCTGAATGAACTTGAAAAAGTGAAATCTAGGCACAAAATACTATGCACCATGCTGTTCTATGCTGAAATAATCAAGGCTTCCACGAAAGAGGATGAGATAAACATACAAAAAGCTATAAGTCATAGCAGGAACATGAAGAAATAAATAATAATAAAAAAATGAGTACTTAAAATAATCCCTCTTGTCATTGCTAGTGTATTAGAGCAACTGCTTGTTCACCACAACTCATTAATCTGCCCTATGTGAGTAAATTGTGCCTTGAGAAGTCAGACTGCGAATGATGGTCACGCCCAAGTTTGAAATTCATTCAGAAAGGGACTCCATGCCTTCTGAAACTTTTTGTTCTTGTTATATATTAATTTCAGGTTTTAAAATAATTTATTCTTCGTTCGACCAAATATCAGCATTTTGCTGCACTGCCAATTTAAAGCCAAGGTTTCCAATTCTGACATATTATAGATCCCCATCTATCAAACATCTCCAATTGGGAATTCATCAACTCAACCTTTTTTCATGAGGGGGACCGCTGAACTCCCTGGCTGGCAACTTTCTGAACTTGTCTGTGGAAGTTCATCTTAAGCAGAGATGTAAACATTTTTTCTAGAGTTGTTAACAAGAAACTCATAGATTTAAACACAGAAATGCATATGCTCAGTTTCCTCTGTTATGAGAATGAAAATAGAGTGACATGAAAATGATTTGTCTGATTCTCACTTTGTGCATGACATCGGAGGAATATTGGTGCCATGTGAACACGGTTAACATTCTCTTCCCTCAGGCTCGTCTGCACATCTACACACACATATACACATGTACACATAGCCAAGTCGTGATGATGCTCCTAAGATGCTGCTTCTGCCGCTCTGTGGTGTTTTGTGTGAGTGTGCCCTCTGCCCTGTGTCTCAGTGCCAGCTGATTTTGAGGCAGCCAGGCCAGAGGAGTCTCAGGAGACAGGAAGACCTGAGCAGAGCAACCTCACCCCAAACCCCACCCCCACCCCCAAACGACCCCCTCCTCCTTCTGTTTCAAGGGGAGAGGGGTCTGGCACTGTGGCCCCAGCAACTCAGGCCAGCTGTGAGTAACTGGGCTGGTGGATTGCAGTGCTGGTTTGCAGGATTGCAGTGCATGGTACCTGTGCAGGTTTGCATTGTTGCAGATGCTTGACTTGACTCACTCCCCTCTTTCTCTCTCTATCGTGCAGCTACTGATGAATGCTCATGACAAACAACAAAGCTAACTGGTGCTGTCTGTGTACACTGTTATGACGATTGAGCAGCTGTGTGAGCGTGTATGTGTGTGCGTGGTCTGCACTGCATGTTCTTGTTGTAACGTCCTTTGCTCATTTCATTGTGTCATCATTTTTGTGCTGCTGAAGTAACAACTGCGCCTATCAAGGAGTGTTCAGAGACTGAGACAATGTCTGAATCTGAGACCAAACCAGGTACACTTTGAGAGGTTTTTAGTGACAATAGATTACTTCATTAGACCTGGAAGTAGAGATGTAATGATGCCTCACAATACAACTGAAAAAATGATACAACAAAGGACAGTTTTTGTCAACTAGAAAAAAACATGTCTTCTATGTTGCAATACTTAAATTTTAGTGTGTTGCCCTGATCTTGTAAGAAACCTAGTTCAGTTTCAATGTAAGGGATTGCTCCAAGAAAACAGTTTATTCTATGCTTACTTTGTTTCAGAAAGAATATGTCGTCTAAGATATTTCTGGCACGACATCCCCTATTTTCCCTCCTCCTTTCTGAACCTATCCAACTATCAATGAAGGCAAAAAATGGCCCCGAAATCTTTAAAAAAAAAAAAGAAGTGCACATTCAGTATGACTATGGGGAGGTTTTACAGACATGCTAAACCAGGCCTTTCCTTTGAAAAGCACAAGTGTTACCATACTGTGTTTATCTTGTCTGTTACAGTACAGGCCAAAAGTTTGGACACACCTTCTCATTCTATGCATTTTCTTTATTTTCATCACTAATTACATTGTAGATTCTCACTGAAGTAACGATGGCCACTCATTTCTCTTAACTTAGCTGATTGGTTCTTGCCATAATATTACCTCTAACAGTTGTCTAATAGGGCTGTCGGCTGTGCATCAGCCTGACTTCTGAACAACACAAATGATGGTCCCAACCCCATTAAAAAGGCAAGAAATTCCATTAATTAACCCTGGAAAGGCACACCTGAGAAGTGAAAACCATTTCAGGTGGCTACCTGTTGAAGCTCATAAAGAGAATGCCAAAAGTCTGCAAAGCAGTAATCAGAGCAAAGGGTGACTTCTTTGAAGAAAATAGAATATATGATATGTTTCTATTTATTTTACACTTTTCAATTAAGTACATAATTCCACACATGTTCATTCATAGTTTTGATACCTTCAGTAAAAATCTACAATAAAATTAGTGATGAAAATAAAGAAAACACATTGAATGAGAAGGTGTGTCCAAACTTTTGGCCTGTACTTTATATTCTAGGTCGCTTTACTAAAAATGTTTTACTATTTTGTATTGGAGTCACATTAAGTGACTGATGTCTCTTTCACACTTAATGTTTTGAGGACTCTCTTCAGTTTGGGGCTGAAGTTGTAACATTTTCATTTTTTAGCCTGGTTTGCTTTCACAATGATCTAACCTCCAACCACTAGTTGGGGCTTCAGCTGGTTACTTTATTCCTGCCATTCGGCCGGAAATTCACAAAAAGCCTGGAGTAATTTTGCGTTCCTTTAGCTCAGAACTTGGAAGTGGGAATTTCCAACATTCTACTTAAGCATATTCCTGCCGTGTGCAGATAAAGTCATGGTACCAGAAGATTGTCCAACTTCCCTGAAAAAATTCAGACTAAAGGGGAACAAACGTTTCCAGTGACTAATCTCATTATCCTCATATCAACTGAAATGCACCATAGTAACGTTAAGCTCGAAGCACTTTGTAAGCATTCTGCGCCATAAAATAAAACAGCATTTCGACAGTGTCAGATGGAGCTGCATATTGACTGAAGCGATGTTTAACCACATTCCACACAGGTTTTTAGACATAAGCCTGTCAAGAGAACCAGGTGCTGGCAGTGCTAACGTTAGCCACACTTTCTGTTGTTGTATTCGACTAAACTCATCCGACAGTTTTGGTTCGTCTGCCTCGTTTGGTCGTTATTTAGTTTTGTTGGCTTTCACATCCACTACGACAAGACCCTGATTTCAGGTGGACCAAAGTCCTGCCCACAGCTGATTTTGTGTCAACTTTCACACTGCCCCATATTATCTGAACTTTCCCAAAAAGTAAACCAGAGTTTGTTTGATCCGGATAAACATGTTTGGCATGAAAGCACCCCAAGGGACTAAGAGGGCTGTGTAGAGACCCTGGGCCACCAAATGCCAACCCCTGATAATATAGATAAACTACAGGTAAAGCTCACTCTTTCTGTCTCACCCCACAGGCAACAATGAGCTTAGTCTCTGCTCTCCCACATAGTCATAATAAATCATAAAAAAACTCAATCCCAAGTGTTTATGAGAAATTAGCTTAAAAAAAATTTTCGTAGCTGTTAAAGTGTATTGTATTGTGAGTCAAGTGTATCATTGCATCCCTACCTAACATTTTATATTTAGTTCTGTTTTTCTGTTGTAGAGTTAAAATTGTAAGAATGGACCATAGTTAGTGTTTGTTGTAGAGTTATAGCCACATAGTCCCTCTGTGATGTCTTTTATTCATCTAGTTTATCTGAAATACATTTTGTAGAAATGAAACCATTTCCTGGGTAACTGTGCTGTATTGGTCTGTTGACTGGACTCTGCACGGTTCATCCATAATCATTAGGCCAAAGTAATCTGCACTCATGTTGTATTTGTGAGGGGGGATGATATGGGCTGGCATTTAGGTTCCATATCCGTGTAAAAGCCCGATAAAGCTCTCAGCAAAGACAGGAGCCTTTTGAGGAGCTGGCTTAGAAGATCTCAAATGCCAGCATGTTGATAGGAATCACTTTGTTAAATGTTAAGACTTCCGCCCTTTTGAGCACTGCTGCAGCTAACATGCATGTCACAGACACTCAGCCATATATGCTAATTTAATCCTCCCTAATGATATGAATGTCTTAACAAAATAACAGTCGCAAATATCATTGTTTGCCTCCATGCAGTGCTTTAAAAATAAAGGTTTACCACATGGTTGCTCAACAAACTCCCCATTGTTGTCTTATGTGTCTTGTTTTGTGTATTCTTTGCCATGAACAGCATCAAATATTTACTGATTTCATTGGCCTGTGGTAGTATCTGTGTGTCTAACAGCACTGTCTACTCTGGTTTGTGTCTTGTCTTGTTTTGTCTGGTGCGATGCCAGAGATAGTCACCCAGGAAAATGGGGCAGGTTTGTGCACAACCCAGTGTGTTTCTC
Organism: Scarus forsteni; assembly: GCA_036419115.1. NCBI lineage: Eukaryota > Metazoa > Chordata > Actinopteri > Labriformes > Labridae > Scarus > Scarus forsteni. Next base: position 21,014,068 of record JAZDUH010000443.1, read on the forward strand.
TCCCTGTGCCTCCATGCGTTAAATGTTTGTCCCCGTGTATTTTTGTCTCCCTTTTTATATCGATTTCATTTTGTCTGCTATGACTCATCACAGTCATAGATCTGAATTTATGCATAAACGACAAGCACATTTCCCCAGAAGGTTGATGTCTTAAAGGTTTGCTGTGCACTGTGTAGGTGTGTGGATGCATTCCGCTTCCTCCTGCTCTGTTTCTTGACCTTCTTCTTGCTTTAAAATGACGCTGAGTCCCCGCTCATCTCCATCATGTGAACTCGACTGCAGCACACTGCGGCCTGCTTCAGACTGACCTTCTGAGAGTTCATTGTGTTTGAAATGTATTGTCTGTCCTCTTCACCCTTACAGTCACGCCCCCTCAGCCTGCAGCGGAGGACTCAGACAGGTACAGACGCAGGTTCAACATGAGGATGCTGGTCCCAGGTCGCCCTGTAAAGGAGACCCCAGCCACCCCACCCCCTGTTCCCACAGAGAGACCCGCGTACAGGGAGAAGTTCATCCCCCCAGAGCTGAGCATGTGGGACTACTTTGTGGCCAAAGTAAGGCTCAGGGAGGAATGGACTAATGAGATCAGTGATTCATAGTGTCCGTGTTATTAAAAAGTTATCACTCCATCTTATTCATTCGTTTCTTCTCCTCCATCATTACTTCCTCCCTCTCAGCCCTTCCTGCCGCTGTCAGACAGCAGCGCCCTGTATGACTCAGACGAGAGCGGCGCAGAGGAAGATGAAGACGATGATGACGCCTTCCTTTCTGACACCCAGATAACAGAGCACCTTGATCCCAACTCCTATAGGTAGGGCTCACCCTCTTATGTGTTTCTGCAAGCTGATTTGGGCCATGTGTTATATCTTCTAAACATCTTTTATGTCTGTTTATGTGGTTTTCAGCTGGGCTCTGATCCGCCTTGTGATGGTGAAACTGGCTCATCACAACGTGAAGAACTTCCTTCCCATCACAGGCCTTGACTTCACAGGTGCACACTGGGGATGGACAATTATTAAACATTTATTATCAGTAAAAAGCAAAATTTTTATTTAATGTAAATTATAATTCAGATTTAAAAGCATTATTTTTAATGATTTTAATTTTTAATCTGATTGTAATGTGATTACACCACAAAATGGTGGCTGCAGCATCTCTGAAAACTGTTGCAAACTGCCAACTTACAACCCAAGAAAAGAAAATGACAAAATCGGGGGTCATAAATTAGATGCTTACAAACAGTATTTTAGAACTGCCCAATGTAATAACCCTCAGGCCAAATTTTGACTTCCACTTAGGTGTGAGTGTGTGTGTAAATGGTTGCCTGTCCTGAGATTTGCTGGTGACCAGCCAATGAATCTTAAGTCAGTCAGTCTTTACGCATACAAACTTTTGCTCAAGACTCTTCACAAAAGATTTGTCAAAACAATGCTCTTCTTTTTTTATCATCAAATTTTTAAGTATGCATTAATGCAGACCCATTTTCAGCATACCAGACACTTGTTGAACAGCCATCCACTGAAACTGTGTTTGAAATGTAAGTGGATAGAGAAGGATTCAGACAGAGACAAAGTAACTAAAAGAAAAACCCTGTGATGATTTTGTTAAAAATTGTAGCCCATAGCATGTAAATGAGGATATTTTGATTGTATCCTGTAAAGATGTACAGCCTTTTGGAAAGACCTCCTTGAAGATCATAGTTGAGATGGGGTCTGAAAGCCAATTCAATAGTTCAAAGAGACAACAGCTTAGCTCCTGAAGGTCAATTGGAGAGAAGCAGTCTAAGTTCAAAGTGTACCCCGCCTCACACCCAATATCAGCTGGGCTAGACTTCGGCCCTTCGCAACTCCTAAAGGGATAAGTGGTATATATTATTGATGGGTATTAATCCTAGAGCACATTCTGATTTTAACTAAATGTACTGAAAGATCTGCAGTCTAACAAAGATGTTGGGACAGACTTCAGCAGTATGCATCCAGCCAGACAATTCATGTATTATTTTCCCACAATGCAAAGCACAAATGAAAATTACCTTGGCCAAGGAAGTTATACATTTCACTGGCATTTGTTTATTTGTTTGTTTAGGAGTTTATGCACCTCAAAAACTTACTAATTTGACTCTTTATGAAACATTGGTTTAAATAGGTATTAATTTAAATAGCTTCTATCATCATTTATCATCTATCATCATGTCTGACTCCTTCAACTTTCATCTATCCCAAAAGGCTCAAAGTCCCCACAACATACTTTTAAAGAAAAAAAACAATAGCGCAAACCTTAATCTCTGAGTGTCATTGGCAGTTTCACTTTTGGTTTAGCATAAAGCTAATCATCCCAGATATGCAGCCTAGTTCATCTCTTGAATACTTCAGATTGCTGAATAATTTCTAGTGATGTATTTGTAAGGAGATTCACGCCACTGAACTTTTTATTGCTGCTGCTTTGTGTTTGTGTCTCAGATCTGCCCGTCACCTCTCCTCTCGGCAACGCTGTGGTGAAGACTTTGGAGAACTGGGAGCAGCTTCTGTTGGAGCGAATGAACAAGTTTGACGGTCCGCCTCCCAACTACATCAACACTTACCCCACTGACCTCAGCGCTGGAGGTGGACCTGCCATTCTGCGACACAAGGCCATGCTGGAGCCAGACAACACACCCTTCAAGTGAGTATGAAGTTATACAAGGCTGACAACAAGGCATGAACAGTGCTAGAGTATTACACAACAACATCTTTTACATTTTAATTTCAGAGAAGATGACACTCCTTTATTTATGCCAAACTATCACAGAGTGAGACAAACCAACAAAAAGACATTTTCATCCGGCAAACATCATCATCACTAAACTCAGTGCCTGTATCAAAAACTCTTTGCTCATGCTGAGAGACTGTGATGGCAAAGACACAAAAGTATTATGATAATTATCACCATAATGCCTTTGGGTGGTAAAATATCATTACAGATGACTCACAAATTCATAGATGCTAATATCACACTCTGCAGAAACCTCAAAGCCAAAGAAAAAATGTCTGCTGGAATAACTGAAACTCTACTGGGGAGTTAATACCAAATAAATCAGAAGTCTGACAGTAGATTCTTATTTTTGGGTTGAGAGGATAATCAACTTAAAGCATTGAAACGTGTACAGCATTGAAGTTTTGAACTACTCAGACTAACTGCATTTTTAGATGGTATGAGTGAGTCCTAACAAGCTTCTTTTCCCTCAGGACAAAGAATCACCAGTCATTCCCAGCTCGGCGTCTCTGGCATTTCCTGGTCAAACAGGAAGTTCTTCAGGAGACTCTGATCCGTTACATCTTCACTAAGAAAAGGAAGCAGAGTGAGGTCAGCAGACAACATTCATACTGATGTTTTGATTTTTTGTGCCCCCCCCCTTGAGAACTAAGCTTTCATAATCTACAAGAACCCCCCCTTCCATGACTAACAAGTCACTTCAGTTCATATTTACAAATCTTAAAAAGGTTGTCATTTACGGATATGGTATATGTTCCCTTTCCCTACCATTATTACCATTATTTCAAAGTATAGGCATTACACTGAAGGAGATCATTTGGTATTTTTGAAGTGGGTTTGTATGTGGAACTTATTTATAGTAAACACTTTAGCCCAATAATCCCCAAGCTTTTTTCTAATACCTTTGGTGGATTTCATTATTTTCAAGCTTCCCTCCCCTATTCAATTCAATACGTAAACAGATGTATTCAAATGTCAGTGCTTGCAAATTCACCATTTAGAATTTAGCTCAAGCATTGCCTTAAAGCTGCATTCACACACTAGCATTTTGGCCATCTCTTGCCAAAATGGGGAGACTGTGAGCCACGGCGGGCTAAGTCAGGCCTAGCAGAACTAAATTACCATCGCTTAGGCAGCAATGATGTTCATCAAGTACAAATTTTACATTTGCATTGTACATAAATTTAATTAACATGCTTCTAAACACCATTGAGAGTTGACCTTCTCTACCCTTAGTTATGGCTACATTTATCTCTGTTTTCAAATGTTGGGGCCGTACTTTACTGTACATAATCTCTGCTCCAGCTTCCTCCTCCTTAGAACTTGACTGCTTTTGTCTCCCTTTTGGGGACAGCCATCCTCTAGGCATGGTGTCAGAACACAGAGACCAGCTGCACATGTTAAAATAACAAACATGCGCCTGCTTTATACGACATTTGTTGACTGATGTCACGATTTTACAATGCTCAGCAACACATAGTCCAAATCCCCCCATGCCTTACATCTACATTTGTTTGAGTTTAAAATTCATCTACTATTGGTCAGAGGGCTGTTTGTCTCCACTTAAGGTTCACCAACTTGTCTTAAGCACAGCAAAATTGACCACAGGGACATATTATCAGAAATTTGATCATGCTCAGCATTTGTCAACTGTACTTGATATATATGTTCAGGTGTGAATGCCTCATGAAAGAGTTAAGAACAGAAGAATAAAAAGTGACACTGCAACTTAAAACACTCCAGTTTGGATATAACAACAGCAAATGTGACTTGTACAAATGTTGTAGAAATACGGCTTCCTTGTGTTTTTCTCTGTATTTTTTAAGTAGTTGAAGCATTGGGGGCAGTTATATGTTCAACTTTGGTCAGTCTTGGAAGCCTTCTTGCAAAATTTGCCAATGTGTGCATTGTTTTTATTATGCCTTGCAGACCTAGACCTGGGCCCCCTCTGGTTGACCATGAGTGACCCTTTAAGAGCCACTGCTTTGGCCACAGTACTGCCGATCAGCTCTGCCCCTGTAGAGACAGACAAATCTGGGCTGTCCTTTGCTGCAAAGGGGTGCAGAGTTTGCTGATTTATGTTGAAAACAACTTAAAAAAAAAGCAGTGTCAGGGTGATAGTTGATCAGACATGACATGTGGAGTATTATGATAACCCATAATACTTTCCTTCTGGGTCCTGTAGTGCCAAAGAAGTACCAAAACAAAGGGATCTGCTACCTGACGTGAACATTTCAAGTGTGTCCTACACATTGAACAACTACTCTGTCATGTTTACATTTTTCTTCTCCAAATTTGACCAGATTATTCAGTTCTGTGCCCTCCCCAGCAATGCACAGTTTAACTTACTTGCTAGCTCTCGCTTTACAGGAGGACAGTTGACCAGAGTGGCTGTGCCCAATGCGATTGGTGTTGACATGAACCTCAAACAACCCCACTTCAAAAGTTTCCAACTATCTCTTTCACACATTTATAAATAGAATGTTCTTTCATTTATTTTCTATGATAAAAATCCATTTGTGAAACACATTTGTGACTTGCTTCTGTGTCGGATAAAGAGACATTTGAGTTTTTTTGGATATCGTTCCAAAGTAGGCCACGCGTCAGGCATAATGATGGAGATTGATGGGATTGGTTATAGTCATCAAAAAACTGTCATGCAGCCAATAAACACAGTGTCAACACGTCACATCAGAAGGCAGCAGAAGTCTTAAAATAGCTGCAGCCTCAGAGAATCTTACTACCTCTAATAGACGGGGTGGGGCCTTAAAAAACATACACTATAAATTTAATGATTTTATGGTTATTAGCCAAACGAGACTTGATTTTAAACTAATTAATCTGACAGTGTTTGAATGTGTTTCTACAATGAACAGTTTATCTGTATTCGGGTGTAAGATTTATGGGCATGAACCTGCAGAGCAGACCATATCCATAAATCAGAATGTCTTTCTCGTTTTCCACAGGGAGCTGCTCACTGAGCATTAATCTGTGTAGATGATATTTTTATTGTCTTTATCATTGCTTTGACTCATTTGACATCTTTAATCAAGTACTTGACAGTTCATTGCCTTCTGTGATGTCTGGAAATACTGTTGTCATTATAAATGTGATTTTACCACATTTCTACAAAAGCTGCAAGTCTAAGACATATTAATGTATAAAAAAGCAGGTTGATGATTTCCCATAGGTTTGTTTTATATTATGAAATAAATGAAAACCCTCTCCAAGGCTGCATCCAATGTAAAGGCCAGAGTCACCTGAATCAGATTTTTTGCCTCATGTCTGTTTTTTTAAGCCTGTTAAATAACAGAAACCACATAAAAATCAAATCTTTTCAATTAGATTTGAGCATTCCTGGGAACAAATCAGATTAAGGACCTAAGTCTGAAGAGCAAGTTCTGCTATTTGATCATGATTTGCAAATGATGTTTAAACAAATAAAAGAAAAATATGACAAAGTTACACATAAACTCTTCTCAAACCAAGACAGCGTGTTGGAGGAACGGACAGAAATAAATTGGACTGTAAACACAAAAAAAGTTGTATCTTTAATTCACCATGAATCCAGAGATAAAGACATACTAATGAATAAGGGTAAATATTGTATCATACTGTATGTAGTATGCCTGTAAGTTAGCACACAATGTTCTATGTGGTATTGATGCCATGAGTAGCAGTGCAGAGCTCATAAAAGAAAACAGGATGGTCTCAACTTGATGTGATTGAAAGTAGTAAATATGTATTTTTAACAAATGCAAACTGCCCTCAATATTCAGAGCTTTCAGTCATTTCTAGTGTAGAAAACTTTCTGCTAAGATTTTACATGTGTCACATTTTTCACCACCATACATTTATAATGTAGGTGTGATTAAAGGAAAGTCAAAATATAGAGTGATGCAGGAATGAGTCCAAAAATGTAGTCAATGTGTGTTAGAATTAAGTGCATTCTTGTTCCCAAGACCAGAAACATCAGGGATTTAAAATACTGGTTTCAGATAAATGCCTGAAATAAGATTTGTGATGGACACACGCACAAAGATCTTGAGGTAACAGATGTTCTAAAATGCTGAAAAGAGATTTTTTTGATACTAGTGTCATTATCAATGCTGATTTTTGATTAGATTCTTTAACATTTCCATTATTGATTCTTGTGGATTTTCGGTCTGAGAACATCTACCCCACACATGTTTTCAGTGGCAACAATGTCAGACACATGTCACTATTGCTGCTCTGATAAATGCTTCTTCAAGTTGCTGGTATTTCCAGCACTAAATTTTGAGTCGTAAGTGCTTTTTTCAGGAATCAAGCTACAGTTTTCACATTTACGCCCCCTGCCAAGCATTGTTAGATTTCTGACTTCTTGGTTATCATTTATTCAGACTGCCCCTGATGAGAGCCTGACGTCCTTGATTTACAAAGCATGCAAAACAAAGTGAAAGGAATTGACACGGGAATTGTTAAACCAAAAGACTGAAGATATTGATTCCTTAATCAATTTGTTACTGATTCTCATCTGGATTTGGCTAATGAATCTCATGCCTTTTCAAATATTAGGACTCATTACAGCCCTACTCCATCAGCTCACGGGTCTCTATGATCAAAGATCTGATTGGTCAGTGGGTAGAGTTTTGCACAGGTTGATTTCTAGTCTCAAATGTCTACTCCAGAGCAGGTCAAGTCCTCCTCATTTTAGTCATTAAGACTTGTGACTATAGTCTTGTAAAGGCCACATTTCCAAGAGTGAGGCAAACAGCTGAAACAAAAAATCTGATCTGAGCTTTAGGCCTGATGGTGTGAATGCAGCTGAACAGGCGTGCCCTGATGAACCTAAGAATGTTAACCTCCTGCCATCTACAGCCTCCCTGATCATGACATTTTTGTATTTCATTATTTATCAAAAATCCTGTCAACATTTTACATTTTTCTTTTCACTCCATGTTTTATTTTTCTGTGTTTGTGCATGTGTTTTTGTTGTGGCGTTTTGGTGTCTTGTGTGTTTTTATTTCCTGTGTGTGTTGTGTAGTCTGTAGAGAACCATTTGGACCATTTAAGCCCAAACTGCATAGCTGGAGCTAGCAGTCCTAATAAGGTAGTATTATTTACTGTACCGGCTCAGGCTCTGGCTCTCTCCGTCTGTCTGTCTGTCTGCCTGTCTGAGGGGGTCATCGTGAAGCCAAGCATGAAGGAACAAATGCATCAAACTTTAAAAGAAGCCTCGCTCAGCTTTTGCAGTGCTTAGTGTCTATTGCAGCAAACACGGTAAAGCTTTTGTCGTCTCCTGTTTCAGCTTGGCCTCACGGTGGCTTCCTCCGCAGTTTTTACTGGCATAAGGTCTAATCAAAGCTCTCAGGCTTAGATCTAACGTTTAATTGGTCCTTTTCACTGGAGCATCCACTCACATGACCTCACATCCGATCCCTGCCAATAACACTTCTCCTTGTGTCTCTCACTCCTTTGTCCTCCCCAGCTGGACTGATTCTGCTGGACCCAAATGCAAAAAGAAAACTTTCCTTAAGAGAGTTGGCACATTCAGTTGTCAGACTAACTGCATGCTCACTTTCAGGGCTGTGTCAGGCTTGCTAATCATGCAGGGTGTTGCCACGGGGATCCCAAATCAACAGTCGAACTGTCAGTGTTTGGTTATGTAAATGTACACATGTGGTAGCTTTTAGAATTAACCTCAAGCTCCTCTCAGCTTTTGTTTTCATTTATGCTTCTTTCACATGTAGTGGTAATGTTTTGGAGCAGCTTAGTATAACAAATCATATTGATTAACCAAATCTGATCATTAATTCTTCCAAATTTCACTCAGTGACTGTTCAATCACTTTGCTAAGCTTTTTTTGTACCAGAAGTCCAGATGTGTTGTTGTCTTGGCTTTTCCAGGTGGAAGCAGACCTTGGTTACCCAGGAGGAAAGGCTAAAATCATTCATAAGGAGTCTGATATCATCATGGCATTTGCCATCAATAAGGCAAGTATAGTGTGTGTGAGCATGTGTTTGTGTATGGAGAGAGAGAGAGATAAAATTACAGGAAGCACTTTCCTTTGTAAGATCATGATTTCATAATTATGGACTTCGATGTTTCCTGGACGTGATACTGTGTCAGGGATTAATGTGTAACTCTTCCAGGAACCTTTCTTTAAACAGGAATCACTTCTTTTCTGAGAAGATGTGTTAATTTCATCCACAAAAACACAAAGAGTGTTTGTTAAAAACTTTTTTAGGAGGAAGATGCAATGATAAAAGAGCCATTCAAACCCTTCTGTTAAAATATGAGCTAAGGTGAAGACAAGAGTTTGACGATTGTTTGTCTCTGTGTGTGCATGTGTGCATCCTAACAGACAGAGAATAATCTGCAGGAAGATTTGATTTGTAGGCATAAAAATATGATTTATGTTCAAGAGCTACATGCAGGTGTATTAGCCATTACAGAAACGTAAAAGTATTTTTGGTAATTGGCATAAAGCTTACATCAGGTGGGGATCTGTTAAACCTGCTAAGCTCTGTTTATTACTCTTTCAGTAGTTTTGTTAATTGGATGGATAATTTTGTTGTGTATTTGTTTCTAACTAAACCTTGCATTATGTCAGTTACACAACTAAATTTTCTCTGTCCCCGTTTCACCCCTAAAATCTGATTTATGCTGCAATGATAGGAAGTTAAAACAAACCGAGGCTGCTCGTTTGTGCTGTCTCTGAATCAGGACAAATCTTTTGTGTGTTCAGTCAAACTGGTCATTTATTAAAGACGCTACTGTGTCTTACAGTGAATAATGATGATCTTGAAAAGGGATTGAAAAGCATCAAATTCATCAGATGTTCTGTATTTATTGTGTATGAAGTGTTTTTAAGGTAAGCTGTGTAGAATTAGTAAAAGGTTAAGAGCATAGAAACCATGCCATGATTTATCCAAATGCAAATTAAAATAAATGTTTTGGTGCTTAGCTTAAATTACTGCATTTGTTTGGGGGATAAATATGCTTGTTTTGTGGAGATAACACAGATGTGAGTTTCATTACAAACTTGAAATGGTCACATTTTCTACCTTATGGCAGGAAAGACTTAATGTCATCGACAAAGACTCAGATTGAAGCAGAGGAAAAGGTTACTAACACCAACAATGAACAGTCTCCACCTTTGCCTTTCTCTGCCATACTATATTTTTGCATAAAAAATCCCTCATCAAAGTGTGCCAGTATTTTCATTGGTATATTTTACAATAAAGCAATGATGGTTTTACAGTAATTATGACTTTACATTATGATTCTTAGAATAGAAAAAAAAGAATGTAATAAAGCTGAAAGTAAACATTAAAAGTAAGACTTTTTCAGATCTAGATTTAAACAACAAAGATTTAAAAAAAACTAAATAGGACATGAATTCTGTTGATGAATCATCTCACCTAAAAACTGAAAGTAACTCTTAGGAAGCTTGGAAAAAGGATGAATCCAAGTCCACTTTTAATGCCTTTGTTTGTTTTTGTTTTTTCAGGCTAACTCCAATGAGATTGTGTTAGCCTCCACTCATGACGTGCAGGAGGTGGATGTGTCCACTCTGGTGGCGGTCCAGCCGTACACCTGGATAGGAGAGGACTTTGATAAGGAGTCACGCAGGTGAGACTCAGTTACAGAGTTTGCTGATCAATACTTCAGCACTTGTACTTTAATCAGCATCATACTAAATATTTGAATTTAGTATGAAGTATTCAACATGCTGCTTTTGTTATCATTTGGGGATATCACGCAGCTGCTTACTGAATTGATTTAGTCTCTCATTTAGGGAAATGTGAATTTTACTCCAAGCTCTTGTAAGATTTTATCTGGATAAAAAACAGGCAGAAAACAATAATAACATTACTGATCCACAAGAAAACAATCATTTCAGCAAACAGCTTAGTTCTATTTGTAAAGTCCTCAGGAGATGCAGCATTGGAAGAATCCTTACACAGGCCTTTCCCCTGACAGAGATGCCCATTAAGTTAGATAATAGTCTGTTAAAAAATCAGCAAGGTGAGATGTTTCACCAGAAAACACCTCTTTACTAATGTATGTAAAAGACAATATCAGCACAGAGAGAAGTGCCTTAGCTCTGTGAAAAGAGGAGGCACATAAATAAAGGATCTATTATCATTCACTGGTCCATTTCAGAGCCTCGCAGACATTGTTTGCTTTAAGATTGATTGATAGTTACACAGGAATTTATTTTACAGTAAGAGTTTGCCTCTATATTCCACTGATATGATTGGATGTCACATAACTTGTGTTGCTCTTAAAAGCCCATTTCACTCTTTAAGCTAAGCTGAAACTAACAGAGGGACTGACTCATGTGATTTTGTCGCTATGATTGTCTTGAATGTTTTGTTCTTGTTGTTTCTAGCTCTGACGACATTGACCATCGCTCCTCTCAAACAAACATCGCCCAGGCAAGCTCCGTCCCCTTCGCCCCACCACAGATGCCGGTGTCTGCTTCCATGCCGTGGCTTGGTACAGGACAGACCAGCATGGGGGCCAGCGTGGTAAGACCCTGTGTACTGCTGAAAGAGATCAAACCAAACACACCACACAGAGCAGAGGTGGCTGTGCAGTTCTTGTTAACAACCAGCAGGGGGTATCTTTGTGATGTTTTGAGGCCTGCACACAGAAGAGACATTTCAGACCATTTGCTGGAAAATCAGTACTTTCATAAAGTTGGACACCTTTTGTTTGATTGGGAACAATATTCAGTTCATGTGGATTCAATCTCGCACTCTGTGACACTTTTCCAAGGGATGTTTGTATTTTTGATTTTGATCAATGTCAGGCCTAACTGAGCCCTGTGGACTAAACAGCTGTCCTGCTGAGTCTATGGAGGCTGATACAGAGAGGCTCTGTGTTTGCACGGCAGAGATGCACGCGTGTAAACACTGATAGCTGCAGCTCTCACAGGCGGAAAGCCAAGGGTACAGATCTGCGTCACATTTTGGGTTCTCTATGTCCCAGCCGTGTTGATAAATGTTTTGGTAAGACATTACAGAGGGTTTAAGTGAGTTCAGATAACAGAACCAGAGGCTTTCTTAAGTCTGCTGTGGGGCCTGGTTTGGAAAATCAAAGCTGTTTAGAGTCTCCGTGGTTTCTCTGTGGATCTCCATGTCATACCACAAGAAGAGTGTATGAGACAAAGGGAAAATCTGGACATGTAAAAGACACAAAAAAACCCTATTGTTTTTTTTACACATCAATTGTTTTCTACTGTCATTTAATTTGTATAATTAGATTTTTGCATCTCATTCTAAGAGCTCTTTGTTGCAGATTATTGTTGTTAAAGTACTCTGCAAATTTCAAAAGCCACACATTCAGGCTCAGGTTGCTCTTTTTATAAGCTCATAAGTTTGTTTAACAGCTATAAAGATAAAGACATCCACTTTTAGCCATAAATAACTAAATAGAATCAACATCAGGCAGTACAGAAGAGAAAAGAAATACTATTTAATACCTCCACAAAATAAAATCACATTGCTTCACATTGCCATGGAGAACATGTCAAATTTTTTTTTTTTCTCCCACCATATCTCTCTCTGATTAATTCCATATCTGTAAAATGTTCAGCAAAAACAAGCCACAAGTATGAATTGTTCAACACAAAACTGTTGACTTGAAATAAATCCAAATGTAACAACAAACGGTCAATCCTAAAGAGATAAGCGGACAATTTTATGTAAAAAAAATGTAACATTAGCATTAGAAAAAAGAGTGTGTTTTTGTCCTGTTTGTTTGCACAATGTTAAGTGTGTGGTAAATACAGAAGAGCTTTTCTTATGTCAACATGACTTTAAGGAGATTTTGGCATTAAAAGACATGAAAGTGTTTCTGCTAAAAAAAGGTTTTTCAGTAAAATAGGAATCATGAATATATATATTACACATATAGATTGTTTTACACATAGAAACAAACAAGCAAAATCTGCCCAAAGTAACAACTCCAGTGTTGTGTTTAATCCTCACAGTGTGGTCATTCTTCCACTCTTTGCACTAAAATACAACCCACATATTACCTTCTTTGTTTATTTTACAAGTACTAGATTAAAATGTAAAAAACTTAAGTATTTATTTGTGTTTTGGCAGACTGAAATTGATTACTGTGGATTTTCTGTGTGGGGAAAGTTGGCCCAAACAAGTTTTAAGAGTCAGTGGCATGAACATGCACCTCTCCTGATATGTCAGTGCTGTCCTGCATAAAAAAATACTGCAGTATGTTGCCATAGTGAAAAGGAAAGATTGAAGTATCACAGTTAAGGCTGCGCTGACAGAAAGGACACCAAACATTGGCACATTTAGACTTTTTATGTGATTTGTATTGAGAAAAAAAATGGAAAAAAGCAAAATGCCCTTTGACTTTTAGTAGGAATGGGAGTGAGAATCAACAGCTACACCCTAAAGGAATCAATATCACAAGTCTTTCCGCCTTAAACTTTCTTATCAATTCCTTTCACGTTGTTCTGTATGCTTTGAGAAAAGCAGAGGCAATCAGCAGACACAAACAAAGACGTTACAAACTGTAGCGGGGGCTAAGTGGTTAAATTATTTTTTAATTTTTAACAAAAAGATGACTTCTCCTCAGCTTTAACTATGTGTAAGCACAAGCAGTGTGCAGAAGCATTCATCTGTGCAACACAGCATTGAATATCAGGAGTGTCATGTGTTTGGAAACCTGTGCAGGGAAACTTTATTTCACACGGAAAGTTAGCAGGATTTTAAAAAGGAGGTTTTTAAGATTTAAATCAAAAGCCAGAGTACTAACCCTGCCTACTTTTGAGTTTTAAGAGGGTGTCACTTTGAACTGCACAGTTTGTGAGTCACTAAAAACACTGATTAATAATCTCCTGAAAGCTGTTTGATGGAATTAACATTTGCCTTTATTTATATTTTTCAGATCATGAAGAGGAATCTCAACAATGTGAAGAGGATGACGTCTCATCCCATATATCAGTATTGTAAGTCCACAACCAGGAGGTCAACCATCATGCTGCCTTTTTGGTTTGGTTGTCTGTAATAATTTTGTCTTCCCTCTCTTCTCTCTGTCTCTTCTGTGTGTGTTGATCAGACATGACGGGCGCTCAGGACGGCAGTGTGAGAATGTTTGAATGGAACAGACCTCAGCAGCTCATCTGCTTCAGACAAGCAGGCAACGCCAGAGTCACCCGGCTCTACTTCAACTCCCAGGGCAATAAGGTACAAGCGCTCACACACACACACACACACCCTACAGGCCTTTGTTTAGTCTGTCCTGAACGGCTGTTCTGATTGTGCTCTTCCTGTAGTGCGGGGTTGCTGACGGAGAAGGCTTCCTCAGTTTGTGGCAGGTGAACCAGACGTCCTCCAACCCAAAACCCTACCTGGTGAGGTCACCTCTGGACGCAGTCACCTCATGAACAAAAGCCTTGACACACATGGATGTGTTTTTTCATAATAACAAACAAACACTGAATCCAGTACGCCCGGTTTGTGTTTTTGTGCTGACAGAGCTGGCAGTGCCACACCAAGACCTGTGGAGATTTTGCCTTCATCACATCATCAAGCCTCATCGCCACAGCTGGACAGTCCAATGATAACAGGTGAGATTCTGCACAGAGGAATAATAAAGGTGGGGGCTATGAGTGACGACAGCAGGAAGTGACTGCTCGTACAGAGATTAGCATAGATACAAACCGCTTCATTGGCAGTTTTATCAGATCTGAACCTCATTTCTTTATTGAATAAAAACAAATAACAATGAAACATTTCTCTACTGAAAAAATATTATCACTTCACCTCTTACATGTTTAGGTGGAAGTTAGTCTATGAAGTGGTGCATATTTTATACTTATCACCACAGCTATAGTCACCTACCACTACATTACCTGATTGGCCTGTGATGAATGTGATAGACAGTTGTCCAGTCACCTGCTGGATATGCTTTTGAAAGGTTCTGCCCATTCAGGTTAGATAGATTGGCATAGGTTGGTGCTCTTTTAGCTGCAAGGTCTTCCTTGTGAAGTCCTTTAGATAGAACACTGCAAATAAATAAGCTGTGAGGTGCTGATTTGTTTAAAAAAGAGCTCAGTTAAAAAACATTAAGCAGGGGTGCTGATTTGGCGAAGTGGTAAGCAACCAACAAAAACCCATATACAAGTTTCTGTCAGTCTGAGTTTGAATCCGGCCTGTGGCCCTTTGCAGAGGGTCTTCCCTCACTCTCTCATTCCCTCTCACAAGCCTATCCATATTCAAATTTAGTAAAGCTTTGTTGGCATATATGGCAATATACATCGTTGCCAAAGCATAACAATAATCAACCATATACAATATTTACATAATTTGATCAATTAGACTCAGTGTTATGGATGAGATATAATAACAACAATATATTTATAGACAATTCATCTTAAAGAAGTTCAGCAGTGGGGTGCTGATTTGGCGGAGTGGTTAGCAACCAGGCACATCCCATATACATACTTCTGCTGGTCTGGGTTCAAATCCCGCCTGTGACCAGTTTGCAGAGTGTCTTCCCCTACTCTTTCACCCACTTTCACAAGCCTGTCCATTGTCTCTCTCCTATCAATAAAGGCACAAAATGCCCAAAAAAAATACATTAAAAAAAGAAGTTCAGCAGTAGTCTATCACATTATTAATAGTTTGGATCAGCATGGATGTGTTTCTCTGATGTCATGGCAGTGTCACATATTGTGCAGCTAAAAGTGTAAACTGTGCATTTTCTCCTAAACAGAGTTTCACTTTTCCAGCATGTTTTTCTCTGATATAAGGACAAAATTCACTCTCTCTCTCTCTCTCTCCCTCCCCCATGAATAAAGGCCTAAAAATGCCCAAAAAACAATCCTTGAAATAGAAAGATGAAAGCTCAACCACCATTATACAGATGGTCAAACGCAAAAGCAGGTGGTACCAACAAAGCAGAAAGTTCAGGTTGTGGAGTCCACTGTATGCATTATTGATCATAAAGCAGAGACTCCGCTCAAACCCTTTCTCATGTATGGGGACTTGCAGCCTCTTTACATGTGCTACCTATCTTTAGTTTTTTTACTGTATCTGACTTTGTGAGCAGAAACTCATCCATTTAATCTCTGCTTTTTTTGCCCTCAGAAATGTTTGCCTGTGGGACACCCTGATTTCACCCAGCAATACCATGGTTCATGGTAAGAAAGCCCTGAAACATCAAATAAGCAGCTTTAAATGATTTCCTCTGCGTATCTTGTCTCATTTGTGATCTCATGTCACATTTCTGCTCCTCCACCCCCCCAGCGTTCCCCTGCCATGAGAACGGGGCCACTGTGCTGCAGTACGCTCCTAAACAGCAGCTGCTGATCACTGGAGGCAGGAAGGGCTTTGTGTGCGTGTTTGACATCCGCCAGAGGCAGCTGCTGCACACTTTCCAGGCCCATGACTCAGCTATCAAAGCCCTCGCTCTGGATGCCTTCGAGGACTTCTTCGTCACCGGCTCTGCAGAGGGCAACATGAAGGTGACTCACACTCATCACTCACTCAGCGAGCTGCCAAAACATGCCCTCCCTCACTCTGTGATTGTGTTCAGAGGATTAATGTGTTATTCTTGGTACAAAGGTGCTCGATAAAATCAGAAAATCCTCCCTCACACCTTCAGATAATCCAGCAGTGACAGTCTCATCTCTCTGGAGTCACATTTGACTCCATCACTCTGAAAGTGAACACCAGTCAAATGGCAAACACCAACTTTTTTTCCCCATTTTTTACTGAAAAATAAGGCGAATAAAACTGTCGAGGAGGAGCTCAACTAACCAGAGAGGAAAGAGAATACAACTCCAAAATAAGTCATTTCTGGGAGTGTTATTTAGTCAGTTGTTAAACATTTCCTTCATTCTTAGTTAATGGTCCAGTGTTTGTTGAGTTGTGGGTGGTGGTTAAAAGCTGCATTTGCATCCTACCTGTTTGACCCCTGGGGCCAGAGATACACCTGCTTTAGACTCTGCATGATGGCGGCCCTGCATCCCCTGCATTGATTCATTGACTGATTGGTCACAGCAGCAGAAACAACAGTAACAAAGAGTTTTAAAGATAAAATGGCACATTCATACCACAACTAGAAAAGCACTCCAAGAGCACAGACCTCCACCAAGTAGCTCTGTTAGGGCAGTGACTTTTTCACAACTTCTGTAAAAGGTATAATTCTGGATCACTACTCGCTCCGATACAATTGCAGAGTTCTTAATAAATATTTAGCACTGAATTTTGAATGCTTGGAATGTTGATCGATGTTGTTGACTTGAATTTTTGCTGCTTGTTATTAGTTGTGACTTGAATTATTTGTTGTGATAAGCTGCATTATTTAAAAAAAACCAAAACAAACCTGGCACTTCTTCTGGCACTAGATGGCAGCACCTGTGGCCAATTGACTTGAAGCACTTCGACACACTTGCTAAGGTTTTTCCCCTCAGTCCGAATTCTTGCTTGTGTTGTACGTCGCTTTGGACAAATGCGTCTGCTAAATGAAATTGTAGAATTGTAGAGTCTCCGATCATGTCTGCCCATGTGGAGAACTCCTTCGCTGGCATTGCAAGGGGATGCTGGTAAATATAGTGACATAGGCTTGAAACATGTCGACACAAGTTTTCAAATAAACTACAATTCCCATAACGACATAAAGGGGGCAAAACCCTCACAGCAGCTGAGGAGAAATGGATGGGAGGTTTTTTTTACATCAATCTGGATCAGATCTAGATGAAATTGACCATGATGATACCCTTATATTATATATAATATCTTGTATATTTTAAGGGGAATCCATCTAGTAATGTCAGAGATATGATTTTTTAAAATACGGCCCAATGTAAAGTTATGGGATTTTCAGAAAATTTGGGGAATTTCTTGTATCCAGACAAATATGCAGATCACCACCAGAATGTAACCACATCTCTGATAAAATTTTTATGTAAAATCCATCTTGTAGATTTTGCGTTACTTTGCAAACGGACAAACAAATAGACCCTGGTGAAAACCTTACCTCTTTGGCAGAGGTAATAACGTTAAGACTGCCTAAATTTAATCACGCCTGTTTATCTGCTGATGACCGCTGACTTATTCTTTGGAGGTCTGGAAACAAGGAAGTAAGTTCTGTGTATTAGTTCAACTTGTGACAGCGTAAATTATTGACTCACAGGAGAAAACCCTGGTTGACTTTGTTAATAGATGTGTTTATGTTAGCTTAGTTTCTTTGGCTTTTTCTCTCACATATAAACTATTGAAGTATTCTTTGACAAAATGATCAATAAACACGCTTCATAGTGAAGCTTTAAAGGGCTCACCCTCTGCTTTTCCAGTGCTTTGACTATCAGTGTGTCAAAACTTAATGTGTTGCCATGACAAAATCAAACTAAAGAACTCAAGGAGCGTCCCAGCACTCAAAGCTAATTCAGCCCCTGACCACCTCCTCCATCCTCTGCTTCCTCTCTCTCCAGGTGTGGAAGCTAGCTGGACACGGCCTCATGCACTCTTTCAGCACCGAGCACGCCAAGCAGTCCATCTTCCGCAACATCGGCGCCGGCGTCATGCAGGTGGAGACGAGACCTGGCAACCGCATCTTCACTTGCGGAGCAGACGGCACGCTGAAGATGAGGGTCCTCCCCGACCGCTACAACATCCCGAGCAGCCTGGTCGACATCCTGTAACAGCTACTACCACCTCTGAGCGTCCAACAGAGGAGATGGAAAGAAAAAACACAAAATGCTTTTGAAACACTCGCTAGGCATTAATAGTTTAACCGACAGGGGAAGACGTAGAAAAAAAAGATCGCCGTGCTTTGGGCATCTTTCCGAGTGTGCAGTGTTCGCAGGTTTACCGTCGACGTAAATCATATCAAGAATGACAAAACGGAGCTGCAAATCTTTTTTTCCCAAAGGCTGAAAGTGAAGTTACAAGCAAAAGGTATCATACTTGATTTTAAAGCTAGATTTATTGTAATTTTATTGAAGAATCTCTACTCTTAGAGTGTGTCCATAGGGAAGCTATGCATGTCCTGTTCTCGTTCCGCGGTGCAATCACAGGTCTATTGATAGTGCTCTGTAAAAGTGCTCAAGCAAAAATTTTAAAAAAGTGTGTAACTGTCGTCATTTTGTGCCCACAGCTGAAATCTCTTAGCATCTACTGTAACCAGCACTGTGGTTTGTTCTTAAGTCAGTGGTTTCCAGTGTGAATCGAGTTGTTGGAATCTGCATTTTGTTTCAATGGTTTTGCCCCCCCCACCCCCCCGTCCCCTCGCCTTCCTGCCCGGCTTTTCTCAGCCCTTACGGAAGAGTCGATGGTGCATCGCTCCTGTAGTAAAACCCCCATCTCCCTCCCTCCCAGTCCTCTCTCACTGGCTGCCCATCACTCACTCCGGCCTCTGGGCTCCAACCCGGCCCGGCTCTGGCCGTGGAGCGCCTGCTCACTCTGCTGCGTCCGCTATCTGTGCGCCTGCCCACTTTGCCCGCCCACCTGCCCTCAAATGCCTGTTTGTGCGGCAGACTCACTGCTAGAACATTCCTGTTTGGAAGATGACGTGTTTTATTCCTGTGACCGTGATTTTCAATGTGTCCATCTGTCTGGTCCGAAACCCGAGCACCCACTCACCCACCCAGAGCAGAAACACAAAGGTTCACTTCTGGTTTTGCACAAGATATTCCTGAATTTGTGTCGTTCTTTTTTTAAAATTGGTTTTATTATTTAAATTATTTATATGTTTGTGTTTGTTTGGTTGACCATTCCTTTGTAAAACTATTTAACTTATTGCCTTTTATTTTAGGAATGTAAGGGGTTTAACTGTATCTGATTGGAAGATGTGCAGCAGTCTACTGTATGTTAGTGTGTTACCTCGCTAGTTGTTTTTACTGTTTCATCCATAAGGAATAGATATTTGCACTCAAATTCTGGAGACACTAAAAGTTTATTTCAAATAAATAGGATACGGAAGAAGAAACTGTTATATACAAATGAATGTCTGGCTTTATTTGGCCTAGTAGTAAAATTGTTGAAATAGTTTTAATATATAAATGATATAAATATATATATATATATATGAAATACCACAACAGCTTGTACAAACATGAAAGCATTTCTTTATTTTTGGTTTGTATCATACCAGCTGGATTAGTTGTAACTTTTGTTAAGTGTATGTATGGTATTTATTAAAGAGATTTGTGTTTCTCTCCCTCTTTCTGCCCACTACGTGTACTGTATGTAACTTAAGTGTTTTACCGATGGTCCTACTGGTGTCTGGTGCGTATGTGTGTGTGTGCATGTAATAATGCAAAAGAAGCCAATATCACAGGAAGACGCTTACTGGGGCACTTGAGCCTGGAGGTGTGTGAGAGAACAGGTCATGGTCAGAGTTTTACCTTTGTAAAGTGAATAAATTCTTTTTATTTCATCAGGTCCATTTGGCACTGCTGTTTTTCTTTGCATTCGTGTTGAGAGGGGCGAGAAATGAAGGGACTGTGCTGCTGCATTAGAAGGTATGAAAGGGTTCAGGGAGGTGCAAGTAATGACTAAAACAAACAAGTGAGTGAGCATTTTCAGTTCTTCCCTTTCCTTATTTTGGAGATGATTGCCTAAAATAAGGCCCATGGTGAACAGAGGGATTTGATATTTTGAAGGTGTCCTTTACACAATATAAAGTGCACCTAGTCATACCTCAGTTGTGAATTTTAAAGCATTTTTAGTCTTAAAAACAACAGTTGCTAACATACTGCTACAAAGAACTACAAAAATGTCAGCCACCTTTACCAAAATTATGTCAGTCATCTTTACTGAATATTGTTACACGGTCATCACAAACACCAAGTCCATAATGTTACAATAGAACAGTGTTTCTCACATAGTGGGGCACAACTCCAACAGGGACGTCGTCGAATGCAATGGGGACATAGCCTTTTATGGCAGGGGCGTGGCTGAAATGGGGCTCTCTGGAATTTCGATTGGCTGTCCCAGGTGCTGACCTAAAAATCCTGCACTGTATTTGCGTCAAAGGTGGGATTTATGTTATAATAGGTGTTGGCTCTGACGTGACAAAAAGTATTTGAGGACAACTGCACAAGAAGATTCTCTGAAACAAGGTAAAAGCAGGAGATGTTCGTTGGAAGTCTGGTCAAAGCTTTTAAGTTTTCTGCCATGTTGTAGTTTACATGAAAGTCTGATGCTGGCTTTTTTTTTTTTTTTTACTGTCGCTGTTAACTCTGCTGTTCAAAAATTTTGAAAGTTGTGGTGTTCTGTTTGGAAGTTTACCCAAATGTTTTTTCCACATTGCTTGGAAGCAGCAAGAATCCAAAAACCCATGGAAAAATCCTATTGGCATTTTGTCGAGGGCTCTAGCTTACGTTTAGGCTGGCCCACAAAATTATGCTAACCCTGAACCAAGGGCCAACCAGGAGACAGGCTAAGAGGATTTTCTTTGTAATCCACAACAAAACTAGAAGAGCACTTGGAGAGCGCAGACCTCCCCCAGTACCACGGTCCTCTCCCATATTGTGATTTTTACCATAAATATTAGCCCTACCTTTATTTCATGTAAATATTTAAATTCCTTGACCATGAAAACATACCATTAGCAACTGGTTTCATAATGATATCTATTTTAGTTCAGTAGTTATTTACCAAAATCACATTTTTTGTCATAGCGGCGAGACGGATCAACACCAAAATTGAATTGGTTCTTTCTTTTCCCATGCTGAACATTTCCTAAAAATGTCATCAAAATCCATCCATCACTTTTTGAGGTTTTTTTTTTCACAGACAGACAGACGGACAAACAAACTCTCCCGAAAACATAACCTCCTTGGCGGAGGTAATGATAAGGTTACTGTTCATATACAGTTCAGGGAATTAATCTACATCCTGTATTAGAACACTGCCCTTGGTAATTTCACTTTCTCTCAACACTTAAATAATTCTACGTCGTATATTTTGAACATGTCTGACATTGCGACCTCCTTGTCATATGAACTTTATTTGAGAAATTTTGAATTTTTTCCTCATCTTGCATTTTTTCACTTCACCATAACAAAAGTCAGGTCAACAGACTATATACACACAGAGTATATGCAGGAGGGGGTAATCTATATAAAAATACATAACAGATATATCATGCTGATACATTTAAAGCTCATGTGAGGTCTGATATGAAGACTGATGCCTCTCTACGAACAACAAAAGAAAAAGTCTTTTTTTTCCAAGACATGAAACCACTGCCAGGAAGCAAAGTCTGGAGTTTTTTGTTGCATTGAATATATTCCACCAAAAAGAGGATGAGATCAGACACCATAGTGGACACTTTGTCCACAGGGGGCGCCCAAACTGATAATGGAAGTTCCTCACAGGAGCTTTAAAAATGCAAAATCTTACAGCACAGTCACTGAAGTTGGGTAAGTCAACGCAATTGATATAAATAATGCAAAGTTTTAACAATATTAGTAACTTCACAACATATCAAAAAGGATATGAATACATACAGCTGTTTTTACAATAAATATGATTAATGACAGAACACTATTCCACTTAAGCAAAACTGTGACTTGGATCAACAGGTTACACTTTGAAATGATACATATGATTTAACTGAATAATTAAATAGGAGATGTGACACATTCACCTTTAAAAAAAGAAACTGACTGTCTTACTGTACATTTAATCCTGTTAAGTTGCTGTTGCTATTGTTTTCGGTTGAATGTATATTCAGATGGACAGCATCTCTCCATCTTGTGTTGCATGAAAGTAAATCCAAAATACCCAGGGACAGGTGCTCATAAAGAGTGCATTTAGAGGGGCAGGTGGGTTCTTTTTGCATTTGGGTTGTGTAACATACATTGAACAAATGCTACAATAGCTGAAACACAGCAATATGTGCCTGATTCACCAGATGGGTCATTCAGTATATGTAACAGCCCACAGAAAGTGTTTGGGGATTGGCAGAACCTTTTGAAAGTGAATCCAGCAGGTAACTGGGCGATCATTCAATCAATCAAATTCATTGAGGGCCAATCAGATAATGTGGTGGGTGGGCACTAGTGCTGCAGTGTAAAATACAAAACAAGCCTTTACATGAATTAAACTCTTGCCTAAACATATCCAAAGTGGAGCCAAAATATCATTTCTATCCAATCTATGCTTTCAGTGTTGCTTGTTCTTTATTAAAACAAGCAGTCTAGATCTGATCAAACGGCTACTGAAGCTGTTAGCATCTCAGCTAATCTCTGTATGAGAAGTCACTTCCTGCTGTCATTTTGCTCATAGCTTCTACCTCTGCCTGCTTTAAAAAGTGCTGATAGGTCCATGTTGCTTTGGTGCTGCTCAAAACCGTAGATTGGTGCTTGGCAAAGTGGATCTGCCTGATAACAGGCATTGAATTACCGGTAAGCTGATCCATCTGCACTGCAATGTTAGGAAGCATGTGTGGCCATTCAAAGGAGAGACAAGCAATAGTGCCAACATAGAAGCTAGCCATGCATAACAAACGTGTCGTTTAGTTTTCTAAGGCCCTCTCTGGTTGAGGACACTGAATGATGCTACATTTGTAGAGAACAGCCAAGCATGACGTCACCTCTCCTTCTGCTTTTGCGTTAATTATCCAGAAGAAAATCTAATCTACAACTAAAAAAATGCAGGCTTGAATATGAATCAATGTGACACGATCTGAGTTTGTCACAAAAAATCTATGTGTTACACCTCACCTGTCTACACAGAAGAGGTTGGGTCTGTAGCATATACTGCCTCCCTTAAGCAGGGAAGCATCCAGAATGTTTTGGCTTCACTCCCAAGCAGCTGTATGTCTGTCCATCTGAATATACAGTCCATGGTTGTTTCTCATGTTCAGGCTCATAGCTAATCACTCATCTGTGATGAAGTGGACCACATACAGCTTGACCCGGCCATTGTCCCACACGTACAGGTGTCTGTCCTTTGGACTGTAGGACAGCATCGCCAGGACTCCAACTGGAGGCCTCAGGTCAAAGGTCACATTCACCGGCTTGCCCTTCAGCAGGTCAAATGCAAAAGTGATTCTGGCATCCTTGGTGTCAGTGACGTACAAGACTCCACAGGCGATGAAGGCGTTCCCGGCTTTGGTGCGAGGGTAGGTGGTGTTGATGTAAGTAGTGACAGAGAAGGTCTTCTGGTCCAGCTCGGCCACCGTGATGCTCTCATCCACGCTGGAGGCAAAAATCAGCCACAGGCCGTTCTCATCTGCTGCCAGTTTGAAGTAGGTCTTTGAGTTTTGGAGCAGGTAGGCGAGGTTATGGTGCAGAGCGTTTTCTATCATCAGAGTGTGGAGCTTCCTGCTGTGGAAGTCAAACCTGTGAGAGAAAAAGAAGAAAGATGTCAAACAGAATGAATTCAATGAATAAACAAACTGTAATATTTCTCTATTTACCTGCCAATGCTGGAGGTACCAGCGATGTGATAATAGAAGGAACCGTTATGAACGGTGTGGCCACAGCCTTGGTAAAACTTCCTGACATCCACAACAGTGCTGCTGCTGTTCTGAAAAGAGGCGATGCTCTGATACTCCTTCACAACACGACCTGGAGAGAAAATGGAAGAATTAGAGCTTATGCTTGGCTACTTTTGCTTTTTAAGTTGAAGAGTTATGGAATAATTTTATAATCCTACATAAAGAGAAATCACGTTTGGGCTGCAGCCAGAAACAAGACAACATTACATAATCTGAGAGAAAGGAAATAGTTTGGTAGGATGGAAAAACAGCTAAGGTCATCAAAGACTGTATTCCCATATGAAACCATGATTTGACCACCAAACTAACTACATGTCAATGTTATTATAATTTCTGAGCTATAACTTTGACAATAAAGGCCTCAACACAGACACTCAAATCCATTCTGTAACTATTAGGGGTCTGTAGAGGCAAGAATGTAGGGATACAATACAAATCGCCATGTAAGTTGAGGATGTGATATCACAGTGGATTGCAATCTATGTCAAGCCAAATGTGTTTATACAGCACATTTAAAAATATTTTTTAAAAAGTGACGAAAAACAAACTAAAATGGGCAAATGGGGCAAGATAGCACAGCAAGCTTAGATCAAAAAAAGTACTAGAAAGCACTCGAAACTGCAAACCTCTGCCAAGGTAGCTCACAAATTGCTGTTACAGCTATAAAGCAATAGTTTCATGATAAAGTTACCATCATAGTGTGATACCTTGACCCTGAAAACCCTCACCTAGCACTCAAAATCCCGTTGACATCATTATTAGTTAGCCAGTTATTGAGCAAAAACGACTGTTCGATATGGTGGCTACCTGGATCACCACTAAAATCAAATCACTTTAAAGTTGGGCCAGTCCTAACATCTTCAGAAATTTTCAGCTAAATCTGTCTTGTAGTTCTTGTGTGGTCTTGCTAACAAACAGGCAAACGAAAAAACATACGCCAGCAAAAACATCTACTCCTTGGCAGAGGTAAAAATGGCCAAATGGGACAAGAAAGCAGAAAAGGCTAAGGGCAAACAAGACAAAAACTAAAACCAAAAAAATATTAAAACCATCAAAATCAATCTAGAAGACTAAATGTCAAAATACAATGAAACAGAACAGAAGTCTAAGGTTAGTTCAGTTGAGGGCAATAGAGAAGAAATGGGAAAACGGTGATTTGAAAGTGATGAGGGATCAGGCGGATCTTTTATGGAGAGGGAGAGAGTTCCTGTGAGCAGCCACTGCAAAGGCTCGATCTCCTCTAGCTCTGAGATTACATCCAGGCACCACCAAAAGAGGTTGATTGGATAACCTCAGAGATTAGCTGGAATGTAGTGGTGGACCAGGTCAACAAGGTAGGAAGGTCCAGATCCATTTAAAACTTTAAAAACAAAAAAAATGAACAGGAAGCTCAAGCTGGTGTTATGTGGTCATGTTTTTTAGCTCTGGTGAGGAGGCTGGTAGCAGGGTGATATACCACAATTTGTTTTCTAAATATTCCATTTTTATACCTTTTCAGCTTAACACCCCACTATATAATATGTACATGAATACAGTTTTGAATCAGCATTAGTTATATAAATGGTTCCTGCAACACAGCTGAACTCTCCTGTCTGCCTCAGTGCCAGAAATAAAAACAACAAATGTAACAGAGAGACAGAAAGTCAAATAAATGCCTGCTGTAGCCAGAGGCTGAACTACAATGTAAAACAAACGTCCTGAATTTCTATACTAGTTATTAAATACTATTAACAATATCATTAACAGATATTAATATTGTGCTGTAAAATATGGATACAGTATCAGGCCACAACATATTACAGTAAACTGGTGTCTCGATGTCTTTTCACACCCCTGGTCAGTTTCAACCTACCAGAGAAGTGTTCTGCCACCCAGATCCTCTCGTCGCTGAGTTGAGCCGTGTCTTTCATCCACGTACCAAATGTGCTCTCCATCTTTGCCACATTTCTGGGGTTGATCAAAGACTTGATCAGGCACTCTGAGGGGAAGAACATGAAGGTCGGATACATCCTGAACAAACAGAAGTCAGCTCACATGAAGACATGTTTAGCAAAACATACCGTTTTTCTTAGCAGGCTTCTCGTGCATTTTCAGCGCCTCCTTCAGAGGTAAGGCTCCATCATTGGGAACTGCATGCATCAACCCTGTGAAAAATCATGCTTTAAGCATCTTGCTCTGCACAACACATGGAGTTTCTTATAAAAGCAAAAACAACCTCTTATCCAAAACTTTGGAGTGCATTAAATGTTGAAATATGAGAGTCTGGAACCCCAATTGATTGCCACCATCCTCACCAATGGTTTGAGCAGCCTGAAGGTTGGCTCTGTGGTGCCTGGTTCTTGGAGGTCCTTGTGGGCCTGGAGGTCCCATAGGACCAGGGGGCCCCGGAGGACCAGGTGGACCTGTACAAAGAAGGTGACTTAGATGTTAAGTTTTTGATGTAGAACACGTTTTTATCTTTAAACAATGTTGAAGCATTTTGTAAATATTTGCATGAATAGTAGCAAGTCAGCAGACATAATGTGGGACTTATTTTTATTTATTTTTTGTTTTGTTTATGTCTATCTTTTTGATTATCTGCTTTACAAACTGTCCTCATAATTTCCCTGAGAAAGTCACACAAAGGGATAAATAAAGTTGTACCTAATCTAATAAAACATTTAATTAGCCTTGCCATGCAGATGGATCTGCCTGATTCAGTGTCTGCAATCAGACGGATCCATCTTGCTAATCTCCAATCTACAGCGACTGTAAGTGGCCAGAAGCAGCTCAGCCTTATCAGAGTCCTATAGAGCAGGAAGAGGTGGAAGCTACCTGAGAGACGACCGCATAAAGCTATTACTTGTACGAGGATTAGCATAGATGCTAACAGCTTCATTAGCAGTTTGATCAGATCTGGTGCTCATTTCTTTATTAAATGAAGAACAAATGACAACACTATAAACTTTTTAATGGGAAGGATATTTTCACTCCACTTCCAACTGGATTTGCCAAAAGTTTATTCTCAGAATAATTCATGATCTTTCCTTTACACTCCCATAGTAGCACCTGCCTTCAACATGGTTGGCCTATAATTTCCGTGATTGAGGGAATGATTGTCCGGCCCGAGCCAGATATGCTTTTAAAGGCTCTGTTCATTCCCAATCACTTTCTATGAGGTCTTTTTCCCAGATGGACTAGTGAAATACATTTAACGGTCCAGCTGGTGTGTCATGTTATTCTTTAAAATAACCTTTCCAAAACTTAGATATGGCCCATTTTTAAACTTAAAATGCATCTGGGGCCCACAGTTGAGGGTGCTTAATGGTTCAGTGACCAAAGTTCATGCTTGAAAGTCTTTACTTGCCCTTGATAATGATGTCATTGGATGGTTGTGCCTTCTCTCCAGGCGGACCTGGCTCTCCAGGCTCTCCTTTTTCCCCTGGTTCTCCTTTCTCACCTGGTGGTCCTGTGGATGACATTCACCAAAATGTCTCAGAGTTTGCATTCCTCAAGGTCTTACATTTTGCTCTATTGAAAGAAAGCATTAATTATGCCATTGACTTCCTCTGCTGATTCATGCCATCTGCTGTGGAGGAGAACCAATTTGTGTAGGAGAATAATGGACAAGAGTATTTTGTGTCATTTAGCATGAGTCCAAGACCGCAGACATGAATAATATGAGTTAGAATGTGAGAGAAAGGACGCAGCTACAACCTCTTCAGTCATTTATGAATTACAGGAAAACCCTCTGAATAGAGCCTGCTGTCTGTACAAAGAGGACACTGAGAGTGTTTTCAGTTTGTATTTTTTTGTGTTGGCGTCTTTGTGTGCAAACCTGATTCAAAGTGACTGTGCGTGCTTCATATTTTGGTATTTTACCTCGAGGTTACACTCAACCCTTTGACTGTCCCATTGTACCAGCAGCCTGCACTAAAAAGGCCAGCATTGCCTCAGGTATTAATAATAAAAAAAGATGGTAAGTTAAACAAAGATACAGCATCCTTACCTTTTTTTCCCCTTTTACCATCAGCCCCGGGCACTCCATTCAATCCCGGGATGCCATCAGTGCCATTGTACCCGGGCATACCGTCTGCACCAGGCAAACCTAAAGAGACACAAATAAATCTTCACCACAGGCTCTGACTGAAGAGATGGGTCACTGAACCACAAAGAGGATTTACAGTAGAGGACAGACTTGAAATTCGGATGCAGAGAGAGGGCTTCACTCACCAGGTGGTCCAGGAGGTCCTGGAACACAAGATTTTGACATGTAAGAAGAGAGAGTAAATATTTTGGGTACAAAAATGTTGTTTATTAAGTGTAAGAGTAACACAGACCTGCTATGCAGACGCCCTTGGTGCTGTTGCAAATGTCAATCAACAGTTTGATCTGAAAATGACAAGAAAACTGTGTGATCAGTATAAGGGTGTCCTGGATTAAACTCATTAAGTAACAGGGGTGCTACAACAAAATCTGGGGCCTGGATGCAAAAATTAGCAATGGCCACTCCGTCGGCCACCCCTATGAGAAATGTTCAGATATTTTCTGTAATTTTATGGAAACATAAAATCTATTTTTCAGGGATTATACAGCCAGAAAAATTAACCCATCAATATTCATCAATTAATTTCAGTATTGTATTCTTCAGCCCATTCCAAAAAACGAGGAAACTGTTACCATCAAAAAAATCTCTTAGCATGTCAAACATGCCTTTGGATCCTACGTTACATGTTGGTTTATGTTTAGAGTATATTTTCATTTCTGCTTAATAAGAAACCTTCTCATATGAGTTGATAGAGCTAAGTTTCTAGACGTAAATGTATTTATGATATGTATCAGTTTTATAACTGGTCATGGTCACTGTGAAGTAATTATTTAAAAAAACGTACACTGTAAACGTGAATGCAAAGAAAAAAACATTATATTACAATACTTGTTGACATTTTAAGATAAAAAAAATCAAAGCAGAACAACATAATATCAAACTGAAAGCAAGTGGTTCTAGAGAAAAGAAGGATTAAATGGACGCCTTGATACATCAGTTATTATAATTTCTGTTGCTGGGTTGGACAATGAGGTTTATCCATGTTGCAGGGAACATACTTCCTAATTAAAGTATTGATTACAAACTATTTTTATGCATGTAGTACTTGGGTTCTTCACAATGGAGTAAATATATAAAATTAATAAAATGTGAAAAAAACTTCTGTTTATAGTATCATGGTATCAATCCAGTCGTTATCTATACTGCTTATCTATCACGCTCAAACTAAGGGCAATTTGGAGTTACCAGTCAATCTAATAAACATGTTTTTTAGTCTGTGAAAGGAAGCCAGAGTGCCCAGAAAGAACCCACTAATGCTCAGTGAGAACATGCAAACTCCATATGGAAAGGCTCTGACCCACATGGGGATCAAACCAGCAACCCTCTTGCTGCAGAGAATGTTTACTTCCAGCTTTACCACTATGCCATCTATTAGATTTTAAATTAAGTTATGTGTTTGTCTGGATGCATCAAGAACAATAAGATTTATCTTCTGTAGCAGAACATAGCATCACATCTAACCAAAGTCTTATTGCACTTATTACATTTAAAGTTCATTTGACCAATCAGTGAAAAACATTTAATACAATGTTTTTACAGAGCTGCTAGTCATACCAAGTTGTCTTTGAACAGTTTATGGTCATAAATCTCTCTCCATTTTGTACTGATAATCAATATACAGCCATAAAAATATATGAAGAATATGTCAAAACTAAATAGCTGGGTTAAAATATAGAGCTTGCACCTCTAACCAGCCAGATTAACTAACCACAGTTCACTGTTGACAAAAGTGTGAGCATGATTTCTATCATGTATTTCTCATGGACATGTTCTATCACCATAATATAGAAGGAGAAGCCCTGTGCTCATGTTACAAGTAATCCCACCTATTAAACTCCAACACCATGAAAACTAGGGTTCTATGCCATTAACAGAAGTGGCACTGAAACATTTCTCCTTCTGAAATATGCAGTGTGATTTTATCCTGGGAGCTATCTTGACATATTTTTTAGTTCAACACTTAGAAACTCACTATTTCTATTCACACTGCAGCTCACGAAGAACCATAAAGACGGAGAATGTGGTGACATATTTCTTAGCAGACTGAACAAACATACCTTTGGTTTTATGATGTGAAGTAAATTCTCCATTAGCAGGCAATGTTTGTACTTGAACAACTCAAAAGTGCATTAACTGCACTGCTGATCATCAGTGGTTATCGTAGTGAAGATTGTTTTAGAAGACTGAAAGTGTCCTGGCCAATGTCTCTTATTAACATTTCAAATGATGACATAGAATAAATTCATATTTGTCTTTCTTGTGATGGACTAAAGGAAGAACAAATCAGGCAAAAGTCATCTTTTGGCATGGTCACTTTTTAACACATAACCCGGATATTTCTGTGATAGGTTTCATCTTTGTGTAATTTCTGAGCAAAAGCACACAAACTGCAAACTCTTTTCCATGGTCTGTTCTCTGACCTACTGATGGTGATATTACACAAGATTTTATTGTAGACAGCTCAGAACACTTGTGGTTCTAGTTTCTATTAAAGGACACACAAATGGCAGAGTGTCATGCTTTGAGTCACACAACTGAAATTATACATCCTGACTATTGCACATGCACCCATTCCAACTGCAGAGTGAAACAATTTACGGTTCAGCCTGAATGACAAATGAGTTTTACTGTGGACTCAATGTATTCTAGGAGGTAGGTGTAGGAGAGCAGCACCTACTGTTCATTTTTAAAAAAGCAAAGTCAAGACCTACCTTTTTAGTCTAGCTTTTAGCTGATTGTAGTTATTATTATTTCTTATCACCTTTTTATTTATTTTTAATCCTCTTAATCAGTTTAATGTCTATATTTCAGTTCAGATTTATTATTTGGAATTTTTTTCTCTGTTTACTGCTTTTCTATTTATCATCCTACTTTAGCTAATTTCATTACTGGTTTTAGGTTATCTCATGTTACCATATTATTTATTTAAATTTTACTGTATTAATTTATTAACCTTCCTTTCCCTATTGTATTTTTATTATGATTTTTATTTATAATTTAAGCATTAGCTCCTGTGTTTCCTCATTTTTAAATAAAGATAGTGTTTCTTCAGTCTTCCTCAGTCTTTTAATTCTGTTTTTTGTTTCGAATTTCCTTTTTATGTCTTTGTGCATTTGATTACTTTAGTGTGTAAGTTGTACGTGAATTGTAAGAGTGGGTGGGGTCTTTTATTTTCATTTGTTTGCAATTTTCTACTTTTATGTAATTGATTGTTATTTTGTTTAATTTCTTATGTGAGGCACTTTGTGCTACAAATTTTTGTTTGAAAAGTGCTATCCAAATAAAGTTTGATTGGCTGATCGATAGTATGCAAGCTGTATTATAAGCCTTCATGAACTGTCTCAGGTAGGACAACACCTAAAATTCTACCAAGGGTATACACGATCATTAATGAGGACTTATGATCAAACAAGGCTACGTGTGAACTTCCACAGAGCTGCTGCAACTCATCAGTGCAATCTGACCCCCTGACTCACAAGTCATTTTCTCTTTTAGACAGGCTGTTGATCTGTTGGAAGTCAGACAGAACAAAATGATCCAAGTTTCTGTAGACTGTAAACATCATATTCAAATATCAGAGCCTGCTCTCACCGGCACCATGGAGTAAGTCATCATCATCATCATGTCACCCTGCATTTGTGTTTTGTGGTATCTCTGGCTCTGGTGATGCTTGTTTTTCACTTCATTCTTCATCTTCTTCTCCGCTTCCTCTCCCACCTCCTGGCTGACCTCCTGCTCCTGCTCCACCTGTCCCACCTCCTCCACCTCCTCCTGGGGAATCTCCTTCTGCAGCTCCCCACTCCTCTTATTCCTGGAGAACTGGTACTGGTACTGGAACTGGGGCTGTTCCCCACCGCTCGCCCTCAGTCCGGCTGCTCCTCTGGGCACCTCCTGTATGAACTCCACCACAGAGCTCTGCTGCACCTCCGTCAGCCTCGCCTCCGTCTGCTCCAGCAATGCACGCTGCTGGTTCTGCTGGACCAGGAGCACAAGGAAGCCTACGGAGTTCATCAGTGCCAATAATAAGGTCCCGTAGAGCACTACCCGCTGAGGGAGAGTCATGCTGGGGGTCGGGATCCACATGGTCACCACTTCACCTCCTCGCTTCTGAGGGTCACCCACCAGCTTCAGCATCCACAGCGGGGAACAAGTCCAAATTCAGCCGTAGATAAAAGAAAAACTCCTGAAAAGGGCAGGAAAAATATGATGATTATTCAAACTTCAGTAATCCAAACAGAAGGAAGTACTTAACAGAGATCTGAGATGATTTTAGAGCTTCTAGGAGTCCAGTCCACCTCAGAGTGTGCACTCCAGCAGGGTGGTCCATCTGAAGGCAGAGGGGTAAACACTGCCTGTTGTGTGGAGAAGTGGTTGAGTGAGTGTGTGTGTACGTGCACACGCAAACCAGTAATGTAGGAGTGGGCACTGCACAATCTACTGGGCTTGTCTGGGAAGAAACCCCCGCCTGTTCAGTCACCTGATTTATATTCAACACGACCTATTCTACTGCACCGCCGTGGGCTGACTGACATCACACATGTACACACACACACACACTAATGATACACGCACAGGAAAATTCACATACATAAAACCTTACAAACAACCTTCCAGAGCATTGACGTTTATGTGCATATCTTATAAATAATGATGTTGTTACTGAATGTGGGAACTTGAATTATAAGAAACAGTATGACATCACATCACATTAACATCAGTACAGTTTCTATTGAGTCCCTTCATGCTCTCTTGCCTGCTCATCAATCCGCCCATCATTACTTCCCCTACGTTAGCCTGTGCTGCTTCCTCACATTTTTCTATCCGCTGACTACAACAGTGACCCGTTTTCACTTCTTTGATTCAGGACACTCGAGGGATATTTCCCGGATATAATGCAGATATGCAGGAGTCAGGGGTTTGGACATTGTGTAAGATATGAATCAACGCAGAGGACAGATATGTGTGAATCACATTATCGCAACTGAATGCAGCACAAGAGCAAGATATTCAACATCCAAACTGATAGTCTTCATTGTATGTTTCTGATATACTCTTCAAAACAGTTTGGAACTTTGTTTCAGTTGATTATGTCTCCCCTTGAAAAACAGCAATTGTTATTTTTATACATTTGAAAAGCCTGATTTGTCACCCCTACCTTAACCCTTTGACTTCCACATTAAAAAATATGTTTGCAGATAAATATTTTTTAGTAAAATTGTGTCCCCGCCTCTTCATTTAACAAAATTTTAGGTTTCATTGTTCAGATCAATCAATCAAGAAACAGGTATGCAGGTCAACTTATGGGTTGACTTATCTGTTCAGGGTTATTCTGGGCATGGATGGATTTCTGTCATTTTTAAGAAATTTAATATGTGTTTCTTTTCCATATGAAGACATCACAGAGAGCAGAATTTATAAAATTACCTTTAACCTTGCTCTTACTCAGTGAGTTTTAGGAGGAGACGTGCAGCACAGAGTAACTCCCATTTTTCCTCACATGTTTTTAGACAATGATATTTATGTATAGCAGCACTACCCAGTTGATATAATTTTTGATACATACACTATTCAAAGAGGTGAGCGAGGATAAAAAGCCAAAGATAGGTTTACAGAGTTTCAAATACAGACAATATGGTGGCAAAAAAAGGCAACCAAGCGGTCACAATGCCAGTCAAAGGCTTAAAGTGCAACACGTAAAGTTGATTCACTTGTGGAATGAGCGACGCAGCTAAACCTGTTGGCAGCATCCAAGAAAAATGCGCCAAAACCCCCTGCAACTGGAAGCTGGAGTTCTGGTGGCAGAGTGGCAGCATTACCAGGTATCAGCCCTGGTATCATGTCCAAGCTTTAGAACGAAGTTTCATCATGAGACTGGTGATGTCAAAGTCAGATTGTGCAGAGGGCATCCCAGAAAGAAAACACCCCAAGAAGATCAGTTCCTAACCCTTGTTTCAGTGAACCGTCCACCCTGCTGCCCCCAGCCAAGGACAGCCAGAATTGCAGGCTTTCTTGAGGAGAAGAGGGCATCACTGTTACTTTTTGGGGCGCGATCCACACATTTGTGCTGCTGATACTGCATATGCATGATCTTTACAAGTTGACAATCGTTGCAGAGGTGACAAATTGGGTTTTGCAATTTTATAAAATACAATCCCAATTTGATTTATTAAAGGCGACAACTAATCACCTTTCTATTTGTATTTTCATTCACACGGAGAGGCCTGACATATATACGACAGCATTGTCTGTTTTCATGTGGATGGACACATATACTGAAAGGATGATGCCTTTACAGAGAATACTTTCATAAGAAAATGTTCTTGTCTCCGTGTGCCAGGCAACATCCGAACAAGTTTCACTAGCAAGGAAGGAAGAAGCCCAAACATGACAGCAGAAACTGTCTTCTGACCATTTACTACGATGTATGTCAAACAGGAGAAAGAAATACTCCACAGTCAATACTTAAACACTTAGTGTCTTCAGTCTCCAGACACTCACTGTGGGGGAGGTAGGGACAGTGTATTGTTGAGTATCCTCCTGCCTGAGGATGTGGGTCACTGGCTGACCATTAGTCAACATACAGCTCAAAAAGCTGTAGCAGATGGTCGAATGTGTTCATGTGCACAGCATTGAGAGGTCTGGGTCATTCCTTTGTTGTCTCTCTCTCTTATTGTACTCTCCATCCATTGACGTGATACGTTTGGTGCAAAAATGTCAACATGTTCATCTTCAGGTGTCAAACTGACCTGCTCTGATGCTCCAGGTGCAGCTGCAGGAAAAGCAGCCCCTTCTTTTTGATCCAGAGGTCCACATCCACCCTGCTGCCCCCAGCCAAGGACAGCCAGAAAACTGAAAGTATTTACTGCAAGATCCATCCTCCCATCACTACATATCTGTTTTCAAAGGCCTGGGAGTGTTAGGGAAGTCTTCACGGGTCACTTTTTGAGTCCCACAATTTTAAATAATTCATACTCAGCTCCTACAATCAATATGTCAAAGTGTCCTGAGACAAGCCATGACATTGGAATGTGTGTACTGATGGGCATTTAACACAAAACCTTCTGCCATCTGTGAGTGCACTGCAGAAACTCAAATTTTGACAAAGGTGTTTCATTTCATGTGGAAAAATACAGTATCTTGTATTCTTAACTACACTGATTTTACAGGCCCAAATACTGTAAATGTCTTACTTCCAAATTTATAAAAGGCAGAAATGTTTTCAAATAAGAAAGTATCAGCCAAAACCTACTCCATTGACATTAGAAGAAATGATGATAAAAGACAGTTGTAAAAAAGGTATAATATTGCATATTTATAATGTCATGATGTTGAAAATGTCTGAAGATTCATATGGTAGACTTAAAGCTTGGAATGAAGATTTGTCATTAGGGGGTGCTGGTTTGGCGGAGTGGTTAGCAACCAGGCACCCCATGTACTTGCTTCTGCCGGTCCAGGTTCGAATCCCACCTGTGACCAGTTTGCAGAGTGTCTTCCCCTACTGTATCACCCCCTTTCACAAGCGTATCCACTGTCTCTCCTATCAGTAAAGGCACAAAATGCCCAAAAAAATATTTAAAAAAAAGATTTGTCATTAGTATTGTCAGAGGAAGACTGGAGAGACGCATGTAACTTGGAACATACCAGGTCTATTAATATACGTCTCAGAATAATCCAATACAAATGGTTAATGAGAATTTATGTAACACCAGTAGAGCTCAATCGTTATGATAGAAATTTTCCTGACGTGTGTCCAAAATGTACTGAATGCAGAGGAACACTGGTTCATTGTATGTGGTACTGTAGAAAAATTGTACAGTTCTGGGAGGCAATAAGAGGTGAAATTGAAAAAAATATTTCCAAGAAATTTGCTTTTGACCAAAGACTGTTTATGTTTGGCTTATACCCAGAGAAACCCACATACACAAAGGTTGAAAAAGTTTTTATAGATATAAGCCTGCTAACTGCAAAAAGGTGCATTTCATTCTGTTGGAAGAAGGTCCATGGGCCTGCGGTGGGTCAGTGGAGGCAACAGATGTTGTCTACCCTCCCACTGGAAAGGATCACCTATGTGCTGAAGGGCAGACAAAACATTTTTGAGGGTATCTTGGGGCCTTTTGTGTCATATGCCAAGAATCCAGGGGTATGAGAAATTGTGTAGTAAGTTGCCTTGTTTCTGTCTTTTTTTTGTAAAAGGGCACTGTGTTGGGTTTATGGTAGGGATGCACCAAAATGAAAATTTGTGGCCAAAGCCGAAGCCGAATAAAATATAAACGCTTGACCGAATACTGAAGACCGAATATCCAATGCGAAGGCAAAGTAGTTCACGATATTTTTTAATAGTGCATTAATAGCTTAGAGTACATTTTATACATCTTTTTAAAAGAAAGTAATTGTTTATTTAATATTATGACATTTTTTATATTCCAGTAGCCTTTGCTTTTCAAAAAAAGCCCAACAAAGCATTTCATTCATATCAAGCCTTCAAACAAAACAAAACATGCATTAAAAAATACTAAAGTGCACTGAAGTGGATTAAACCAATAAACCAGTAATACCAAAAAATAAATAACTGTCCTTTTGACACAAGTCTGCTTTAAGGCTGTCACTTTATTTTCGATATTTGAATAACCGATCAAATATGGGAAGAAATATCCATAACCTAATAGTAAATAAATATTTGAATGTAAAATCTTGAGTGTGGCGACACATCAGGCCTGGAGCAGTTGACCAGTCAGTCCAGCAGAGGGTGCTGTGAGCGCAGCTTGACCGTCAGTCACATCTGCTGCTCTCTTGACCTCAGTAAACAAAGAGATTCCACTCCGAGCAGACATTAACAGCTCTGAATCATCCAAGGAGAGCTCTGTGGAAGTAGATCTGGATCAATAATCAAATATTTTCAATTATTTGGGTGCATGTTTGAGTTTGATTTTTAGGAAAAGTGACAGCCTTAGTCTGCTTAGCCACAGTCACATGCAATGACGTAGACGATTTCGTCATAGCGTCACACGGTACTATTCGGCCTTGCTATTACCTTACTCCACCGAAGGCCAAATATGGCTTTTTTTGCAATATTCGGCCGAATATATTATATTAGACCCGAATATTCTGTGCATCCTTAGTTTATGGTTGTGTGTTTATTATTATGTTTTGAAAAATACATAAAAAGAGTTATGGAAAAAAAAGATAGTATCAGCCTGAACAGGATTTTTCAAATGCTTTGTAAAAATATGATCCTATTTTTTATCAGTCCATTTTCATTTGAAGTTATTAAACAATAAAATCTCCTTGAACAAAATTAAGTGTTGTAAATGATAAATGTAAAAGAAACAAAGTGTAGAACGGGTAAGATTCAGAGTTTTTTTTGTTTGAGGCAGAACCTATTATTTGCAATGATCTAAAATGCAATAAAA
The DNA here is from genome assembly GCA_036419115.1 of Scarus forsteni. Lineage (NCBI taxonomy): Eukaryota > Metazoa > Chordata > Actinopteri > Labriformes > Labridae > Scarus > Scarus forsteni. Next base: position 21,051,799 of record JAZDUH010000443.1, read on the forward strand.
AATCTCGTAGGCTGCAGTCGAGGGAACCAGCATGATGATCACTTCCGTGGTGGTCTACAAAAATATGTCATCCCAGCACCTCTCTATTGAAGCACTTGTCTTAAGAGTAGAGCTGAAACGATTCCTCGAATATTCGCGAGTACTCGATTACAAAATATCCTCGAATTAAATTTTGTGCCTCGAAGCCTCGTTTAATATATAATTATACATATCAATATATATCTGGACTACTATACAGTGCACGGTGTTTGACACGGACGGTCATTTCTGTGGCACAATGCGCCTGCTACCTCCGCTGCTGCGCTGCTTGTAAAATCATGAAGGAAGAGAAAAGAGAGGGACAGAAAGGAGAGAGTCCACAGAAGAAACGGCAGAGAGTGTCCCAAGTGTGTGGTCACTACAAGAAGGGACGAAAAGGAAACTCAGTGCAGTGTGTCTGATGTCAAACTGAGTGAGCTTAGCACGTAGCTTAGCATGATAGCACGTTGTTAGGGCTGCAACTATTACTATTACAGCGTTTTAAATATGCTCATCACAGACATGCGTCCCCTTTCCATGGTGGAGGACACAGGATTTAAGAACATGATCAAGGATTTCAATCCAAACTACACAATGCCCTCCAGAACACACTTCACAAATATAATTGCAGAATTATATTACTGCTTTGTAAATCAGTATTGTATTGGCTTTCTTTTAAGCCAGTACTGGTTTAAACTTTGAAAGTTGTTAAAATAAAAACCCTTTTCTGAGGAATAAACGGCATTTGGTTGCTCAATTTGAAAGCCCTAACATGTTGCATGGTATACAATTGATTTATTTGTTTAAAAAAAAAAAGGATATTTTGTTAGAGTACTCGAGTACTCGAAGAAATAATTGACAGAGTACTCGATTCCAAAAATACTCAATAGTTGCAGCTCTACTTAAGAGTACGGGTTTTAATGCAACCTAAGGTCCATTTGCTTCATGTCTTTCCCTACTCTTTCCTCATTTCTGGTTCAAACCTCTGTTTCTCTACTATTAATAATTTTGGACCTTATAAGGTACCGGTACGGAAGAAAAACAGACATGGCTAAATGTCCTGCTTTGCGCTGTGCCTACAGTCTGTGTCAGCCTGATTAAAAAACAATTTTAACTTGGACAAAGTTGTACAAACATGCTTGTGGTCCTAGACCAGAATTATCGCACTGACATCAGCATCCATATTTAAAAGGATGATGTTGTATAAAGGGGCTATTAAGAAAGAACACACCAACCTAGACGAGGTGATTTAGTCTGTCCATAAGGATTTGGTCAGTCAAATTTAGATCACGTTCATAATGTCAAACTTAGAGACTAAAAACTAAAGACTACAGTTTTTTTCTGAAAATGTTCGTATTTTTAAAATCAAATGATCAGAGTATCGCTCTAATCTCAGCTTTGTGATCTCAAATTTTTTTCAAAGAAGATAACAGATTCTTTTTTTTAGCATTTTTAGCAACTTCTTTATATGCATTAAATTGTTTTTAATGAAAAATATAATTAAGCAGCAGAATAATTTGTCATTGTTGCTTCAATACAAACTCTAAAAGGCAAGGCTGATTTCTTTTTATATACTGAACACTGTTTAAAAATAAGATAAAAAACAAACCATTTTATAATTCAAGGATGTTTTAGCATAAAAGAGGATTTCATAAATTGTGCTTCTGGTGTGTTTTGACATTCAGCCTGCTTTCCACATCTTTTTATCGCCCTTTATTGGTAGACAAAGATGTGGTTGACCACAGCAGAGATCTCAGAGATGAGGTTGCATTAACCTCTGTTTTGGAGAAACAGTGGGGGTGGGGGTTGGTGGTCTCTGCTTAATCAAGCAGAACAATCTAGGTCTCAGGCATGGCACAGGGCAGCGTTCTCCGGGCAGGGCCTCAGCACACAGTCGCCTGTTTGAGCGACACACATTCTTGGACTCTGATGTGGGCGTCGGGTGAAATCACAGAGTCCTTTATACACGAAGAGCAAACTGAACAAAGACAGAGATATGAACACACAGCGTCGGCTTTGTCACAAACAGAAAAATAACATGAAACACAAAAAGTTGTTCTGCACCAAAACAAGGAGTCAGGAAGAGACACGGTTGAATGAGTTCATAGTTAAAACACAATATGCCGCAACGGGTGAGCCAGAGAACTGATACTGCTAAAAAAAATTTGAAATGACTTGATAAAAATTTGTATTCCTAAGGCTTGTTCATACACCTTTTGATCTGGTCTGTAATTAGTGTCACTGAAGTCAAACATCACAAGGCAAAGCACTCATATGACTCATAACAAATCTGAGGACACTGAAAATAAATGATCTAAGGGCACAAAATGATCTCTCCAACATAATCCCTCCAAAACATTGGGGCTCGGGAGGTTTATAATCACAGCGAGCTGATCTGAGGTTTTCTGTCACAGAGAAAGTGTGGGAGTGTAAAAGAAAATGAAGAAAAAGGGAAAGCAGGTGTAAAAAATATTTTGACACTAATATGTCGAAATTATTAAAAGGCTTGAAAAAAATCAGTGAGAAACAGAGAACTCTCAAACTACACCTTTAAATCTTTTCCCTACGTGGAAAATTTTTATTTGATTTTGCCCGTTAGAAGAGCTGGTTGTTACAGGGGCCTACTGAAACTAAATTTTAAATGAAAACCTCATTTAAAGAGACTGTGAGGAGTTTCTAAGTAATTACAAAAAAGTCTGACTTTCAGATATATGCCTGATCGAAATACACACTTTAAGATGAATTTTATAGCATCAAAATAGGTTATCTATAAATGCTATTCCTGAGCTTTCTGGTCGGGTCAGACAGAGCTGGACTGGCCTGGATACTCAACTTACTCAACGGGAACAAGAAAATTAAAACTAGAGCAAATTTATATTATTCGGACATGTCTTAGAGCACCGGCCTGTAAGTAGCGATATACAACTACAACTACAATAATAAGTTTTCCAATAATTTCTTGTCACACATCAAAAACTACCGCTACGTAACTAGAAAGAGATACATTACCTTGTCGCTTTGCATCCTGTAAGTTGTTGAAAAAAGAAGTTGTAAAGCAATGCAGAGTTCTGAGGAAGGTCCAAGCTGCATTTACCACAACAAACACACGCTTTGGCTTCAGTCACGTCTTTGGTGCATTCCAGTTGTAGTCAGAAGTAGGAATTTCTGGGTTCCGAGTAGGAAACTACAGCTGGAACGTCCCCCAAAGTCTGAATTTCCTACTGGGAACTCGGTGAAACTTCGCCACCCCCGAGTTGACAATCGAAGATGGATGCCCCCAGTGTGAACAGTTATTTAGCTCCTGTAATAATCCATTTATTTGCACTTCTGACTGGGGTGTGTTGCTCTAGATCAGCTGTATACATAGTATTGTTAGACTTATAATTACAAAAATGCTGCCATAGTGATAATCACATTCTTCATAAAACAACGCAAGGCGTGCTAACAAGAGGTAACAATAGCCTGGTAGATCGGCATGTTTTTTTCTGATTTCAACTGGAACGCCAATAAGTCGTAGATGATGTCACTCCAACTTCCGAGGTCACTGGAATGCAGCATTACGACAGTCGCCGCGCGTGCTCATGGGTAGCAGACTCTTTATTTTGCCGGTAATAGATTCTCCTCATAGCACTTTTAAGGCTACTTGAAACAAGATGCTATCTATGATGGTGATCATGATGTTCTAACCATGCTGTTATCAAAGTGTCATCCAGTGCCATGAAGTGAACTAAATCATATAGATGCTATTATGTTCTCAAGCACTCTACAGCACTATGCTGTGAGAGAATTCCTTCAAATTGAATCTCCCTGAATTTGGATTAGAAACCACTGGTTTAAACAGAATACCATGCTGTTTGTAAGGCACATCGAAATTTTATTCCATGGCAGTAAAAATTGCTTCCTCGGCTTGAAAACAAAAACATGACCATTTTAAGTCATTCCTTCAGTCTTACATTGGCTCTGTTCTTTTCTGCAAACATGAATCAGCACGATACCATGTTGGCACAGCAGGTACATGTACTTCACAGCAAGAAGAGCTCTAGTTTGAGCTTTTGTGTCGACCACTCCCGCATACATTTTCTCCAGGGCCTCAAAACCTGCCCATTAAGTTAATCAGTGACTGTAAATTGCCCCAGTGTGTTAGTGGGAATGGTTGTCTGTCTCTCTATGTGGCCCTGTGGTTGGCTGGGGACCGGTTCAGGGTTTACTCTGCCTCTTGCCCAGTGATGACTGGGATAGGCCCTGGTCCCATATGACCCTGAAAGTGTTAAACGGTGTAGAGAATGGATGGATGGTTGGACAATTTAACACTGAAACACCTTATAGGGGCAACAGCAGGCCTGTGATCGTTGTTGTTATTCTGTGGCCACTCACTTATGTTGGCTTTTTTACACATGCACCCATGTACATACTTCTGCTGGCCTGGGCTCAAATCCAGCCTGTGGTCAGTTTGCAGAGTATCCTCCCATCACTCTCTCACACCCCCTTCACAAACCTATCCACTGTCACTCACTCTCCTGTCAATAGAGGCACAAAATGCCCAAAAAATAATCTTACGAAAAAACCCATCCTCATTGGTAGTTTGAACCCTGACTGTGTAAGATACCAAACAAATCAGTTGTCCAGATCACAGCTGTTTAATGTTATCATACACTTCCATTGCATCTCTGGTTCTCCATCTACTGGTCTGACATGTATGTTCACAGCTACTGTTGGTTCAAGAAAAATATTTTGTAATTTTTTGAGACTGTTGCAAGAGCTCCACTGTTATTTAACAGCAAATAAATCCTAGAAATAGTTCCTGTAAATTGTGATAAAGCAGCCCAGATCCTGGCTATAAATCCAAAACGAAACACACATCCTCCTTTATTCTGACAGTTTGAGCTCTCCTAAAGAATCTCCAGACTGACTCGTTTGATGTTCAAAGAATGAACTACACTTGTCTCCTATCACCAAAAATGTCAAACACAGCCCAGGATCCTGTATGCTCAAGGGCACAGACTGGCACAAATCCAGCGCCTCAAGGTTCATACTGCACTGTTTACTCTCCTGCTCTGGTGTTGTGACTTTGCATCGCCCTGACCTGACTCGTCACCCGCTCTGGCTTCATATAAAGACGGAAACACCAGAGATGAAGCAGCTCTCATTTCACGGTGCAGGCCTTGATCTGCCTCTTCATGGATCTGATCTCTGTGTGCGAGCGGGCCATGAGTCCTTTGGGGTTGGACGTTGAGGTGACGGACCTGGTCTACTGGTCTGTAAATGCAACTGTGGTGGGAACACAGGGGGTCTCAGTGGCCACCAGGACTCTCATGCTGCTGTTCTGTGTGCTGCTTGCTGCCTGGAGCCACACAGAGAGGAAATCTGTACCAGGTATGCTTCAAGGGCTTATATGATTTCATATTTAATTTATTACTGCTTTGTTTGAACCTTGAAATGGATGAGATTTAGGGTAAAATTGTGATATCTTTTTTCCCTCAACAGGTCCTTCTTTTTGCTTTGGTTTGGGGCCTTTTCTGTCCTACATGAGATTCCTTTGGACTGGTATTGGCACAGCAACTAACTACTACAGCAACAAGTATGGGGACATCGTCCGGGTGTGGATCAATGGAGAGGAGACACTCATACTCAGCAGGTTAGTTTCTTTAGTTAAAGCCAGTGGTAGATAGTGACTAAGTAATTTTTCCCATAGGACTTTTAATCCATTATGTTCATAGAACTAACTAAGGGCCATAAAGGCATAACCATCTAAGGAAGACTTACTGCAGGCTACTTGAGAGAGAAACTATGACAAATACTCCTTTAGAGGAGGAAAGTTCATAGCAATGTCTCATATTGATAGAGAAGCTAATCAGTGGTTATCAAGCCCACTAGCTAATCACTTGATAAAATGTTAAAAGATCTGCATATGCTCTGAAATTGCACAAAATTATCATTTGATTTTTGTCCAGATGTCATCAATCTCCATAAATACAGGAATTGAAATAGGCTGTGGACTGAATTAATCTGTTTGTCCACTGAGCAGGATGTCAGGGGTTCAAATTCCTCCAATTGTCATCCCACCTTCTGTCAAGGTCCTTTGTGCTTTCAAGCTTACCCTGGATAGAAGTTGCTTTGGACAAAAGTGCAGCAGTGTAACATTGTACGTGCTGGTTCCCTCACTGCTGCACTTTTGTCACAGTGTTCACAGTTTTGTCATTTTTGTTTTGTGCCATTTACCAATCCTGTTTCTCAGATGAATCAATGTTGCATATAGTTCATGGTAACTTGTGATATGACTTCCATATTTTCTGTAATGTCGGAGGAGGATAGGGAGATTCCCTTCATGATCCAGACCCCCAAAGACGTGGGTGGTGTCAGCTGAACTCCATGACGACAGGAGTTCAGCTGACACCATTTTACATCTTTGCAGTTATGGCCATATCTTTAAGGGGTAGCACTTTATTTTTGAAGTGGGGTTGTATGAGGTTTATGTCCATACCACATGCATTAGCCATAGTGATTCTGGTCAGCTTTGACCCTTTTATGGAGAGAAGGGTCATGAGAGCAAGGCTATACACTGATGCAGATGGGTACAAAAACTTAGAGTAGTTCAGTGAATTTATAGAGACAACTAACTGATTAAAAATAAAAATGTTGGTAGAATTTTTCACCATTCTGGACACATTTACTCTGCTTTTCTTCTCTGCAAGCAACCTCTTTGTTTGGGTGCTTCCTAACTCGAGGCAAAAGGACTTGTAGGGTGTGTGGTGTGCTATTCTACAGTAGCACAAAGACAATAGGGACTGCTAGTAGAAAAGTAAAACATTTTGAATGTTTCCAGTATGGTGTGAAATCATGCGACCACGATTGTTAAGTTCATTTGTTAAAAATCCAGTTAATTACACAAAGCTCTTAGACTAACTGTGTTTTACAGGGGCAGAGTTGGACAGTCTCACCGTGGATAATGAATTTACTTGTGGTCTTACTTTATGGTCTGTGGGAGGAAGCCAGAGTGCCAACAATGAACCCATGCATGTACAGGGAGAACATGCTAGAAAGGCCCTGACTGACACAGGATTCGAACTAGTACATTACTGCGAGGCATGCACACCGCCTGCTGCATCACATGTCATTATCTAACCATAATTTAAAACTATTTCAAGACCAGGATTTTTTTTTATACCACAATGCTATGTACTTTTTTGTATCTCATGTGGGGCTGCACTTGTTTCCAGCTATTCCAAGTCTGAAAGTTTTTCAGTACATATAACCCATTTAAGGTATTCAATAAGACATTCTCTTCTCTTTATTTTGCAACTGAGTTCAGTGTCCTTTGACTTGCCATTTGCTGTAACAGCTTACTAAACACACCTCTGTAAATGCTAAAACTTGTCATTTCTAAGACTGCACACTTAATTTTTAATATTCTTCATTTTCTTACCTGCAGGGCCTCGGCAGTGCACCACGTCCTGAAGAACAGTCAGTATACTTCACGCTTTGGGAGCAAACAGGGCCTCAGCTGCATTGGGATGAATGACAGAGGAATCATATTTAACAACAATGAAATCATGTGGAAAAAGATACGCACCTACTTCAACAAAGGTAATGTTATGATAAGCCAAAACTCCCCTTCCATATACCTCCTGACGGACTTTAGTCTGGGGAATGTGCTGATTAAAGTGTCTTTATTTATGCTAATAATGCAATAACATCAGCGTGCTCAAATTCTTACACTTTGTTGTTCTGTCTCAGCTCTGACAGGTCCTGGTTTGCAGCAGACTGTGGACGTCTGTGTCTCGTCCACACAGAGTCACCTGGACGGCCTGGACAGTCTGGATCACGTGGACGTGATCAGTTTGCTGCGCTGCACTGTGGTCGACATCTCCAACAGACTCTTCCTCGATGTACCTTTAAATGGTAAGAGGGCAAACACAAGTTTCTAAATGTATTGATTTATTTGTAGCAAACCATTTTTTAAGAAATGCACACAGTTACATTTGTGGTTTTATCATGCGCAGAGAAAGAGCTGTTGCTGAAGATTCAGAAATATTTTGACACTTGGCAGACTGTGCTCATCAAACCAGATGTTTACTTCAAGTTTGACTGGATTCTCCAGAGGCACCGAACAGCAGCGTGAGTCACTGCAGCTCTCTTTCATTTGTAATGTCATGTTTCTTCACATTGAAGTTAGGGCTAGGGAATATTTTCATTCTTAATAATCTTATCTCTGTATTTTTCTCTGGAGCAAATATAACAAAAACAAAGTCAGCCTTTAGACAAAACAACATGGCCCAAATGTCACATGCATTCTGATTGGCAGCCATTAGTTCAATGTCAACATGAGACTGATAGATGATCCAAAAAATATCCAATTAACTTTCAAGTTGTGGAAAATTAAAGTACAATTACTTCTTTATTATAAACAACGGTTACAGCTATAACAAATTCATCAACAGTATTTTAAATAGACTGTAATGTGGTCAACAGGTATTTTACTGAAAGTGGCTTCTACTGTATATTATCTTTTCAATGAGTGTCAGATTTGACATCTAGTTTCTGTCAACATCAGCATTATCTAGAATTATATGAACTATAATGTCCTACTCTGTATCTCCTCTTGAAAATATACTCCTCAAAAAAAGTTTGCAAATGTCATTTTGGAGTATTTCTCCACTTAAACCCTACACCCTGTGCCCTCACATGCCTTACATGTCTTCATATAGAACTATGTAGCATGTCTTTCTGGAGGCAACTGTTTAGCAGATCATACTTGTTTTGATAATTCCAAAATGGCTGCAGGTCACATATATGGCCTCCAAAATGTTTTCAATTCAGCCTTTTGATGCAGTGTTTTACTACATATTTTTTGTATTTGTGGATTCATGGCTAAATATGCATGATTCTTAATACTGTAACAGTGACATTACTGAAACCTCTGTGTTGACCCTTAGAAAAAGTGATAAATTCCAGGCAGTTTTACAGGCCAATAAGATGTGCCCATCTCCTTCTTCTCTAGTTTTCTTGACAGTTGTTCCTATTCCAGAGCAGACAAGGCCATCAAGAGAAAAACAGCTACCTGACACTTCCCAAAAGAATTAGAAGGAAGTTTTAAATAACATCATGTAGCCCTTTGAAACATTTTTGCAACAAAAATAGCTTCCCAGACTGGCACTAATACCACCATGAGGAAAAAAAACATCTGGGGGAATAAGTCATACTGTATTTGATTAGTTCTTGCTATGGGTCTCTAGGCTTTTCTTTTTTTCCATAATTACCAAGACTTGACTGAAATACTTTATATTCAGATGTGAAAATTCCTGTTCATGAATAACCTGTATGTGAAGTTCTGTTAGATTCAAATTCTGTTTTGAGTTTTTGTTTAATCTCAATGGTCTTTAATTAATCTTTAATGGTCATACAACTTTTATTACATTAATCTGACATCCGGCCAGGGTTAAGGTTTCACATGCATTGTTTTACATGTATTATTACAAAAAAAGGTTCAAGTGAACCAAAAGAAAGTCAGAAAAATTGCTTAGAGTTGTGAGGGTTTTGGTACACTAATTGGTATTGTTTTTTATCACTGGTAATCACTTCTACAATGGGGTATAACTGGAAATATATCGCATTTGTGGAATGAGCAGTACAGCTAAACATGTGGGCATGGCCCTCAAAAAATGTACCAAAATCCCCTGAAACTGGAAGATGGTGTACCCAGAGTGGCAGCAATATTTTGAACCATTTCCAAACTTTGTACCAGGTCTGACACCAGTTCTTCACCCTTCCTTCACTGAGGAACTCCAGGCTTTGTCCAAGGGGAATAGTGGATTTTGGCACATCTTTTAGAGGGCTCTACCCACAAGTTTTGCTGAAGTGCTCACTCCACAAATACATGATACTTACAGTTTTAACTTATTTTAGAGGTGGCTACTATCCAGGCTATCCAACAATATAAAATACAACACCATTTAATCTTTTTTAAAAGAGAAAAAAATGAACAGTACTAACATGTATACTAATACAACTGGAAAACAAGATAAAAAGCTAAAATTCGCTTCTTTTACATTTTGTTTTTTGTTCACTTTCTCAAAGGTGTAACATATTCATATGTTTTCTTATAGTCAAGAGCTGCAGGATGCCATCGAGGATCTTGTGGAGCAGAAGAGGAGAGAAATGGAAAAGGCAGAGAAGCTAGACAACATCAACTTCACAGCAGAGCTCATATTCGCTCAGGTAAGGCTCAGAGTGTTTGTTTTTAAAGAGCAGCTCTGTTTAACCCAACTTTCTTCATCCCATAAAAAATGTTGCAAAATCAATTACTTAACAAATCAGCTTACAAGCGTTTGTTTGATTGTGTTTTTAGAACCACGGTGAGCTGTCTGCAGAGAATGTGAGGCAGTGTGTGTTGGAGATGGTGATCGCAGCCCCTGACACTCTGTCCATCAGTCTCTTCTTCATGCTGTTGCTCCTCAAACAGCATCCAGATGTGGAGCTGCAGCTGCTGCAGGAGATAGACACTGTTGTAGGTGTGTATTTAAGGGATTTTTTTCAGCTGTAAGATGTTCCTATCTACTGATTTAGGATACATTTAATAGATCCTTATACTGCATTGGGACATGTTTAAAAAAACTGTACCTGTCAGAAAAACTAAAGTCAGTCATAAATCAGTTCTGTTCATTTTATGTGCTGTACTCCAGCTTAAAGGACTTTAGTTTACTGCATTTGTGCTTTCATGGCAATTTCAACAATTAAGTCATGTTGCACTGCAAATAAATTTATAACTGTCCTGGTTATTTGCAAAAAAAATACATGCAGTCTAAAGTGATCACATGAGACTGAGGAAATAGAATCATTTCTTAAACAGAGATATTGGATTTTCATGTTGCATTACACTGCCTGTTTTCAGATAAAACTGCCTATTTATACAGTGATTTTCATCAAAAAAAGAACTTAAGTTATTCATTTATTATTTGCATTCTGACCTCTGTCCTTCATCACAGAGGAGCACCTGAATCCCTCACACATGTTCTTTCCCCAGTGCAGTTCTTGCTCTGTTTATACATTTATACTGAAGTTCTCTTTGAGAAGTTTAGTCTAATTTATTGTATTCTTACTTCAGGTGAAAGGCAGATTCAAAATGGGGATCTTCAGAGACTGCCGCTGTTGGAGAACTTCATAAATGAATGTTTACGCTTCCACCCTGTGGTCGACTTCACCATGCGTCGAGCCTTGTCTGATGATATCATAGAGGGCTACAGGGTACCAAAAGGGACAAATATCATCCTGAATACTGGTCGAATGCACAGGACAGAGTTCTTCCTTAAACCAAATGAATTCAACCTGAAGAACTTTGAGAAGAATGTAAGTGAAAAAAATAAATGTAGTTCATTTTCTACCTTTTAACAACTTGGACAGTGGTACATAAACATATATACTCGGTATATAAGTCTCTGGAATCCTATAGACATTTTTTTTAATTCTGCTTTGTACTATGAGGGAAAAGTCCTTCAGTTTTAAACAAGATTTTTCATTTTTTTCATTTTTCAAGTTTTTCACCATTAACTCTGTCTAGGTTAAATAGGGCAGACATGAATAGAAAAAAGGTCAAAACTTTTTCTCCAAGAAAGAATTAACCCTTTGATGCACCATCAAAATAGTTAAATTAATTTCCCTTTACACAGAAATTTCCTCATACAAAATTTAATATAATGTATCCTTCCCCATATATCATAAAACCAGAATCATACCAGCATCGTTCTAATCATACACTTCAAATATTATTGCATTTTTAACATTCTTACCCCTTAAGTAAGAGATTAGCAGCGACATTTATTTATATGCAGTTTTCTGTTTTGCCCAATGTCAAATACTCATGTTAAGGTTTCCTTGCACAAAAATGTGCTCATACAAAATCAAGATTTAAAATATACGAACAAGCAGATATGGTCTCCATTTACCATTTAAGGACAAACAATGTGATCTTGAAGGTAATTTCTTGGTACACCATGAAAGCCACAGACCTCAAATTATGCAGAGAAAGGAGAAGTTCCATGTTTTATAGTTTATAATCAAGCAGAATCAAAAATAGTGATTTGAATGGGTTGTAATGAGCACATTTTGTACAAAGGAACATTAACAGCTCTACTTCAGGCTACATTGTTTACAACAGGTCTAAAATATAAAATACATGAAAATAATGGAGGACACTCAAGGATGCACAACCCTGCATAAATCATCAGCTATGTTCATGGAAAAGGGAGGAAAATATGCTTGAAATTAAAAAGCCAAAAATAGAAGAATGTGCATGGGTGCATCAACAGGTTAAGCACTCTGTCGTGTAAACACAAGTCAGGCAACAGTTGCTGCCGACGATAGTTCTTGGAGTGGTTTTCCTTTTATTTGAGATATTTTGTGACTTGACAGTTTTCAAGTGGTGTTGGTCTCTCTCTCACCTCTGTGCTCTCCTCTCTCAGGCTCCTCGTCGTTTCTTCCAGCCGTTCGGTTCAGGCCCTCGCTCCTGTGTTGGGAAGCACATCGCCATGGTGATGATGAAGTCCATCCTGGCGAGGCTGCTTTCTCAGTACTCAGTCTGTCCTCATCAAGGTTTGACCCTGGACGTTCTCCCACAGACCAACAACCTCTCCCAGCAGCCTGCGGAGCAACATGAGGAGAGCAATCAGCTCAGTATGAGCTTCTTACCAAGACAGAGAGGGAGCTGGAAGACCCTCTGAGACCCTCACCACCACCACTGATAACTTATTTCTAATGTTGTTATGCTATCACTTTTCCTCATAATATTCTTTTGTTCATATTTTCTGACTTTTTCTTATGACTGTATAAAGTTAAGTTTTAGATTCCCCGGTGTACCAAAGATGCATTTGTACATTATCCTATTATGCATTATATGAATATGTTCAAAGACGCTTACAGTAAATGTAAACTATTATTTGTTGTCTGTGTTTGTTTGTGTTATCATTTAACATGTGTCTTGGCATTACTCCATCTATTGAGACTAGTGTACAGAATAGATTGTCCTGCTTCAGTAATCTCCCAAAACAGCAAACCACAAGCAAGATATGGAGTTTACAGCAGCACTTACAGGCTCAACCTTATGAGTTTATTGAAATACACTGAACTTTAATTCAGTGGTTTTCAGATTAAGAGGCTAGCCTCCTCAATGGGGCACGAGAGGACTTATGGGAAGGCACAGAATAAGAATCCAAACCGAATAAAAAATGTTCTGCTCAGCCAAAATGCACTTTACAAGGGGTACATTTTATATATCTGCCCTGCAAATATGCTATACATTTACTATTACATATACATATACTTTTGTGGTAATGGTCTCTGGAGTAAACTGAAAGAATGAAGTAGGTAAACAACTTCTGCTATTCAAATCACTACTTTATAAACTGGTCTTTATAGAAACCTCATGGTCAGAATTTATTTCCCTGCAAGCTGCTGTCTTTATTAGTATTCAGTTAATTTTCATGGGATAAATGAAACTATAATATATGCTTGATTTAAGATTGCTATTTCATGATGTATATATTTTCTCATAGTTACCCTGTAAGATTTTAAATTTGTAGACAAAATTATTCTTTAAAACATCTAATCATATTTTTTGTCTTCTTGAACACGTGGTTCTTTGATTTTCTTAACAAAAGACACAAATATGAAATGAGACCAAGATTTTACACAAGAAAAAAATGAACAAATTCTTAAAAGATTAAACATAGATATTAAAAACTAGATGAATTACGTGTAACATATCAATATTATACATAATTAAAGTATTAGTAGGTCATTATTTTATAAATTCATTTAGAATTCCCATTTTTGTGGGAGGTTGGTAGTTACAGCAGACATTATGTTCATTAAGGGGAGGCTCACTCTTCCGTACCTTGGATGCCACCTTTTGTATTCATTTATGTTCACATCTTTTGGGGTTTTGTACAAACCACGGCAGTATTTATTTTCCAAGGATGAAAATAGATATTTCAGTGTCTGTGTTGTTTATTTATTGGACTGCTGCTGATTGTTCTGTGTTGGTGTTTGGTTTTCATGCAGTTGTTCGCTCTTTCATAACAATACCTTGTTTTCTTTTCTCTGTATTTATTATTTCAAGCAGTCCTCTTTTGCTTTCTTTTACTTAAACTTAATTTTATTTTGTTTAATATTGATAAAGAAAATATATACATAATTTTTTGTTTTTTCTTTCATAATTTTGAGCATTATGAGTTTATTTCCAGTTTTATCAAAAATATAACTAAAGTAAGGAAAAGATATGCCTGCCTATTGATCAAAACTGTAACAATGCCACCTCCACTGCTTTTGTGATTGTAAATGTCATCCAGAAGAGGGCACTGTTACACTTAAAATCTCAACAGTGGGACCTTCTTTGTGAAATTGTTATAACATCCGATGGTTCTGCATCTCAGCACATAGTGTATGATGCCACACCACACACAGATGTCTTCATTTAAGCTGTTTCTGTGGCAAAAGAAAGATAGCACTCTGTGCCGAAAGACTAAAGGAAAGCCATCAATGTGAATAACAGATAAAAAGAATTTTCATGTTGGTCAAGTTTTCATGGTGTGAGCTGCAGCTCCTCCTGAGCCGTCATCCATCAGTTATCTGTCTGTGATGCAAGAAAGAGAAACATACCAGTGAGAGTCTCCATCTCAAATTTACTGACACAAAACCACCAGGGAGCTGCTCATGCTGATTACAGAGAGAAAGACACATCTTAGCGCTCAGTGTGCAAATCAATATCTTCAACAGACAGTTTCACTTCTTCAGCAACACGTTTTTGTGCAGACTTGAAGTATGTGTGACTGTGTGGGCACTTTTTTAACAAGCATGGTTGTTTTAACTTTTCCCTCATAACCGTTTTAATTCCCGTGTCTGGTACTCTGATTCTTTGTGATGTTTTTTTTTCTTGATTATTTGTGTGACACATTGTCTCTTGCAGGTGTGCTGAGAAAACAAAATGAATCATTGTATTCTCATGCACCTCAGTCTCAGTTTGTCTCTCCTGCAAAATTAATATGATCCCACATGCGCTGCCTCAGCTCTTACAACAATTTACTAGATCTATGTCCTAAATTCACAGGGATAACATCATTTTACATCGCTCTTTGTTAAGTTTGTAGCATTTTAAATGGTCAAGAAAGATCCAGGAAAATATTGCAGTAACTAAAGGAATAAAACAAAGAATATCAAACTGGAAATGTAGCATTTTTCTGCCTGTGTATATTCCTATAATGTAGAGGTTTTAAGGTGGCCTTATTCATAAAAACTTGAGAATTTATTAAAGTACATGCTGATCTTAAATACATTTTATGTTCTCTTTCATATTTTCTAATGTTTGTTATCACTAGCATATGGCATAAAAAGTGTTTGGGAATATGCGCAACCTTTCAAAAGCATATCCAGCAGGTGATTGGACAATTGTTCTGTCAATCACATTCATTACGGGTCAGTCAGATAATGTAGCACGCTGGCATCACTGCGGCAGTGTAAAGGACAAAACATAAGCCACTGTGTAGGACAAATTCTTGCCAAAACATCCTGGAAGTGATGGGAAAATATCCTTTCTATGGAGAAGTCTGGAGTGTTGTCATTTGTTTGTCATTTAATAAAGAAATGTGGTCCAGTACTGATAAACTGCTACTGTAGCTGTTGCATCTATGCTTATCTCTGGCCATGCAGCCACCGCCTGCTGTTGTCACACTCATAGTTCAACCAAGTTTGTGAATAGAGTTATATTGATGTCTTGGGTTGAATCTTATTTGATATATTCTGTCATGTTTTCTAAATGTTTACAGGACTGGAGGGTTGCATAGAGATCTCTATGTGGCCTTGGGCTGCCACTTGCCCATCCCTGACTTATTATTTAATATATTTTTTGTGTTGTACAAACATTAATTCCAATAAAGTTGGGAAGTTACATAAAATGTAAATTAAAATAGAATTCAATGGTTTGCAAATCCTTTCCAACTTACTTTATATTCAATTGAAGACATTAAACACTATATATCCAATGGTCAAACTGTAACACGTCATAGTATTTTTTGTTGTTGCAAATATTCATTCAATTTGAATCTGATGCCTGCAACACATTTCAGACAGAGTTAGTAACCTAACATCTGGGACAGGGAACAAAACAGTAATATAAGCTTACTTTTGTCTGTGAACAGAATTTGATTACATTTTGAAAAGAAACGTCGCTCTTGCGTGTATTTTATTGTTTGACCCATGGCCTGTCTGTGGACATGTTTGAGACTTACACTGCAGCCATCAACAAGGGGCTCTTCGAGTGTGGCTTCACTCCAAGGCAGCTGTGCCCCGTCCATCCTGATACACAGTTTATGGTCTTTATGAAACTTCATCCATCCATCTTCAGACATGAGCAGTGCTGAAGTGTATTGGAGAAGAAAATGTGGAAAGCTTCAGTCTACAGGGTAAATTCTGAGCTGATGTAATTCCTCTGGCTCCAAACTGTGGGATATCGGACATCTGCTAAATAGATCTGTGGTAAAATTTCACTTTAAGTCTACTACGAGGGGCTGTGGGCTCTGCTGGTATAGGAAATATTCCTAAAGGAGAATTAAATCAAACTTGTGGTTTCAAACTGTGTCAGCCCTGTCTGTTTTCTGGCAGAGAGTTTGCCTGTGCATCTGCCACAGAGATACTCTATTTTCATGCCAGCATCTTTTGAAGTGACAGTTTTCACACTGTGAAACTCTCACTAAGGTAAGTGTCACAAAGAAAACATTCATATTTCTGATTTACAGCTCGAAACTTAATTTAACTTGGATCTTAATGATGCAGTGCTGTAATATTTCAAGAAGTTATAACAGCGTACTTAGCAGAATCTGGTTCACTTCTTTCAAAAAAGCACCTTGTCCTTCCTCTTTAAGTCCACGGTTCTTCATTTGTGGCTTCTGTATGTCTCATGATATACTTTTCCCTTTTCAGTCCATATATTGCTACCGCTGCATGACAGATTTTCAGAGGCAGGATGCCAGCCAGCCTTTAAATAACTCAGACATAAGAGCCTCACAGCAACATCCTATTTTGTGCCCTGATTGACATTATGATTGATCACATGCTGCTCACTACTCACAAACACACTTTTTTGTGCTAAAATAAAAATAATGCAAGTGGCCATATTCTCCCTGTGTTTCAGTCCCCTGCTGGTTTATCGTTTCATTAAAACAGAGCCTTGGTAACCATGGAAACATCTACCAGAGAGGGTCAACATGGAAATATACACCTCTTCTCATCATCAACATGAATTTTAGCTCTTGCGCACTGCAATAACACCTCTGTTTGTTTGAATCTTAGTGTTTGCTTAAATCAACTTTATGTATGAAATCTTTGATAATCCAAAAAACTGACAAAAGTAATCGGGCTCCTCTTGAAGCAGGAGTAAGTCTCTCCTTCATCACGTCTGCCTTTCTGTCTGAAACAGTCTAGACTGAGAGGCTGTTTGCCAGTGAGGGCACACGATCACAGAAAAACTCACTACACTGCCTCTGGTGCAGCACTCTGCAGAGTCAGCTCAAATAAATGTCAGTAAACAACAGAAAAGACTTCCTTCTCTCTTATTCTGTAAGTACTTCCTCTTTTATAATGGACTCAAAACATAAAATTTTCCCTAAATGATTCACCAACTCTTATTCATCACACACTGATTGCAAATACATTTATTCCGTTTCACTGGTGGCCTCGCACACTTTGACATATTTTGCCACAATAATTCACATTTTGCAACTTTTACGGGTAAATATGGGATTTTCTGATTTTATTAAAACTGTTCTGTAAAGCTTTAAGTACATGCTACATTAATATGTAAAGTATTTACAAATAATGAACCATAAAGCTAAAACGTATTGATAGCTGAAGTGGGTCTTTTGAAGAGCTTTTCTTGCTTTAAAGTGTTTTCACATTGAGTATGGATTTCAACTCTTCCTTTAGTGATCTTTTCTTCCACTTGTTTGATAGTCATTTCAGGCAAAATCTGACTACATTCAACAGTAGCTTTTAGTTGCTTTAGCAAAACAAATCATAATCAACACATAACCTCATATTACTGAAACTTGAGATGCCCATAATTTCGTTGGAGCAAATTATTATGGCCTAGACAGGACTGAAGTTCATTTGCAGGGACAACAGTTCAGCAAAGCAGTTGGGCCACATAAAAAGTACAGATTTTAGGATCAGTGTAAGAACAACTAAAGAGAAAATGTGGACCATGGCTAAAAAGAGCCTTTTTGTAGCCTGTAAGTTATTTTGAAGGTATGATCAAAAGGACACTCTCAAAAATGGGGCTATGACTGCAAGCTAGCTCACGAAGACATCTAGAGCCGCACTGATGTCACTCCTGACAAGCATCATCATGAAGTCACCTGGATAATGTCCTACAAGTTAGTGGGCTACTTGAGCTGCAGAGTTGCAAACATTTTGCCACAGCTTTGCCAGCTCTGCCCTGCATTAGTAGTGTGCTCTTACTTTTAACCCGTCAAAGTCACAGGTGGTGATGGGTGGTGACCCAACAGCCCCTTTAGACTATGACAGGGGGGTTAAGGTGCCGACACCAGACATAAACGAAGAGTTTGAATCTCTATCTTTGTTTAAATTACTAATGTTTTGCATGTTAAAACAAAATTTGAGACCATACTGATCGTAAAGTAACACTTCACTTGTCTTGGTTTAATAGCCAAACGAATGCAAAGAAATACACTTTTTTATGTTGACTTGTAAAAACCTTTGAACAGCATTGGTAACGGCTTTAAATGGCTTATTTCCCCAGTCTCTCAGAACAGACTGACCACTGTGATGTCCTACCTGATTATGTGTAAATCATCCTAGAGTAGATCGATCAAAAAGCCAGATCAGACTAGGGGAGGGGGCCTTAAAGTGACAGGAACTCCAACAGAGTGTCCCAAATTGTCCGAGAATAGAGGTGGATCAGGGGTACGCTGTGACTACATTTACACAGACACTCTCTCACTTAAAATGCAAAGATTTTTCCTTTGTGTATTCAGAGTCGAATCTGCCTTCAGACGGAGACGCTGGAGACGAATGCAACCGCTGTAGTATGCATGCCAGTTCAGTAGATGGCGGTGTAGGTTTGCAGCGCTGCTACAATACACTTATACAGAAGAACCCTACAGAACTTTTCACAAACAACAATGGTGAGTGGACACAAAGAGACGCAGGAGTTTCTTTTCTGGCCAAACAGATCAGTTCGGACAACAAATCTGACAGGATAGTTTAGTCTCGATAATCCTGGTATGCGCACGCAGCCTTCATGTGAAAGAGAACTATGATGTGGTAACGTCAGCATTTCACCCTGAATGTTTTTTACACGGTGCTGCATGGAGAGTGTATCTAAAACTCTCTACTCTGGAGCCTGTTTTCAGAAGTTTACAGATTTAGGCAATCCGCATAGAGTTCCCATGTAAACGCAAGGCCCAAACGCAATAAAAACTCATCGGATTTGACAGTTTTAGGCGTCCTGTAAGCGGCCCCTGTATGTGAAAATTACACGTGTTTTTGAACAGGAGTGTGAATGTGAACCTAATTTATTACAGAGAGATCAAAACAAAATAAATGAACGCTTATAACTGTTGTGTGTATCTAAAAATAAGACCTTGATTAAATTATACTTGACATGCTTACGCTACAGACCAATAATAAACTTAGCCTTTTAGCACACAGCTACTACACTGTCATAAGTTTCAGGACTCAGTATTAATAACTTGCAAGAAACTTTGTCATGTAGTTTCTAACAAGGAACTCTTTGAGTCAAATTCATTATATTGTGATTTTTTTCACATGAAAAAAATCATTTGTATAGGACTTTATTCCTTTTCTTGAAATCTCACAATTTTTCTGTCTACAGTGGCCCTTGTATTATACCAAGTATTAGTGTGAAGAAAACCTGCCTTTCTTATTCAAGTTTAGCATTTGTTTCCCTGTAGTATTTGATTTGTCAATGGTGGAACTGTTTGTCTCTTAACAAAGATAACATCCACTTTCTGTCATCTATCTCTGGTTGTATTCAAGCTCTTACTGCCTACACACTCCCAGATTTAAGAGGGCTGCAGCTTTATTGTTTGAATCAAGTGGCTCAGCTTGTTATGATCCCTGACAAATCTTTTGTCTGTGCAATATTGCAGAGGCTTGCACACACAAACACACACACAGATATAAGCACACGGTGTGGATGATAAGTGAGCCTTGGGCAGTGGGCAGGCCGGCTAATGCCATCTGGTGTCCAGTGTTCATGCTGAGCGACAGTCAGCTCCACACCTGGGGGATGTATCGCCTGCAACTGTTATCAGACCACCAACCGCACTCCCACCTGCCCCCCACTCCTCTGATTCCTTGCTGCATGTTATCTGCTGGAGAAAAGGTCATTTAAGTTGATGAGAAAATAAACTCAACCTCAGATGATTTTATGTATTTTTGCATCACCAGTCTTCCATGTTTGCTGCCTGA
Organism: Scarus forsteni; assembly: GCA_036419115.1. Taxonomy (NCBI): domain Eukaryota; kingdom Metazoa; phylum Chordata; class Actinopteri; order Labriformes; family Labridae; genus Scarus; species Scarus forsteni. The sequence goes on from JAZDUH010000443.1 coordinate 21,072,313, forward strand.
GGTCTTTCGTAATTAATTTCCCCAAAAAACATTTTTCATGATGTTTGAATTTGTTTCTTATTTTCAGCTGTTGGAGAAAGAGTAGGATGTTTTTATGGTTGCTGTTGTTGAAAACATAAAAGTCTTGCTGCACTGAGTGGGCGTACAGTCTGCAGTAGTTACCTTCCTTTCGTGAGTATACATCTCTGCATAGTTAGTGTTGACTGGGAAAAAGTAGAGGGTCAGAAAAATAGATTTTTTGTCGTCATCTTTTTGTGACAGTGTTAAAACATGCTGCAACACTGGAACTCTTTCATTGATCATGTTTTTATCTAGTGAAGACAAAAGGATACAAAAACCTCCATGTTCGTCCCCCATCCACAGTAAACCTTTCCTGAGGGAAACTAAAAAAAAATGTCCATTATCTCAATGCTAAGTAAAGAAAACACAGAAATACAGCATGTAAGCTAGATTAATGCTAAATTAGTCCAAGACCTGTAAATAGCTTGTTCATAAAATGAATCAAAGTTAATTTCAAGTAACATATAAGTAATATGGATAAACCTTACATAAAGGTGAGCTATTTTAATAATAATAATAATTTAAAAATAATAATAATAATAATAATAACAACAATCAAGATAATTTCATCATATATAATCCTTAACAGAAGTTTAGTAAGTGTTTAACTGAGAAAACAAAAGACAACCTAGGGAACAATAAAAAGAGCAGAGCAGTTTCTGACAGAGTCAAACAAGTGGGCTGGAACAAAATGGAAACTCAGACAGTCTAGGAAATTAAAGCAGCTATAAAAGGAAATAAAGTGGTAAATAAGTTTGTAAGCAAACAAAACATTATATAGAGCAAGTCTAAATGAGTTTAAAGAAGTGATTTAAAAGACATAGGGCTCTAATTTCGTAGACCTGGCGCAGGCGCAGTGCAGCGCACCTGCCCTGCGCCTCGCTTCACTTGCGCAGACGGGGTGTGTCCAGCGCACTTTGCAAGTTTTCAGCAGTGCGCAGAGAGGGAGGAGAAAAGGTGTGAGTGGGTTTAGCACAGCCAAGTGTTGTCTTCACCAATCAAATCAACGCCTCTCCTTGCCTTTAAATGCCCTGCAGCTGAGGTGCAGCGACTGATTGGTCTGGCTGATCTCTGGTAGCGGAGATGGTCAGAGCCGCTGTCCCTTCAGCAACTGGGAGAACGGACTGGCCATCAGGGCGCGCATCGGAGGCCACGAAGCGCTTCACTGTGTGGGCCAGCTCCTAGGACAGATGTAATCTGTTCTTTTGTCTTTGATAGGAGTAAAAAATTAAGAGACAGTTACACAGCAGCAGGCTTATCCATTCATAATGTTTGTGATCCACCTGCACTCCTGGTCTGCCAAATAGCAGAACCTTTAGTGATATGCTGTATACTCCCCTGGTGTTTCCGCCTCATTCTCCTTGCAATAATGAACTCCATCTTTTTAGATCACATTACAAATAAAGACTAAAACAGAGAAATATGGGAAATCACAGGTAAATCCGTAGTGACATACATTTATTTTCTCTCTTTTCTCTGTCTTTTTTCTCCCTCTTTTCTTTGAATTTCTTGAAATGAGAGAAGCCAGATATATCCTCAGTATCAGATGTTAAGGCTGTTTATTGTTGACTTGTAAGATGTGCATCAAACTTCAGCTGCCCTCAGGTTAAGTTTCCATTATGACAAACGGCTTTAATCCGACATCAGGTGTGACGGGACAATTAATATATATACAAATGTATATGCTGGTTCAGATGGTTACATTAAATAGTGATTGCTGCAATTGTTTATTGCATTAAAATGTGCCTGACACTCTGGAAACCTGCCTCTGAGGGTTTGGTGACGTACGCGCACATGTGCGCCCGTCACCAAATTATAGCTGCGGAGGGTGCACTTCGCCTGTGCCAAGAATAGACCAGGTTGGAGCTGGCGAGCTTTCAGCGCACCCTGCGCAGAGTTTTTTGGCACGAAATTGTCACTGCGCCAACCTGAATCTGTCGGCACCTCCTCCTGGGGTGCTGTCACCTTCCCCTGGTGTGCCATCACACCCATCTCTGCGCAGATGGTCTAACAAATTGGCAGTGCATGGCAGTGCGCCAGACGAAATTAACACTGCGCAGGGAGTGCCAGGTTTGCGCACCCTGCACTGCGCCACAAAATTAGGGCCCATAATGTGAAAGTAGGCTGGTTAAATAGTAGGCAAGGTAGCTTAACGTACCATGCAAATAAGATAGAGCCTTGAGCAAGTGCCCTGGAGCTAGTTCACTGTGACATGGCTACCATGGTTTAACACGAATGCAAACCACTGGAGTTGAATGTATCTTATCTTATCAAATAGCTATGAGTGAAGAATATTTAAGCTATCTTAATGTTACATGACAGCAGGCTAGTGACATGCCTGTAAACTTGCTAAATGTAGCTTGCATATAAGCTTGCTTATTCTACATGAATGTAAGCTAACTTGCTTTAGCCTACTTGGTTAGCTAGCATCTCTGCAAAATAAATGTTTTTCATGACACTCAAATCAGATTTATATACAGACAACAAGAGACGCTACAAACATTTTGGACATCCAAAAATGTCCACAGAATAATAAGCTATAAGAAGGATGGAAATGGTCAAAACAAACAATGGATTTTCTCTTCTTTCTCAGCAAATTACGCAAGAAGGGAAAGGGTTGAAACACACAAAAGATCTACAGAGGGAGGCAAATAAGATGGACAGTAAACAACAACAGAAGGAGGCCTTCATTTTGAAGTTCTGATGTTCTATGGCTGATACAAAACCATCTGCCAGGTAAGTCTGAGTTTGAGTAATCCTAACAAACAAAAATAAAAAAGTGCATATTTTCTCCAGTACATCAGCAAAAAATGTCTTTTGTACAACTGCAAAGCTGTCTGTCCACATGGGTGCAGTAGAACTGGCTGTAATGTATGATTTTGCTGTTTTAAATGTTTTGGAGATGATGTTAAACTGTTGTTCTGAGGCACAAAACACACTTTTATTTAGAGCCATGTTTTCAGCCCCTTGACAATTCAAAGTCCCCCAAGGGAAATATCTGGCTTTTTACCCACTAATTGCTCCACAGTTTTGAGCCATTAATTTGCTGTTTGCCATATGGTACATGTGGTTAGCAAGGCTGGGTTAGATTCAATCAGGGCAGTCTCTGTAGCTGGAAATGAAGCGAAACAATCAACCAATCAATCAATATTTATTGTTCAATCAAACAAGAGCAGTAAGAGTGAACTAAACATTGGTTGCAACAGAAAAATATAAAGCTGTAAGATGATAAATGCTCTAGTAAAGGGAACAGTGCCTGGAGATACAGCACAATGGACGTTATTGAGCATACACTGTTGCTCGATAACAAAAATCATTATATTTAGGATTTGTGAACTGCTGTATAATGTTAGGATCATATAATACATGACATGTTGCATAAACTATATATCTTTAACAACTTATTGCAACAAATCATCTGGCAGCCAAACATGTTGGCTGTTGATAAATTTAACAATCTAAGAACGTACACAAGGTTTTGAGTATTAAAATCCCAAACATTTCAGATTCAGATTCAGATTCAGACAACTGTATTAATCCCCAAAGGGCAGTTCTGTTCACAGTTACCCTGCCTTATTGAGCCATCCAAACAAATCAGGGAACAAGCAAACAAACAAATGCAAGACATTTGTAGCAGTATATGGACAACCACACTCCCCTGTCAGTTCCAAAAGGTTAGCAGGATCAGCAATAAATACTAAATAGATACAATAAGCAGTAAGGTTCCACAATGAAATTACTAAGACACAACAGGATACGGAAACAAAAGAGATAAAACGAATAAAGTAGGAAATTAAAAAAAGCCCTGAGACCAGGTCAAATACAGTATCATCTTCAGCCAACTGCCCAGCATTTAGCAGCCTGATGGCTAAGGGGATAAATGAGTTGGAGTATCTATTTGTTTTCCTTGGGGGTGCATAGTGGCGCCCCCCAGAGGGCATAAGAGAAAAGCCAGAGAAGAGAATGTGTCTGGGCTGATCCATAATTCCGCTGGTTTCCTGGACCACATGTTTCTCCCAGAGAGGGTTGAGATCTGTCAGCTGTACTCCAATAATCTTGGAGCAGACTTTTACAATCTGGTTCAGGCTGTTTCTGTCCTTTACTGATAATCCGTGAAACCAGCAAATAAAGGAAAATGTTAAAAGACATTCAATAAAAAATAGTAATGTTATTTCTGTTTGAACTTCAATCTTGCTGGTTGCCAGTCAATTTCCATCATAACTACATTTTGTGCATGGTAAATACTCAAGTCAAAATGGCCTAGAATTGCTTTTAATGCTTAAAACAGCCCTTTTGACTTTAAAGTTCATGCACAGTAGTTTAAAAGGTACAGACTGACATGACTTTCAATGCACACTAGTACGCAATGTCCACATACAATAATGGGTCCAATTTTCTTATAAACATGTCCTTAAAACATATTTACTTAAGCTTTGAAAATAGTCCCAAGTATTTCAACTTGTGTGACCTAGCTGTCATCCTGCGACCACCACAGATAGTAAGCCACTGATTTTATAACAGGCAGTAACAGGGGGTCATGGGATTTTTACTGCTGGAGATGAATTTCAAGTTGCCATGAATGAGACTCTCCCACTGCTCTGCTAAAACACAGGCAGCTCTCTTACCCAGAAACACAGGGAGAGGGAGGGAGAGAGGAAGAGACGGCACTTACAGCATACAGAAAGAGGTAGAGAAAGAGTTGGAGTGGAGAGAGCGTGAAGAGGCTGAGTGTGACAGCGCCGAATGAGAGAAGGAGGAGGAGGAAGAGGAGGGACAGTATGGAAGGGAACAGCAAGGGGGACGGGCCGAAAAAGTGAGCGAGGGGAGGGAAAAGTAGACGAGAGGGAGAGAAGGAAAAGAGAGGAACTGAGAGAGTCAGGAGAAGAGAGGAGAGCTAAAGTAAAAAAGGAGGACAGCTCAGCAAACCAGCACAGAAGCAGTCCTCTCACAGCTGCAGAGATCCAGGCTGGGAGGGGAAGTTTAGCGCAGACACCAGGAGAAAAGAGAGAAAAATCAACAAAACACTGCATTTACATATTTATTTCTCTGAGTGAGGGAATCAGAGGACTCCCTGGAGAGGGCAGCAGAAGAAGTAGAAGAAGAAGAAGTGGGGATCAGAGTGAGCGTCTGCAGCCTCCAAGTGTCCAGCTGGAGAAGATGGATTCAGACTCTGGAGAGCAGAGTGACGGAGACCTCTCTCCAGGTAAGACTCGAGAAAACCATAATCAAGGCTAAAACACCACTCACAGCAGACTAAGAGCATAAACATGAACTCACTGTACAGTGTTGTGTTTTGGTTTTTCAAGGTTAGCAAGTTCTTTCTTTCTTTCCCAGAACACTTTTAGCACGTTTTTGTCATGAACATGAACATCCAAGATTATAAACGTTTAGGATTTTTGTTGTTGTTCGTAATCTTTTTGTTTTATGAATGTTGTGTCCACACTAAGTTTGGTTACATTTTTAAGGGATTTTTTTACGTAGTTCTGTATTAAATATGTGAAAATGTTGGGTCTTAGCATTTACTGCTGATTTGTCGGTTTGATTTAGCTTTTATTAGTAAAAATGTTTAGTTTTAGGTCAGTTTTTTTAAGTTTAAATGTAAGGGTTTTTTGTCTAAATACTGTATCTTAGATCAGGAGAGGGCAGCAGCCTTGGGGCCACTTGTTGCCCTCCAACTTCCTTAGTGCAGCTTGCCAGTCGGTTTAAAATATCCAAAAATGCCTTTCATGGAGTAACCTGACAAAACCTGCCAGAACAGCATTAAAATAGCAATGTTTGCAAGACAGCAGAGCTATAGATGGCTGTGATTAATTCTGTGAGACTCTTTTGGTGCATTTGTCCAAATATAAATAAAAAAGGAAGGACAAATATAAATGCATACATATAAATATACTGTATACATGTGTACTGTATATACTGTATACACTCTACACATGACTCATGGTGACCAAAGTTACCAATCCCTGTCTGAGATGGTTTTCTGCATAAGTGGCATGTGAATGTTTATATGTATGGCTACATCAGCAGATTAGTTTTCAAATTGTTCCTTAGACTTACTTCGACGATCAGACTGCTGAAATCCTTTAGGCTTTGTATGATTCTTTTCACAATCAATGGAAAGAAAGTTTATGTCCAAATCTGTGGGGTAAACATAGTGGCCAGGCATATATACCTCGATTGTAATCAAGAAGTTTGTCGTCTCAACACTGAACTTTTTAAAGAAAACAACATCAAAAAGTGATTTTTGTTTCAACACACTGGTATATAAAGCAGATTTCAGTGAATGAGCATCTTCACGGCTTGTCACGCTTCCGTTGTGTCGCTTGAAATTAAAGCTTCCTTGGGTCCGATTCAATTACCCTGATCTATTATTTGCACTACAAAATTTGGGGTATTTGTGTTTAAACATGGTGACATGTGATCTAAACACCGCATTCTAAGTAGTAAACATTTTTTTTTAATCAAGAATCTATATCTATCTCTATACTGGGTTCATTTTTAAGTATTGACTTCTCCCTTTGCTGCAACAATCAAAAGCATGATTCTATCTTCCTTGCCCAACTTCTAAATTTTATTTGAATACATTTACACAGATTTGAACTACAATAGTTATTTTTGCATTATTCAATCATTTATTCTGTAACAAATAGCATGTAGTTTATTTTTAATGATGTAATGGAACTGTGACAAAAATCTGACACAGTAATTATTTAGGTTTATTTTCTGTTATCTTGCTCTCCATAAACAGAGGGGTTGGGAGTGGCTTCATAAGTGGAGGAGGTTGTAGAGAGAGCTTTTGTCTGCAGTGGAGATTACAGTTTAAATATATATATATATATCAACCATGACAGAAAAATACATTCAGTACATCTGAACAGATACCTACAGCAGGCTTCTCTGAATCTGTTTACCTACAGAGTCTGTATCAGTTCCTGCTACAGTGCTAAATAGATGATTTTTCTAAGCAAGAGGAATTCTGTTTTTTGTGTGCTGGTAGTACTGGTGTTGGTCATGAAATGGTGAAAAATAATAATGTGGTAGGTAAATATAGCAAAGCAGTCCCTCCTGGTGTTTCTAAGTCAGAACTGAAGTCGCACAGCTATGAGACAGGCATCTACCTTCTCCACACTCCCTCAAGCTAAGGCCCTGGCTGCTCGCTTCAGGCTGCTTCTCGCCTATTTGAACTTACAAGTAGTTGCATGGCTCTGCAGAAACTGTCACTCAGGCATTCATTGGGAATTTCAAAATAAAGCCGTGTCATATCAATGATGATTTAAATTAACATTTTGACTTCCAATTGCTTTGGTTGGATAATTGATTAGCGAGGCAATATTTCAATACACATCAATGTTTATTTACAGCCATATTAAGTTCTGCTGAAAAGTGTATTTGAATGGTCAGAAAACAATAAAAGTACAATTTCAAGTCAATTTAACATCATTTTTTTGATCTATAGTGGTCAGTTGTTATACAGTTTCAGATGGCTACTTTTGACTCAAAAGTGTAGATGGTTGAGGGAAAGATCTCATTAAACTTCTTAAGGAAGATATACAAAGAGGAGAAAAAGGTCTACCTACTACAGTCAGCAAGCTCATCCAAAACAAAATGAATGTAGCTGGAACAAAGTGTCAGGATACACCATGGTCCTTTTGTTAAAAATGGAAGAGTTGTCCATATCTTGAAGAAAGCCTTACAGGTTGACCCCCAACTCTTTAAACCATGTCAATGTGTCCTTTGATAAAACACTTGATCCAAATTTGTGGCCACTTCTGTGTAAGTGGCATGTGAATGTGTTGGACAAGGACTGATGGACACTTTACATCACAGGTCACCAATCTGAAGATCTTGATCCACTGGTCAATCTTTCAGACATTTCTGGCAGATCTTTCGGACAGGATGGTTTGCCATTTATCTGACACACAGGATGGACTGTCTGACCGATGCATGACATATTTGCATCTGCTAAATTCACCTACTTAACAAGATTTATAACATCTTACAAACTTTCCTTCATCCCATTGGATTCCAGTAATTTATATGAAATTTAGACAGTTTAAAATGTGTATTAAGCTTACATTGTGCCAGTCGTTACGTCTAAGAGTCACATGAGACATAAATCCACTGGTTCTATGCTTTTATTCCTTTTAATCATTTCATTGATGAATTGAAGATGGTATCCACTGGATTATTAGCCATTATTAGTTAAGGTCCATCAGATACTTTTGGTAAATAAGTCCAGTTTCCTGTATTAAAATTGTAAGAGATCTTCAGCAGTAAAATGTTACTGACCACTACTTTATATAACGACTTCCACCATCAGAATGTGAGTAGGTGTATAAGTGTGTAATTTTAACTTGTGCTGTAAAAAGGGATCTGAATGGCGACAACTAGAAAATCACATTTAGTGAATGCAACATTTGTAATAATGTTCTATTGTAGCTAGTTTAGTAAACATATGGGTTCAAACAGCTTTTATATTAATGCATCTACAACAGTAACAGCAGAGGCCAAAGGTGTTATGGTTTTAGTTGTATGTCTGTTTACAGGCAGATTTTTGTGAACTCAATGCTTCAATTACTGCAGCAGGGATCCTCTTTATACCTTTATCAAATACTAACCTGGATTAAAGGAAGAACTCATCAGATTTTAGAGCTCCAAGGCCAAGGTCTCATATATATCCTTAACACAATATCTCTAGAAATCTTCAGTGGAATCCTTGTACCAAGTTCTACACAACTTACGGTTGATTTAATTTGATTTTTGAAAGATAAAGGTCAGAGAGTCTCATCTTTAACCTTGCAACCATAGGATTTCAATATAACATGAACTTTGAAAAACTCACATAAATTTTGCCTAATTAACAATTTGAGTCAAGGGTAATGGTCAAAAGTCAAAATCACATAGCCTATTGATAATCCTTTTCTGTGAAGTCAATATTCATTTTTTTTTATTTTATTCAGTTGTAGAATATGCTTATGTTTAAGTTCAATTTGATATTTATATGTTTCAGTGAAATTTGCATGTTTTTTTGATTTAATTTGATTTTATTCAGAGAGTCTCATCTTTCTTATAGTTTATTCATTTATTGTTTTTTTTAATTAACAATTTATGTTTTCTCATTAGTATTGACTAATCTTTTCTGTGAAGTAATTAAAACCTGATCAAGCCTATTGTTTATATACAGTCCATACTTAGGTAATAAACTCTGTATGATCCATGCCTACATCCATAATGGTAGCACATAGGGCATGTATAGTAGTCTGTATGATTCATGCTGATATCAACTGAAGAAGAAGAATGCGTATCGCAGTATCAGAGCTGTTCTTCATTGCCTCGTGAGAGTGAAATAGTTGTATCGGGACACCCCTAGTAAGGACACCCATTATATTCAAAGTTCTCCTCCACAACATCTTCATCCGATAGATATTCGTCCATTTTGCACCAAACTGGAAGAAGAAAGTCGTTGTGTAGCCGGTCTTTCCCTGAAACAATGAGCCATACTGCGCATGTGCGGAGGCAAACATTCTTCTTCTTCAGTTCAGAGGTCAGCACAGCCAAAAAACATGTCTGGAGTGACACAGACTGTAATGGAGGAGTAGCGTGAGCGGACCATGATGAAATATTGGTGAAACTAATGAGTTTTTGGATGATTAATGCAGTTTTAGGAGCGGTGCTATACATGCCCTGTGTGCTACCATTATGCTCGATTTTGGATCTAAATATCTCCCGAAGCACTGTTTGGATCAGGAAAGCCTTCTGGGTGAGTATATTGTTCTACTTCATTCTATAAACAATGTGAAAGCTGTAGAAACCGAACTTATCCTTTAAAAACAGGAGATTTTTTATGAAACTTTGCACAGATGGCCTCTGAGACCTTAGCCAGATCTTTTGACCTCAATAACTCATTAAATCATATTTCTATATAATTTTATGAAAAGGTCCACTATGGTTTAACTACACTTTGATAGCCTAGATTGACAGTTTGTCAGTAATTATCTATTGTTGACCTACAATGCACGTTTACTTTCACTAATCATCTTTGCTTGAATATCTGTACTAATTGAAAGCAACCAATAGCAACCAAAACCTAGAGATTTACAGCTTGAAGAGTCCGTTCCTTCAGTATCTGTTTGAGCAGTTACTCATTCCTAAAATGTATCAAAGTGAGCTCTGATGCTTGCACACTCTGATGCCTGTGACTGGTAGAGCCTCACTGAGAGCTCGAATAAAAGCCGGCTCAGTCACCACCAGGAACAGACAAGCTCCGACACGTGCAGTCAATTTGTTCATCAACACATCCAGCATCACCAAACGCAGACAAAACAGCCTCCACAAAGTTCTGTTCTTCCTCACTATGATGAATCTCACATTCAGGCGTGAGCATATAACTGTTTGGATCCAGTTAACGTGAAGCTTTGTGTGTTTTTTTTTTTTTTTAACATGAATTCTGCAGCAGATGCTTTATGGTGTCTTATAGCAATGATGAGGGTGAACAGTTGGTCTCAAGAAGAAACTCTTATCCTCTTAAAGTTCACTGTCTCTCTGTGCAGATTTTTTTTCATGTATTCCTCTCATGTGGGCGATTTGTTGAACTGTGATCCTGTCTAAAAAAGCGTGACAGGAGATGAAGCTGCCAGCTGGTGATGAGGTTGGGTTCAAAGATCATGAGTCGAATGTGTCTCTGGGAGGTTTTTCATAACCCACCAAAACATGCTCTAAAATATGAGTTTGGTGGATGCCAAGTCAGATATTAAGTTTCTTTCCTTTTTTGTGACTCATTTTGAGGGCTTAGAACTGACTGTTAAGAAAAACAATCAAAATCATGAAAGAATGGAGAGGAGGTATGTGCCTGAAAGTAATGTTTGTAGTACAAAACAATATATTTTGAGACATATCAGTGTTACAACATGAAACAATAACAGAAACAAAGGACTACATCATATGATGCAGTGTGATACGATGAGATACAACATATGATACTTTGTGATACCAAAGGATATACAGTATGTTACAATATGATGTCAGACAGCAGAGCTGTGGTATACCATACGGTCCACAGTAATAAAAGTTTAGTTTTTGCTGGCAGAAGAATTTCAAATCATGACACCAATGATATTTAAAAAAGGCTGAGCACTTCAAACAAACTTTTGCCTTTGTGTAAATTGCAAACTACTGGCACAAAGAAGTTTGTTATTTAATATTTGAATAGTTATTAAAAATTAACTGTCAAGGAGGGTACATATCATATGTTTGTCTGGGACTGAAGTGCTATCATTTAATTGAACAGCATTATTGTTTGGATTTCTTTTTTTAAATGTCTCCATTCAGAAAATGGAAGGCTGCAGGGATGAACAGAGAGTAGAGGAATATAAATCCATGACTTATCCCATTATAGTCTCTTACTTCTTTTACTTCACAGTCAAAGTCTTCCTTTGGTACATGTCACTATCTTCCACATCACAACCACAAGGACTCAAAACTGGTGACACAGTTTGTCCAATTTACAGAGCAATATGTAAACGAGTGCCAAACATATGTTTTTCTTTTGACAGTTATTTTAAGCTGTACTCAAAAAGAGTGTCTCACATGTCAGGGTAAAAAGATATTGATTCTCAATAGTTTCACCTCTAGAGTAAACCTCCAGTAAAAGTTTCACAGAAAAAAGCCAAAACTTTTACACTATGGAGTTGATATTATTGGAGCCTGTTATTGTCCTATTTGGAAGTGGTCCAATGTTTGTGTTTGTGTGGCTGTGTTCCTGTTCATTTGAAGTTGTACAGCCTAATATGTTAATGGTGCTCTGATGAACTCCAACCATCTGTCTGTCCATCTGGCTCATTGTCTGTCTGTCTTTTGGTTCATTTGCGAGGGGAGAGGAACATTGAGAGGAGCCAGAAAGCTTTAAACCGCCTCATCTTCACTCAATGATCTCATTCAGACACTTCAAGATTAAACCACCTTATCTTATTGAGAGCTAATACTCCACACCTGAACCGCTCTGAGGAATGTAGAAAAATAGCACAATAACATCGCCTCCCCTGGCCAACCTGCACCCTTGGGTGGTGGGTTGTTCATGGGAAGAAGGGGAAGAGCTTTCAGAGAAACTCAAAACACTTTGGTGACATAATCTGATTTCTTTTTACCACAAGTCCTTTCACATAATAATACTGATGGATAACTTATATTGAAACCCAGAGTCATCATTGAGTGAATGTGAGCATGAATGGGTGAGTATTAAGGATGAATGATGTTGGATGTTTTTTAGAGATCTCATTAGCTTTTGTTCACCACAGTCCGTATCTCAGGTATCTTAAAGCTCATTTAAGATATCATAGATCTTACAGTCTTGTACCTGGCCTAAACCTGTTCCCAATTAGGTTTGAGGGAATTTCTCATTCTAATTTAGTCCATGGGTTCCTACACATTACAAATTAACAAGGTGCTTGTTTGCCATCCCATCACAAATTATATTATAGCCAAACCCAATATGGCTACACCAACAAACCTTACTTTTTGTTTTTTTTGACAATTTACATGTACAAAACCCAAAACCAGTGAAGTTGGCACGTTGTGTAAATCGTAAATAAAAACAGAATACAATGATTTGCAAATCCTTTTCAACTTATATTCAATTGAATACACAGCAAAGACAAGATATTCAATGTTCGAACTGAGAAACTTTATTTTCTTTTGCAAATAACCATCAAGTTAGAATTTAATGGCAGCAACACATTGCAAAAAAGTTGGCACAGGGGCATGTTTACCACTGCTGAAATAAGCAGGGGCGTCCGTGAAAAAGACGTTGCTTGGATGGCAACATATGTTGCTCCAAAACCTGTATGTACCTTTCAGCATTAATGGTGCCTTCACAGATGTGTAAGTTACCCATGCCTTGGGCACTAATACACCCCCATACCATCACAGATGCTGGCTTTTGAACTTTGTGCCTATAACAGTCCGGCTGGTTCTTTTCTTCTTTGGTCCGGAGGACACGACGACCACAAACAATTTGAAGTGTGGACTCATCAGACCCCAGAACACTTTTCCACTTTGCATCAGTCCATCTTAGATGAGCTCAGGCCAGTGAAGCCGGCGGCGTTTCTGGGTGTTGTTGATAAATGGCTTTGGCTTTGCATAGTAGAGTTTTAACTTGCACTTACAGATGTAGATGAACTGTAGTTACTGACAGTGGTTTTCTGAAGTGTTCCTGAGCCCATGTGGTGGTATCCTTTACACAGTGATGCCGGTTTTTGATGCAGTACCGCCTGAGGGATCGAAGTTCACGGGCAGTCAATGTTGGTTTTCGGCCTTGCCGCTTACGTGCAGTAATTTCTCCAGATTCTCTGAACCTTTTGATGATATTACGGACCGTAGATGATGAAATCCCTAAATTCATTGCAATAGCTGGTTGAGAAATGTTGTTCCTAAACTGTTAGACAATTTGCTCACGCATTTGTTCACAAAGTGGTGACCCTCGCCCCATCCTTGTTTGTGAATGACTGAGCATTTCAGGGAAGCTGCTTTTATACCCAATCATGGCACCCACCTGTTCCCAGTTAGCCTGTTCACCTGTGGGATGTTCCAAATAAGTGTTTGATGAGCATTCCTCAACTTTCTCAGTCTTTTTTGACACTTGTGCCAGCTTTTTTGAAAAATGTTGCAGGCATCAAATTCCAATTGAGCTAATATTTGCAAAAATTAACACAGTTTACCAGTTTGAACGTTAAGTATCTTGTCTTTGCTGTGTATTTAATTGAATATAGGTTGAAAGGATTTGCAAATCATTGTATTCTGTTTTTATTTACGGTGTACACAACGTGCCAACTTCACTGGTTTTGGGTATATTGGTTTTGCTATGCTTTAATGTATGCCTAGCATCATTTAACCATCAGGGTCATCTTGACTTTTGAAGGTCATGTGCTGTCCTTAATGGTGCACTAATAAGGCAATTTTTCACAAAGTCCATTTCATAGTCTTTTTTGACAGCTTAACATCATCCATCAGTGGAAATGGCTTTTTAAACCAAATAGTGTTTACTCATTTAGCAATGAGGACCTGTGAGGGTGCTCTATTAACTAAGACAGAGTTTAAGTGTGGAGCACTGATCTAACTGCAAATTGGAGTGCCTCGATAAGATAGGCTGAGAGTGGCATTTACACAGGGCCTTTGATTTAATGTGATGTGATGACTCAATACACTGTAACAAGATAATAATGCAGGAGTTCTATGACAACTGATTGACTGAAATCACAAGACTTTCATTTTATAATACATCTTGCGATCTGATTAATCAAAGGATACAGAGATGGGGCTGAAATATCATAAAACTAGACTGATACATGTTTTATGTTTTTAGCATCTTCATACTTGTATTTCATTACATAGCCCATTCACGCTTTGCCAGGACTAAAACTATACATGTAAATTAAAATACTTATAATTTTCTTAAATTTTGACCGTTCACCAGTCCCTGTGTATCAATGAGTCAGTGACTTACTCCCCTGGTACAGGGTTGAGAAACAGTACAATGCAAATACTTGTTTATTCCTTCTTTGTATGTTCTTTCTTTAAAAGTGCATCAATGCTACCTGTCCTGAGTAATCTACCAGTATCTTTTATTTCATTGCTTTACTGCATTTTTAGTTGTATATTTGCTAAAATTATACATCACAAGAATACAACAACAAAAGCTAAACTCCAGGCAAGCCAGATTCTTCATGTGTGACACCCTGGAACATGATCTTGCTCTTGTGTCAACTGCCTCACCCAGCTGCCGCTGTTAAAATTCCCATTTTGGCACTGTGAGCACCCACAGCAGTGAACATCAACTGGCAGCCCCAGAGCCACATCATGCCACCCACAGCTACCCATCCACCGCCCCAGGGTTAATATCAAATTCAGAGAATTGTGAAGATTAACCAGAGGTATAAGTTGGTTTCAAGCCCTCTGAGTGACAGCTTGACAAGATGCAGAAATAAGTTCCATCTTGTTTGTGGAATTTTTATCATGTGCCTTCATGCTTTAAAAGTCCCTTGTAAATTCCTACCACTTGGTTCTAGGTGACCTGCAAAAACTCAGTGTTAATCCTTCACAGGAGGCAGAACATACGTACAACAACCAAAGAGACAAGTGCGAAGCTACTATGGTGGACAGAAGAGGACCACCGTGTGGCCTAGCTTTACACAAAATGATGCAAACAGCTCACAGTGCAATATCTGTCTGTTTGTGAGATTTCAAGCAAGTGTGGAAACAGCAGCAACATGCTAGGTCATTTGTTGATGCAGCTTTTGATTAGATATCAGGAGTACCATGTGTTTGACATTGTTCACACAGAAAATGGGCTTTTTTCACACTGGAAATCCACAGCAATCAGTTAGAGAAGTGATAAAGAATTGGACTGATATGGCATTGGTATTAATAAAATCTGAACTACTTCAGTGAGGAATGGCAGTGAAGTAAAAGTAGAGTACATAAGTAGAAATTTCAACTATTTGTACTTTACCCAAGTAGTATTTTCACCTCTACCAACATGTCAGTGTTTGTTTTTGTTGTCTGTCTGTCTATCTCTGTCTGTCTAGGACCAAGAGAACTAAAAATGTTCCCAGTATAGTTTTCTGAAAGTTTCAGGAAAAGTTTTAGTGTTGTTCGTGGCATAAGGGAGAAGTGATTTGATATCAGTGGTGGCTTGAATCCAGATGCGGATGAAGGATTTTTTCAAAGGATTTGCTAACTTTGCGCAATTGGGCAGTTTTCCACTTTCGATTACTCAGCTAACAATGCCAGAAATGCCTTGGCAGAGATTTGTGCGCTTATGAAAAACAGACTTTCTACTCTACTACATGATAATGGATGCTTCTCACTCATTACCTGAACAGCTGGTTAATTTTCTTTCTCAGCATCCAAATAAAATGAGTTGTGTTCATGTAGTTTGTGTTGCCTTACCTGTGCATCACGTCTCCGTGGTTTTGCAGTGTGCAGAGGATAGAGAAGTTGTCACAGAAGTCACTTTCTTAATATTCTGGGTGCTGACGAGGCTGCAGTGGAAAAGTAAGGTGAAATAAGAGTAACCAGGAGCAAGAACATACAGCTCTATGGCAAAATAAAAAGGTCTCAAACCTCCTGAGACTTCATTAAAAAATATGAATGACTTTCACTCGCATTATGAGGTAAATTGAATAGTTCTGTGTTTTAAAATAAAACACCACAATGAGTTTTATTGGGTAATAATGTCACTGGGAAAATCTTACTTGAATTTGAGTAATGTTTGACCAGAAGGATCCATATTTTACTCATGCGTTCCACCACTGGTTATTTTCAGTCCCCAGCCACACGCTCAGTTTAAGTGACAAAGTTATCTCGAAAAATGAGAAGAATTACAAACATTTTGGAAGGAAATAAAATAAGACATTCAGGAGGCACTTAACATCATAGGGCAAAATAGAGATCTCATTAACTTTTGTTCACCACAGTCCACGCATTTTAGAGCTCATTTAAAATCTCATAGATCTTACAGGCCTGTACGTGGCCTCTTCTACACCTGTTTCCGATTGGGTTTGGGTGAATTTCTCATTTTAATTTTGTCCATGGGTGCCTATACATTACAAATTAACAAGGTACTTGTCTGCCATCTCATCACAAATGATGTTATAGCCAAATCCAATAATGATGAAAAACTTTTTTTTTCGACAATTTACGTGTATACGCCAATAAATACATTGATTTTGCTATGTTTAAATCATGTCTAGCATCATTTAGCCATCAGTGTCATCTTGACTTTTAAAGGTCATGTGCTGTCCTTAATGGTGCATTAATAAGGTAATTTTAACCATAAATAAGGTCAATAACATGCCAGTTACACAACAGTATTTGATTTATTTCAATTGGTTTGAAAATCTTGCCCCTGCAGCATCTGTCAAGAAAGACAGTGACCTCTCTTATAATGCAGTCAGTGAACCCTGGTGTTTGTTTTGTTCACCCATGTCTTAACCATAAAGACTTTTTCTGTGTTTATGGCAGCCTGTTTACTTTTTAGCTTGTCAGTCCTGTTCATGTGACTTGCTGGTAACTCCACCCCTATTTTGCAAGACAGCCTTTGCTGCCCACATAAGTGCTTTCACTTACACAGCTGTCCAACTTATTTTGACCCAAAACGAGAGTAAATAAGGGTAACCCATGTGCATCATGGTGCAACACAAATTAAAGTCACTCAATATGAGCTACTCTACCATAAAACATGCTGGTAGTGACTGCAGGGAAAAAAAAGGCTGTAACACTCATAGGAACAGAGTATTGTTTGAACGAAGTTTGTAAAAATAAGCCTCACTGCTGACATTTGGTTGTTATGATTGTCTACAGAGTTGACCTACAGAGCAGAAATCAAACATCATGTGATTTGTGGTGCAGTTCCCTGTGTTATGGTTACTGAAGCAAGATAACAGCACAGATATCCTGAGCATGTTGAGCTCACTTTGGCCTTACATAAGAGGACGCGGTCAGTGCCCCTCGCCTATCTGCAGACACAGACGCTTTATGCAGTTCCCCTTTTATGTGAAGGGATGCACAATGTTTTCCAGGGAATGAGCCTGAGGTGGATCAAGGAGAGATTTGCTATGTTACCAAAGATGGTAAAGCTCATAGCAACGACAGTTGGATAACCTTTACGCTGGGAAGACATTAACTCTTTTTGGCTCTTTCTTTAAAGACTATGTTGCATACTGTCACTGCCAGGCACAAACCTTCTACAAAATGGTAAATGGACTTGAGCTCATATAGCGCTTTTCTAGTCTTTTACTACTCAAAGCTGCTTTACACCGCAGGTCACACCTACCCATTCACACCCACATGGTTCACATGGTTCAGAGTTTCTATGTTAGTTATCCATCAGTATCTCTGACACATTCACACCCTTTCATGCCCATTTACACGCCACTGACACAGCAGTGGGAGCAACTAGGGGTTAAGTGTCTTGCCCGAGGACACATCGCCATGGCGTCGCCCGGAGCTGGGCTTGAACCTGCAACCTCCCAATCACTGACCACCATCCAACTGTGCCAGCGACGCCCCACATTAGTATGTGTACAAATAATTTCAATATTTTAATTTTTTTATAAAACAGTGCTCTGAGCCGCCTTTCATGTTGGAGCTTTAACCAAGTAAAATGACAAAAAATGATTTGTCATGACATGGGGACATTACAATATTCATTCATTGAGACATAGAGGATTTTTTGGCAGATATTTAGGATACGGGTGGTTTATGCCTGACAGCAACAATATGTTACTAAGTAGGGAAGCATAAGATCATCACAATTCTATCAGCATAGACAGATAAGTGCCAAAAAGGTGATTATTGGTAACAGCTGTATGTTTTTGCCAATATTAAGAGCCAATATTTTTGCCATAAATATCCCATATATAAGCTATAGTGTTGGAACCACAATAATTTACCTCATCATCATCAAATGTCCACTTAAAAACTAAAAAGTATTATTCATTTTAGAATAAAGTATTTTTCCTGTTTTACATCTGTTTCTAAAACTAATAGACTGATATCATAGAAGGAACAGGTCAATTTAAGTAAAGTCTTTATGCCCTAAGCAGAAAAAAATAAATTAGCATAACGGATATCTGCAAAAATCCAATACTGAGCAACGCTATTACAAAGTAAGAAAAGAAACAGAATGACCTTTTCCCAGAGCCTGTCTCACATTCAGAATGCAGTGTGCTGTGTGTCTGTACTGGATTGTTGACTCTCCTGTCAGGTAGAAAAAAATGACAGGCAGTTGTGGCTCCTTTTATAAGGTCAACTCTCCTACAAAAAAAAAAAAAGAGACTTGTGCTGAAGTATTTTGAATACAAAAGTATTTTGGGAGCCTTGCTGTACACAAATATGACCCTTATCTCTGGATTTGTGTATGGGGGCTGAGTGATGGATTCGCTGCTAATTTTTTTTGCTTGCTCAATACTTGAGTAGTGTAAACATCGACTTATTTGTTTTTGGTTGTTTTGAACCCTCAGCCTTCTCTGTCCTTCAGTTTGTTTTTGGAGACTGACAGGAAGCTCTATGTTCTCTAAAATCCACCCTCAGCCACTTTATTTAATACAAACAAATGGTCATTGCTTTGCTCTAAGTATGGCTGCTGCTGTACCATCTTTCTTTGTTGTCTTGCTCTTCACTTGTTCTCTTCCCACATCACAGTCAGAAACCCCCCCCCAGTGATCCTTCTGACCTTCTCCCATTCAGCTACAGGCAATGCTACCAACAAGTCAAACTCACATTATTTTTTTTATATAAATTGAAGCATTGTAGAGTATAGGAAATGATCAAAAAGGCGTGTTTGACACTTCCACAAGAGCATAGTTTTACTCCCATCGTATAACACGCCGGACAGTCTGTTTAATAATCTGTAAGCATAATTATCTATTATAGTCATTAGTATATGTACAAGTATAATAAATGTAGCTTTGTGGTAAAAAGAGATCTATAGCACTGTCAGTTTCTGCTCCTTTTCAGAGTGTGTGTTCCAGACCAACACACCCTCAAGTGCAATAAGAAGAATCTGATCATTTGTCAAGTAAAAGTCATTGAAACTGAATTATTAAAAAAAACAGAGAAGACACCTGCACTTCAAACACTTTATGCTGGACGTACAGTAGGGCCTTTAAGTTGAAAAAACAAGTTGTTATTTTAATCTTATTTAGTCAAAGATTCAAAAAGTTAGAGTGTTTTACATCTCTGCTCCTCTTACTTCCGTATTTGTAATACCAAAGCGCTAAAACCAGCCAAAAAGCTTGGAGCTT
The DNA here is from genome assembly GCA_036419115.1 of Scarus forsteni. Lineage (NCBI taxonomy): Eukaryota > Metazoa > Chordata > Actinopteri > Labriformes > Labridae > Scarus > Scarus forsteni. Next base: position 21,092,172 of record JAZDUH010000443.1, read on the forward strand.
GAAATGAGAGACATACCCATCTGAATTCACAAAGAAGAAACATAAACATCAGGTCTGACATTTTTCCACAATCATCCAGTCATGCAATGAACACAACACACCACTAATCATTGCAATATCTACAAACTGATTCATCCGGCAGCCCTGCCTTTCCTTCCTCTGATGAGCAGATACAGCTAAACCAAATGATGAGTCAAAGTGAGACTGAATGTCAATATAACACACCTGTTCTACTGCAGGGCTGTGAAGTGCATATTACACAGTTAAAGGCACACAGAGGTGAAGTATTGGGTACAATTACAATTTTATTAGACAGTTTAGCAAACATCATGAGCCATCCTTGATTGTAACTGTTGCAAGGTCAGCCCAATATCTTGTTGCTGTGCTACTTCAAATTTGAACCAGAGGAAGATAACCTGAAATTTACTAATATTTGAGTTGATTATTTTTTTTCAATAAATTAAGCTTGAATAAAATAATAAAAACAAGGATACAGTATGATGTTTGAGGAATAAAAATCTCTAATGATGCTTAAAACTATTTGAAGTATTACTGATGTTATATGCCGACCATGCTGATATTTGCTGTTATACCACATGCTCTTAAAAACATTAATAAATAAAGGAGATGTGTTTCACATTTTGATGTGCCTTACTAAACCATAATTGATGTTAAGCACTTCGAGTTACATATGTTGAAGGAAAAGTGCTATATAAAGTTTGATTGATTGATTGAAGCTATTGGTTGTTGTTTATGCTAGGTAGCTAGCTGTCACAGGAAATGAACATCAGCATTGCAATATAACTACATCACAAGCGATACAATGCTCGTAAATTTACTGTCAAATTACATTATTCATATTTCATATTACCAGAACATCAGACATTGTGGGTAACTATATGCATTGTTAGCTTTGGCCATATAAATGTTATACTGCAACAATACTCCTGATAAAGTGCACAACCTCACTGGAGGGACTGAGTGCTTGTAACTCAGAGTTTTACCTTAGCCGACCAAAATTGGTGCCAAACCTCAGTGTCTGTGGGGTTTATCGGTGTATGTGACTATCCATCAGGCAGAATGTCATGCAGTCCGGTGGTAGTGATCCTCCTGTCTGAACCGTAACTATGACAAAGTGTGTACTGGCCAGAGGGTAAAACACAATCCCTGCAGCGCATTTATGTGTGAAAAAATAGTAATGTTAATTTAGTTTCTTGTTGTCTCCAGTGTCTTCCATCTCAGTATCCTACTTTCTGTCTGTCTCATACACCTCTACTTGCCTGGGCAGAACAAATGTGCAGCTAACAGAAGCTGATGTATACACCCCTAACATGTCATGTTAGTCCAGTCACTAGCTCTGCATCTCTCAGCCAACTAACACATTTACCACTTAAGGAAAATAACTCGACCGAAGCTCCTGAAGCATAATCATTACATATATGTCTTATTTTATTATCTTTGAGATAAAGTACCAGTCATCCACAGAGGGAACTTTTCATATTTAACCTTCAGTTCTGTAAATGAGATGGAGAAAACTCTCAGATTAAGAAGCAGATATCTTAAGTTGCTCTTGCAGACTGCTCAAATACTTTTTTTTAACTACAGGAGAGGGACAAAATTAAGGTAAAGCTTTAGTGCAATATATAAAAAGGACAAAATCTTGCCAAAGGTTGTCTAATGAATCTATTTGTGTTGGCTGCATGACAGCTGCCATGTGTGTTGATTTTTATTTGAGTAAACAAGAGGTGAGAGCTAACCGACTGTTGCCATGAGCACAGTCTCTCATGAACATGACAAGCACAGAGAATCTTGAGAACAGAGGGCTTGTCTTTTTTATCACGTGCATCTTTCTGACATAAGAAGGAGAATAACAGAAAGAACTTTGTTTTTCAGACCTGTATATCCACATCAGTTGAATATATCACAGATAAGATTAACACGCTACATTTACACCTCCAAAGCGTGCTTGACAGGTTGAATTAATGAGTGAGAATTACTTCAGTCACTTGTGTAAAAATGTAATGTTGTCACTGGGCTGTGACTAGAGAGTATCAGTGCCAACATGCAGTACAAACACTTTTTAAAAGCCATGATGCCACGGTTTAGGGCTTACACTTGCTGAAGTTGACATGCATCCATCCTGAAATTTGCCTTACTGTTATAAAAGCAGGCTTGGTGATTGGCGTGTTGTTGGGTCAATAGAGCATAAGAAAGGGTTAATTATTTCCAAAAAACCTGCATTCTGAAATACTTTCGGTCATTACTTTAATCTGACAGGCTACATGGTGGTGCAGCAGGTAATGCTTTTGCCTCACAACAGGAAGGCTGCTGGACTGGCAGCCTGGTCAGGGCCTCTCTGCCATGTCTGCCAAAAACATGCTAGTTTACTTCATTTGTGACTCTAAGTTGCCCTTGTGTGTGAGTGTGTGCGATGGTTGTCTGTCTCTACGTCAGCCCTGTGACTAGCTGACGACCAGTCCAATCTGTTGATAATATCTGTCAATAATAAACTAAAAGATATTAGTCTGAATTCATGTTAGTGGATTTTCAGCCCACAGTCTACTTTTTGGCTGATTCATCATGAGCGATGTGTCTTACTGTAACACCAAACACAAATCTACCATCTGCAGAGCTATTTCCAGCCGTCCGTGGCTCTTTCAGACTTTACATAGAGAGCGGACTAAGCCGCTGTGGTGCTGTTGTAATAACAGCTGTGAGATTCATAAGGGCTCAGGGAGCGCCGCTGTGGTTCTATTACAAACAACAAAACTGCAGATGTTTGATGGCAAAACTGAAACTCAATCTTCAGCCAGGTCATCACATTTCTACATTCACACCATCAAACACTTCAGCTCCATCGGCCACTTTAATCGCCACCAATCCACACTTCCACAAGCACTTCAAAGATCTCTGATAAAAATGGCTGCTGGATGAGGCCAAACCAGGAGCACCCAGCAATCAGGGAAGAGCTTCTGCCTCATGATTGCTATGTTGGCAGGGTGACCACATGCTTTACACATGTGAGACAGGCAGAGTGTAACACTCCCATCACAGATGATCACGCACGCTGAAAAAATGCCCGCACTCCTCTTGCTCATTCCCTTAGTCTTGTGCTCTGCTAGCGCATGCATCCCTGATTTTTTTACTTTTTCCTCCTCCGCCTTTAATCTGGCCCGCAGATGGAAAATACACACCAGCCATCCACACACACACACACACGAGACACAGGAGCTAGTACTGGAAAAGTGCAACATAAAAAAGTCAGGAGTGAAGCAGTAAGTGGAAAAGACGACTCAGGAGAAAGCTTTTTTTTCCTCTCTCTGCAGCTCAAAACTAAAACTCCAGCTCTCTGTGACCGCTGCGTGAGTGCGTAGTCCGTTGTATGCTCATGCATGTGCTAACACAATAATGCTGTGGCATTTCATGGCGTTTGTGGGACATTTGGGAAGGGGATTGTTTCCCCACGGCTGAGCCATTATTGAAACATGGAATAAGACCGCAGCGGCATTTTGACGAGGCCTCATAGACACACACGCAGGACGAGTAGGAGGAGGAGGGGGAGGCTGTGGTTTCTCTAGAGGGCCAGTCGGAGCAAACAGTCACTGGTGGCGCCTGGAATGAGAGGAGAGGGCTGTCTGGGAGGGGGGCAGTGTGTGTTAAGGCAAGGCTAAAGTGGCGTCAGTGGAGCATTTAGTTTGTTCAGGTACCTATAAACGTCACGTAACTGTGACGCATACAGAGGAGTAAACAGGCCAGGCAAGAGAATGAAGGAATGAGAGGCTGGTTTGTTTTCATTGTGCACGTCAGGCAGGAAAAGTGGACATGATGAAAAAATGGAAACTATCTGGAGAAACAGTTGAGTGGTTGATAATGTTGAATACAATGTCTGAGTCACCTTTACTCTTGTCACCCCAACATGCTGACTTTTTGCCTTCATGTTTTACTATTTTTCTAATCATTTTAACTTTTTTTTTTTTGTGCTTTGACTCTTTATTAACAACATTTGACTTTTAAGGCTTTTTCCTCAACATTTCGAGTTTTTTTCTCAAAAGCTTACATTTTTCTTCAGTGTTTTGACCACTTCTCTTGACATTTCGACTGCTTTAGGGCTGTTAAATGGTTTGTTATCCCTCAACTCACGTTCATATTTTCATTTGAATAGCTGCTAGATTATTTTTACTACCACTCATGTTCAAAAAGCTTTCCAGTTTTTATATGCTGAGTACCCCTGATCAACTTCTATTCTTACACAGTCTCAGATGCTCTGTGCTCCTGTCAGTTTCCCAATGTGGCCCCAGTCTATTCTGATTGGTTAGTAGGTCTATTCTGTGGTTATTGGTCAGTTCAGTATGTTTCAGTGCTGTCTACCAAGACTTTACATTCTTTCTACTGCCTATTCTCTGCAGTGGGCTTGCCACACCCATGATTTTAATAGATTAAAATCTTGAATAGGTCATATTCAGCATTTTTTATGTCTCCTGCACATGATAGAAGACTACTTAACATAAGACCATGAAGTCTATAGCTGTGGCACTTCTCTAACCTTGCAGCGCAGCTTGATTCAATGACTATGATACGAGGGTAGATCCATCTTGCCAAGTTTCAATCTACAAAGCTTATACTCAGCCATAGAGGCATGGTCCAATCAGCATCCTTTGAAGCAGAAAGAGGTGGGAGCTATGAGTGAGACGACAGCAGGAAGTGACCTCTGGGACAGAGATCAGCATAGATGCTTACAGCTTTATTAGCATTTTAATCAGATCTGGTCCATATGTCTTTTATAAATGAGTAAAACAAATAACAGCACTGAAAGCATTTATCAATAGAACGGATATTTTGTTCCATTTATCATATGTTTTGGTGATAGTTTGTTCTACAAAATGCCTACATTTTTGTACCTTTCACCACAGCAGTAGTGCCCGCCTACTACATTATCTGACTGGTCATAACAAATGTGACCCTTAGAAAGGTTTGCCTGTTTGACAGCTGTTGTTGCCCAGACGAAATATATTGAAGAGTTCATCTGGTGTGTCAGGTTAGGACTTCTCCCTCTCCTTTTATGAACAGTACCAGTAGCTGACTGAACTGATCAATTTCCTTAACCTGAGCAGACCTGCCATTGTGACATCCTACCGATGTTTTGTCCGTAGGTCATGCCCATTGTTTCAGGTGGAAAGTTTAGTGCAGCGTGCTGTATGGGAAATGGGAAATAGAGGCAAATCAAGAGTGGGCCTTCCTGGTGTGTGAAAACTAGCCATTTTTTAGCATTAGCCAACTTTCTCAAGTTGTCATTGAAGGTGAATATATGAACCAGAGTTAAGTCAATTCATGTGACTTAAAAAGCCCATGAATCCTTTAACTAATTTACTGCATGTTTAGAATTAAAGTATGAAGTATTTCTTCTTCTTCTTCTTCTTGTATTACTTCATTTTGTTTTAACATACTCACTTTATTTGAGGTGTACAGCAAAATATAGCCTCTCATTATTCCTGCCTCATGCCAGGACCTAGTTATCCTCAGGCCCTTGTTTGTGGTTTATTCTTTTCACCCACGTTTGGACATTTGCAAGAAAAGTTATCAGTTTTCTGAAGTCTGGTTTCCTGTTTCAACCTCGTCCAAGTCTGATGTATTTGTGGAGGCTGCTGTAGACTACGCTTGTCTTGCCAACATTCCCCTAATATAAACTTAAATGCAGATTAAATGAAGCCAATGGAGACTTTACCTCTTACACTTGGCTATTACGGCTGCAAAAAGGAAACAGCAAATGAGGTTGAGTGGGAGGCAATTACACGCAAAAGATTTTCACACTTAACTGTGGTGCAAGTGAACCAAACAGGGCAGATTGTTACATTAAAAAGGTTGTGATTAGAGACTGGATGAGGGAGGTAAAGAAGGAAGGAAGGAAGAAATGATAGAAAATAGGAAGGAAGGTAGTTAAGGAAAGAGGGACTATGGAAAGGAGTAGTAGTATGGACGCCTGGATGGTTATTGTAATAATAAGGTTAAGGTATTTGGCAGGAAACGGGGAAAAAGAAAGGAAGGAAGGAGGGGTGGATGGATGGATGGGTAGAAGGCAGGGAGGGGATAAATGTCAGCATTGTCACTGTACTATTATTATCAAAGCTGAGTTGCAAAACTGACATAGTTAAGTAAGAAAGGGAGGGCAAAGGAAAGGCTTGAAGAAAGGAAGAAAACAGGAAAAATCAAGTACAAATGGATGAGGAGGTGCAAAGGAAGGGGAGGAGGGTAAGAGATATTTTTGATATGTCTTGTCATTATCAATGTTTTAATATGAGGATGGTGGGAGGAAGGAAGCAATAAAAGAAGAAAGGATGGAAGAAATATATAGAAAGACAGGAGAAGGATGTAAAGACAGGTAAAGAAATAAATGGATGGGTGGATATGCGTAAGGTAAGAAGTAAAGGATGGAGAATGAAATAAGGACGTAATGAAAAATGAATGGGGAAATAAAGGAGAGAAAGGAAGGAAGTAAAAAACATTGAATGGATGGATGGATGGATGACAGATAGATGGATGAATAGATGGACTGATCAATGAATGGAAAAGAGGAGAAAGGAACAAACAAATAAAACTGATGTATGAATGGAGGGCTACGAAGGAAATAAGTAATGAAAGAGCAAACAAATGAATGGTTGATGGAAAGAGGGCCACAGGAAGGACAAAGAGGAAAGGATAAACTAGTCCTCTGGGTCCTCTTAAGCTGAACTAGTGGGGGCTGTGAGAAAAAAAAAAGGTCAAGAGTCACTGAAATATTGGATGGATGGATGATGAAAGGCTGGATGTGAAGATGAATGGATGGAATGATGTTGGATGATAGGTAGATGGAGAGGAAGACAGCAAGAAAGGAAAGAAGGAAGGAAGTAACAATTTCTGGATGGATGGAAGAATGAAAGGGAGGGAAGGAAAGAAGGATGGATTGATGGATATGTACATATCCAAGGTAAAAATGAAACCTGTGAGAATATAAGAGCAACATTTAAGTTTACTTTTATAGAAGAGCAAAAGTTGTAAAATAAGGTAGCACAGGCATACTACAGTGTAGCTGATGGTGGAAAACTTTAAAGTAGCTGAAATTTTCATACAATAACAAAATGAAGAATAAATAATAAAACAGGAGAACTGTGAGATAGTGTCAGATGAATAAGTAGTGCAAATCACACCCACCTTTAGTATTATATATCAAAACAAACAGTGGGGCAGAGGCTATTGTTTTTTCCATTAATACCATGTCCTTTGGGAGGTAGAACAAACAAGACATTTGTGGATTTAAACATGTTCAGCAAACCTCTGCACAGTGCTTTCCTTAAAGGTTGAGCTTTAAGTTAGCGCATGGAAGGATTAGGTTTAGAGGAGAGGTTACAAGAAGGAATGGGCTCTAAAAGTCAGAGCATCTACAAGTGTGTGTGTGTGTGTTCATGTGAGTGAACCACAGTTATTTCCTGGTCATTAGTTGGTGGTGGGTTGGCAGAAAAGTGAGCTGCAGCACTCTGGATTACACTGGAGCGTGTCATGCTCAGTGAGAGGCCTTCAAGACCAAAGATCAGAGCTGAGCCATCTCTTTCACTTCAATCAAAGCGGAGAAACCTTTAAACTGAGACAGAAGCAACAGTTTAAGCCCCGCCCCTTTATCTGGCAAACCATTGCACCTCAAACATTCAGAACTCCCTATAATATATGCCATGTGGCTTTGTGTCAGCTTGCTGCTTAAAAAGATGTAACATCTGCTGCTGAACTAACAACTTATATCTAAACACCTCCTCATGGGTAGTTAAAGTTCATATGATCTTGTAATAAGAACAGTTTTGCCTTGACTGTGGGAACTTAAGATGCCTACTGGTAAATGTCGACTAATCTGTCATCATGAAATCATGTGTTGATTAATCATTTGTCATCAAGCATTTTTTATATTGGTCTGTTTAAGATAAAGAATATTGGAGCCACATTCATACCAGAGAAGCACCCAAATATCACTTTTTTCAAGCCAAGGATACTTGCATTTGGGTGCTGACAGATTTCAAGTACAAATGTGAAAACTTGAAAACACTATATGAAGATTTTTTGATGTCCCTCATCCCTCCGATAGCAACTTGTTGTCCATATTTTGACAGAAATGTCTCCAAATTTCAGATATGGTTCCAACTTTGTGTACTTTATCAATAGTAAGAGCCTGAGATCCTGCTGTAAATGAATATGTAGAGTCAATTAGGGACACATGATGTTGGATTTTTAATGATATCCGATATGCCAACATTTCCTAACTTAGTATTGCCTATTAATACTAATATTTTTACCACAAAGCCTCAACAAATAATATTGACCTGTTCCTCATGTTGTCTGTTTTGTGTTAGAAACAAATGTTAGGCAAAAAAAACTTTATTCTTGAATAAAAAATCAGGATAAAGGACATGTTAGCTCAGAGGATGTCAAAATTATTTGGAAAAAATGAAAACACTGGGTACACTTTCTATAAAGGTCTTTGCACAGGGATGAGCCCAAGTCCATTTTTAATTTATTTCTTAAGTTTTCTGCCACACAGCCTTAGAAAAAGGGCAAGGTATCAAGCACCCTAAGGGACCTTAAAGTTGAGCTGCTGCTCCTTTGCATCAAAAGGAGTCAGTTGAGACTAGGTGTGTGTATTTGCAAGAATCCAGCTATAGTTTTTTTTTGACTAAGTGACAAAAATAATAACAAATGTTACAAAGTCAAATAGCTGACTGTCTGCTGCCAACCAGAGGCTGAAGGCTCAGTGCACCACAAAGCAAATATACAGAAAAGCTGGAAATTCTTACATTTTAAAGTTTCATAAAACTACACGTATATATATATCAATGCAAACACAACAGGAGGCATCTGGTTAGGCTGCCTCCTGATAGCCTACCTATGGAGGTCTATCCATTAGGAGGTCACTCAGAGGCTGACCCAGAATTTTCTAGAGGTATCAGCTATCAGAAATCCTGTCTGGTCTTAGGACCTCTTCAGAAGGAACTGGAGTATGTTGCAAGAGAGAGGGATGTCTATGTTGGACCTGCTTGGCCTGCTACCCCCACTAGCCAGCCTCAGGTAAACAGGACTTACAGTTAATTGTCTTTGTTGCCTGTTCATCAACATGCTTATTTCAAATTAACAATTATATTTTATACTATTCATGACCTGCTATGGGATTAAAAACACGGAGTTATGGATGCTGAAGGTAGAGGATGGCTCTGGAGGGGGGGTTCATTAGGGTATAAACAGACTGAGCCTGTGGTCATTCATAACTCTATGGAGCCTCACTTCAGCTTAAACCCAGTTTGAGCATGTGAGCTTGTAAACAAACCAGGAGGCCAAAGTTATGGGGAAAGCTGGCAAGGCCCCCATGATTGTGCACGTGTGGGTTTGTGAGTGAAAGTGTGAGTGCATGCATGTTGGAGCCTCTTTGTAACGATGCCACAGCGTGCTGAGACTTGGCGAAGATCTATAAGAGGAGCGACTCACCCCAGGCCGGAAAACACTTGCTTCCTTGCCACTCACACTCGGCTCAGTGATGTAGATCTGCGGGGAAATAGACAAGAGGAGGAAAAGATAGAATAAAAAGAACAAGAGATTGGTGTTAAACAAAGACACGAGCTGCAGCAGGTTTTTTACAGCTGTGGGTGATATAAAAGGCAGTGATGGTGGGAAGATGTTCTCTCCATGCTGTGTGGGTCTGATGTAAAGAGACTTTGACAGGAGCAGCCCCATCAGAATATGGACACAGTATTTCACCTCTCTTTCTTTAACACCCACACCTCCTCCATCCCTCTCTCTGTCACTCATCCACGCCTCTTTTAGATGGACTGACACATCTGTAGGCTCCCAGTGTGACTGTGAATCTGTGTTTGCTTATTCTTTTTTTTCTTTACAGTTTGAAGGCATTTACCAACCAACCTTCATAGGTCCTGCCCACTTCAATAAATCTTAACTGAATGGTGTGAAATAGAAAATGTACACATTTCCAGCTAAGCCCATTGCCATTTTTCTGTCTGACTGAATGGCTTATTTTAGAGTTCATGGCTGTATTTCATAGTTTAAACCTTATTTCAGATGGATAAAGTTCAGGAAACCCTTTGTCTGAGCTTCAGGCCAGATAAATGAAAAGAGAGCCCCCATATTTTATCCTGCTCTGTTTTCTATTAGGCCTCAGTCAGACAGTCTATCATTACTGTCTACACAAACCTACACACATTTGTTCACAGATTTCTAAAGATGGGGTGTCACGGTTTAAGGGTAAAATGATTTTTTGAGACACTAACCTTAATATAAATATATTGTTTGCACACTGATGATAATAAATGTCTTAACCACAGTGGTTATGTTTTAACCGCTGTGGTTAAAACATTTGGTTAACCCTCAGTCCCCATTGGTCCCTTTGGGAATGTTCAAATTTTTGTTTTCAAGTTCATTTTTCCCACAATATACCAAATGATACATAGCTTTGCAGCGATGCATTCTTTTCTTCTTTTGGCAAATATTGGTATTTAAACTAGATTTATTTTTGAAGACCAAGTTTGCCAAATGACATGGACTGTTTCACACATACATGCCTCTCTGCACAACATACTATGGAAAATGATTAGGAAAGACAGAGCCTTTCAAATATGTAGAGGGTGACTTCATGAATATTCTCTCTGTTACATTCATTTAAGGCCAGTCTGAGCCTACAGACAAGGGAGCTATACAAACAGAGATGCATTGCTCAAGGAACAGCGGCATCAAAAATGCTTTCGAGAACAAAATTATGCACAGAGCGCATGTACAGAAAATCAGTGCCCACACACATGCAGCCAAACAAAATTAGCGTTACCTGTTAAACAAATGCAGAGCTCTCAGATTTGTTCCAACACACACAGTGGGTTGACCCTTGAGCAGTTCACATAGGGGACTCTTTTCTGTCCTCTACATTCTCAGTTATACAATTTATATTATGCCTAAATTAAACGAGTAGGCTTACCAAGGACATCAATGCTCAGCCCTGCTTATCTTCCTGCCTGTTTTCATCTGAATTTTTGTCTAGTTTGGGGAAGAGTGAAATAATCAAGTGTTGCAACTTCACATCATAAATGTAGGAGTTTCGGGGTTGCAGGGGCTGGAGCATGTTTTTGTGGTCTGTGTGAGGAAACCGGAGCACCTGGAGAAAACCCTTGCAAGCACAGGGGAGTTGATGCTAACCTGACACAGGAAGACCCTGGTGGACACAGGGTATTCAGGCATCAATCTTTTTGTTCTAAGGCACTTGTCCAAACCCACTGCACTATGATATGTGGAATAGTTGAGACATTTACGATTTCCAAATAACGCTGGAAAACCAAGTTGTACAGCAGCAGAGGAAAATGCCAGTCAGGAAACAATGGTTTTCCAGCAACCCATCCCTTTGTGATCAGCACCCAAACCATGCTCATAGCCTTCATATCTTTGTTCTTAAAAGAATGCTGCCACCTTTAGACCTGGAACAATCATTTAAGCTTGAAGATTTGTCTGATGACAGACTCAGGATCTGGCAAATCCAACCACTCTACAAGGTTATCCCAGTGACTGATGGATGATGTTTAAAAAAGATTTTATTCCTTATGATGATTTGGCATAAAAGTGAAATTTACTTAAATCAATTTTATTGTCGATCATAGGCAATATGTTGATAAAAGATTTAGTTATTTAGTGATTTTTAACAGTCTATGGGAAAGTCTTTGTGTCTATATGTGATTATACATGAGTATAAGAGGCATAATCTGTTAAAAAAATAGGTATGTACTGGAATGGTTAGGCAAAAATATTAGATTTAGTCACACTAGAAATTAAGTCTAATAATTTGCTGGTATGTTTCGGGGGCAACATCAATAAGTTTAATGTGCTACATTGTGTCTGAAACTAAATTTGAATAGGAAATGAGGGTTGAAGGTGTTACTTCAGTCTGTGACTGGATGTTTGTTACCTCCGCCAAGGAGGTTATGTTTTCGGGAGAGTTTGTCCGTCCGTCCGTGAACAAAATAACTCAAAAAGTTATGGATGGATTTGGATGAAATTTACAGGAAATGTTCAGCATGGGAAAAGGAAGAACTGATTTGATTTTGGTGTTGATCGGGATCAGCATCTGGCCGCCATGGCGAAAAAATGTGATTTCTGTGAATAACTACTGAACTAAAATAGATGTCATTATGAATCCAGTTGCTAATGGTATGTTTTCATGGTCAAGGAATCTAAATATTTAGATAAAATAAAGGTTGGAGTAATATTTATGGTCAAAATGACAATATGGCTGAGGACTGTGGCGCTGGCGGAGGTCTGCGCTCTCCGAGTGCTTTCTAGTTGTACTTGTTATTAAGACTGAACACAGAAGGCTTCAGTTCCTCAAGTTTCCACTTAAGATTGGTGCACAAATACTGGGCCCAGTTACCCACACCATGCTGATGCACAAAATACCACATTCCCAAGACAATGGCTTGGACTAAATCTAAAAAGACTGCCAAAATAAACACTTTTTTAAATCTGTAAGCCAACAGTTGCGAAACTGTAATTCATATGTAAATAAATAGTGCATTTTGCCATCAACCTACACCAACCTGTCAAGATTTTTTGTTAATGATTGCGGCAGAGAAGTTTCCAGAGAATCCCCCAGACAGAAAGGGGAGACGGCCTCCAGCTAGTTCCCATGCCCACTTAACCAGTTATCTGTGGCCTGGCTCCTCACCAGCTAAACAATAGCAGACATGAGCAAACCACAGCTGGTGAACACATTAGTTTTACAGCAGAGGAGAGGTCAAAGGTCAGGGATCTCACAGAGCCTTACAGTCCACACAGCCTCTTGACAGGATATCCTCTATACCACTCGCCATCCTCTGAGGATCAGCCTCATCTCTGGGTTTCATTTGACTGTAATGGAAGTCAAGGGCAGGGCTAAAGGTGGAGGTCAAATCACTGACATCTCTCTCTGCTACTTTTCCACCCTCACGTTACCTCTGACAGGAGATCAAGCCTGCGAGACATAAATCAATCAGACATTTCCTGCCACTGCTTGGCTTTTCCACGTCTCTCTGGTTGGCTCTACAGGGACACATCCATTAAAACTAAAAGACAAAGAAAGAGATGAGGCATGGAGCATTAAATAAAGCTGAGTGGAGGCCAAACTCAATCTGTTCCCGTGTCCCTCCTGACTCAGAGAGCCTCTAAGTGCCTCTCTGTGGACTGTTAGTCACAGCAGAGACACTTAGACCGCTCCCAGGATAAATACACTTAATGCTTGAAACAAACTAAACATTAGACCTCTTCATTACAAGAGCATTAACATACATCAATCTGTTATTTATGAGAAACAGTCCTGGATGACTTTTCTTTAGTTGTTCTTTTTCATTATGCATTTGCCAGTGATGCTGACACAACCTTTTCTCTGCATTTTGCCCATGCAGGGAATATTTCTCAGTATGGACATGGCTTAGTTATCGAGTATAACCTAAATTAGAATACCTGCAGTAAGGTGGTGAAACTTTTAGATTCACAGATACATTTTCTACATGATAGTGTTGGCAATTAATGCCACAAATCATATGCCCGTACTTCACATGCTGGATGGTGGTACACCATACATCTGCTACTGTATTAGGCACAACTTCATGGCATAGATTCAACAAGGTGCTGGAAACATCCCTCACAGATTTTGGCCCATACTGACAGGATCATGCAGTCCCTGCAGATTTGACAGCTGCACATCAGTGATGCAAATCTTCTGTTCCACCACATTCCAACAGAGGACTATTGAATTGAGATCTGGTTACTGTGGAGGTCACTGGAGTACAGTGATCATTTACCATGTTCAAGAAACCAGAATGGAAACAGAATTCAAGAAATATCAGACCAGACCACATTTTCCAGTCTTCTATTGGCCTGCTTTGGGGAAACTTTACAAATTGCAGCTTCAATTACTGTTCTTAGCTGACAGGAGTGGCACTCAGTGCAGTCTTTTTATGCTGTAGAGTGGATATTCAAGACTGTCATGCATCCGTCTAGGGGAAAGGTGCATAACATATTTAAAGGGAAATAAAAAGGTAGAAAAGAAAATCACACCTGGTCTCCAAATATAAACCACCAAAATTATCAAAGTTCGAAACAAACAAGAAATAAACTAAAAGCCGAGATCTTAACAACAGGGGTACAAAAACAAAAGGCTGCAAAGGCTGGCACTCAAAATAAGGATTTACCCGAAAACATGAACAAACTAACTAATACAAAAAAAAACTAAAATTACCAGTTATCAACAAATACAAAGTTAACCAAGTTTGGTAGTTTGGAGGCCAACAGTGACGAAGAGCTGCTGCTGTCAGAAAGACACCGACTTCCATCTCCCGACTCGGGTCATTTGAATGTGCTGCTGTTCTTCTTGGACCAATGGGAGGGCAGCATCTCCCTCAGCTGATCCAGAACCTCAGCCAATCACTCCCGGCCACCTGAGTGTTGCTGCAGAGATCCTCCTGTGGGAAGAACACTCACTCCTCAAGCACTCTTGTATGCTCACACACAAACTCTTCACAGGAGACCATCTCCACAACTATTTTTAAATACAACACATTACAACAAAATATGGCCAGGACCGTAACAAAGTCCTTATTGCCTTTCCATCATCTCTTCCCACTGCTGCTAATCTGCCTTGACCTCTGGGATCAAAAAGGCAATTTTGCTTAGAGAAATGCCCATTGCTGAATATTAGATCTTTTTTGGACTATTCTCTGTAAAACGACAGAGATGGTTGTGTGTAAAAACCTCAGTGAATCAGAAGTTTCTGAAATACTCAGGCCATATGGTGCCAACTGCTTTGACCATTATAACATGCCTAAATGCTTTGAATGTGATTGGCTGATAGAACAGATGTACTTAATAAAGTGGCTAGTGAGGATGTTATGAATGATTTTAACCCTTGTTCCAGTCCATACTTTTAGAAAAAATAAATACATGATGCAAGTTACATTGTGGATGGATAAGAATTGAAACAATACCAGAGTTGGATTCTATGTAAGCCAAAATGTTGATACCTCTCTATACCATTGCAACAAAATTATGAATTTTAGACATAAACATGTCAAAGTTCAAAATTCTGGCATAACGCTTTTAATATTTGTTGTTATTTGACTGTTCCTTTAGTCTTATTTTTTTTTACCCCCAAGTCCATCAGGCATTAAACCTGTGGTTTAATACACACTTGGTCCGTCACAACCCCAAAATAGTTTTGTCTATCTCAGAATAACATTATAAGGACAACAAGCTTCATCATATATTTTATATCAAACAATTGAATATGTTAAGCAGGCTATGTCCTGAGGTTCCAGTGTGCTTATTAAATTCATCATCCATGTCTTGTGTTAGAGGCAATCCAAACAAACCATGTCATGGAAAAGTCTGTCATGAGAATACAAATACAACTCTCTGTCTTTGTCTGACAGAGACTGTTCACTCAAATACTGTTTATAGAGGTTTGCCAGAACTTTGCAGAAGTGCTTTAACCATAGACTGTAAACAGGATGGAGTCTTAGTTATCCATTTCTTTCTGATTATACCATTTCCAACATGGTAGTCACCATATTGGAAATGGTATCTGAACTGGACATTCAAATCGGTCTAAACAAAGGCAAATTGTTGAAGCGGTCTTAATTCCATGTAAAGAAACTCTACACACTGTTAAAGATGAAGTTCAGCCCCCCCAGCAAGCACTTAGTCAGATTCATAAGTCTAATTGTGATGAACAGTTGTACAGCCGTGTCAACTGAGCATAGATTGTAAAGAAAAGGATCTTTATGTTAAGATAAATGACTTGACCTTCTTATGTGAAACTTTCAAGGCATGTGTCTTAAGCACACACGGCATAATACAGATCTAATAACTATATGAAAACATAAACCATTAAACCATGACTGTTTTAAAGCTGTGACCCTTATATCATGTCATGATACTGGCAGAAGAAACTGAATGTAGTATTAAATGTTGCATAAAGATTGAACAATTAACATGCATAAACACATAAAATAGCTCTTATGAATTCAGCATCTTAATGATCAGTTATAATTAGAAAGCTGCAGCTAAATTGCAACACATTTATGTAAGGCTTTACAACCTTAAAATTCCCAAAAGTTCGGTGTAAAAATAAGTCTTCACTTACTGCTCTAAGCAGAATGTTTCACAAATGATACAAATGTATTTGTGTTTATTTAAAGGAATTAAAAATGAAGGCATTTTGGTTGCTTACCTACTTTAGACGTCTTTTGGCATTTATCCGCAGCTTCTAAATGTTTTTGGCAGTACATGCACCAATATCAATCTATCTGCCATGACCAAATATTGGCTGTAACATCAGGCGAACAGATTTATCAAGTCAAGTACAAATCTGTTCGAGGCTTCTCTTGTGCCAGGGAGGAAAGAATTGGATGAAATGCACCACTTCCTCCTACAAGAAGATCATTTTAGGGGATTAGGTCTTACCCTGACTTTTTACTTAGTTTTAATAACAAATCTGATGAGATGCTTATCAACATATTTTTTTTATTTAAATACTGTATAATATGTGTCCTTCATCATATGTACAGATTCTTACTATAAGTCTCACCTGCTTTCAAGGAAAGAAGGGAAACTGAAAACAATTCACTTTATGTCACCATCAAAGGCAAAAGGCTGAAATTTAGGGTGCAACATTAAGTTATAAACACTTAGATGAAAACTACGAGACACAGTAGTAACATAAATACAAAAAAAGACATCAGCAAAATGATAAATTAAAATAATAGAATAGTAAATAACTACAATATCTGTCTCTGTCACAGCCGTTTGTATAACAGGTTGTTCTAGTGCTAATTATCATAATCTCTATCGCACCTCTCCAGGTGAGGATGTGGCTTCAGCTCTCCAGTATTGTGCTCTGATGTTTACTGTGAGTGTACAAACATGACAAACATGGTCCTTCTACTGGAGCCAGATGTGGGCTGGAAAATCACCTGGCTCCGAGTGTTTCACATTTGGAGTAAGCACTGTATCTCTACTGACATTATTGGAAGACTTAAGTGAACTGGACTGTTAAAGCAGACACTTAATGAAAGACAGCAAGCACGACAGGGAGAGGAGGTTTTCTATGGTTGGGTGTAAAAAGATTACAATTTGTCATCACAACTGATCCCTAACTTTTGATTAGTAACTCAAGATGAATCACATTTAAAAGCATATTTAGAATTTAATTACTTTGGATTTGGTTGAGCACTTTTTATAGAACTGCAAATGTTGCAGTTTTATTGATATATAAACCTAGTTAATGCAAATAAATGTATTACATATTGTTTAATTTTAGATATTTTTCATTTTTATTGGTGCTTTAATGAAACATTACCGTGTTTTGAAACAGACTTCAGAGGCAAGATGCAGCTTCAAAGTTCTTGTTTTGTCAAATAAAATATTTGATATTGCTGAGAGTGCAAAAGGTCATAACCAAATTGATTCAGTAGTGTTCATGACCCTCTGTTGGTGTGACAGAGTTTGCACTCTTCAGGAGTTCACCTTTAGTTAATTTCTGTGCTTGAGAAGCCTGTAAAGTTTTGAGAATTTCTTTCTAAATGTTTTTTTTTGTGTGTGTGTTTTGATTTTGTAATTTGTACTTGCTTTGGCAAAGCTTATGCCACATCCTGTCTTAATAAAAATGCTCTTATTTTGAAGGGAATTTCAGAAACTGGGTGGCAAGGTTGCTGGGTTGAACCCTTTGTTAGTCAGACCCTTATGTGTGAGCTTGCTACCTGTGCATGTGTTAATCTGGATTTCTCACACAGACCAACACATGCTCATTAGGTTAACTGGTGACTTGCTCTTGGGTATGTGTGTGAGCATGCAATACTTGCACAAACCTTTTTTTTTTTTAAATAAAATGTCATTATAGTCCCTATACAGATATATATATAAATTTATATATAAAACATAAATTAAAGACGACTCTTTTGCTGACATGCCTAACTCAGAGATGCTGTGCAGTAAAAACTCGTGTAAACATTAAAACAAGTTCACAGAAAGCTCATGGCATACAGAATAGGAACTAAAAAAAATGTTTTAAAATCTGCATTTTCATACACTACACCTTCTTCCAGCACAGTATGACAGCAGCATCATGCACATTCCTTCTCCAGGCAGGCAGAGACACTTAATGATCCTCACCCGCAAAAGAGGGTGAACTTAGCACCTTTTAACCACTCTCTCCACAAATGAGAGTCATTACAGTATTAAAAGGGAGTTATTTATTAACTTTCAAGGTCTGGATGCAGCTCTACATCCTGAGCAGCTGCTAATGGCACAGTGAATGACCCCTCTCAGCATCACGCTGCCCTTTGGAAACTGGCTCACACTCCGATATTATGTCATGAATAATGCACATCAATGCTCTATGCTGAACTCCATCTCTTTCCTCAAATAGAAACTATCTTCCTCAATCTTTATTACTTTCAGCTGCACACTTCAGGCATTTACTAGAACAGAGTGTGAGCAGGGGTGGTATGTTTGACTCATCCTTTGATTAGAGCTGTGGGAGTCAAAAACCTGCAGCATGAGCCTTTGCAGGTCTCCATATTTCTCACTGCCTGGATGCTCCCGCAGCTCGCTCCTTGTGTAGGTTGGCATCGTGATGATTCTTTGCACACACTGTTTACTATATGTGCATGCATGTGGGGGTCTGCAGATGAACACAAACCTAGATATGTCTTCCTTTTGGTCTCCATTTGTGGAGCCCTGGTACCAGCTGGCACAGCACACCATCCTCTGCTCCCCACTCCAGTCCGATGGCCCCTCTCCTGCTTAACTCGAACCCTGCAGGCTATTAAAAACCCCTTTACTGTCGCTGAGTGACCCGCTCCATTGTTTTCCCAAAGCCCTGTATAAAGCAGCCGGGGAGAGTCTGCAGCAGCTCCTTATTGAGACCAAGAGCTCACGAAAAGGCCACGGCAAAAAGAAGAGGAAGTCAAGCTGTCACTTCTGTTTACTCCATCTGCACAAAAACCTTTTTCCCTGACATTTTCTAAGCAGTGGTACATTGTTAATGCTGTGTTTGGGCTTTTTGAAATTGAAGTGCTTATGTAGAAAAGATTTCATTACTATGCACTTTTCCTGGAATGATTTGAAGAGTAATATTTCACACAAGCTGCAAGCTGCTGTTGGCTGGTATGTTTGAAAAACAGGTTTTCAAAAAAAAAAATCTGTACACATGCAGAACGTTTTTAATAACATCCTCACCAAAAAAAATGTTTTGCGAAAGCTGTTTTATTTTCATATCTATTCCAACCAAAAGTCTAAGTGGTGTGCCAGTTTATATGAAACTTTTTTTGGGTTACATGTAAACTGAAGAACCTCATTGAGATTAAAAATCTAATTTGCAAAAGTGTTCTGGCCAAGACAGGCAGCAGCACATTTACAAAGTTACACATATGAAACAATTTCAGATACAGATAAAAACAAATCAAGTCAGAGTCACAAAACAGAAAACTGTCAAAGCATTTACAGCCTAATTCATCTTCCTCTAAAGTCTTTAATCTGCATTTAAAAAGATTTAAAGAGAGCAGCTCTCCAAGACACAATGTTTCTTGGAGCAGATTCCAGTGTGCAGGAGCGGCATATCGGACGCTCCTTTTACCCATTTCAAGATTAACTTTGGGGACGTTGACCATCCAGAGAACAAAAGAAGATTTTGTGACTAAGTCACAGAACTAAGACTGCAGCTTTCAGAACTTTTCACATGGATATTGTTACTCAAGTAAGATGGAAGCAGGCCAAGTATAGTCTTGTAAATCAGGATGTGCAAATGAGTCAGTCAACGGATGGTAAGAGAACCTGCAGCTATAGGCTTTCTGAATAAATATTCCTTACATATATATTTCAGTTCAACTCATATCTTATAAAATCCCGATCAAATCCAAAAGCATTAATGAGTATTCCTGTTGGCTTCACTATCTGTTGTGACTGTGGCAACCTAAGATGCAGATGGCCATGGATCATGGTCAACACAGTAACATGTAAATCAGAAACACCATACTCAAACATAAGCATGTCTTTTGCACCACATTATGAGAGCATCTGAAAGTATGTGTGATTGTGAACTAGGGATGGGACGATGTACTTAAAGTCACGATACGCTGCACCTCGATATGCCTGGGTCACGATACGATACGCCACAATACAATATTTAAAAAAGTAAAAAAGAAAAAATATTACTGTGTAATTACAACTTATTTGTTTTTGTTTGAGTTGCACACAGGAAAACACAAGGCCTAACAGGCCAAACACAAACAATCACACTCTCTCTAACCCTAGAGAGGTTAGAGAGAGTGTATGCTAACGAGCGGTAGGCCTGCCGCCCGTCTTCGTCTTTCTTAATGAGAAAGCCAAAATACTGCCAGACAGATGACTTGTATCCAGGCGGAACGTCCTCAATTTTGACCTCACTCGACTCCATTATTCGGATTTTTGGAGGCAAGTTTGTTGGTGCTAATGTTTGTTGTCGTCACTTCTGGTCACATGCGCTATTACCAGACGTGACGTCTTTATTTCCCTATCCATTTTTTCAAACTTGATGCATTTCGTCACGTACTGTATCGCGATATATTGCCAAATGATATTTCATCCCATCCCTATTGTGAACATACGTCAGTAGCTTTCATGGAAACACCTGCATACAGGGTTGCATAAGGGGACATCACCCCGTGGAGAGGTCAGAGGTCAGAATGTTATGTTTAGGTCCATAACACTGTTTTCCCTGTCCATGTGTAGCAGGGGCAGTTGGAATGGATGGTGTGCCTCTACTCAACATGGAAATGCCTACTTGGGTTAAACAGGCATGTGGTTCTGGGAGCGGAGGGAATTAGGGGATGCAACCTGCATGCATTAAAGTGTAAAGCTGGGCTACAAGGAAAGATAGAGATAGATCAGGTGCTAAAGGGATTTTCTTGGTTCTCTCTGTTTTTTCTTATTCAGTGGGGCTTTGAAATTGTTGCACATCTGTTTATTTATCTTTTCATTAAAAGCACTTCATGTAAGGTTTACAAGAGAAAAACATCAAAACTTTTTTTTTCAAACTTAAAGCTGATGTGGCTCTTCTACCTTAATGGGGGCTATAAATTGATTTAACATAAAAAAATTAAAATGACTGGCATGAAAATAAAGAAATAGTTATATAACACTGTAATAAAAGAAATCAATAACTATTTCATATCAGTAATAATAATTTAACCATTTAAATAAGTGTGATTCTTCTCAAACTATTAAGTAAACAATATTAAAACAACCAGAGCAAATTGAAGGAATTGACTATTTTATTTCTGAGGGTATGAGGCCCATTGGTGTCGTGGAAGGCCAAGAAAAACATTGGAACCTGGATATTCAGTGCCGGCGCGCCAGACAATTACGTACGCCCTCACGGCAAAATACGAGGGAGTAAAAAGATAAAGTTTCAGAGTTAATAGAGAAAGATAACAGATGTGTACGTCTCTTCGAATGGACCCCTATATGAGGGTGACTGCCCATGTCATTGATGAAGACTGGAAAGCAAATTGTGGTGCAATTTGTCAATTTTTGGTCGACAATTGCTGTGTTTTAGTCGACCAACAATTTCTTTGGTTGATTACAGCCCTACCATAGTTCCACTCAGTGATTGGCTGCCAAAATGCTCTTTGCCTAAACAAATGATACTGAACTGAGGGCATAATCTTTAGTAGCAGAAGCGTAGTTCGGCAGTACTTTGATCAAAAAATATGAGATTATGTTGTGTGTGGCCTGTCAGGTTTTGCTGTGTATGACTAATTCACTGTATAAATATCCACATCCAGCTTAGGTGTATGGATGGGAATTGAAAACCAATTCCAGTTGAGAATCATTAACAGCTCCATCAAAGAATCGATATCATGTCTTCTTGCTAATCAATTCCCTTATCAATTCCTTCCACTGACAGGGTTCAGAAAGATCAGAATTGTGGCTTAATTTTTTTCAAAGGGTGCCTACTACACAACCTTAAGTGAGTGGAAACACCAGCAACCTACAGAAGCAGTTATCGATGCTGTGACGTGTGTTTGACATTGTTGACACTGAAAATCTACAAGCCAACATCTGCCCATGTGGAAAATCTGCAGGAATAAATCAGGGAATCGTTAAAGAATTGGATCGATTAGCAGGATTGTTGCAGCATTGGTATCTCTAAAAATTTATCAATTCCCATCCCTACTTAGGCATGTTGGCTTGAAACCACAGGGAAAACCAAAGCCCTGTGCTAGCGCTGCTATTGTGTGCCACACTCCACTTGGCAAACAAACATTGTATACTTGCTGAAACTGTGATCCTTTTTGAGTAAAGGAGCACAGTAATGATTGTTTTCTTTTTAATTATTAGTATTACTAGGGGCACTTTGTGCTTTTATTGATAAGAGAGAGAGATAGTGGATCTGCCTGTGAAGGGGGGTGAGAGAGAGTCAGGGAGGCCACTCCACAAACTGGCCACAGGCCAGATTCAAACCTGGGCTGGCAGAAGCATATACATGGGTCATGCCTGACTGCCCACTTCTAAACAAAACCAGTACCCCTTGATTGTTTTCTAAGAGTTCTCTTACATCTAAATCAATAATGGATTCAGTTTAACCTTGAGTTTATCAAGAATTTAGACTATTTACTGAGGGACATCCTCAATTGGAGGCAACATTAGTGCAATGCTTAAATAGTACAAGCAACTTTCTTTTGATTTTAGACATTTCAGCATGAAAAATCAACACACTGCTCTTTTTAGGTCAGTGCTTTATGTTTCCAGTAGGCACATTAATATAAAGAACTACTGCAGAAGTCCAGCTTTGCAGTGAAAATGAGCTCAGAGGGGATTTACACTGTTACCACAGTCCCCTTCATAAGAGAAAATATCTCAATAGGAAAATGTCTGGAAACTTATTGCCGTTTTAGCATTTACAGGCTGCAAAGAAGGATCTGGCAACCTTCCTTTTCAAAGAGGTCTGTATTGGCTTTTCATTTATAAAATGGAAAATCACTTGGACATTAAATGTACAGCAGGGGAAATTTGGTAAAAAAAAAAAAAAAAAAACTTCCAGAAGTCAATTGACTTTTTGTTTGTCACACACCAAAACGCTCACCTCTCCTGCCTTTCCACATGTCTGAGCTCAGTTGTCTGCCAGCAGCTTTCACTGTTTAACTGTTTAAAGTAATAATGTTTAGAGGTGTAGCTGTGTGAGCTCACTCGTTGAGGGAGCAGTAAATAGACACATTTCTTTCTACACTTGCTCCTTTTTTTCCTATCACGCCCTCATGCCATGAAACCACGATAAAAAGAGTGGGCCTGAACACCTGTGTCTGTTGTGTAAGCACAAACACGTAATCTTCTACTCTCAGGAAATCCAACAAAAGATAAACCATGCACCTGTGCAGGGAGTCTGACCTGGATTTATACAGCGCTAAATATGAGCATGTTGTCATTAGCAACCTTGGACAAGAAAGCGGTGGTCAAGCATTGTGTTTCCTGTGTTGGTGATTGTTTATGTATGTGATCATTTGTGTATATGTAACAGAGTCAGGTTTGCAGAGACACCGAGCGTCACACTGACATTATGTTCCAAGTGGTTGTTCCAGTAAATGAATTACAGCATCTTAGGGAAAGACTAAATGTAGAAAAAAGCATCCAGCTGGGAGGATCACTTTTTACCTGATGATATTTGTTCCCTTGTCTTTTTCTATTGATGTACAGTAGTTTATTCAGTTAGCTTGTCATATAAAAATGAAATAACACATATATTTATCCATTCAATTAAT
Organism: Scarus forsteni; assembly: GCA_036419115.1. Taxonomy (NCBI): domain Eukaryota; kingdom Metazoa; phylum Chordata; class Actinopteri; order Labriformes; family Labridae; genus Scarus; species Scarus forsteni. The sequence continues at coordinate 21,116,003 of JAZDUH010000443.1, forward strand.
CCTCTCGAAACATGACACGTAGTTTGTATTTTTTGTTTGTTCATTTTTTCTATTTGGATGTGTTTAATTGTTTTTTTCTTTAAAATCTATATAGTAATGTCAAATAAACTTTGTCTCCAGATGGAAGACGGATCAAATACACAAAATATATGCAAAAGTCTTTGAATCCACTAAACTAAAACCAGTGGATGTCAAACTTTTGCTAACCTTCTGCAGCAGCTGATTACTATCAAACACACTTGCCAAACTCCAATCTACAACAATTGTGCTTAGCCCACAGCGACACAGCCCAATCAACGTCCTTCAGAGCAGGTAGAGGTGGGAGCTATGAGTGAGACAGTTTGGTTAAATTGGGACTGTATTTCTTTACTGGATGTGACTGATGTAACGACCATCTAATCACAATGGATGTGCTAGTTAAGGGCTCTGTCCATCTACAAACACTTTCTATGGGCTGTCTACAAAATTATTGTTTGCAATCTTAATGATTAGAGTATTTTGGTATGAATGAGCAGACTAAAACACTTAAAGTCACATATGATCCTGGCAGAAGAGACTTGGGTTATATAATAAAGTAGAAAAGTTCTTTTTTTGGTTGGCTTTAAGCTGACCTTGGCTTGAATTTGTGTTCATGTTCATATTACTTTTATTGGATTTTTGTTGTAAATGAGCTTGTTTCCCTCTCAATGTAGATGATAAACTTACTGTATACTGTTTATCCTGAAGTTGTTTACACTGCTCTGAATACCTGAAGCCAAAAGCTCTCTGAAGGACACTCGCACACAAACAAAGACACAGACTTACACAAACAGTTCCCTCTGTCATGTGTGTGTGTTCTGCAGCGTTCCGGCCGATAAGCCCTCGTTTGCCTCCAGCGTTGACTCAGTAAAGGCCAGTCGAGCCTCGTCAGTGTTAGCTGTTGGTCCTAATGGCTCATTCCTCTGGTTACTCTGGAACAAGACCAAAACAAACCTCAGGATGCTTTCTCCCCTCTTGGCTTCAGAATACTACCAGATTAGAAAGTGATTTTGATTGCGTTTGATCAGAAATGGCATGTGCTAGGGGGACAGGTTCAGCACACTTGACTTCCAGAGAGCTCACTTGAATTGTTTTTAGAGGATAATGGAGTATCAGTACATCCAGCTGCTGTGTTTCAGACTTAAGTGAGAGGTGTTGAAAGTTGCAAGTATGGGTGTTATGTTGCTCAAGCTAAGAAAAAAGCTCCTCCCTTTAGTCCAACATTTGGCATTATATCCATCATCTTATCCAAATATATAGAGATTTTACAGCAGAATCAAGGATCCTGAGCTGTTCTTTTATTTTGGTTTGTCAGCGATACCTCTTCAGAACAGCTGCTGGCACTTCTTTGTGTATAAAAGTACTAGCTCAGCTACATCTTACCTCATTTACAAAGCAGTTTTTCCTGAGGTTAAAGTCAGATAGGATAGTATCAGGTTGATGTAGTGTTGTGTTGTATTGAATTCATAGGAATGAAATAGGACAAAATTTGACTTCTTATCATCTTATGCTTTTTTCACGATGCAGAAAATGAAAATATAAAATTCAAATCAGATGCCTAAACAGCAACAGCTACTATAATGCAAGCATTGAATCACCTCATGTAAACATTTCTGTTTTAAAGCTATCAGAATGAGCTGGTCAGCACTTCTAGATTGGAAGTCACTCCTTCCCTAAAACATTGTTAGACACAATTAAAAAGTTATGTGTTGGTAGGAAAGGGTTTCACACATACGTTGCCCAGTGTCTGACAAAGGGTGATCATATATCATATGAATTTAAATTTACAAGTCATCTTTTCACAGGACTCGTGCAGGGGTGCTGCCAGCAATATTGGACCTGTTAGAAGTTATCAGATGGGCCCTATCCCAAAAATAGACAAATATGACACAAAAATATTTTAATGGAAAACTTATAGTAATTACAAGGGATTCATTCTGTTTAAAAGACACAAATAAGCTTCAAAAAGTAGGGAACACGCTCTTGGCATAGATTAAAGGATAAATGGTAGATATACTATACAGAACTTTCTATATATAAGGACCAAATCAGCATTTAAAATGTTTGGTTTATGTATCACATGACTATTCCTGAATCTCTAATATTTTAACTATATAAAAGATTTAAAACTATTGCAGATTATACATTTGTCTTGGTCTATAACCTGTTTAAAAATATATTATTATTATATATATTATTATTATTAAATAAATTATCATCATCATCATTATTATTATCATTATCAGTATCATTATTTTTATTATTATTAATACTACTCCTACTACTACTACTGATAATAATAATAATAATAATAATAATAATTATTATTATTATTATTATTATTATTGTTATTATTAATTAATAATAATTCGGATAAAGAAATGTATGGCACAAAGTTAATGGATGAAATACAAAACATTGACAATGCAATATTTTTTAGTAGCCCCTGTTTGTTTTGGGCCCCAAGAATCTTCCTAACACTCTCTCCTTTCAGACCCCTAAGCTCAGGTAATGTTTTATTCAAGTTTAATATACACTTTAGTGTTATTAACACATCTGTTTTGCATGAAATAGTACGTCTTTGCACAAGACAACAAAGCCCTCGGCATCAGGACTTCTCCTCTTTTCTTCCCGGTTACAGCTGGGTAGATCCTTGTAGTTGGCTGAAACAACTCATTACCCCAAACAGCCCTGCCAGTGTGACATCCTACCATTGTTTTGACAGCAGTTTAAGCCCGGATGCTCAAGGCGGTGAGCCCGTTGCATAGACTGTACTATCAATGTAGAGAATTTAAAACATAACATTAAGCAGCAATTACCACAGAGTAGACAAGTCAACCAATCAAAGCAGACTGGATCCACAAGGTAAACAACACCTCAAATGACTGGGGCTTTAACAGTGATCCTAAGGGAGAGACAAAATGGATGAGTAGGGATCCACAGTTTATGAAAACTGGCAGGTTTTTGGACATTAAAGATTATGAACATACCCGTAAAAGGTCCCATGTTCTGTTGTGTTTGATCATGTTTTGGGTGTCTATTAAACTAGGATTTAATGTGAGCAGAAACAAATAATGAAAAATATTGTTTTTTGAAGAGATTCAGATGCAGCTCTTTTTTCCAAGCACCTCTAACAATGTTAACAACACTCTGTTTAAGACATTACAGAACATGTTGTTTTCCAAATTTTAGTAAATGTATCAACAAGCTGCCAGGACAAAGATCCAGAAAGCTTATGTCAGAGTTGTCTAAACTGAACTTTAAGTGCACTCTTCCTCTAAGTACCCTGCTGTGGACAGCTGCATACAGCTGTTCCAGCACACAGCAGATGGTGTAGGAGGGAAGGTGAAAACAGTTTCATCAAGTTAACATGCCATAATTCTCACCTAGAGAATAAACACACAGTTTCTTAAATGTATCTTTAAATAACTGGGGAATAAATCTGTCAAAGTGGGGATTTCTGCAGAGCAGGTTTGGCTGTCCTCCATGATCCACACTGTATGTATGTTCTGATGCAGCGCAGCAGAAACTGTTGACTCAGCACTCTAAAAACATCAGGCGGAACAAAGAGAGACTGTCTGGTCAACAGCCGTGGTTAGGCAGCACCAAGCACCTTACTAATCCTGATGTTAAAAGTAAACTCCACCAACTCCCAAAACACTCTTATGTAACTACTTTGATGCCCCAGTGGCTGCTGCAGTCCAACTGGAATACGTTTTCACTGTCCTTTAACCACTCGCCCTGCAGAATCTCCTCTTTATTTTGTAAAAACTTCACACTTAAGAGACAAGCGAGGCTGAGAAAATAATGAGCAGGCAGGAGAGAGAGTGTGAAAACAGAGAGGGATAAGTAACCATCTTCTGTCCCTCTTTCCCCTGACAGCCTGGTCTCTTCTCTAACTCAATCTGACACTCCGGTTCATGCATGTCACTCATCTGAGCCTCTGGGCGACAGGCTCCATGTAGCAGGGATCGGACTTTTAAGAGTCTCTCATAACCATCTACCCTCACTTACTGTATGTGCTAAAATCTCCTGCCAGACTCTGAATCATGCTCGTCCTCCTCCGGCACTCTGACTCACACCTCAAACAGCCTCATGTCCGCTCTTCACAGTATTTTTTCTCTTACCTCCACACTCCAGAATTTTTGCTTACATTCTTCATCACTCTGAGATGTGCAAACAGACTTGAGACAGGGGTCGAGGCAAGTGAGTGGATTGCCACCTGCTTGTCGTCAGAAACAGGCTCCAGGCTGTCGTGGAGGGGGGTGGCGGAAGAATAATTAGTCCACTTTTAGCTTTGCGCTAAAAAAAGACAAAGATACAACCAGCATTCACAGTTTGAATTAAACTCTTCTTTGATTTCAGACTTCTACTAATATGCACATTAATATACACATAGATTATAGCCCCACAGAGCCCCATCTTAGAAAGAAAGCCAACTCAGCAGCAAACAACAGATTAATGCTGTGAGCGGTTCACTTTCACTTTGAAAACCTGTAGCGCCACAGATTTCTTCTTCAACCTAGCTTGACTTACTGTGTTAACTTAAAATGAAAATAGGCATCTTAATTTAAGATTATTTCCAACTGAACACTGACTCTAAAAGTAGCTCAGTCATTCTGACACTGTTGTTAGAATAATAACAAACTAATGCCAACTTATTAGCACTTGCCATGTTCATATCTTTTTCCTTTACTTCTCAAACAGCAGTATTATTGATCAAGTCCCATCAAAATACATATCAATGTCAGTAGCTTTGTAGACTTTCATTTTAGCTGTTCAGTCAGGACCACTGACACCAGAGCAGTTACTTGAATTAAGCTTTACCATGGAAGAGATTTAGGGCCATCATAGATGGAAAAAAAATATATTGGCCGGTTAAGATTAAAGCTGAAATGATTAGAATAAAGACACAATTTTGAGATAAAAGTCTAAATTTTGTGATAAAAGTTCAAATGTGGACAGTTAAGTTAAAATAAAATTTTGTGATACAAGTCAGAATGAGATTAAAGTAAAAATGTGGAGAAAAAAGTCGAAAGTCAAGAATAAATTGACCATGTATTTAGACTTTTTCCTCAACATTTGGACTTTAATCACAAAATCGTATTTCGACTTTATTCTCATCATTTCAACTTTAATCCTGAAATTTCAATTTTAATGATGATCTTCCTAAAATTATGTTCTTTATCTAACATGGCCATTATACTCCTTTGCAATTTACGAACTGTTATATATTGGCAGACATTTGAATTTGGCTGCATTCCCACGTGCTAATAAGAAAAAAGCATGAGACAGGGCAAAAAGCAGCAAATTTCCTCCATAGCACTGATTAGTTAGTAAATGGCAGAAAGTGGGAACTGAGGTGGAGGAGAAAGCAGCTTTCAAAGAGTAGGCAGGCTAGAGCATCTTAAATAAGGCGGTCTTAATGCATTTAGCCAATGGTAGCTTAGAGGTAAACAGCTGGCTGTCAGCACTGGTGGGCTAGCTTTAGATCAGCTGTTTAACATTGAAATGCTGGCACGTTTGCAATCTTGACTCTGAGTTCAATTACTAGACGAAATGTTTGCTGCACCAGGACTTCTTTCTCTTCCCTTGATTATAGAGCTAGAAGTTGCACAAAATGGGTTGTTGCCGTGCCTTCCTCAACAGACCTACCAGTATGAGGTCATGCCGTTGTTATGTCAACAGAGCAGCCACTGTTGAATAAGAGTATCAGGGATATTGAGTATAAGAAAAAAATATGTTTTTTTAACATTATTAAACCTGAATTAAGACAAAATATGGTCTCTTTGAGTAATTTAGGTAATGGGAACTGAATGAGGCTCTAAAGTGCCTTGTACTTTGAGTTAACATTGTTACTTCTATGTTCAGGACAAGCAAGGAACTATCATTTTCTAAAGTCACCTTACCTTATCAAAAGTGCACTTTTATGTATTATTTTTCAATTCACAAACACATGCTCATATTTGCACTGTTCAGCCGGCTGTCAATTAAAAAGTCAGGGACATCTGTCTCTTTTGATCTGTGTTGGAACTGCCTGTTTTTGTTTTTTCTTTTTTTTAAAAATATCCCTGAAACAGTCAATACATTGTGGATGATGGTTCAACTTAAAAAAAAGAGATATGATTTTTGGCTGATGCTGCCCAGCCTTTGGAAATTGGCAACACACATTAGCAGGATCCAAATCCAAATAGCCTGCCTGACCGCTGGTCTGACAAGGCTGGCTTTATGGAGTGAGCTGTCACCTTTATCAGTGTGCCAGGGTTTCAGAAATTCATCCAGTCGGGTTTGTGAATATCAGAGGCGCCCTGAACAAAGAGCTGCTTCAGAGAAACAGGAAATAACAGTGACAAAGAGAGCCTGTTGATGAGAGACACTGATCTGCCTAATGAGAGCCACACTTTTAGTCCTGGTGTCGCTTTTCAAATAACATGGAAACTGACATATTTAGCCATCAAGAGTTTATGTCATCATATGTTTTTTATTAAAAGTTTTATAACCTCCTCCAGAAATGAGACTCACACTTACTTTGATTAGACTGGTGCTGAATGTTGATCATCTAAAAGTCATTGTAAGCTAGTTTTTAGGCTTTTCTGTGTTGTTTAAATTGACATCCTGTAATGTCACTTTCTCATTCAACTTGAGAACTATCATAGTCAACTTTCTTTGGTACAGAGGTGTTAAATATAGTTGTACCATCATAAATTTCAATCAAATAATGACTTGTAATAAGTTACTATAGGAAAAAACATGTTACTGCTCATCAGAAATCTTTATAGACATATGCTGACATTAATACTGATTAATACTTTTTGAGCGTCAAAAGCAACAAGACCCTCAGCATAAAGATATCAAATTTCAGCAGAATAATTTCTTGCCACAGCTCAAGACACTTCTAGCATGATGTCAATACGTCAGTGTCATGTGACACAGCCTAAATCTTTTGGCTCAAAGTACAGCAAAATGGCTCTAAGTAATGCTTTCCTATATTCATAGACTGTAGAATACACTGGATGAAGCAATGTGAAGTCTGTTGTTTGATTATCAAAGTAGACCTTGGATTGTTGCTGATGCATCACAACGGATGCTGCTATACTGTGTGTGCCATCTCACTTTAACCTTCACTCGCATGGAGAGGCCATATTGAGGCAGTACATAAGACCATCTGCCCAATCACATATTTTCGCTGTCCCTTAATTCCAAAACCAGAAATCTTCAATAAAATAAAAAAGGCAAACCTTAATGCCACCCGCCCCGTACAGAGAGAGCAGATGGATGTATTATATATTAAGACTGAAGCTGTTTATTCCAAGCAGGCTGTAAAGATGTGTATTTAGCCCGTAAATCACATCCATTCACTGCACACAGTCAATAACCTCCAGGGCTCCTGCAGACAGCCTCAAGTGGACACTTGGGGAACCTACATCATACGCACTTAAGCATGGGCCTCCATTTTCAAACCCTGTGATTGCTGCTTAGTTATTCCTAAAAGCTCTGTTGTGCATTTCCAGGTCACAGTGCAAAAATCGATCAATCAAATGGCTGGTACCAAGACCACAGCTACAGACCCAGGTAGTAGCTGGTGGCACCATTTCACAATTTAACACAAGCTAGCAAACCAAGTGAGAAATGCAGTGTTGCAAATTCACCCCCAAACTGAACAGACCAAACTGTGAAAAGTGGATGGACTCTGTACGCCCTCTGCTGTATGGCAGCCTTTAGCCTAATTTTGTATTTATGGCTAGCAACATAATCTTGTTTCTTAAGGTTTCACTGTGTCAATATGTGTTTTTAGCATTTGTTGAAGTAAACAGAAGACAACTGTGCTTCACGACAAAATGCTTCATGATTGGGGCAGATGAAAGTGTTTATGTGATTCCAGTGTTTCTGCAGATATTGATGCTGTCACATTTGCTTCTTTTTCAACTGTATGCTAGCTTTAGAATTGTTCAAGATGTTATAAATATAAACTGACTAAATCCTTTTCTTCTTTTCTAGTTTGCCTGATAACATGTTTACATTTAGGGAGATTTTCTGGTTGAAAAATGCTTTTCTAAAGAATGACTGGATATGAAAGGCACTGGTTGCTCAGTATGTTAAAACAGAGTTTTCTATCATTTCAATATTTGATAAACCACCCTCCACTATGAAAAGACGTCACAAAGGACCAGTATTTTTCACATGTAATATGTTATCAGGAAATGAATGTGGACAACGATACTTGCCTTATTGGCTTTAAATGTCATAGCAGGCTAATTACATGTGCACGAAATGTCAGTCAGCTTTAGAGCAACATGTGAAATGTCACTTGTGTACACTCACATGAAATGCCAGGGATAAGATTTCTCATGAATATCAGCAGCTTTTAACCTCCTGTGTAATTTAATAGCACAAATATAGACTTCACACAGACTATGTGATGATGGTGTAAAGTCTGCGTGGTCTCAGAACTGTCTGTTTTAATACAACTCTCCTGAAAACATAGCAGGTGATATTCTGTGAATTTGGGCTCATCTGTCGTTATTTTGCCGGGCACTGACGCCCCCATCCTCACTCTGTCTCACTCTCTCTCTGAACGTCCATGTGGAGGCGGAGGAGGCTGACTATGTGCCCAGGAAACAGGAGGACAAAGTGAGGAGTCTTTCCTGAGCTTTAATCAGAACAGGAGATATATCTGCAGTGTAATTGGTAGCTGGGTGGCACCTAAATAAAACCCCTCTTAGTCCTCCCACTCCTCACATTCAGACATACAAATGTTAAACTGCTGTCACCGCTGTATGAGGAGCCAGGAAGTCTTTGATATTCTCCTCTGTAATAATTTGGGCTGACAGTGGGACACAGCTTTAGACTGTGATCAATCTGGACCTCCTACATTAACAGTGCTTAAAGACAGAGGACAGAGAGGTTCTTCTTATCGCTGAACAGCTGTTTGATGTTATCCACAGCAGAATAGTCATTCCATCCATAGCCAGCCAACCACAGCACACGCAGCTCCAGGAAGGACGCCGCCCTGCGCTGAATGTGGCTGCACCACGTTTCATCTCCTCCTCAAATGATTCTTGCTCAGACAGACTATGTCCTCTACTTTTGAAAGTTTTTGAAAATCTTTTAGTCCTTGCACCATGTTGTATTTTTCCTCTCGAGGTCTGGTAGCCCTTCTTTTGTGCCAAAATGTGAATCATCCAACAGCAGTTTTTATTACTGCTGCGCCTTCATGTTTACTCAGATCACATCAAATTGTGCTACAAATTACCTGTTATACAACACTCAGTTGTGTAACAAGTACCAAAAAAATAATTTATCTCTCTCAGAAAAATTGAGAAATCTTAACTTTGGATCAAACTCATTTTTCAGAGCTTACAGTTTCTTATGTGAGGGCTCAGTATTGTGAAAACTGTTGGGAGGAGGGGCCCTTATTGATATAAGAATGGGTCAGTAGAGGCGAGAAGCCTGTCTGTCCTGACAGAAGTCAGCTGTTTCATGTAAACATGCCGTACTAAAATTTAAAGGACAAGGGAAAAAAATACTCAAAATAATAATGTGAACCTACATGTACATGTAAAATCCTTTCCCAATATTACTATAACTGTGAAAAGAAAGACTATAATTAAATTGATGAAAAAATAACAAAGCAAATCAGGTCAGTGTGTTTTAGCAGACATGGCACACTGTTGTTTTTTCTCTTGCAAGCTTTTCACTCAAGTTCAACTTAAAGAATACAGTTTCATTATGGAGGCGTGATTGAACAATTCAATGTGATGTATTTAAAACTTGAATTTAATGGAACACATTTATATATTCTATTTATTTTAACTATGGCAATGTTCTCTAGTAGAAGTAACTTCGCTCTCTAGCAGCAGTTAAAAAAACTGTATGCTACTCATCCAGCAGCAAACAACAGTGATGTTTATTTGATGTTCATTTTTATCTCACAAAGTCCTTTTGGCTCTACTTTTGTCTCCACCAACCAACCCAACAAAGAAATAGTTGTCAATCAGCAGTCAAAGATAAATGTTAGACTGCATACTGACAGAAGACAGGCAACCAACTTTTTACATAAAAGACATGGGCTGTTTTTGAGACAGCATACTACACCAGCAGAATGTACTGATTTTGCTGAAAAGAAGTATGTTATATGTGAATATTTGTAAAACAAGCAGTTCACTTAATATACCCGGAGGTCATAATATTTCAGGGCAGTAAGCATCAGACCAGTCTACCTCATGTACACTTTCTTACAAACACAGTTGGCATCAAAATGTTTTATTCCATGTATACAAGGCAACAGTCTTAGTATTATTAATATTAACTCTGTTACATATGCTTGACAGTAGAGCATTTTAAACCTCTATACATTTATCTGAGCTCTCATTTACTTTTGTTTTCAAAACCAGAAACAAAATTCATCTTCATCATTTTCTGTGCATTATAGGGATATTTTAAGTAGATGATGTTGAGAAATTTGACACATTTGTTACAGAGTTTAGTGCACCCTCCAGCTGTTCCATGAACTGCCATTAATTCTCTCAACGGGACACATCAAAGTTTAGAAATGTTGCACAGACCATACTTTTCATAAATAACACTGATTTGTAACTGTATGTTTTTAAGCATAGGATATTCAGGCTTCTTATAAAACAGACTTTAAAGAAAAAAATTATATATTGCCCTGTTTATAGTTTATCCCCCACCCATGTATCATGATACGAATCATGTTGCCTCTTGCCAATGCACGCCCCCTAGTTCTTTGAGTTAGATGCGCCTTTTTAACAAGGAAATTTAGCCTGGAGAACTGCCACTCACTGGATATTTTCTCTCTTTAGATTATTCTGTTGACCATAGAAATGTATCTATTTTGCATCAAGATTTATTCTACCAATCACATGTCTAATGAGGGCAGCATGGTGGTGCAGCAGGTTGTGCACATGCCTCACAGCAAGAAGGTCCCCTGTTCGATTCCTGGGTCAGACAGGGGCCTTTCTGTGTGAAGTTTGCATGTTCTTCCTGTGCATGCATGGGTTCTCTCTGGGCACTCCGGCTTCCTCCCACAGACCAAAACATGCTCATTAGGTGAATTGGTAACTCTAAATTGCCCTTATATGAGTGTGAGCGTGAATGGTTGTCTGTCTCTCTATGTGGACCTGCGATCGACTGGCGACCGGTTCAGGGTGTACCCCGGCTCTCACCCAATGACAGCTGGGATAGGCTCTAGCCCCCCTGACCCCAAAAGAGATAAAGGGGTATAGAAAATGAATGAATGAATGAATGAAAGATATCTAATGACAGCTATAGAGGAAAAAAAGGCATTTTAGAAGCTGTTCATATTTGACACTTTCTATCAGGCACACACAATCTCATGAATTACTAAAAATTTTGATCTACCATTTTTGTGATGTGAACTGTCCCTCTAATAAAAGTTACTTTCTTTTATGACTAACCTCAACCCTCTGGTTTTTGTCTTTTTCCCTTCCCTCAGGACAAGAGAGCTTCAACTCTCGCTCCCTGGCATTGCAGGCCCAGAAGAAGATCTTGAGCAAGATGGCGACCATGGTGGTGGCTAACATGCTGACAGACGACACCAGCAGCGAGATCTTGGACGAGCTCTACAAGACAAGCCGCGAGTTCACAAAAAGCAAGAAGGAGGCCCACAAGATCATCAAGGACGTCATCAAGATCGCCCTGAAGATTGGCATCCTGTACCGCAACCATCAGTTCAGCCCTGATGAGCTGGACACGGTGGAGCGCTTCAAGAAGAAGATGAATCAGGCGGCCATGACGGCGGTGTCGTTCTACGAGGTGGAGTACACCTTCGACAGGAATATTCTGTCAGAGCTCTTGCTGGAGTGCAGGGACCTGCTTCACGCCCTGGTCGAGCAGCATCTAACGGCTCGATCACATGCAAGGATCGACCACGTTTTCAATCATTTTGCCCACGGGGAATTCCTGGCCGAGCTCTACGGGGACGGAGAGGACTACAGACTCTCTCTGAGGAAGATCTGCAATGGCATCAACAAACTGCTGGATGAAGGAACGCTTTAACCTCCCACCGCTGACCTCTTTAACTCCTCTCTGCCTCCTCTTGCCAGTCTCTCCTGCTGCCTCCTTCGATTTCCTTTCCACTCGCTCACCTGTGACTGTTCACATCCCTCCACCTTCTTTCTGCTGTCGTCTTCATATTTCTTTTTCATCTAAGAGGCTTGTTGTAATATCCTGCTGCTGTGGTTCAATGAGGGAGTTCTTCAGACTGTCACTCCTCTCAGAGGATCATTGCAGCACACTGGGACAGCCTGCATCACATTGTATGAATTAAAGCATTCCAAGTCATCCTCTTTGTGTGCAACATTGTACTGTACCAATGGCCAAAAAGCATTTGTTGGTTATAAAAGATAATCAGTGGTAGTGACCAGTCTGTTTGTATGTGTGTGAGCACATGTGTTTGTATGGGACCTGCTTGATTATTTGTGTGTTTGTATATAAGAACAATTATGACATGCCGTGTATTATGTATCTGTGTTAATCTTCTCTACAAAGGTGTAACACTTGTCTTTTATTAAAGATTTCTTGAAAACATACATTTGTATTCATTCCAAAAGTACCCCCTAAATAAAAGGTTGCAAAAATGGGCTTGATTCACATAATAAACAAGCCTTTGTGTTTCAGCATGATAGTAATCAATGTGCCAAAACTATAAGATAAAAAGCACATATACGCTCTTTCTTTCATTCAAAACTCATGCAAATTGAGGCGGCGTGCTAAGCCAAGAGATCATGGAAACAAAAACAAGGAGCACCGGGAAGTTAATAAGTTGTAAAAAAGAGAACTGAAACATAATTTTTCTTATTCATTCACAGCAGTTACACAGTACAACTTTAAAATAACACCTAAAACTCTCCACTGAGATGTCATGAGTCAAGCATATTTGATGCTGAAATGCTGCTCTATCCTTCTTGCTGCATGTGTGCCTCAACTCCACAAGCCGTACAACCTCTGCCTATTTCATTCAGCAGCTCCAAATTAACAACTGCGTACAGCCCAGAGCCGAATGGCCCGATCAGAGTCCTTTAGAGCAAAAAAAGATAAGTGCTATGAGTGAGACAACAGTAGGGTGTGCTAATACAGAAATTAACGTAGATGCTGGCAGCTCCAGTGGTCCAATCTGGACCACATTTCTTTGATAAATAAAAAACAAACAATAACACTGAAAGCATTACTAGAGACATGTTTGCACTACTTCCAACATGTTTTGGGGAGAGTATGTACTAAGTGGCTTATGTTGCTACCAAGTGGCGCCTGCTACCACATTGTCTAATTAGCTTGTAATAAATGTGATTAAAAGAATGATCATCAAATGAACTTTAAAAAGCTGTTGCCCAATCCAAAACACTTTCTAAAGGCTGTTGCTCAGATGGACTAGTGAAATATATTCAAGATTGGGAATTGCTAAAATTTCATTGATACCTATGCTATTAACAATTCTGCTTATCAATCTGATTATTTAGTGATTTCTTTATTGATTCATGTGGATGTCTGTGTGGGCTAAAGTTGGCCTACGCAGGTCTTCAGTGGCAACAATGTCAACAACAACAACACTCCTAAATGCAGAGATAAATGCCTCTACATGTTGGTGGTGTTTCCGTGAACCGAATGTTGTGCACTAAGTGTCTTTTTGACTTCAGCCACAACTTTTTAACACATCTGCCCCCTGTCTGCCACGATTTTTATTTTACCTTTTATTTATTTTTCAGTTATTAAATGCACAAAAGTCAAAGATAACAAATTATATGAGATGCAGGAAGAGGCAAAAATCCCAAAGGGGTTATTTAAAGCCTCCACCTTAAGTATACTCAAGTTACACAATATTTTTCTATTTTAAAAAAAAAGAAGAAAAAAAAATTCTGACAAAAAACAAGTTACTCAGAAGTGATGACAAAATACATACCACCACAATTTTAAAAAAGAAAAAATGAAAAGATCAAATAGAAAATGTGAGTGGTGTGTATGATTGTGTGACAGTTCTATGAGGGATTGTATTGCCACTGACTCCAGGGATAAAATGACCATAAATGAAAGCAAAAAAAAAGTAACAAAAAAATGTATACATAACTGACATGAAAGAGAGAAACTATTTCAAAGCAGTAATTAAATGATCCTTAACACATCTTTTATAACAATTTGTTGAGGAACATTTCTTTAGAAGGTGAGAAAAGTTATTCCATAATTTACTACCTCTATGCCGGAATGGAAATTGACCTCTGCAAGTAAGAATTTTTGGAGGGTGAAGATCAGAAGAATGGCGGGTAGAGTAAGACTCAACAGTGAGTTTTCTTTGAAATACATCTTGAAATGTTCAGGAATATTCCCCTTACTTGAAAGTATCTTGTTAATAAAAATCCATACTTGTAAAATATTAGAGGAAATATTAGAGGAACTGATGATGTATGAGGCTCAGGCTGGGTCGTAATCCGAACAAAACAGTTTTGGAGGACCAAAGTTTTGTGAAGAATACTTGGAAATGTGCTTGCCCAAATTAAGTTACGATATGAAAGATAAGGATAAATTAAAGTGTAGTAAAGAGTGACCAGATAACTAGCCTTCCTTATCATACCAACAGATTTTTTTATTTTCTGTATCAACCCATTCAATGTGTTCTCTTCAACTCAGAGTCTCATCAATAACAATTCCCAAGAATTTTGTTTTTGACACTTCTTAACAGACACAATTGAGAATTGAGATAAGTTTTTGTTGTACAACTTTTTACCATTGAAAATAATGAAATTTGATTTATTTAATGTTCAAAGATAGTTTATTTAGCCTGAATCAATCAGCATAAGCAGTTAAACCAATATTAGCATTTTTGATTGAAGAACCAGAGTTTCAATGACATAAAACTGAAGTTGTGTCATCTGCAAACATTTTTGAATTCCTTTATTTCTGCTGACTGCCTCTGATAAGAGTGTGTATATGACTTATAGGCTTATAGAATAAAGTGGAAGAAAGCTATAAAGGAATTAATATGCAAAAAATCAAATGACATTGATCCCTTTAAGGCAGGGGTGTCCAAACTATGGCCCGGTGGCCAAATGCGGCCCACTGCCCATTTTGAATTGGCCCTTGAAACAGATGAATGAAAAAAAGACAGTTTGATTACAGCAGCAAATACCATTAATCTTGCACTTTTTCTGCCATATTTATGTTGTCACAAGGTCTCAGTTAGAAAGTTTATTGCAATATTCATCTTCAAGCATGAACATTTTTGCAGTTTACTCTTGTTTTGTGTCTGAAAGTGGGGATAAGCCATCAGTGTCTTTCATCCCTGATGCTCAGAAGGTAATTCTTGCCCTGACCAGATGTGAAATCTGTGATAGGTTACATACAGTTGTGCCCAAAAGTTTACACCCCCCAGCAGAATTTCTGATTTTTTGGCCTTTTCTCAGAAAATATGAATGATAACACAAAAACCTTTCTGTCAGTCATGGTTAGTGGTTGGGTGAAGACATTTATTGAAAAAATATGAAGTTCACTCTTTTTAAATCATAATGACAACAGAAACTTCAAAAATTACCCTGTTCAAAAGTTTACACCCCCCAGTTTTTAATACCGAGTATTTCCCCCTTTAACATCAATAACAGCTTGAAGTCTTTAGTGGTAGTTGTGGATGAGGGTCTTTATTTTCTCAGATGGTAAAACTGCCCATTCCTCTTCTCAAAAAGCCTCCAGCTCCTGTAAATTCTTTGGTTGTCTTGCATAAACTGCACGTTAGAGATCTCCCAAGAGTGGCTCAATGATATTGAGGTCAGGAGACTGAGATGGCCACTTTAAAACCTTCACTTTGTTCTGCTGTAGCCCATGGCAGGTTGATTTGGCTTTGTGTTTTGGATCATTGTCATGTTGGAACTTCCAAGAACATCCCATGCGCAGCTTCTGGGCAGATGAGTGTAAATTTTCCTCCAGTATTTTCTGATAACATGCTGCATTCATCCTTCCATCAATTTTGACCAATTTTCCTGTGCCTTTGTAGCTCACACATCCCCAAAACATCAGTGATCCACCTCTGTGTTACACAGTAGGAATGGTGTACCTTTCATCATGGGCCTTGTTGACTCCTCTCCAAATGTAACGTTTATGGTTGTGGCCAAAAAGTTTAATTTTGGTCTCATCACTCCAAATGACTTTGTTCCAGAAGTTTTGAGGCTTGTCTGTGCTGTTTGGCGTGTCATAAGCGGGATATTTTGTGGCATTTGCGTAGAAATGGCTTTCTTCTGGCGACCCGACCATGCAGCCCATGTTCCTTCAAGTGTCTCCTTATTGTGGATCTTGAAACATTCACCCCAATTTTTTTCAGAGAGTCCTGTATTTCAGCTGAAGTTATTTGAGGGTTTTTCTTTGCATCTCCAACAATTTTCCTTGCAGTTGGAGCTGAAATTTTTGTTGGTCTGCCTGACCGTGGTTTGGTTTGAACAGAATCCCTCTCTCTCCACTTCTTAATTAGAGTTTTAACAGTGCTTCTTGGCATCCTCAATTCCTTGGATATCTTTTTAAATCCTTTTCCTGTTTTATACAGTTGAAATACCTTTTCTCGCAGATCCTTTGACAATTCTTTTGCTTTACCTATGATGCAGAAACCTGAAATTTCATCACAGTGAAAGATGCACGTGTCTGTCAGGACCTCAGAAACTCACTGAGCTTTTATACACACACACAGATTACAAGATCACAGAGAGGATGGTTACCTTTAGCAGACATTCAAACCCATTTGTGTCAAACTTTGTGCATGTTATCAGGCCAAAACTGCCAGGGGGGTGTAAACTTTTGAACAGGGTCAATATTGAAGTTTCTGTTGTCATTATGATTTAAAAAGAGTAAACTAATCTTTTTTTCAATAAATGTCTTCACCCAACCACTAACCATGAGTGACAGAAAGGTTTTTGTGTTATCATTCATATTTTCTGAGAACAGGCCAAAAAATCAGAAATTCTGCTGTAAACTTTTGGGCACAACTGTAGGTCCATTGGCAGGAGATAACCCATCCCTAAACCCCAAAACTTTAATTTTAATACAATAAGAGTGAGGTGCAGCAAGTGGCTCAGTAGTCCATGTATTCCTCTTTGTGGCCCCCCGATGTAAAAAGTTTGGACACCCCTGCTTTAAGGAGACAAAGTGAGTGCAGGACAGTTGCCCTCTTTAAACATTTTTTTAATCCAACTGCTCTGTGAGAAGAAAGTGTAGGCTGTCACTACTGAGTGTGTCAACTGTCAATCACATACATGAGGTCAAGAGTTTACCATCCAGTGACCTTCCTTACTGTCAACATTTCAACCGCAGACACAAAACAAAGACATAAGCTACAGGGATGCACTTTTTGCTACAGAATGATGAAAACGACAGAGCAAAGGAAAGATCCAGCTACATTACAGACACGGAACGTAAGTGCACATGCATCAGGTTAAAAGGACTGAAAGTGATACGAGGCATGTAGGACTTCCCAAAAAGACAAAGGTTAATCTATGGAGCAAGTCCTCAAACTTTAAACTTTGAAACAAGATTAACAAATAGAACTCACCGAATCTGAAATGACTTAAGTTCTCCATACTGTGCTCCACTCGCCATTTTACAGTGCTGAACATTTCACAACATTGACTGCATCAGTACTTTGCTCATGCTTTCAACACTCACTCCCTCCAGTATCCATCCACCTTTGACATGGGGTTTAATGTGCTATCATAGCACTAAAGAGTGGTGCAGGAATGAGTGAGTGAATGAATTGAGATGGCATTTAGCACTTCTTGGTTCACTAGCCAAAAACTATGTGGAATTTAGAATATCAGTTTGGATGAATGACTAAAATAAGTAAGGATGCACCAAATATTCGGTGGCCGAATATATTCGGCCGAATATTGCAAAAAAAGCTATATTCGGCCTTCGGTAGAGTAAGGTAATAGCAAAGCTGAATAGTACCGTGTGACGCAAAGACGAAATCAACTACGTCATTGCGTGTGACCGTGGCTAAGCAGACTAAGGCTGTCACTTTTCCTAAAAATCAACGTCAATCGTGCACCCAAATAATCGAAGATATTCAATTACAACACCCCCCCAGTAAGGGACAGAGACTCTCTTATCCACCCTGCCGAAAAAACATAGTCACACGGGGTTAAACTCTTGACGAAGCACTGCTGCACTCGGCCATATAGCTTGGATGAAAGCCAACAGCTGACCCGCAAATAAGTGGAGGACGAGTGACTAAACCGTATTTCACAGAAAACACAGCCTGGTCTTCGATTTTAATTTTGCCATCAAAAAACCAAAACTACTTCCACACAGCTCTCCTCAGATGATTCAGAGCTGTTAATGTCGGCTCGGAGTGGAAACTCTTTGTTTACTGAGGTCAAGAGAGCACCGGATGTGACTGACAGTCAAGCTGTGCTCACAGCACCCTCTGCTGGACGGAACAGTCCACTGCTCCAGACCTGATGTGTAGCCACACTCAATATTTTACATTCAAATACTTACTTATAATTCGGTTACAGATATTTATTCCCATATTCCATTGGTTATACAAATATCGAATATAAAGTGACAGCCTTAAAGCAGACTTGTGTCAAAAGGACAATTATTTATTTTTTGCCATTATTGGTCTATTGATTTATATCCAGTTCAATGCACTACAGTATTTTTTTAATGCATGTTTTGTTTTGTTTGAAGGCTTAATATGAATGAAAAACTTTGTTGGGCTTTTTTTTGAAAAGCAAAGGCTACTGGAATATAAAAAAATGTCATAATATTCAATAAACAATTACTTTCTTTTAAAAACATGTCTAAAAATGTACTCAAAACTATTAATGCACTATCAAAAAATAAAGTGAACTACTTTGCCTCCGCATTGGATATTCGGTATTTGGCCAACCGTTTACATTTTATTCGGCTTCGGCCACAAATTTACATTTAGGTGTATCCCTAAAAATAAGGTTTGCGTACCGTACCGTGCCGTACCTTCTTCCGCTTATCTGTGGTCAGGTCGCGGGGGGAGCAGCTTGAGCAGGGAAGCCCAGACTTCCCTCTCCCTGGCTACCTTGCCCAGTTCTTCCCGTTTTTTTCGGTCACGACCCACAGCTCGGTTACTAAGGTTTGCGATGAACATATATATATATGAGACTTAAGTGTTTCCCCACAATTAATAAAACGCATATAATATTGTCTGCTATTGGAAGAGTTGCTGACAAACTTAATAAGACTACAAAAATGGCTGGGGACCCAGCTGTAGGCTTCTCTTATGGTTTTCAATAACAAATAATTCACACACCATTGCTACAACCATGAGGGCCAACCTGATTAAGTCTTCTGATTAAGAGGAAATTCTCAAACAAGAGGTCACAAAAAGATGTTATTCAATGGAAATATTGTCACTGCTTCCAAGCCGAACCACAATGATGTAGGTCCATAGTAGTTAATAATAACTTTTCACTCTTGCAAAGTTCATCTGAGCTTAAAAAAATCATGAAACACAGGTTTGTTTGTCAAGACTGCCACAAAAACCTAACATGTAAGTTTCAGGATTTTTGTTTGTTACAGAGCTTATTTCAAGCAATGATCCAAAACACAATGAACAATTCCATAAGCTTTTAGTATGTCTGAGGTCAAGGTCACCAGCAAGATGCAAACTTTAGTACTGGCCTACAAAAAAAAACATCACTGCTCTATTCAGATTCTGCACATAAAACATATGCAGGAAGCGATGAGGTTGGAGTCTGGATGCCAAACTAAAACTATACTCTGCTGCTGCATTAAGTATTTTTAATATATACGAAAACAAGTTGCCTTACTGAACTGTGGTTAATATGCATAACAGCCACTGAGAAGTTACTAAATGTAATGGATACATTCAAACAAACTGACCCTCAAAAAGATGGTAAAATAAAATAAAAGCAAATTCATTTTTTATTGGTAATTTAAGGGTGTAGAGTCATATTAGCTTAAGGAACAGCATAATCATTAAGTCTTAGTCACTGGTTTCAATCAATATGTTCATTTTCCAGGAACAGATGGACATTTCATTGAAATCATAAGCACTTCTTAGCATCTCTGTTACACGTTCCACATTCTACCACACAAACATGCTCTTTGTCCCACATGTGACTCATTGGCACCCTAAAGCGTGTATGGATCCAGTGGGGAAAATCAGTCCCAAATGGTGCATGAAGCTTTCCTGTCTGTTTGACCCACATCCTCCCGGGGCATACATTAACACCGATACGAGGGACATGAGCAGCAACATCGGGGATCTGCAATGTCTACATAATTAAGTGCCTACTGGTCTTCTCTGCTCTGAAGTCCTGGAAAACGGTACCAGTGGCTTGGTGGGACTCCAGCTGAATTATTTTGGCAGTGAGGGGAGAAGAAGTCCGGTTTTACGGCTCTGGTCTCCTTGAAGAAATGCATGACACACAGACCACCCACCCAATGTGCTTTCATTTGAACATCTTTTTCTCTCAGGCAAACACACATGAATAAAGTTGGCTTTGTTACTGGCACTCTCTATTACTAACAGGGTTAACATAAACATTATTAACCATACACTGTAATTACTTCTGCTCTCTGTTTCTCAGACTGGCTGGTTCCAGCTTCTTCTGCAAGATGCTTTATAGGACCAAAGACGTAAAGCACACAAGCGCATAACTAATGATGTCTATGATTAACACATTTGGTTAAAATGGAATAAAAAGGAAAGCTTACAGTTAAATCTAAAACTTAAGTTGCAGTTATAAAGGGGACAAACCCAACTACAGTGTTTCCAAACATAAATTTGACAATTTGTCTACTAACTCACTAAAGGTAAAACAAATTTACTTTTGTCTCTAAAAATGTGGAAGGCTTTAGCACTTATGGACAGTCAGAAAAGTCCCTTTGTGTGTTAGAAGGTGAAAAAGGGTATATGTCTATCTCCTTTGAGATGCATCTGTTTTGTGGGGACTCCCAGAGGAAAAAAATAATTAAAACCTGCTTCCTGCATTACAGTTTCTATTGTGTTTGATAAAGTCCTTTATATGTTCTTCCTGTGCAGCTGTGCTCCTCTCTCAAGTACAACCTGATTCCCCCATGAAAAGACTACAATGCCGCAGCTACAGCCGGTGACCTCTCACACTGTGAGTATTAATGAAAATTTGGATGGTCATTTGTCGCAATTGTGGAATCTCCTCAATCAAACCACCAACAAACATGGTTATTTTATTCAACTGAATCCCGACTAATGTATTTTTTAAGAAAAAATAGGAAGAAAAGCTATAAAAGGTACCCACTGGCCTGCACTGTAGAGCATATGTTGAGCAGGCGTGAGAAAGTTAGTGATGCAAGATGAACTGGGGGAATAGAAGCTCTCGACTTTGATGTTAACAGGTTGTAGTGGTGGCTGCACTTGTTGTAATGTGTCAGAATGGGAGAATTCTTAATATACTGAATTGTTCCATATAACGTCCACAGTCTCATTCACGGATTTATTAATGCTGCTTCTCTCTGTATTTGCTCCAGTGCAAACACAGAGATGGGGGGGGTAAACTTCTGCCACGAGTAGGCCAATCACACTTCTGCTCTGAATGGAGAGGCTGCAATATGCACCCACACTCACACCCTAAAGGACCCCTGTTCTTTTAATCTGTGCTGGGAGTAACTTTGAAAATAGTTCAACATTTGCCAAATCTAAAAATCAGTAATGTTCCAGCTAATTTACATTGCTATCACTGAAAGTGTACTCATTTTTACAACAAAAGAATCATTAATAAGAGAATAAAATATTGCTTGTATTGCCTCATATCTGTTTCTTACACAAACACTGTTACCTAGGAAGAACCAATTCAATTTTAGTAAAGTGCAGACTTTGTGAAATTGACAAAAAACATCAGTATTGATATCAGAATAGGAGGTAGTCTAAAAATATTGTCATATCATCATATCAGCAAAAATCCAATATTGTGCATCCCTATCAAGGATAATACATTTAATCCTAAAGTAAGGAATAAGATATAATTAGAGCTGCAGAATGATGTTGGTGAGTGTATACTCAAGCTTCTCATCTTATGAACAGTTGGTACTGAAGCAGCTGTGGTACATTTCAGAATTTAAATGAAACTCACCCAGTCCTCCTCTACTTCACAGAATCACATTGACCCATTTAGTTTTGTTTTCATTTAAATGAGGACCGGGTTGTAGCCACTTGATGTCATGTCTGTTGTGACTTGCAGGGTGCAATTTTTGAGAATGTACATGAAATATACAGTATATAAAACCCTGTTGCTTTCAATGTGAGATAATGTGATTTATCCTCAAGAAATATCTATTCAAACAACTTTGCACACAATAACTGTTAAGCAGAAAGTGAGCCACTCAGATCACATTTGCATTTTGATCCAGGTTAAAAAATGTGCATTAAAATAAGATTTCTAAACCGAGTGTGTTTGTGACTTTCAGGCTTTTGCAGCCACTCTCAATGAACTGCGTTTTTTGCACATCTGCTTTGTTTGCTTAAAGTTTCAATGCTAGAGGTTGCTGCTTAGAAAAAAACCCACAATTTCTAACCTCACCCCACCAGTTACAGAAAGTTACTGAACAAATACAGCCCTCTAGACACCATTAAAGGTCATCTTCTTTGACTTAACCTCCAAGGCTTTGAATGACAATGCTCAGACATACGGCAAGGAAACACCCTCCGAACAAGGTAGGGAGGACAGTTCATTAATCAGCTTTTAATCACACCACCTACGGGTCGGCCACATGTTCGATCCCTGAGGGAGGACGCGTGACCTATTCAAAATATCCTTGAGGAACAGTCGTGGATAGTTTACAGTGACTGCTGTAAGGGATCACTGTGAATAAAAGTGAAGAAAGTCCCGTTGTTAATAATAATGACAATAATTCAAGATTTAAAAGCAAATAAAGGTAGCATTTTACCACAATTGGCTGAAGATAACTAAGTAAGCATAACAACACGTGCTTTGACTTTTATTTTGTTTCTATCATACATTTTTGACTTACTCAACTGTTTCTGCATGTGTGTGGTTACGAGATCTGCACTGTTTGTTTGAGAGGAAGAGGTGGACCTCTAGTGGTGAAATGAGTCTCAATAAGGCTTAAAGACTGATGCTCCACAAGTTAACAGCCACATATGCTGGTTTAACATATGAAATCAGTTACTTGCAAAGGTGCAAAGGTGTTTATGAGAGAGTTTTTTTTTTTTTTTTTATAACAACATACCTTCTGTCATCATTACTTCAAATGTGATGTTTCACTCAGGCCTGAGGTTCACAATCTGCACCAAAGAGTGGATCAGTGTGTCCTCACAGAAGCTTTTTGTCCAAAACCAGGTATTTCTTTGAACACACAGACAAATAAGCATCTGCCTCAAAGAGCTTGAAAGCCTGCAAAAAGATGAAAAATCATGAACCCCCTTCTCACCTCATTTTACCCTGAAATAAACCCTTAAGTCACCGCTCCTGTCTTTGAAGAACTACAAACAGTTTGCCTTTGGGCCTGGTGTAAACACAAACCTCATGTCCTTCCATCTCTGTTCTCTCGGGACCGATTTTGTTTAGAAAGTCTAAAAAGGGAGGCAGGCGACGACAGACAAACATAAATAAACACCACAAAAACAGCACAACGCAACACAATGCTCCCCAGACACAAACAGTTCTCCCTCTGAACTCTCATATCCCGGGGTTTGCTGCACTGCAGGTCAGGTGTTTGCCACAAACTCTGAGAAACTTCAATGGCAACCTCCAAGAGGCATTGTTCTGAATGCTATGCTAAAAATATCCAACGGGAAACTCTTTTGCATATCAAACTCTGTTTGCAGGTCTCAGGAAGTGTATCTATATGGATGGAAAGAGATGCAAAAAGGCTTGTAAGACTCTAAAATATTAAATTGAATACTTTCAAATAGGGGATGAAGATCACAAATCAAATGATAAAATCTGAAAGGTAATTTGGACACACATACTGTATATTAAGATGGAGGAAGACACACCTGTCTGTAAGTAAAGCCAAAGTATTTAGAGCTCCCCCTGCTGCCTGTGTGCAGTATTGGTTAAATCCTCGTCCTCAACATATTTAAACCAATTTATTTCCAAATGTTATCTTTCCTCTGAAGTTCTGCTTAAATTACTAAATATAAAATGGATGACACTGTAACGTCATAAAGCACAGGTGTGATGACAAATGCAGCTTTATGAGGGATAATCCACTGTGTTGGCAATTAGGAGAGAAAAAGCAAGAGAAAACTAGAAAAGTACTCGGAGAGCGCAGACCTCCGCCACCGCCACATCCTCACCCATATTGTGATTTTCACAATAAAAATTAGTCCTACCTTTACTTCATCGAAATATTTAGATTCCTTGACCATGGAAACATACCATTAGCAATTGGATTCATAATAATATCTATTTTAGTTCAGTAGTTATTCACAAAAATCACATTTTTCGTAATGGCGGCCAGACGCTGATCCGGATCAACACCAAAATCGAATCACTTCTTCCTTTTCCCATGTTGAACATTTCCTGCAAATTTCATCAAAATCCATCCATTAATTTTTGAGTTATTTTGTTCATGGATGGACGGACAGACAAACTCTCCTGAAAAACATAACCTCCTCGGCAGAGGTAATAAAACAAAGCTATGTGGGGCTTAGACAACATGCCTCTGTCAAAATTTGATTTTATGTAGGAGCCTTTCAAATCTTTATTGCAATCGAAGTATTGCTAGCCTTTATCACTATCATATTGGTACTCAGCCCTGCGATTGGCTAGTGACCAGTTCACGGTATGATACCGCTCGCTCGATGTCACCTGGGATAGGCTCCATCCTCTGCAGCCCCTAAAGGGACAAGTGGTATAGATAATTGATGGACTGTAATGGTATTGGTATTGATTGTTGTAATTAACCTCTTCTTTTATAACAAGGCTAACTGTTACACTATCCATGAGGAGAGTAGACTTGTGCTCAAAATATCGATACGGCAAAATATCGTCATGCAGTCCTTCGGGATATGTGTATCGATACAGATACTACAGAATCAATACGGCCTAAATATTTTGACAGTTGCTGTAAATACACTTTGGGTAATGTTAACAGTGGCAGTTCAAGGTAGAAGACGAGCTACATAAAAAAGCCTAGCTCTAAATTTGAACTTAGGCCTACCATCTTTGAGGATCTGAATTTATGTCTCTCAAGTTGTAGAACAACTCAAAACTCATCCTTGTTCTTTTTCTTCTTATAAGAAAAAACTAAACTTGTCAAGAATTTTGTTTAAAGCATAGTCAGTGTTCACAATTTATGTGTATCGGGATATGTTTCGTATCGTGGCCTTAGTATCGGGATACGTATCGTATTGTGAGGTTGCTAGAAATACCCAGTCCTCAAGGAGAGAGTATCAAAAGTAATAAAAGACATAGCATCTTAGATGTCAGTGAGCCTTTTCTTTTCATTTTCTATTTGTTAACTTGGCTCCAATCGAGATGTGTACTCACATATCCACCCTCACTATGACAAGGATATGTTGTCCTCGTAGCAAAACAACAACTTCCATCCCATACAAACATTTTGGCCAATTTTGTGGGGGTAATTTTGTTCCCACAAGATGTGAAGGCAATAATCCTACCCCTTACATTTGCCTTGAGTGTCCCAAAATATAAATGGGGAAGTTTCACCATTGTTGTTAGGCTCACAGAAGAAGGTAATTGATTCAAAAATGTACTAACAAAATGTACCATCCTAAAGAAAAGAGCATTCAGCCTCCAAAATACTCACACATGTATATATGTGTGTATATATATGTATATATATATATATATATATATATATATATATATATATATATATATATATATATATATATATATATGTGTATGTGTATATATATATATGTTTATATATCTATATATCTATATCTATATCTATATATATATATGTATATATATATGTATATGTGTGTATATATATATATATGTTTATATATATATATATATATATATATGTTTATATATATATATATATATATATATATATATATATATATATATATATATATACATATATACATAAATCAACCACAAATTATATTTAAGATATCTTAATATCAGTTTAATTATTGAAATCACAACACTTACATTTTAAGCTTAAAAATGCAAAGTAAAGACAAAAATGACAAAATCTTGAGGAAGAAATCACCCCTGAAAAGCACATTTTTTTCCCTGAGATTTTTTTAAGTCCATAAGCTGTACTTAAGTCAGATTAGTAATAGCAAATGTGGGAAGAAGAACATACATCTTTATAAATAAATAAAAAATACTGTATCTTAGAAATAATACTCAAATCTCCCCACTGAGGCCTGAACAGTTTCTCTGTTGTAAGGGAAAAAGAAGCAGAACAAATCCATTTCTTAAAATTTACCTTGAAGGTAATATCAAAAACTTTTGGGTCACTTAAAAAGAATTTTAGTGGGCAGTAGAAAATGACGGAGAATGCCAGACTGTTGTAATAAACCTTCTGGTTTAACAGAGAGTGGTCTGGTAGAGTGTTGACATGGGAAATGGATGATAGTGTCACAGCCCTGCCCTTGATCCCTCTGTTTCCTGTTTCACTGGAGGACTGCAATCAACACACCTGGCTGAACCACTCACCTGCATCTAATCAACAGCTCTACAAGAACCCTGACTTCTCCTCCACACGCTGCCAGATTATTCAGTCTACTCTGTGGTAGTGTTCTGGCTGCTCTGATTTTGTAAGATTCAGAGTTTTGTTCTCAGCCTGCTTTTTCAGTGAGCTAACCAGTTTTTTCCTCTCTGCTCAGATCCTCTGGATTCAGCCACCCCAGCCTCCAGTCAGTGAAGCAGTTTTCTTCAGTGCCCTAAGTACAACTTTGCCGATATTCACAAGACCACAACTGCCTCATCCAATAAACCTCTGTTATCTCTGCTCAACCAGTTGTCTTGTCTGCTCTTGGGTCCAGTGAAATTACAAACTGCAACAGAATAATCTGGCCACATGGACCCAGCAGACTCGGCGGCTCTTCATCAAGCCGTAGCCTCTCAAGGTGTGCTAGTTGGACGTCATGAACAGACCCTGCAGGAAATCATGGAAACCCTCCGCAACCTCTCTATCCATGTCACTCAACTTGGAACACAGTTGACCCAGGTATCCTCTCAATTGTCCACTTCAACTTCCTCATCTACCTCTACTGTCACCTCTCATACTCCCCCTGAAGCCTCGGTGCCCTCTCACTCTGCTAGAGAGCCATATATCCCCATTCCTCAACATTATTCAGGGGACCTGGGGGAGTGTGGAGCTTTTTTGCTAAAATGCTCCCTTGTGTTTGAGCAGCAGGCTCTTACTTATGCCACTGATAAGTCCCGTGTAGCTTTTATTATGGGGTTACTGTCAGGTAAAGCTTCTAAATGGGCCTCTGCTGCTTGGGATAGTAATTCACCCTTATGTGGCTCTTACTCTCTGTTTGTAGCTGAAATGAAACGTATCTTTGATCATCCTGTGCAAGGAAAGGAGGCAGGTCAGCTTGCTAATGATTAAACAAGGGTATCCTCCGTGGCACAATATGCTTTAGAATTTAGAATTTTGGCAGCTGAGAGTGGTTGGGATGAGGTTTCCCTGCAGGCAGCTTTTTATCAAGGGTTGAATGATAATATCAAGGATGAATTAGCTGCTAGGGATGAGTCAGACAGTCTAGAGTCCCTTATTTCTCTTTCTATCCGCCTTGATAATAGACTGCGTGAACGACGCAGGGCCAAAGCTTCACGCTTTCCGGCCTCTAGGGCCCCTCCCTTTTTTCAACCTTTGTCTCCACGCTTCCCCGGGTCTCCCTCTGCCATAGAAGCCTCCCGTGAATCAACTGACTCCCTATCAGCAGAAGAACCCATGCAAGTTGCTCGGGCACACCTTTCACCATCGGAACGCCAACGCCGGATGAGCTCAGGCCTCTGCATCTACTGTGGAAACTCTGGACATTTCCTGGCTACCTGCCCCCAGCGACCAAAAGCAGAGGCTCATCAGCAACCCAGGGGTCCCTGATGAGCCACACCACCACCTCCATAGTGACCCCTCCTAACCGAGTTTATCTTCAGGCATCTCTCCTCTGGAACAGTGAGTCAATCCCTCTAATTTCCCTAGTTGATTCTGGTGCTGATGATAATTTCATTGATTCTGCTATTGTTAGCCAGGCTGGCATACCCACTGAACCCTTACATTCCCCTAAGACAGTTTGTGCCCTTGACGGAAAGTTGTTGGCTCAAGTTACCCATCACACCATCCCTGTCACACTCCTAGTATCTGGAAATCACAGGGAAACTATTAAGTTTTTTGTCCTCCCTTCACCTCAGGTTCCTATCGTCCTTGGTTTACCCTGGCTAAAATTACACAACCCCCACATTGATTGGTCTCAAGGATCTGTTGAAAATTGGAGTATTTTTTGTCACTCTAACTGTCTCAAGTCAGCCCTAGCCCCTGGCCCGTCTACGGTGATTTCACTCCCTGAGCCTCCAGATTTATCCTCTGTGCCTCCTGAGTATCACGACTTGGGTGAGGTGTTCAGTAAGTCCCTAGCCCTTTCCCTACCCCCTCACCGCCCTTATGACTGCTCCATTGACCTGCTCCCTGGGGCCCCCTTACCATCCAGCCGTCTGTACAATCTTTCAAAACCTGAACGAGAATCCATGGAGAAGTACATTCATGATTCTCTAGCTGCTGGTCTAATCCGCCCCTCTTCTTCTCCTGTTGGAGCTGGTTTTTCTTTGTAGACAAGAAAGACAAGTCTCTCCGTCCCTGCATAGACTTTAGAGGTCTGAATGAAATTACTGTCAAGAACAAGTACCCACTTCCCCTCATAGATTCAGCCTTTGAACCCCTGCACAGTGCAACTGTTTTTTCCAAACTGGACCTAATGCATACCACCTTATTCAATTAAAGAGGGTGATTTAATGGAAGACGGCATTTAACACCCCTCTGGGCCACTTTGAATACCTTGTTCTGCCCTTGGGTCTGACAGATGCCCCTGCTGTCTTCCAGGCCTTAGTTAATGATGTGCTCCGGGACATAGTCAACAAGTTTGTCTTTGTTTACCTGGATGATGTCCTTATTTTCTCCAGAGACATGCAGGAGCACGTACAACATGTTCGCTAGTTCTCCGTGAGACTCCTAGAGAACAAATTGTTTGTGAAAGCAGAGAAATGTGAATTTCATGTTTCTTCAGTGAGCTTCCTGGGCTTCATCATTGAGCAGGGGCAGTTAAAGGCTGATCCAGCCAAGACCCAGGCAGGCAGTGAGAGAGTGGCCCACACCTTCCAACCGAAAACAACTCCAGCGCTTCCTTGGGTTTGCCAACTTTTATAGGCGCTTCATCAGGAACTACAGTCAGGTTGCCACTCCTCTCACCCAACTCACGTCCACCTCCTCTCCCTTCACCTGGACCCCAGCGGCTGATATAGCCTTCAATAAGTTAAAGCAGTTGTTCTCCTCAGCCCCTGTCCTGACCCATCCGGACTCCCATCTTCAGTTCATTGTGGAAGTGGATGCCTCAGAGTCTGGAGTTGGTGCAGTTCTCTCCCAGAGATGCCCCACAGATCAAAAATTACATCCCTGTGCCTTTTTCTCCCGTCGACTCTCACCTGCAGAACGTAACTATGATGTTGGCAACCGTGAATTATTGGCTGTGGTTCTGGCTTTACAGGAGTGGAGACATTGGCTAGAGGGAGCTGAGCAACCATTCATTGTCTGGACTGATCACAAAAATCTTTCATATCTACATTCAGCTCGGAGGCTGAATTCTCGTCAAGCTCGTTGGGCCCTCTTCCTTGGAAGATTTAAATTCTCCCTCACCTACCGCCCTGGCTCAAGGAACATCAAACCTGATGCCCTCTCCCGTCAATCTGCCCCTGAGATTGAGGAAACTCAGCCTGAGACCATTCTCCCCCCAGCCTGTATTGTGGCAGCAGCCCAGTGGGAAATTGAGAACATAGTCAAGGAGGCACAGCGCACACAACCAGACCCAGGTAACGGTCCACAAAATCGCTTATTTGTACCTGATTCAGCTCTGCTCAGAAGTGTTACAGTGGGGGCACTCTCTAGGCTTTCTTGTCACCCGGTATAAATCGGACTCTAACCTTTATCAGGGAAAGGTTTTGGTGGCCCAACATGTCCCAGGATACTCGTGCTTTTGTGTCCTCCTGTCCTGTCTGTGCTCGCAGCAAACCATCCCACCAGGCTCCCGCTGGATTGCTGCGCCCCCTGCCTGTACCCAGTCGTCCATGGTCGCACATTGCCGTGGATTTTGTTTCGGGTTTACCTCCATCTGAAGGTAATACTACCATACTCACCATTGTTGACCGGTTTTCCAAGGCTGTGCACTTTGTTCCCCTACCCAAACTCCCCACTGCTACAGAGACAGCAGAGCTTCTGGTGCAACATGTATTCCGCCTCCATGGCATCCCCCAGGACATCGTTTCTGACCGAGGCCCGCAGTTCTCTTCTCAAGTGTGGAAGGCCTTCTGCCGTGCTCTTGGAGCCACAGTCAGCCTTTCTTCGGGGTATCACCCTCAGACTAACGGTCAAACAGAGCGAGCTAACCAGGATTTAGAGGCGGCCCTCCGATGTGTGACTTCCCATCATCCGGCATCCTGGAGCTCTCATCTTCCTTGGATAGAATATGCCCACAATTCCATGACCAGCTCAGCTACAGGTATGTCCCCTTTCATGGTCTCTCTGGGTTTTCAACCTCCCCTTTTCCCAGCTCAAGAAGTAGAGGTAGCAGTTCCTTCTGTTCAAGCTAATCTACAGCGTTGCCGGCACATCTGGAAGGTTGCTCGAGCTGCTCTCCTACGCTCTGTTTCAAAGAACCAAAGGATTGCTGACAGACACCGAACCCCAGCCCCTCAGTACCAACGTGGACAAAAGGTCTGGCTCTCCTCCCGGGACCTCCCGCTGCAAGTCGAGTCCCGTAAGTTGGCCCCCAGATTCATTGGTCCTTTTGTGATTGACAAGATTATAAACCCTGCAGTTGTCCGGCTCAAACTCCCTCCAGCCTTGAAGGTCCATCCTACATTCCACGTGTCTCTGCTTAAGCCTGTATCTTCCAGCCCTCTGTGCCCTCCTGCCGACCCCCCACCACCCCCCCGGGTAATTGATGACCACCCTGCGTTTACTGTACGACGGCTTCTGGATGTGCGCCGCCGTGGCCGTGGTTTCCAATATTTGGTGGATTGGGAGGGATATGGTCCTGAGGAACGCTCATGGATTTCACGTAAGCTCATACTGGATCCCAATCTCTTACATGCCTTCTATCATGAGTTTCCAGATAAGCCTGGTAGGGCGCCGGGTGGCACCCATTGAGGGGGGGGTCCTGTCACAGCCCTGCCCTTGATCCCTCTGTTTCCTGTTTCACTGGAGGACTGCAATCAACACACCTGGCTGAACCACTCACCTGCATCTAATCAACAGCTCTACAAGAACCCTGACTTCTCCTCCACACGCTGCCAGATTATTCAGTCTACTCTGTGGTAGTGTTCTGGCTGCTCTGATTTTGTAAGATTCAGAGTTTTGTTCTCAGCCTGCTTTTTCAGTGAGCTAACCAGTTTTTTCCTCTCTGCTCAGATCCTCTGGATTCAGCCACCCCAGCCTCCAGTCAGTGAAGCAGTTTTCTTCAGTGCCCTACGGAAGTACAACTTTGCCGATATTCACAAGACCACAACTGCCTCATCCAATAAACCTCTGTTATCTCTGCTCAACCAGTTGTCTTGTCTGCTCTTGGGTCCAGTGAAATTACAAACTGCAACAGATAGTGAGCCACACAAGCGATTCGAGCCGACCCCGCTGTTTAGAGTCGAGTATTTGTCGAGCATCAGAGGTCAGAAAGTCTGTGTGAATGTTTTATTCTTTCAGGAGCAGACACAGATGGATTAACTCTTTTCTCCATGGAGTCAAGAGTGGAGGTTTTTGTTTACTTCTTGGCCCATCGTCAAAGGAACAGAGGACTGGGTGTACTGACAGCAACCAGACACAAGATGTCAGTAGCTTACTGCCTGTTTTTTCCAGAGCGAACAGCTTAAGATTGACTCAGCAAGGATCATTAACAAAAGTCTGATATCATGGCTTGGCAGTAAATAAAGCAGAATAAATCAATGTAAAGCTGGAGACTGTGACGCACACTCTCAGACTCTCCTCCCTGCTGATCCATTTAGTGATTAGCTCTGCTTCTGATGATGACAGGATATTTCTTAGAGGTGCCCTTTGCTGTTCTTATACACTCAGTATCTGATACTCATCCTGATCTTGGCACAGATTCTGCTCTCAGGCTGCTGATGCAGGCAGACAACAGGAAGTTAAGTAATCCCACAAACATCCATCCTGCACTACATGGGACAGAGACAGACAGTGATGGGGCAGAATTAATGTAAGGACTGAATAAGCCAGAAAAATGATTTAAAAAGACACAAATCTTGAGACACATTTTACCTAAAGCCTATTTGTAAATTAGGCAGCATTTGCTGAAACATTGTTGACGCATTTGTACAAAGTGTAGATGCCCCTGGATCCAACTTTGCAATAAAACAAGAAGCTTTGCAGCATTAGAAGTCAATAACTTCTATTTGTGGCATCCAAACAGGTATTGATAATGCCTGACTTTATAATTACCCAAAAAAGGATAAAAAATCACCACTGTGGCAGCACAAGTACAGACTGAGGGAAAAAGTGACTTTACCTGAACTTCCCTGTCAGTCTGATTTCTCCTTCACAGCTTGAGTCTATTTAATCAGCCAGAATACTATGGCTCAGCTATGGGAAAATCTGATTACCAAGAGGGTCACAGAAAACCTTCACCACTGACCAAGAACCACAATTTTTACACAGCATTTTTTTCACACAAAAATGGATTATAGCAGTTATGTCTGTATCAACTGACTAACTCAACTATTACGCTTCATTAAATGGTGTAGTGTAGATGTTGGCAGCATTTCACCCAACAGAAACGGTAAATATAGGATACCGTGTTTCTATTTGTATGTAAAGTCTGTTGAGATAGGTCTACAATCATCCCCATGAAACTTTCATTTTTTTATTAAGTCAGAAAAAGTTTTTTATATTCATGTACCGCGGGTCTCCCCTTTGTAGGGGTTGACATAATGATCTGCCATGTTGTCTATGGGTGCATTCTGGGGACAAAAATAGCGAAACCCCATTTTTGAATACAAGTCTGGCTGCCAGTCCTGAAATCTACCTGGATGGCATGTTGCATCTTAACTGACCTATAATCTATTAAAAAAATAGTTGCAAATATGAATGAAAATCCCTCAACTGGTAACTGTTGTAAATGATGCCCTGTTCACAATCCTTTTTGGTCTTCACCGGCTCTCGCTGTATAGTGATGTAACAGACGCGTTCATTACAAGATCTGAACGCTAGATGTACAGAATAACAGTTTCTATACACTGCACCTTTAATGGACAAAACACATAATTAAAGCCAATGTAGGCCTCTTTTTATATCCACTATAGCAAAGAGTGTGTACAATGTGTAGCATTTCTTTCTTCTTCTTATATGCCTTGTATATATTATTTTTCAAGGCTTCATGAAAGAGAATCAGAGAAAAAAAATTCAGCAAAGGAAGTTGTTTAATTCTTTTTTGCGGAAAACAAAACACCTATACCAGCAATCTAAGGTTATAAAAAAATATTTTCATACCATATCCTATTTTTGCAGGGTGTTGTGTTTGTACAAACCCAAAACCAGTGAAGTTGGCACGTTGTGTAAATCGTAAATAAAAACAGAAAACAATGATTTCAAATCCCTTTCAACCTATATTCAATTGAATACACAGCAAAGACAAGATATTTAACATTCAAACTGGTAAACTTTGTTATTTTTTGCAAATATCAGCTCATTTGGAATTTGATGCCTGCAGCATGTTTCTAAAAAGCTGGAACAAGTGGCAGAAAGACTGAGAAAGTTGAGGAATGCTCATCAAACACTTATTTGGAACATCCCACAGGTGAACAGGCTAACTGGGAACAGGTGGGTGCCATGATTGGGTATAAAAGCAGCTTCCCTGAAATGCTCAGTCATTCACAAACAAGGATGGGGCGAGGGTCACCACTTTGTGAACAAATGCGTGAGCAAATTGTCCAACAGTTTAAGAACAATATTTCTCAATGAGCTATTGCAAGGCATTTAGGGATTTCATCATCTACGGTCCGTAAGATCATCAAAAGGTTCAGAGAATCTGGAGAAATTACTGCACGTAAGCAGCAAGGCCCAAAACCAGCACTGACTAGAGGTGACCTTCGATCCCTCAGGTGGTACTGCATCAAAAACCGGCATCACTGTGTAAAGGATATCACCACATGGGCTCAGGAACACTTCAGAAAACCACTGTCAGTAACTACAGTTCGTCTACATCTGTAGTGCAAGTTAAAACTCTACTATGCAAAGCCAAAGCCATTTATCAACAACACCCAGAAACGCCGCCGGCTTTGCTGGGCCCGAGCTCATCTAAGATGGACTGATGCAAAGTGGAAAAGTCTTCTGTGGTCTGACGAGTCCACATTTCATATTGTTTTTGGAAACTGTGGTCGTCGGGTCCTTCGGACCAAAGAGGAAAAGAACCATCCAGACTGTTATAGGAGCAAAGTTCAAAAGCCAGCATCTGTGATGGTGTGGGGGTGTATTAGTGCCCAAGGCATGAGTAACTTACACATCTGTGAAGGCACCATTAATGCTGAAAGGTACATACAGGTTTTGGAGCAACATATGTTGCCATCCAAGCAACGTCTTTTTCATGGACGCCCCTGCTTATTTCAGCAAGACAATGCCAAGCCACATTCTGCACGTGTTACAACAGTGTGGCTTCGCAGTAAAAGAGTGCGGGTACTAGACTGGCCTGCCTGTAGTCCAGACCTGTCCCCCATTGAAAATGTGTGGCACATTATGAACCGTAAAGTACAACAATGGAGACCCTGGACTGTTGAACAACTTAAACTGTACATCAAGCAAGAATGGGAAAGAATTCCACCCGAAAAGCTTCAAAAATTGGTCTCCTCAGTTCACAAACGTTTACTGAGTGTTGTTAAAAGGAAAGGCGATGTAACACAGTGGTAAAAATGCCCCTGTGCCAACTTTTTTGCAACGTGTTGCTGCCATTAAATTCTAAGTTGATGATTATTTGCAAAAGAAAATAAAATTTCTCAGTTCAAACATTAAATATCTTGTCTTTGCTTTGTATTCTATTGAATCTAAGTTGAAAAGGATTAGCAAATCATTGTATTCTGTTTTTATTTAAGATTTACACAATGTGCCAACTTCACTGGTTTTGGGTTTGTATTTTAGACTTAATCACATTTGGCAGACTGTTACATTTTCCTCATGTTTGTAGGTTTTTGTAAAAATGACTTGGCAGGCCACACTGACTGAGGTGAAAGGCCACATGTGGCCCCCAGGCTGCCAGTTGCCCACCCCTTCTGTAGTTCCTGATATTTGTGTAGTTGTGAGGGACGCTTTGTATCAACGGGCCTTTTATGAAGAAATCCAAGGTGTTATAAAGGTGTTAAAGTGTATTTTCTGAAAGCTGCTTGAAGAAATTACAAACCATTAGTAACACCTCTCTTTTCCTGTTATAGCTCTGCTGTGAAAATTGTCAAATGGTTTACAGCTCTGCACCAAGTATTAAAATTATATAATACTGAAAAGTAAACTGAGCTGAACAGTCAGGACAGACAAACCAGAGCTGGTTTACAGCCTGCAAACAGTATTACTAAATTATAACAGGGTGCTGATAACCAGCTTTACTCCTACACTGTGTGTGGGGAAAAAATCTACTGGAAAAACAGTATTAAATAACAGATACACCCACAGCAAGAAAAAGGCGGGTTTTTATCTTTTTATGTCAAAATGGCCTCACAGAAACGTCTCTGGCTTTTCCGTAAAAAGCAAATGACGGTGACATTACCAAAGATATAGACTCTGATATAGTTTTATTGAAAACATCTGTTTGGTTAAAATGCAGAAGTCCAAAACACTTAATAATGAGTAAGATTTTCATCAGTTTCATTCTAATAATCAACACTGCAGACAAAGTTCTATGCTCTATATTGTACAAAGGCAAAGGCAACATTTTTGTTTGTCAGTATAGTCAAAATATCTATACTCCATTTGTTTCACAGTGATAAAATCTCAATTTTTAATGATCATTGCAGCAAAAATCAGAGTCAATGCTCTTCAGTTATGTTTTCAACTGAGAGAAAGAGAGTGTTGTCTAAATTGAACAAATGGATTTTAGGGGTTTGTAAGCGAAACTGTCAAGATAATGCATCCACTTTTCCAAATGTTGTGATTTATTTGTGCCATTTGAACAAATGCAATGATCTGCCCACAATTTCTAATATTTTTGATAAATATTTTGCTAAGAACATAACTGCTTCTTAAATGAGAAAACGCATTTACACTTTACATTTGCATTACATTGTTTTGGGGTCAAAAGACTTATCACTCAGAGTGGCTCTAGGGCTTTGGGCATTATAACTATTATTTTAAATTTCAGATCAACATTCAGAGTGGGGACTTCTTTAAGAGAAAAAGTGTCCAATCACTGACCGGGATATGTTTTAATCCTAGACATCAGGCTTTCATAAACCAAAGGATTAACACTGGCATATCACATGGCTCATTTGTTGTGACTCTCCGTCCACCTCCCTGCCTCTTGGAGATGAAAAATGTGCTCTTATTGTACTTTATTTCTTTGATGATGGGGCTTATGGTCGATGTAAATAAATTTGTAACACAAAAAAGTTACACAATATTCTCTTGTAGTCTTTGTTTGCTACTTTAATATATTCTGTGACATGGTAGGGCAACTAGCAGCACAAGACCCTTATGCTCCCAACCACTCCCTCCAACTTAACCACTGACAATTCTACAAGATTAAATTAAAAAATCAATTATGCTTCACACAATGAGGCCTTTCTTTCAGTGCATGATGGTAAAATGATGTAGGATACAGTGTTTTTACAGTATTTTACTGAGTTCAGTAATGTACACAAAAGTGATGTTGAACTAAGAGACTGTTGTCAACACTCACCATACCATAATTTCACTCGAGAACTCTGAGCTTTAACAGGCATGCATGTTCAGGTTACCATAAAATGACTGTGAAGTGTTGTAAGTCACAGTAAATTGTGACTCCACGATACTCTGTGGTAATTTTACAGCATAATAGTGTGATTCTTCAACAATTTACTGTCATTGTACAGTTAATGTCTGGGTGACTGTAAAATAACGACAAGTGTTTTAAAATCACATTTTTCACAAATCCACAACACCCTGTAGTAATTTTAAGCTATAATACTATGTTTTTAAAACACTTGACTGTAATTTTACAGTAATATAAAGTCTGGATGACTGTAAAATTAATGCGAAGTGTTGTAAAATCACAGAATTTTTCATGAATCCACAACACTCTGTCCTAATTTTATGGTATATTACTATTATTTTAAAACACTTAACTGTAATTTTACAGTAATATTATCTCTGGGCCACTGTACATTCATAGTAAAGCAAAACCACAGTGTACTTTAAAATGATTTCATGTTACTGTGAATGAATAACTAACTGTAATTTTACAAGGTTTTCAGGCTCGATCTGGAAACACAATTAATTCTAATTTTTTCCTTTGTTACTATGAACAACTGCACTGCACCATGAAATCACCAGTTATTTCCATCTACTTTGTAATTAGGATACTATTTTTTAACAATGCAGGCCATGTTGATGCACTTTAACCATCTTAGGTTATTTTAAACTTTACAGTGGATGTCTTTGAAAGCACTACTTACAACCTCATTTATCTAATTAACCATGTTTTTTAATATAGTATGATGTTTGTTATGTCATGAGTTGCATGTCTTGAATTGTTACTTTCTGTTATTTGTTGTTTTTATTGTTGGAAGGCCGAACATTTTTCTGCATAAAGAATTCACTTTCAAGAAAACCAATAAAGAAACATCACAACTTGGACTCTGGAACCTTTAAATCTGCCATGAAGAATTTCATCCTGAGTTTCAAATACAAAACCAAACACTTAGACAAAAATGTAAAATACAGAGAAAGAAAGAAACAACTCTGGAACCACTTTTGACAGGGTTACACAAAGTAGCTTTATTAAGGCTGACAGCTTGAGTTGTGCACATGTCACATCCGTCATTATTCACAAATTATTTACATCCTCCCAGTAAGCAGCCTGTTTAAACTGTGCGATTTTCAGTCTTTTTTCTTTATTTTGCCTCCGCCAGCTCTGGAAGGAAGTAAAAGGGGTTCAAGAAACTGCTCACTCTTCTAATTTTTCATGTGAAAGATGATCTGCTGCTGTGATAAATGTTTTCGACTAATTGAAATATTTATGGACTGACTGAAGAAAGTCAAGACTGAGTACTTGATGCATTAATGAGTTGGCTTTGTCAAACTTTTATGAAAGTTTATTGAACAGGTTTGAAAAGAAAAAGTAAAATATAACTTTCTAGCTCACATTGCACTGAAAAGTAGCTCAAATGAATTTAATTCTAAAGCTTATTAAGCATTCTAGTTATATTAAAGTTTAAATATGCAAATGTTGATCTGATTATTTCTGGCAGCAGTGTTGTATTGGCTTGTTTGGTTTAATTAAGTAATTAGAGATGTCTTATTGAGAGAATCTCTTTCACCTCACTGTGGCATCAGGATTAAAATTAATGTGACCTCTTTGAGCTTCATATCTCTAATCTAAGATAGTAAGACTCTTCATTCAGTCCACTGGAAACTTGATCTAATAACCAATGATTCACCCATAAGAGACGTACACCAACATCTGGTTGGCAACACAGTGAGCCCTGTGGAGGCAAAGAGGTAATAAAACTGGTCCTAATATATCTCCTTCTTTGTTTATGTGTCTAATTGTTTGGCGTTTTAATGATGGTTTCTATTGACCAGCCCGTGGAAGATCTACGGCCATGACGCAGGTCTTCTGTGACGCAAGAAGGAGGCGGGGCTACGTGCTCACACGCTGGGAGAAGTATTCAAGCCCAGAGATGAATTTACTGTCTTGTTAAATGAGGAGTTTGTAAAGCAGGGGTCAGCAACTTCAGTTAAATAAATGGACGCATTCATGTTGGGATGTATTGTTCAATCGTTTAACCTTTATACCAGAACAGTTTTGAAAACGTGTAATTTAACAAAGAGTGCAAATATACTTCACCAGATTCTTTTAGACCAACTTTACATCCTTAAACTGACATGCAAACTGTATTGCTTGATAAAATATGCTAAGTAGATTCAAAACAAATATAATCAAATTAAAGCAATTTCTCCAATGCAATGATTAAAAAAAAAAAAATCTTAATAAGACATTTATTTTTCAAACGTGCTCAATAAAACCTTCATAAATAGAAATAATCAAAGTCAAGTGTATTTTCAATTTCTTTTTAAAAAATAAACTTTGTATTAAGGACTCCAACTGAAATTCTATTTCTACTGTTTTCATGGTCAATGTTTGTCATTCTTTAACATTATTAATTTTACTCAAAATATAAAATCCACTTGCCAGGTTGAGGACGAGGGTTACATGTGTTCCCTGGGCCACTGGTTGTTGACCTATTCCTGATTAATAGTAAACTAATTAACTAATTTCCAAGTAAAGGTGTCAACTTACATGCCCCGCCTCCTTTCTGACCTTACACTATACACTATGGGAACTCCAGGTGCAGGTAAATAGTAAACTTGAAGGAAACAAAATTTGCTATTAAATTTGAAATATTCATAACATAATACTTGATTACTCTTACATTGTTAGTTCTTTGTGAGATCTCCAGATGACTGATTGTTTTAAACTCCTAAATGTATTGATAAATGCATTGTAAAAAAAAAAAGGAAATATAATCAAAGTACAGTAAAAAAAACTAATTACTCAATTTACTGTGTGCAAACATATATTAAACAAACTTGAATCAAGAACAAACTGCAGCTCACAGCATTTGACTTGAACAACATATGAGATAATATTGTTGTATTAAACTCTGATGATTGCATGATTGCACTGTTATGTATGACAGCTTTGTAAGAATATAGTCGAACCACCAGATCAGTTCTGTCCTTACAGGAGCAGAGCTGGTCAAAATCACCCATCCATGTCTTGATCACTTATCATCTGCTTACATCCAGAACTGGTTGCAAAAGCCGCAGCCACACACTGAGACGGACAACCATTCAGTGAGCATGTTTTTGGTCTGCAGGAGAAAACCAGAGTTTCCAGAGAAAACCCACGCATTCACAGGGTGAAGATGAAAACTCAGCACAGTCAAGCCCTGACCGGCATGTGAAGAACCAGGGACCCTCTTGCTGTAAGGCACGAGCACTAATCGACTGTGCCACCGTGCTGCCCTAATCAAACTGTGGCTCACTTATTAGAGTACCAGGTTGCTTTTAACATTTAGTCAAGTGACAGTGAGGATATAGTCAATGAGACCCTTTGTATAAACAAGGCCATCTACCTTTTATTTAAAGTAAAGTCAAATGGAGAGCTGAGGTTTAACCAACCACTTTCTCTAATACTGAATATATAACTATTACTTGTACAATTTAACGTCATATCATATTTCTGTTCAGTTTACTGTCTTAAAATGCTCTTAATATCAAACTTTATGGAGCTTTCTGGCAGGAATAAATGCTCTGTAGCGGTGTTTGACAGATAAGACCAGCTGTGCCTTGGGAAATCAAACCATTGTGTCAATACAGCAACTGCACAGCAAATGATTTAGTTTTCATGCAATATATCAGGGTTTGCTTTGTTTACTGTAAAAAAAAATCAAATTCAGCGACTAAAGAAAAATAAAATAAAAGAGTTCTGCAGTTATTGAAATATGCAGGTGAATTAAATTTTTAAAAATGTTCAAACAATCAATACTGATTATTTTTAGATCTCTGAACACATCAGCATGGAGCATAACATAAACCAAAATGACAAATCTCCTGACCGTCAAACTTGGAAAAAAAAACATTCTGGTGACTAAGTCCTGCTTGTCAAAAGTACTATTAATGTGTTGAAATTGGTGGAGGTAAAGTCAGCATGAATTAGACAGTCTAACCAAAGAAGCAGAAATGAATGTTATGATATGATATGCTGAAGGTCACCTTAGCGACATGACTACTTCAAGAATTTAAATAGACTTTCATGATGGTGTTTCTAATGCAAAATCGAGAGAGACAAAACACATTTTCTAAGAATCTGTCATGTACCCAATTTAAAATATTTTAGTAATTGGTGAGTATCGAAATAAACACAAACAGAAT
This sequence comes from Scarus forsteni, assembly GCA_036419115.1. Taxonomy (NCBI): domain Eukaryota; kingdom Metazoa; phylum Chordata; class Actinopteri; order Labriformes; family Labridae; genus Scarus; species Scarus forsteni. The sequence goes on from JAZDUH010000443.1 coordinate 21,157,367, forward strand.
GATCAAATAATCATTTTAAAAAGAGACTATTTTGCTAGAATATTATTTGGGCAAAACAATGAAAAGTACTTCTGTACAGACCTTGCCTGACATATAAACTCGTTTGATTTAATTTCATTGTGTAGTTAACCAGTTTAACAGAGGGACATCTCACTGGAGGGCTGTCCTCGTGATGAGATTGACACTTTTTGCAGTGTGCTCCTCCTCCTCCTCCTCCTCCTCTGTAGAGACAGAGGGGGCAGGTCTTGTTGTAGTGGGCTCTCTTACTTGCCTTGGCAGGTGATGCTGTATCTCACACGGGGCTTGAAGAGCCTCCCATGCTTATCTGGTTATAATAATAGCGAGGTGACCTGATTTCAGCACCTCCGGCTCGCTAAACAGCTCCAGAGCGCGGCGGAGATTTGGCCAGCCCCTCCCCGCCCGGTGCGCCTCACACAGCGGGTAACCAGAGCGCAGCCGCCGCGGACACTTTCAGCACCAGGGGCGCGGAGCTGTCCACGCATTCAGCACTTTTTTTTCTTTCTACTGGAGGTGGAAACAGGAGAACGGAGGAGGAAAGGCAGAAGGGATAAAGGCTTGGACAAAGTGAGACAGCGTATTTCAGGATGGCGTCAAAACACGTTGGCCTCTTCGTCCTTCTCCAGCTTTTCGCGCTGAATGTGAGCCTGATATCTGCCTTCCCCACACCTACTACTGCCTCTGACGGTGAGTGGACCCTCTCTGTAAACATGATAGTTATTACATTTACAAGACTTGTTCTTTTATGTGGCCTACTTTGCTTGTAAAAGTACAAGAAAAACTAAATTACCAACACCGCAAAGTACAAAAGGAGAAACTCTCTATTCGGGACACTTGACGACTCCGATGTGAACATAAAATACTATGAGGTTTGACACTCTAAATTAAACAAATATTGCTTAAAAACCCTGAAATGTTACAAATCATCTGCGAGGGTTTGAACTACATTTGGCTGTACACCTTGTGCTTTGTTTGTGCGCACAGTTAAAGAGACATCACTTCATTTTCAGGCATTTTCTGTCTTTATACGGAATTTATGGCACTTAGTGTTTATTTCTAAAAACCAAGGATGTAAATAAAGCCGGTAATGCGATTGAGAAGATGTAAAGAAAGAGCCTTCAATCTTTAAGTGTTATTTTTTGTTCTGAGCCTCATGAAGTTGTGCTCCAGCCCCCCGTAGTGTCCGGCTGGATTTGAAGCGACGCCTTGTCTGCTGCCATGGCCGCCTGTGGTCTATTTTCGACGCGGTTTAATCTTTTGTTTGATAATCCGATTAAGCTCTGCCTCTGCTGGGGTTAGCTGGGAGGGCAGGGACGGTCATACAGGTCCGACAACTGCACATGCATTTAAATGACGAGAAAATATAGACGTCAGTGATCTACAGTTGAAAAATGACATTTTATAAATCAGAATATCTGTGTGCAATGAGTTTAAACCCCTTATTATGAATGACTGTCAGCAATGAATAGAGCTGAACAATATTATCAGCACTGCACGGTCAACACTGTCTACACTGACATATGATAGCAAATACCTGTAGAATTAATGTCCCAGAATGCTTCACTCTCCAGCCTCTGTTCAAGGTTTTTCTTTCATTCCTGCTAACCTGTTATTAGTTAGTCTTCAATTTTGAGAATATGCTCCTTAAAAGAGCATGTATGCACAATATTGTTTTTTAACCAATAATTATATGAGTTCCCTCTCATTTATCTGGAGTGTTGGCCCACCATCCTAAAAAAGAGGCACACCATTTTTTGTTTGTAATTACTAAAAATGTTATTTGTTTGAACTAACTTTTACATTTACATGAACCACGCTCTTCTTTAAACATTTCACAGTCTGGTTTAACCAAGTTAGAATTAAAATTCCACAATGTTAATGAATCTTTTTACTGTTGGCATGTCAAGCAGCAATATCTAACACAAATGAACTTGAGGACTGCATCTAGCATGCTGATATTAAACCTGTATTAGCCCACAATAAAACAGACACCTGTAAAATTATATAAAGTGTTTTTTTTTAGGATGACAGCTACACAGTGTCCTAATTTAATGTCCTAATATGGCTGCTAAATTCAACAGTCATGTGCCACATGGCAAGTCAAATTTGTACCAAAGTAGTTATGGCTAAAACTTACTGAGCAGATCCATTCTTTTTCAGCTTTATTACATACTGATCTTAATAGATGATCCTACAGAGTGAATGTCTTCAAGGGTTGGGTGGGTGGGTGGGTTTTATATCTTCCATTTGTTTTGTGCGATCTGTCTTCTGTCTATTTTCTTTTATCTTTAAACGGCATCTTAATTTCTTAACTCCCTTATATGAAGATTACCCATATGCACTTTTTTTTGTCAGAGCTTCATATAACTCCAAGGGTACTAACAAATTTGTAAAATGAGTCAGAATAATATTATTGACTGTATGTTGGATCTGTTTGCTCAATAGATGATCTGACGTGTGAAACATATTACTAAATGAACTGAAACATGCACAAGACAATACAAAAAGAAAAGCTGTCATTCTGGCAGGTACAAAATGTGCTCAGGTCCTTGAATAGTTCACAACCACATCAACCAAGTCAAAAAGTTGATTTTCAGCCCTGCACCTGCACGAGTAAAAAGAAATTCCAAAACACTTTTTCAGTTGATTATGTCTCTTTCAGAACACCAATTGGTATTGTATGTCTTTGTGTTGTACATCTTGGGATTGTACTACCTATAAAGATTGTGCCTTCATGGAATGAGCAATGTTTGCATCCTCGCAAAAAGTGCCAGTGTCTCCTCCTTCCCTGGAAAAAAAGGCTTTGGTTCCTGAGGTGGAAAGGCTGATAAATGGTACCAGGGCTGACACCAAATCGTGCTGCCACTCTGCCTCCTGGAACAGGAGATTTTTGCACTTTTTTTGGGGCACAGCCCACCCCCATAATACCAATTCATAATGTTAAAGGGGAGGAATAATAGGCCAAAACATCAAACTTCAATCTATCTTTTTTTTGTTAATGTAACAGGTATGAAATGATTTAGTTTCCACATGTAAGTCTATAATACCGACAGTATTGTCAGAAACATATCTGCTAAAACACTAACTCAGTTCTGAAGCTATTGTCTGCTTCTACATATATCAAACTGATATTTGGCATCCCTATGCAGTGCTTACTGTCTGTCCACAGGTTGCTTTGCAGAGCTTGTAGTCCAGTTGAAGCTCAGTTTTACTGTAACTGTTTTTAGTAAAGGGTGTAATCTTTAGAATTAATTTTTATTTTTCACTGTCAGTCTAAATTTGAAAGAGTACATTTATAACTAATGGTGGAATCATTTTTTTAAACTTCTTGTGTCTATTTAACCACAAAATATAGTCACAATGTATTATTTGGTAACTCCTTGTCTGGTGTTCCTTAACAATTAAAAAAAGCTATATATGTATCAGTTTGTATTGACTTTAAAAAGCTTTAAATCATATCAGATATCAGCAAATATCCAATATCCTGCATCCTTATATTAAAAAGTCTGCTAACAGCAACTAATTAAATCATTTTTTTTCCAATTTCAGATAAAACAGTCTACAACAGACAGCTAACAGAAGAAAGACCTCTACAAGAGCAGGTAAATCCTGTTTTTCCGTGTCACACAGCCAATTTAATTATCTAATATCCGGCTCAAAGGGCTTTATGGCTGATTGTCAAACAATCCCAGTATTAGCCAAGCAAACATTCATAATCAGAGCTTTCATCCTGAGTGGGAATTATATGTTTAATGTTCTTTTTTTCTGCACAGATTGCTGAGGCTGATAGCGTGAAGGCTGCAGTACAATCAGCGGGTAAGAGGAAACCTCACTGCCAATCAATTAGCTTTATTTCCGCCTGCTGAGTGCGTCTGTGTTGCGGCACTTCCAGTAAAACAAGCTTCATTTGAGTTCGGAAGAAGCAACTTTTAAACCACAGTAAAGAGGGTTTATCCTCTCTTTTTGTGTCTGTTTGTTGGGTTTTCTTTCAGAGAGCAAGCGTTCATCTGCCTCCAAGGACCCTGAGTCACAGCAGGACCTGGATGATTTAACTGTGCTGAAGTCGCTGGCTGATGGGCAGAAATCTAAGGAGTCCACTGAAGTGCCAGTCAAGAAGGACGTCCAGTATGACCCAGACGAGTCTGACTCCACCAAGAGCCGACGTCTGGCTGAGGACTACGACTCCACGAAAAACGGGATGGATTACAGCAAGTACCAGGGTATGCACACCGTGACCTCCTTGTGTTGTTTGTGAAGCAAGTGTTTGGGCTGCTTGTGTGGCTCCTGCAGTAGGAGCAGGTCTCATGTCGCGTGCTCCAGCCGGTCACTGCAGGCCACTGGGCAGACATTTTAAGAAAGAGTAGGGAGTGAGAGAGCACGTGTCATTGATGGGGATCAGCGGAGGCTGATAGAAAGAGTCAAAGACGGGACACGTGCACGCAGGAAAAAAAGATTATCCCCACCCACTCTGCGAGGCTACTGTTCCTGCTTCCTCTTCTCTCAGTGCTCAGGAGACTTTTTGTAATCAAGGCTCTGATTTTCACTTATACGCTGAGTAATCACTCTTACTCATCTCCTCTCTTCTAGAGGAAGAGAACCATATCCGAGAGGCATGAAGACTCAAAGGGGAGAAAGATGATTATTCTTTTAATTTTAGTGGGGACTTGGTATCATCTTGGCCCTTGCTATGGTGTTACATCAGCAACAGAACTACAGGAGATTAAACTAGCTTTTTGAAGAGTTCCCCGGCCAACACAAAGAGCAGCACAGGGGACAAAGTTTTTGACAACTGGCAGTCAGATACAATGCATAGGTATGAGCAAAATGTATGATAAATCAACACAATAAAAGGCATGACATGAACCAGTAAGAGCAAATATTAACGTTTTCACTATTGACAGTATTAAGAGATTTTATCCAAACATGCAGCCAGGTGCACCAGATACAGCTGACATCTGTTCATGAAAACATTATTTGCTGGTGGCCATTCATGCAAAAAAAAGTTAGTTGCCAATATCAGTGGTAAATGAATGCATACATCTCTAATCAAAGTATAATACATATACAACAGGGGTGTCCAGGCTAGACAACTGCCAGCCACACAAACTACCTACTCTTTTAGAGTCTGCCACTTTTTCTAATCATCGACTAAACCCGGTGCTTCTCAACTACTTTCTGTGGTGCCGGCTCCTCCCTCCAGATTAATATTTTTCCAGCCCTGGACGTATAACCAACATATAAATACTAATTTTTACATGAGGTTTTAGGGCGTGCAAACACATAATTAAATAAATTATGTTTACCCATGTTTTATCCACCCATTGTATATATTTATTATATTTATGCTCTATCCTGATCCTTTAAACAACTGAGTGGAAACGTTTACTCTTACTTCTTTTGCAGACTTGAATAGTTGATTAAAGTGAAGAGTACCAGATGAAAGATCTGACAAAATCAAAATTCTCACATCAGTCATCATTAACCAGAGAAAGCCAATGAAGCCATATTGATTTTTACATCAATTCTACTTCTGTAACACTGATGAGGTCAATAGCCAATCACACTGCAGAATTTTTAACTGTGCATGAGGGAATAATCTAAAATTGCTGAGGGCCCAATTTGGTCACACCCGCATTTTTAGGAATATTTCATGTGACAATTCATAAAACAAATGATGGGACATGGAGAAGACAAAGAAAAGGAGCGCTACCTGGACTCGACAGAGTTTGTTTGAGGTGCTCTTTGGAACGGGATTCAAAAAGTCCTTGAAACAAAAAGAAGAGACTCCAAGGCACTTTCTTTATACTATTAAAATGCCTTTATTTTAAATACATGGTCATGTAGACCTTAAAAATGATTGGACATGATTAGGTTTTTGTATAAAAGGTTTATAAAGTAAATGTTTGACAATAGATGGGACTCCGTCTTTCAATCATGTATAAGAGTGAAATAATCAAATTGGCCTCTTTGGTTCAGTGGGAGAGACCGCTGGATCTCTTTGCTGGCTACTTTGTCCTACTGGTCAACTATTTCCTTTTCCTGTGGAGAGCCCTGAAACAAGTCAAATTGTGAATATGATATATGATCGAGATGGACATTGGTTATCATATAAACTGTAATTAACATAAACTGTCTTATAGGAAAAACTGACAATGCTGTGCAACTGTTATCTCAGTTTAACTTACTGAATTCTTTATCCCTATTATCTCAAATTAAAACAGCCTTTTTTTCATTATATTTTACATTCACCTGGTTGTAATGCAGTATTATTACCAAACAGCTGCTGTAGCACATCTAAAACAGTTTGCCACCTGTCAGTAAATAGAGAGAAGAGGGAAGTCACGGCTTTAATCAACCTGCAAATGTGAAAATAAAGCCAATGCAGAAAAACAAAAACTCTTGTTCCTTTAGTGAACACTGGAAACATGTTTATGGCCTGGTTCAAAGTAACATTCTGGTCAGAAAGGTTCATGTCGGTATATGCAGTACAGAGATTAAATCATTCAATAGCTGATATCTTTTGATTCTGACTAAGTATTTAAGTTATTCATCATGAGGAGCATCATAGACTTGACCTAAAATGTTCTGCAATGCATGTTTGTCACACAAATGAGATGTTATGAACCTACTTACATCTTTAATATAAGTAATAACCTATTTTTCTGAACATCTGTGAATCAACTGTACCACACTGAGAGGTTGACTGAGTTGCTGATTTGAAAAACACAAAATAAATCCTTTCAAATCATACTCAGAATGTTTATTCCATAACTGGTGCATACACAGCCCTCAGGCAATTTTCAGTCCATATTTTTAATGTCACAGTACCCAATCAATTGCTCATGTCAATTGATTTTTAGAGTATAGATTTCCCCAGATCAGCACATATTTTCCTGTATATGCACGTAACTTGATCTTCACTTTAGCCTTCAGCATAAGACACAGTCTCAGAGGTGACTCAGGCACGAAGCGCTGAGTGCTTGACTCCATCAATTCACTTGCTCAGCCAGCAATGACAAGTAGCTCGTCAGGTTACACTACATCTAAAACTGGCAAGTGGCACTGTTTCACTTTTACTGTTCTCCCAAAGTGGGACAGAAATAGTCCCGGATGTTTGAAGGGTTTTTGAAAGTGCATCAGTGGTGATTCAACTTGCCAATGCAGGCAGGAGTATTCTGGCTCGGCTTATTTTTATTGTGCGTAGTGTGGACAGTGTGAAGCAGCAGGGGCGGTTATGTAAGAGAAAAGCTGTAACTATTGCTCATTTTGCAGTAGTAATGCAGATTTAGATGTGTTAAAATAGAGGTGAGGAAAGGACAAATGATTTTTTACTATGCATCCTATTTCCATCAAGTAAGAAACAGGATTTACTACCAGGTGGGACATCAGGAGTGAGCTGCAGCTTTGGCGATGATGGATATAGGTGTAAATGGATAGAGTAAAGACTATAGAAGGGGGGAAATAGGTTAGGAATTCTACGTGCTTTGTGTATGTTTAATTGATAGAAATATGAAGGGTTGCATTGAAACAATACCAGTCAGTATTAAAGTCAAGGTTATGCAATATTTTTTGTTTTTAGAAATGTTGACGAGGGAGTGAAATGTAGAGTTAGATAACATGGTTTATCTCAGTTAAGTTCATAGTGGTTGAATCAGCAGTTATTAATTGGTATCAGCAGACATAAAAACTCCTGTTGGTACTTACATCACAACTAAATATATGCTAGCAACATGTTGTATAGCTTTTGCAAACATTTTGTTAGATTAGGACGATTATTTTAGTTTGAAAGACCAGGTTCCTTTTGAAATGACCAGGTTTCTGGAGGGTAGGCTGTAGCTCTTAAAGGGCAGATGGCAGAGCAGAGCTGAGCATACTATTACTATAAAAACACATTGTGCATATAATGAAGGTGTGATTAAAATCCTGCCTCCAGTTATTGCCATGTATCAGTACTATTGTTGATAGCGGCAATGGCAGAAATAAGTTTGGAATCATGGGAGTGTCAGGGGAGAACCCACACATGCCCAGGGAGAACATGCAGACTCCAAACACAAAGGTCATGAACGACATGGTGATCAAACCAGCAACCTTCCTGCTGTGAGGCAAGCAACACATGACCTGCTGCACCATCATGCTGCCCCCAACATACGACATCCCTCATCTGAACAGAGATTATAATTCACTGATTTCATTTTATTGAAGTTGCATTCATAATATTAGTATAATCAAATGGCACTGATACCTGTCTTAATACCACTGCAACAAAAAACATCCTAAAACACCCCAAAATGTGTTAATTTATTGTCTTTCTCATCAACAATTGTTGACAAACTCTATGACACTCTTTAAATCGCACAAATACTTCGTTAACATCTGGGAAATCATGTGGAACGAGCAAAAAACAACAGAAACCTTGCTCGTTGGTGTGATAATTCCTCTTATTTTTTATTTGTGCCAATGTATTGAAGCAGTTTAAACAAGACTAACCCTTATTTGCCCCCTATTTCTTTTTTGTGGGTCGCTGATGAAATATAGCTAAATGAGCCATTTTGCCCTATATGAGCTTCAGCTGACATAATCTCTGCAAAATCGCCATTTCGCTATATTTTTTTCATCCATCGCCAGTGTTATCATAAAGTCAGCTCATCTACCCTCTTCAGATGGGTCAGCTGACCTGGTAAACAAACTTTTGATGACATCATAGCCGCTGACACAAAGGTACAGCTGACCTACTTTTAGCCGCAGTGCTGAGCAACATGGCAGAATATTTATCTGATGTCAAGAGTCAGACTACGACGACCTGTTTGAGTCTGAGTACACGGACGAGGAGCTCCATGAGAGAAGAATGGAGAGGAGAGAGACTTAACAGCTGGCTCGTGAACAACAAACAGGAGCATGTCCACGACTAATGCTAACCGGGCGGCAAGGCCAGGACGGTGTTCGCTTATAGCAACAGAAGAGGAGTGTGTTAGCTGCTCAGAGGGACTTGAAACCGCTGACACGCTGTATGGATCTATCCAGGAATATATGTTAATATGGTAGAGACGCGATTTTTTGCAAAAGGAAACCTTGCTCGCCAGTTATAATAACTCTACTCAGCTATTGCTGTGTATTAGCAGACTAAACCCTCTAACCTGACTACAAATTAATTGAAGATAAAGAAGTTTCTGTACGTTTTGATGGGATCTATTACTAAAATAAAAGAGAGTACAGTTAGAAGTAGTGCATAAAAGTTTTCCTCCTTTTTACTGTATCATTGAAAACTATTAGTTGTCTAATAGATGCCTAGGATTTCTTTTTTGTTGTTATGGTGTCAAACAGGTAAAAAATAATGTCAGATTTTTTCACACTTGAGACATAGGCATGGATCTGAGTTTACTTTATGCCTGGTTCATTTTGGGAACCTGCCAGTCAGCTCATCAAGGTGGTCTCTCGAATCATACTCATGTAGGGGATACAAACATTGTGCTCCAGTGTCTGGCTCTTGTCAGTGAGTAGAGTTGTAAAGCCACTTTCTACATGTCTCTACTTCACATATTGTTATTATTGTGACACACATTACTATATCTTCCCCTCAGCTTTACAGTTTACCTGGCAAACTAAATCGATCAGACAGATTCTTATCTATCAGGAAAGTCCATCTTGTAAGGCTTTATTTATAATGATTGTGCCAGTCAGAAAGTGCCAAGGCTTTCCAGCAACCTTTAAGGACAAAGAGGGGGAAGGGGAAGGGGGGGGAAACTGTGCTCAGGTATGGTGCGATCCCTTTTGGAGATGTTAATCGGAAAAATAACTATCAAATACATTTTCAGTGAAATGAGTAAACATTAAGCTATGTGGAGCTTAAGAGCATGATACCAATGTTATGAATGTTTTGACAATGATGTGTTGTGCCTTCACAGATGATCCAGAGAGCTTCCGTCAAGTTGACGGCACACCGCTGACAGCAGAGGACATCGTACAGAAGATTGCAAACAAAATCTACGAGGAGGACGACAGAGGAGTGTTCGACAGAATCGTTTCCAAACTGCTCAAACTGGGGCTGGTAGGTTGTCAGATTTTGCTCGCACATGCTGCTTAACTCCACGCAGCAAGCCACTTGACATTTTCTCCACAGGGACCCTCTCTCTCCTCGCCCCTCATGGTGAGAAGGAAATGTGCGATTTCAGCTCTGCATTGTTTTTCTGTTGTGAATTACTTTTTTGGCACTTAATAAGTACTTTGTAGAGAAGAAACTGCTTCCCGAGGCTGATCACTCTGTGACAGTATAATGGCATGTGTATAAAATGGGTTAAATTGAGGTTTGCAGTCTGTGCGTGCTGTTCTGCTCTGTTCATGCACAGCTTGCAGCACATTTGTTGCTACGCACAATTGTTCTCAGTCTGTGTCTCTCACTGTCTCTCTCTCTCTGCAGATCACAGACAGCCAGGCAGAAACTCTGGAGTACCAGGTGGCCGAGGCTCTGCAGGATCTCATCACTAAAAATGCCAAAAACAATGAGATTGAGGACATGGAGAGCAACGACCAGGGACCCAGGGGAGAGCAGGACGACCAGGGCTCAGACACAAACTCGGTAAAAAAATAAAAATAAAAAAATGGAGAGGTCGTGATAGAGAAATCCTAAAGGAAACATGTGGTTTTTAATTACTTTTTAAAGTTCAATCTTTATCTTGATTTTGATTTTAGTTCTAAAATCCAGCCTATAAGAGACACTGAACCTTATTACTTAACCTAAACATGGTGTTTACATGCTGCAATATTCCTATTTCTAGAGTCATATTTCATTTAGCCTGGTCTAATGAATCAGGATTAGTTTTCAAATATTTATTTAACCCACATCAATTCTTTACATCTCAAGTAATTATTATTACCGTGATATCTGAGCACTCTCAGGAAGTAACATGGGAATTGTGTTGTTTAATCCATGGGAGGATGGTACTGTGTGTGTCAGGTTTCCAGGGACCATCAAAGAGTCTTGAAATAATATTCTACATGTGAGGGATTCATTGTTTAGATAACACCAGAACTTCATCAATTTCTATTGAAACTTTGTTGTCTTCCATGGTTATATTGTTTTTTTGTAAATTATCTAGTTCATAACAGTTAACTTCATTTTCTGCAGCTTATGTTGCATGGAGATTATATTAAATGTTCTCAATTAGGTCTTAAACATGTCTTGAAAAGTCTTAAAGTTGATATTAAAAAGTGTGTCAGAATTCTGTGATTCATAACAAAAGCCAGTAATTTTGATAAAGCAAACATGTCAAATTCGTATGAGAATGTGTTGCCTTGACTGCTGCCTAAATTGAATATGAAAACTGTACAACAATGAAAATCCCCAACAAAACCAGGTCACCACAGAAAGCTCATGTGGATTTACAAAATCCTTCAGCTTTGAACCATATTGGCTCACTGGCTGTTCTGCTACTTTATGGTAAAGCTGTACTGACTGTAAGGTAAAGACTTAAAAGTCTTTCTTACTGTCTTATAAAAGACTTTGGCTCTTAATCGCTGTAGTTGACTGTTACGGCTCAACTGGTGACCATGTTACCTGATGACCTGTTTCGAATGTGCAGGCCTATGCTGCAGGTAATGCAAACTTTGCAGCTCGGAACGAATTGTCCGTACAAAATGATAGACTTTTTTTCAGGGTATGTGATGAGTTTTACTGGCCTACAGTAAAGATAGCTAACGGGTTTGTAACTATGAGAACAACGGAAGCACTCGGCCGGAAGTCCCCCGTTAACATGGTCACCTTTTGACTCCTCACCTGCCGGTTGTCGGTAACGTTAGCCTGAGAGTGAAATTATTGAAATAGGTTATCTGTGGATAAGGCACTCGAGTTACTTACAGTTAAGGTAGTTCGTTCCCGTCAGCCCTCTCCATCACAGCTCGTCTTGGCCAAGACAGTCCTGGACCCCTCTCCGTCTTGGCGTCCTCGGTGATATTGACCTAAACAAATAGCCTACGCAACGCGTTAGCCGTACTGAAATGTGTTGTGCTGGTAGCAAATATTATCCACTTACCGCTTTTGATCTAAATATCAAAGTAAGTGGTCGACAACCATGGACCATGGTCTAACGATAAACTTTACGGGACATGTTTATTCGGGGTAATGCAACGTGAGTAGGCGATGTCTTCACCCTGCGTCACAAATGTTCAGTAAGTAGAGTTAAACTATATGGACGACATCCAAAGCTGGGCGCAAAGCTTTCTCTGTACAATCGTGCATTCAAGAGGATTTATATAAACCAAATCCGGCTAGTGTCTATTATCTTGTTAAATTGGCTGTAATAAGGCACATTCATTTAGCCAAAATCCAATCTACGGTTGCGAGCCGCCCATGACAGCACGGCCCAATCAGCGTCCTTCACAGCAGGAAGTTTTGAAAGCCAGAACGTGACGACAGCAGGAAGTGACTGCTCGTACAGAGATTAGCATAGATGCTTGAAGCTTTAGTAGCAGTATTATCATATCTGAGCTGCACTTCTTTAATAAATGAAACTAAAATAACAGCACAAACTTCACTGTAGAAAGGCTATTTCCACTCCACATGTTTTGCGAAGAGATAGTGACTCAATGTTCTACTTAACATTTTGTAAAATATATTTTTCAATTTTGCAAAACATTTCCTATTTTTCCCGTAGGCTACTCTGCTATATCTCACGATATTTGTTGTTTTACTCTATTCCATATTTCCCTTCAGGGGTTTAGCTTTATGCTGAATTCTTTTTATTGCTTTGAATAAATATATTTGTATGTTTATAATTAAAAGCTGCTTTCCTTGTCTTGCTGTTAACGGAAAGTGTCCTGAGGAATGCTTATTAAATTATCTTATTACTACTTTTGCAGACTTGACTGCTCAAACTAAATGACATGGGACTCTGTGTCTGACAGAGTCTTCCTTTCTTTCCCATCTTTTGTAACTTGGACAAGCACAGGTTTATTTAACTATAAGTCACCAGTTTACATGGTCACTCTTTGATTAATAACACTGGATAGTTGTGGTCCACAATTTTGGTCCTCACATAGGCTGTTGTAATGAAAACAGCTGTGTGACTTGTAAATTATATTTGGTATATTATCAGAGATTGAACAACTGATGATTGGCTTACTTAAAATTCTGACAGGACCAACTCTTGACATGTAGCTGAGAGACTGCAAGAGGACTTATGTTTAATTCATCCCACATTGAACCAAATGTAAACAAACAAAACACTAAGAAATCTAAGTGTGCGACAAAGAAAATTTTCTTCTTCTGTTAACTAAATGCACTATTTTACAGGATACCTGGGAGCCGCCCAGGCGCCGCTACAACGACGAAGATGATGAGGAAGGGGATGATGAGGAAGTTGTGGATGAGGTGGACAGAGACACAGAGGGGGAAGATGGTGACAACACCTGGGACAAAGACACTGAGGAGGGTAATGAGGTCAGACCTGAAGATGGACTCCAGGACCTGCAGTACTTCCCCAACTTCTACCGTCTGCTGAGGAGCCTCGACTCAGGTGAACACACAAGCACACGCACAGCCCTGAAGGGACATAATCACCTCACAGCATCCTTCAGCTAAAGATAGAAGGTCCTTTAGATCAATAGAAGCACTAAAGCTGTTGTCATGATGATATTGTTCTCAAGGATGAGTCAATGCTTGTTTTGTTTCCATTACACACTTGGTAAACACAGACTTACACAATCCAGTCACAAACATGACTAATTATTTATAATCCAATCATTAAGACCCCCACAGTCAAACACCATGTGGCAGCATGAGCACCAGTTAACGTTAATGAAGTGTCAATGCTCGACGCTGGTTTTAGAATTATCCTGTTTGTTTGCTGCTGCAGAAAAGGACACTGAGGAGAGGGAGACATTGATCACCATTATGAAGACGCTGATTGACTTTGTGAAGATGATGGTGAAGTACGGCACCATCACTCCCGAGGAGGGAGTGTCCTATCTGGGTAAGGCACAACACAATATCAGCTTTGTTGACCCATTGTCCTCAACATGTTTGCAAGGCATAAACAAATTTCAGGTCAACCTACCGGTAATTTTCTAATGATGTGGAAATCCCTTCTATTTGCATTCATATGTGCAGGTCACTTCTATAAAAAATCAAGATTACAGAAGTTTTGAGTGTCTGATTGGGAGGCATATGATCTCAATATAGGTGCTTAAGTCTTTCAAAACATTGCTAAATTTGTATTAATAACTGTTGGATAATTATCTATGCTGATCAAGAGGCAGTCCACTGTTGGCGATGTGAGTATTATTTTGTCAAAATAACCTAAGCTTAAACCTGATATGCTGAAGTCTTTAAACTGCTCAATAAGATCTGTATTATTAATTTATATCCTATGGTCCTGTCATGATTCTATATGTTGTAACAGAGTAGTGCAGGTATGATGTGACTTTATAAGACAAATCATTTTGATAAATCTAAGGTCTAATCTTCAAAATGTTTTATTATATTAAGTTTAGTGGTTAAAATTCTTTAGAAGTTTAGGAAGCCTTTTTGATGAAGGAAGTGGTTTTGGATCCTGAAACCAGACCAGTTGAAATCGCTGATCTAAAGCAGTGATTCCTATCTCAAACTGGCTGAATGGATTTCAGGCCTTTGCAGTTTTAGAGATTGTGAAGAGAGTAACAATAGGGTCAATTTCTTCTAGTAATGGTTTTGTATTGACCCATCTTGTTTAGCTTTATCTGTGCTTGTAGCTTTTATTTACAGTCGAGTGACATCCATGATGAAAGGTCTAGACTACAGGTCTATATCCTATCCGTTGCTATGTTATCCTTCCAGCTTGTCTCCATGCGTTGTTTTATGTGCCCTGGTCCTCGTGTTTAATGCATGTTTGCCAAACTAATGTCCCCCATGAGCCTGAGCAGCGGAGTGTGAAGCCCACACGGACAGATTAGTGTCAGAAACATCCTATGTAACCGGGCTTATGCTTTTTACGGTCGGCCATCACATCAGCAGCCAGTGGAAAGGTCAACCACCTGTAAGGGACAGCTGTCATCTCAGTGTGTGAGAGCCTCAGGAAAGACTCAGACCCAGCACCATCGCTCGTCCTCTCTGTTTGAATGGCGTTCAGTGCAGACTAAAATAGAAATGCTTAGCTGTTTCTAACACCTAGATTCACTTAATAACCATACTGGACAATGTGGTCTTCCTCAGTGCTGCAAGGTTATTGACAGAATTGATTTATGTGTCATTAAGTCAGTTAATGTTGAAAAGAAAGCCATTACACACTTAATGAGCCTGATGTGATGTCTTATAATTGCTTTTGTTATTCAGTCTGACAGTCAGAAATGGAAGAGTTTTATTTTATAGTGATATAAAATTTGGCTGGGCAATGCGAAACAAAAATCTAAACTTGTATTTCTGTTGAGAAAGCAATACACAATATATATTTTTTCTGTATGTTGTGAGAATTACCTTACCTACCCTGGATGTTGCAATAGTTGAATAAGAAAATATTTTATATTTAAAAGAGAAATCTAACCGTATTAATACTGTTTGATTGCACAGCAACAAAAACAGATGTCCTCAACACCCAATATTGGGTTCCTTTTTGTTATTAGTCATCAAAAATTGCAAAGGATGTCCTACACACTTTACAAAAAACATCTGCAAATTTTGTTGTTTATTGATGTAACTTTTGAAACTATTTAATCTATGTGTTTTAAAATGATGAAGTATATGTTATTTTGATTATCAGTTATCAGAAAATACTGAGATTTAATATTCTTCTGTTATATATTCTGAAACAAAACAGACAGCACCCTTTCTACATTGCAGCAATTCTACAGAAACAATTTGAAAATATTGCGAACCTGTTTTAGTAGTTATGCTGGAATGAGATGCCATTTTTGGTGATAATAATAAGATAAATAACTCTGGGCCCTCCAGCTCCCCCCCACAGACCAAAAACATGCTCATTAGGTTAAATGGTGACTCTAAATTTACCTTACATATGACTGTGAATGTGAACGGCTGTGATCAGCTGGTGACCAGTTCAAGGTGCCTCTTACCGAATGTCAGCTGGGATAGGCTCCAGCCCCCGTGATCCCACAGGGATAAACTGTCTAGATAATGGATGGATGAATATTAGGGGTGCGTGTCAGCATTGGTTCGACATCAGTATCATCCAGTTACAAATACTGATCCTTTGTGTCATACTGATTTAATACTGAAGACATTTTATTGGTTGGAGTAAACTGGCCTGTTGGCTGAACTGTTTTCATGACCAAAGATGGGAGAAAATATGGTTTTGTGGGAGAGTTATGAAACAAATATTAAGTAATTATGGAAGCACCAGTATCTGAAACTGCTAAATTAATATTCAAAACATTGATGTTGGTATGGTCCCTGATTTTGGTTCTAGTGCATCACTGGTTAAAATGCAATTTGCTGTAAGTGGTTCTTGCTTTAAGCAGTCTTTTCCCATTCCTTTTGTTTCCTTTAAAAGTCTGAACCAGTCCATTAACCACTGTAGTCACTAAGGGCCAGGTGAAGTATCAGAGTCATATTGTGTCATTATAATATTGAATATCTCATTCAAACTTATCTCAACACATCTTCGAGGTGTCTGTGGGTCCTAAGAGGTATGAATGCTCCACTCCCCGTAATAAAGCCAGCAACATCAAATGAGTCCATGAGGACCAACAGAAAATATAAAAGTATAAATCATTAAGATAATAAAAAATATCTGTTAGTTGGCCCATCCTATAGTCAATACTTATAACTTTGCCACAAATATAATGCTCCCCCGTCTCTGGAACTCCCTCCCACCGGACATCCGTGATATTGACTCATTGTCTGTTTTCAAATCCTGCCTCAAAACCCATCTATTCCGCCTGGCCTACTCAACCTGACTGTCCCCCATCCATCTTACCGTTTAAATCATTTTTCCTTTTAAACTTTTATCCATTTTCTTGTTTTAACTTTTGTTGAAATGCTTTTAAACTATGTTTTGTACGGCGTCCTTGGGTGTCTTGAAAGGCGTCTTGAAATAAAATGTATAATCATTATTATTATTATTATTATTATTATTAACTGAGGCAGTTTTTAAACATATTGAGAGGGTCTTGATGAGGCTCCCAGAACTATCAAGTTTTACTTCGGATTATCTGTGCACACGCTAATCTAACTCAACATGCAGTATTACGCATCCCTACAATAAGTTAAAGCAAAGCAGCCAGTCCTCATATTGGGATTATTCCCTGACAAATGATGTTTAGCATTTGAGCTCGAATACTAAATGACTTCTTTCTATTTTTGTAATCCTATTTGACGAATCCACATCAAACATGTACTGTGTAGCTAAGCTATCGGACTTGGTGTCACCACAGGAGCCCTGATCCAGTAATGTAAATAAGGTCTGCAAGATTAATCGATGCTCCTTCAAATGTCCCCCTATGCAGCAGCAGCCTGGTCATTGTTGTTTGTGAACAGTGAAAGCAAAGACCTCTGCTGACGTGACACACCAGAACAAATCAGGCATGTAACATTACACTCGATGTGGGTTTCCAAGACAACCATCGGGGCTTCATGTGGTATAGGTCGTGAGGAGATAAGCGGATGGAATCCCTCCATCACCTAGCAACATACTAAAGCCCCCCTTCCCCACTCCCACCCCCAGCTGGCTGCAAGGCTCTGATGAGTCACCCCCAGGTACACAAGTACACACACAGCTGTCAATCAAGTCTGCTCTGCCCGAAGGTGATGGAGGAAGAGAGATAAGATAGAGGAGAGTGGGGGAGGAGGAGAAGTGATGTGTTTGTGTGTGGGCAGAGAGAGGATAAGAAATAATGGTGCTCTGCTGGCCACAGGTGGGAGAAGACAGCCTCAACACGAAGATAGTGAAATGGAGAGGGAAAGGTTTTAATAAGGAGGAAATAATAAGAGTAGATTGGTATGAAGCCCAGTTATATGTGAAGGTTGGGAGAGGTGTTTCCCTTCTCTTTTTATTATCCTGCAGATTCAAACTCTTAAAACTGCCAAAAGATCAGCACCAATTTGGTACAAATGTGAAAAAATGTCTAGTATCTTAAATCTGCTTGATTATGGAATAAATCATCAGGATTTTATATTGAAATTGAGGTCATAGTTATCAAACGGTGATATATGTATCTTGTTTTCACATAAATATTTCTCATTAATATCACTTGTTAACCAAGGCTAACAATGTAAACAATACTTGCACTTGACATTAAAATTTACCTCAGTTGTATTGTAACTTCAATCTTGGTTGCAAATAAACATGCTCAGCTTGACCTCTTCAGATAGATTTACACTCTCTCTTTGTGGAGAGCAAGTTTTCCTTTATGTGGATTTTAATTGCCTTCTGTTTATAACATAAAACTGGTTCCCAAAGTAGAGCCCACAAATAGGTACAAGCAATGCATATTAGTATGCACTGCTAGCAAAGCATTGGCAATTTTGGTGAGAAAGCCTCCAGAGAGAAAAAACAGAATTACACATAAGTATGTGCCAGACACTACAATCACTGAAAGACAGAAAAAAAGCATGAAACAGATGCTCAATATGCATGTAGATATATAAGATGGGTGATATGACAGTATTTTACAACCAATGACAGTAACTATTAGAGGATGGGTACACTGTGGTCATGAAAGAGTGGACATTGTCAGCGTTACTCAGGAAGGCTGCAGTATTTAAACCACGCCCAGTTTGTACCCAGTGTGTGCCCAAAAAACATTTCCCACCCTGTTACACCACTGCTAGCCTGAACCGTTGAAACAAGACTCTCATTCTCATCGTATAACCCACCTGTTACCAAAAAATGTGATAGCAAAAGATCACACCCTAAAGTACAAATTGTCATGAAATAGATGGTAGAGTTTCCTAACTGATCAACTTATAATTCAAACCATGGTATTATATTTTAAAGGGTTTTCTTTGGTTGCTGAGATGTGGGATTTTGAGTTAATACCGAGACTTGACATAGAAGATGAAATTACATCACATCTATAGAGCATCTGTCCCCTTGCACTTCAACATGTTTACCCCTTTGTTAATCCGAGGATAGATCAGAGGATCAAATGTCAGTCAGCATCATTTTCGTGAAACATATGATCTATGTGACATTCTCAGGTCGATTTAGGGGCCCCTTAATTCTCTAATCATGTCATGAAAGTGAGAAACCCCTCTATTATATTTAGGATAAAAAGGCCTGAGAGAGAAACACGACTCTCTTGAATTAGAGATGTTCTATCCTTCAGAATAAAGAGGGTATCGTGATATTCAATTTCAGACTTTTTCTTTGGAAGTTATATAATATAAAATATAAGAAATTCTGCCTATTACATCAGTGTTAGCCTTGAACCTCCTTTTCAAGGAAAAGATAAAAACCCTTTTCAAATGGTAATCCCCCTGTGAGTCACACTGAGACAGCGTGGGACTTTGAAAAGGTCAAGAGGTTTTCATTCATCTTCTTTAGAGTGAACTCCTGACTCAGTGTTGACCCAACCTGAAGTGAGCGTTTTGTCTGTTTCCTGTGCAGAAAACCTGGACGCTATGATCGCCATGCAGACCAAGAACAAGCTGGGAAAGTCCCTCGTGTCTCCAGACTTCCCTGGACCCAATGGTAAATATGCCTGACAAGTTTACCTCAAAACAAAGGAGACATGGACTAAAACGCATCTTAACTAAATGGCAATGCTTGATGTCCGTAGTTTGTTCTTTAAAAACTAATAAATTGAGGTCACACTCATACTGACGCATGTTTAATAATGCAGTGACAAAGAGTCTCACATAATCAATGTTGTCATTTTTATTTTTTTATTCAATCATTGCAGATTAACTACACATATCTAAGTTGACAAAAACATCAGCAATGTTCCTGTCTAATGACCGTGAAAAACAAAATCTCAAATTGTGCATTTAACAGTAATAAATTCTTCATTATTTTAATGACCTGTAGTCTTACTTGCTCTAAATAAACTTTTGCCTTTTTTTCTCAAAGAGAGCACACTGAAATGCACTAATACATCGGCACTGCTTGGAAAATGGGTTGAAACGGGGCAAGAGTTTTCTCCCCTTTCACCCACTGCTCCAAATACTGCCGACCTGTTTGTGCAAATTAGACCATGTGCAGGAGTTTACCTGCAGTTTCTTGGGGGTTTTAAGGAGAGCACTGCTCCCAACAAAAATAAGATTGAGTACATCACTCTGGTGCTGATAAAGTTTAAATATTAAGTAGTTTAAGTAGAGAAATTCTGGTTGGTTTAAAAAGTGAGAGTCAAGGAGGCCTTTTGTTTACAAAGATGTGACACAACTGCAGTCATACTGACACTTTATGGTCTTGAGGAGTCAAACCCAGCGGTGAATACAAAACAGGATTAATTGGTGGGTCTGATATCTGAATAGGCCTCTTTTTTCTTTTTCTTTAACTCTTTTTTGTATGGTGAATTGCCACATTTTCACCATGTTCTTCTCTATACATACCTTAACTAAATATTTATCAAAATGTAATAACAGTTTATCCTGTCCCATAACAATCTATTCCCAGTAAAATTAAGTTTTGAGCCAGTTATAACTTATTCACACCTACAAGAGAGGAGGTCTTGAATATTATTCACTTTAAGAAGCTGCCCTTATTTTTCAAAATCTCATTATAAAAAAACCCAAATCAACTGAAAATTATATTACATGCTGCTTTATTTGTTTTTCTTTAGATCATTAATTGTTCTTTTCAATACTCTGAGTGGGTGAGTCACCTGTCAGTATGGGTAGGCTTTTGCACTTCTATGTCCACCCATTGATCCTCCCCTAGTCAAACCTAAAACACTGAAAATAACTACTCCTCAAGACATTAGGACAACTTTATTGTAATTATTTGATATTCATGCATGTGCACAGATGCTAGAAATTCAGTGAGGCAGTGTGTGTTGAATAATCATGATCTCAACATCCGACAAAAAAAATCCAAAAACTAGTCAGGGAAAAATTAACCATTAACACTTCATGTGCCTTCTCTGTGCTGCAGGGAAAATCTTGGACGAGGATGACAACACCAAAGCTGAGGCTGCCAAGATGCAGAAGGAGTACGAGAACCTGAAAGACTCAACCAAGCAGGAGCAGCCGTCAACTGAGACCAGTCAGTCCACAACCCAGTGATGACCTGTGGAACCATGAATAGTTCTTAGTAGTTTATGCTTAGTTGCTTTAATAATTTTAATAGAGCTTTACCATTTTGAATTATAGTGCCTTATAGAATGCTTGGCTTATATTTTTGTTTGGCTTTTATGTTCCTATTTTGTTTGCTTTCATTTCTTACATTATGCTTTATTCCTTTGTTTTGTATCCAAAGTCTTAAATAAATGCATAATTTTTTAAATGTAGCAAATCCAAACCACATCAGTTCCTCAAATCAAAACTTCTTTGCTCTTCCTTAAAGTTCCAGTTCAGTGTTGTGTTTTGACTCGGCAGTCCTGACATGAAATAAGCAGCATGCCTCAAAGCCAATCATAGTTAAGTCCCTGTTTGTCTCTGAACTAGGCCAGTCCGATAACACCGACAGGAAGGCACGTCACAGCCGACATTACTCCCTGTTCCTGTCTGTGTGCATCAGCTTAATCCTACCAGGGCACACACACACACACACACACACACACACGCACACACACATTCAAATAAAGAAAAACAAAATGAAGCGCAGAGCAGGATTACCAGCAGAACATTTGTTTCAGCGAGTAATGAAGAAAATCTTAAATAATGCCAACATCAACCTGAGTGGTGCTGGTTTACAGGCTGCCCCTTAGTTGCATAATATATATTTCTCTGACCCTCCAGGATTTACAAAACATTTTGTGATTGTTGTGTGTCTAAGTGCCTGAGCTCACAGAAGCTTTTTTTAAAAAAATGTTCTAGCAGATGCTGTGTTTTATGTTCAGCTGTTAAATGACATCACAGGTAAAGTGAAATTTGTTGTTTTGTCCCGCTGTTGTTTAATTGGGTTGGTTGCCCAGTACCCTAATATTACCAACCACAGCCCCACAATGAAAGCCCCAAAATACTTTATCTATGGAAATTACATTATTTAGTGTTTTCCTGAGCAACTTTTTCATGATATAATTTCATCAACTGAGGGTTGTATTTCCAGAGAGCTGGCTTAGTTTTCAGCATCTGACTAGGTTGGCAACTGTCAACCCTACAAGAAAAACTTGGGGTATCACTGAGTTGTGACTGTTGGTGGTGTTCTATGCAGCCTCACCAAAATAAAAGCTTAATATTAAAACCAGTCTATTTTGTAATGTGCCCCATTTTGATAGCAGTAGTAAGATTTAAAGTGCACTTAAAAGCTAAACCGACACACCAGATGAACTGTTCAAAATTCTCACCGGGGAACAGCCAATAGAAAGTGTTTGAGAACTGACAGAATTATATCTGGCAGTTGATTGGGTAATCATTCTGTCAATCACATTTACTACAGACCAATCAGATAATGTAGTAGGCAGGTGCTACTACAATGGTGAAAAATACAAAACGTAAGCCACAACATAGAATGAAGTAAGTGAAAATGTACAATATATCGAGAAATGCTTTCAGTGTTGTTTTTTCCTTCATTAAATAAAGAACTGCAGTCCAGATCTAATAAAAATGCTTCTAAAGCTGTTTGCATCCATGCTAATCTCTGTACCAGCAGTCACTTCTTGCTGTTGTCTTGCTTGTAGTCTCCGCCTCTTCATGCTCTGGAAGACACTGATTGGACTGTGCCACTTTGGGCCGCTCACAATCATTGTAGATTGGAGCTTGTCATGGATCTCTCTGATTACAGACATTGAATCAGGCTGATCCAGCTGCTGTGTAATGTTAACAAAATCAATAGTCAGTAAAAATGACAAACCTGAAATGACAAATGTTTTAATAAGAACTCATCTGTGTTCAAAAGCAAAAGTGACACAATGAGTATGAAGATGTAAAATATTGAAATGGGGTGGGTCCACGTTTGTTGCTCGAAGTTAAAAAGGAGTTGCCATGTGTGGACAGTGCTGCCAGGCTGCAGAAATTGTATGAAATTGGCATTGATAGCTGCAAATGAGACTTGAATTATCTGGAGAGACCTATAGTGGTAGGAAAAAGTTTGGGAGCCCCTCTGAGGCTGCATAATTATGTCCCCTGTCTGTACAGTAAATGATAACAGTGGCATGTCATTCATCTTTTAATGAAAGCTGAGTACTGGGTTTTTTCCCGACAAATTTTTTAGTGTGGCAAAATTAAGTCGTATGAAATTAAGTCAGACCTGAAAAATAGGCTGTGCAAAAGGGTGGGCACCCTTGTCATTATGTTGATTTGAAAACTTATAACTACTAGCACAAGTTAGTTTTCACACAGAATTGTTTTGGTGAGCTCATTAAGACCTGAACTTCACAGACAGATGCATCAAATCATGAGAATTATTCAAGGTGGCCAACCGCAAGTTGTTCTCTGTAAATCTTCCCTGAAAAATGGCAACATTGAGGCCTCCAAATAACTCTCACATGACCGGAAACAAAGATTGTTCAACATTATGGTTTAGGGAAAGGCTTCAAAGATCTATCTTAGAGATTTCAGCTGTCACATTTCTTGAAACGATTCAGAAAACATTTACAGAAAACGTGCTTTATTATAAGCATACATTTTCATAAAACAGTATATTACTTATTCATTATCTCCACCGAGGAAGTTATGGTTTTTGAAAGCATTTGTCTGACTGGCCTAACTTTTCATTGTCTGTCCATATGGCTGTAAGCAAGACAATTCAGGAAGTTATCTTTGTTAACAAT
The DNA here is from genome assembly GCA_036419115.1 of Scarus forsteni. Lineage (NCBI taxonomy): Eukaryota > Metazoa > Chordata > Actinopteri > Labriformes > Labridae > Scarus > Scarus forsteni. The sequence goes on from JAZDUH010000443.1 coordinate 21,181,181, forward strand.
TGGCTGATTTCCACATTTTTATCACTCAATTTGTTCTCAGTGGTTAGTTCTCAGACTAATGGATCTGAATCCAGATGCAGATCCTGGAATTATTTTAAAATTCCTGGAGTACTTGGACTTCAAGGATAGTTGGCAGTTGATCTAAAAATATGACTTTCAATAGTAAGGGTCCATCTTTTTTAATCATCCGGTTTCTTGTTACGTCACCATCCTTTTCTTCTTCTCTTTGCCTGTGCTGTATTGCCAAACAAAACAGAGGAAGGCCAACAGACTTCTTTTTAGCTATTGGCTGGTGTGTGAAAAAGTTCTTTAAAGGCCAAAAAACACTCCTCAAAGGAGTTACTGTCTGCTGCCAAAGTTACATAGTACAGAAAGCAAACCACTGGGGCACTCTTCAGAAATGGAAAAGAAGTCATTCTTCCTGTTGAAAATGATTGGACTTTTTGGCATTGAAACTAAAATTTTAGCTTAGAAAAGTTTCATATTGCTGCTGTAATCCTTGACTTTAAAACATTTCACTACATTAAGTCAGAGTGTTTTGGACAAGATAAAAGCGCAGTGGTCCCTCAGTTCAGATAGCATAGCACAGAAGTTAAATTCTGGGTATATATTCCATTATATTGATTGTTTAAAGAAAGTCAAGCCTTTCCTCATCCTAAATTTAGACATGTAAATGATTTAAAAGTGAGAGAAAGAGCCGTCATCCCTTTAAGCCCACTTTAGAGGGCTGATACAACACAAAATGAGTAATGAGTAAGCAAGAGGGACCCCAAGTTTCTGTCTACAATCCAAAACTTCAAAGAGGAAGATTTTCATGCCCTTTGTCCTTTTTCTCCTCTTTTTTAGATCAGCCGGGCAAATCCGAGACGTATCTGGAGGCCATCAGGAAGAACATCGAGTGGCTAAAGAAGCACAACAAAGAGGAAGGCAAAGATGGTGAGACACACTCCCACTCTCTCCTTGAACCACTGTTCCCTTTTCTCTTAGCCTTGTTGAGTCTGAAGAGCACAAACAAGAAAAAACATCCTTAATTGCAAGCCCTTCATCTCCTTGTTAAAGTGTCCCGGGTCATAGCCAGTTGTGAGGAGACACACTGAAGAACACAAAATTTGAAGCCTCTTTTGTTCCCTCTGATTTGCATTTAAAATGAGTGTGGGCTGGATGCTTCACTTCACATCTCATGAATATGCATTATTCTTCAAGAGTCCGTCCTAATTACTAATGATGCGGCGTCCTTGTTAAGAGACTAAGATCCACTTATTTATTCCCTCCTACCTGTTCTTTTGCGTTGGAGCTTAATTAGCAATAAGGACTGCAACATTAACCACCAGTGTTTGGTCATTATGGAAGTTTGCTCTGCTTCATGTGTTCATATTTGCTTCCTCACACGTACTGTAACTGTCAGCACTCATAAAAACACAGCATGTGACCCAGAAACTGCATACTGTATCAGTTTCACACACATCAGCGGAGGCCAGTCGTTGGGTTCTCCATAGTGTTAAAATCAATGCCCAGTAGTGCTTAATTAAGCAGCGAGAATGAAATGTTAATGAGTTCTCACAATTCAGGCCATCCGTCCACTCTGCGAGCATCTCTGCAGGACATCCAGGACAAGAAAAAAAAATAATACCGGAAGTACCAGCTCTGACAGATTTATATTTACTGGTCATGTGCAGTGGCCTGATCTAATATGTGTCGATAAATAGGACGCATGGCCGCTAGGGGGTCAGAAAAACAGTGACGGGTAAAATGTTTGACCCAGATTTTCTGCATTGAATCACAGGAGAAAGAAACAGAAAGAAATGAGGCTGATGCAAGCTTAGAGAAGCAGCAGGGAAGTTTCCTGTGCTCATCCTTGACCTGGCTCTATTTAGGACACTTCATTAGTATTCTGGTGTGTGTGGAGGGGTTGTCAGGGCAACAGAGGCCTCCCCTCCTGCCAGTCTAAAGATTCAAGCAGAGGAGACAGACAGATAATAGTCAGGAGGACTGAGGGACTCACACTGGGACATAATGTGCTCCAGGGCAAGGGAAAAATTGAGTTTTAAAGGTATATCAATATGTTTTCAAATGAGATATAGGCTGAGTATGCATTGTTTGTATCAATATTATTTATGTTCTTATGAATTTGAAAAATAAAAGATGTCTGGTATTGCTCTCTGTAAAGGTTGTTGCAAACAAACCTTTTGAGGATTATCTATGTAAAATTAGTTCCATATATATTACTGGTCCATCTTGGCTACAGCTCATAAAAGTCTTTGGGAATGGGAAGAACCTTTTTAAAGCATATCGGGCGGGTGATTGGATGATTCTTCCATCAATCGCATTCATTATGAGCCAATCAGATAATGAAGAAGGCAGGCGCTACTGCCACATAAAATGCAAAATGTGAACCACTTCTGAACATAAACTTTTGCCAAAACATGTTAGAAGGGAGGCAGAAATATCTCATCTAAAGAGAAGTTTGTAGTATTATTATTATTTTTATTATTTTAAAAAAAATGTGGTCCAGATCTGATTAAACTGCTGCTGAAGTTGTTAGCATCTTTGCTAATTTCTGTATGGGCAATAACTTTTTGCTGTCTCTTTGCCCGTAGCTCCCACCTCTTTCTGAGCAAAAGGACGCTGGGCCACTCACAATTAATTTATTTTGGTGCTTAGCTAGATAGATCTGTCTGATTACAATGAATCAGGCTGATCCAGCTGCACTGCAAGGTTGAGACACCTCAGAAAATGATATTTTTATTTTACTGTATTTCCAGTTAAAAAGAGGTCAGATGAAAATAAGTTGTGTAATGCTAATACAACACTTACATGAATACAGTCACTGTGCAAAGACCCACAAACCAAAATAACAAGGACTTTGACTACAACTACCGATGCAGTATGAAAATAACTAATATTTGCTTTATATGACTTCCTCATTGTTTTTTTTGTTTGTGTTGACTTGGTTTCAAACACACAGTCATCAAAATAGGTGGATCTTTACTTAATCCCATCAAAGTTAATAATCCTAGTATCTAGACAATCATTTGTCATTTTGTTACAGAAAAATATACCAACATAAAAAAGAATAATTTACCATTTACGTAAATGATATGGAGAAAACGCTCTCTGTCCATGTCTCCCAGCCTTTTTTTAACTCCAAAAATCTTCTTTAACTCCTCCAGTGTGTTTAGATTTTGGCACACCGTATACCAGAAAAATTACTCATGTTGTCCTGGTTAATTTCCTCTCTCTTTAAGGAAAGTATAGATGCAAGGGAACAAAAGCCCATTCAATAAAAAAGCAGCGTCATAGAAACAGAGCAGGAGGTGCGCCATTTATTGTGTTTACTCTACCAGAAGCATCCATTAGGACAATCTCTGTGCGTGCATGAGAATGTGTGCGTGCGTGAGTTTTCCGCCTACACTTTGCACAGATTAGCCAGAGGAGCAGATGGGCTCTGAGGCGACATCCTGCGTTTGCTGGTTTGGATTCTCACAGCCAAGAATGAGAAAACTGGTGCTGTGTCTAATCACGCTCTGTTAATCCTTCACACATGTCTTGTTTGTCAGAAACTGTATCTTATAGAGATACAATAACTTGCTGGTGCTAAATATTATGACTGATTCTTGTTGGAGGAGAGCCACGCCTTAATACTTTTTAGTTAAAGTTACATGGGTTACAATAGCTCAAAATACTCTCCCATAAAGAAATAGAAAACGGTTTTTCAAACACTAAATTAATAAACTTTGATATGACATGATAAAACTCAAATACTGATGCCACAGACAGAAGGCACCGGAAATGGTAATTTTATTTGTAGTCATTAAAATGTGAAGAGAATTGCCTGCATACTGTCTGAACTTTACAAACAGTAACTGCACTGCAAAAAATCAGATTTTGTCCAATTTCGAGGGAAAAAATCTCATTCGAGTCATAGTACGCCACAATACCCTGACAAGTCTGGTCTAACACTTTTATTAAGACATAAAAACTACAATAAAGACCTAGGTTGCTTGTAATACGTAAAATATCTGATAATGAGACAAGCCAGATTAAACTTGTAGGGTGTCTAAAATGTTATATTATACCTCAAGCACTTATTAAACCTCAATTTAAGACATCCTCTAGAAAAATGTAGCTTGTTTTATTTTCTTATCATGCCAAGTAATTATATGCCTTATTTTGTTTTTTCCCTGTTTTAAGACATTTATGTGGATTAGAATAAGTGTTTTTGGATATTTCTTTTTTGACTCATATGCTAAGATTTGAGTTTTTGCTATGAGGGGATTTAAATGATTGTTGATATTAAAAAGCACTCTCATAATCAGCTGTATTCTCAACTAAACGTGAGAGAGCACTGTTTGAAGTGCTGAAAAGGGTTGGAAACATTTGGAAAAGTGCATGAAGCAGAGAGTTCCCCCCACATTTTCAAATATTGCCAATATGACTGTACAAAACAGACATTTTTCAGGACTAAGTCTGCAACTATTTTGATTTACTAGCAATAAATGACTCACTATTTGCTGTTGAAGACTCCTGTTCTCTGCTGTGGTATTAAACATGTTTTAATAATATTCAAACTTTTCCAGACAAATAAAAATGATCCTGAGATAAAATCAGCAAAATGATAACCCCAGCATTTACACTTAACAACATCATGGGGTCAGTCAGCATTTCAGTGTCAGTGTTTTTTTTAGATTGCTTTTTAATTGAACACCAGCACTGGTGTTTTCATCATTTTTTAATGAGTTTCTTCAAATTTCCCCTCTCAAATGGCAAGTCATGTCATGTTAAACACATAACTCTATTGTGATGCAACACATCAACATATTGTCACTGCCAGGCAAAAATATTCACTTTCATGATTTTCATTTTTCCTCATAAAACATTGTGTTTGGTTACCTTAAATGTTGGTGAGTTGGTTTTCTAACTTTAATTTTTTCAAAGTTAAAATAACAGTTGGGACAATATAATACTTTTGCACCCAGCATTCAAGGCTTTGTTCCTTACGGTGACAATATACAACCATATCTTTTTTCATGTTCGATTTGAAAATACATGATTGTATCCTGGAAACTTGATCAAATGCACTGCTCCACTTCATATGTCAACAGAAAGGTACAGGAGTCCTTGTGTAGCTGACTGGCTGTCCTCAGTATTTATTGTCCAGTCAGTTATCGCAGGACAAATGGTGCCGTAGATGTTTGCTCTTAAAACTCATTTGTTACCATGATGGATCGTACAATATGAATTTCACTTCATCTCTAAAAATAACCACAGCCTGCTGTGGCCTTATGCCGCTTTGTTACATGACAATGACCCATTGAGAGCAAAGGGAGCTCAAATAGTACGTCATTACATGTCCTTTTTTTAAATAAATACAAAGGTATAGTTTTTAACACAGAGATCCCCCCTCATACCCCTGTTGATGAAAAGAACAGAACAATTCAGATAAAGCGACCAAAACTGTCCCAGGTGTGAGCTAAAACAATTAAGAAGTACCAGGGGCTATATTTACATTTTAGCCTGTCTGAAAACAATCCAGGCCTGATGTGTATGCAAAGATTTTTAGCTACACACATCAAAACTCAACAGTTTGTTGAGCTGTTGTATATTTACAGCAAAGTATTATTGGATCAATATTGGTATTGGTAGATAATAGCTGAAAAGGTTTGTTATCAGTAATGGCAGGGAAAAACATTTTTGACAATATTTACAACTCATATTTTGACACATATCCCAAATGTTGGCCATACTATAGTCAAAATGCACAATTATACCATGGTGGTTTAACTCATCATCACTTAAGTGTCCACTTTTATAAATCAAAAGCATCATCTATCAAAGAATCAAATGTTTTTGATGCTTTTCACCCTTTAATAACAAATGGACTAACCATGAGAGCTAGGAGTTGATTTTAGTTTCAGTGGAGACAAGATGCCAGTATTGATATCTCTATGGGTCATACGTCAGCATGTTGTATATCTGCAAAAATCTGATATCCTGCACCCATAACAATTACCATCAGTGGATGAAGGAGCTTGAAGTGTTTAGGATGTCTGCAAGTAGATCAGGTATCCAGCATACCCAAAAGCCTCAGAGAAACAATGACGGATAAAATACTGCATGACCAAAAGGAATTTGATAAATCACTTACAATCAGTTTATATCAGAGCAAATTAAACCGATAAAAACAGTCAGCTGTAAACCTGCAGAGTATTTTAAAATGTCTAAAGCTGGTTTCTACAATCATCTACTATTTAATCATGTTACTACAGCCCTCATCGTTCAGTTTAAAGTTTACAAAGAGTCAAAAGCTCTCAGTATCATAATGAAAAGAATTTGTTGTAGAACATGGCTAATACTGATTAGGAAATGTTTGATCGTTTCCACCACATGATCCTTTGCCCTCTTATTCCATGTTTGTATCTTCTTAACCCACAACATGCTAACCCTGACCTTAATCTGCCTTTATAATTCACCAGCAGATTATGGCTTGTTTGGGTGTCCCATTGTAAAACAGAGCTGCAGGAGGTCACTGTTGACAACATCAAACAGCAACCCATCAAATTATCATGACTGCCCTTTTCGAGATATTTTATAATAATAGATAATATTCCTCTTATTTTCCAGACTACGACCTCTCCAAGCTGAAGGACTTCATGGACCAGCAGGTTGACTCGTACATTGAGAAGGGCATCATTGCCAAGGACGAGGGCGACACCATCAAGAGGATCTACAGCAGCCTGTAACTCCGTCTTTTCAAAGCAGAGGACTAATTTTAAGAACTCCATTCAAACCCTCATTTCTTTACAGTTATTTCCCATGGCATGGTAAAGTATATACTGTGTATTTGAATCAACCTGCTAAGGGGATCAGATTTTCCCTCATAAACGTTCCCAAAATGTATCAAGACGAGTGATTTAACAAACAAGCCAATAGAATTATTCTACAGCTACCTAAATGATATTTGCACGCTAAGATTGCTGTGTAATAATGAGTAGAATTTAATTAAGAGATAAATTAACTATTTTATTTTACCAACTCTCTACTAAAATGCTACCATGTACTCCAACCCTAACTCCAGCTGAATGAATGTTATGAGAGTATGATGCTGTAGCTTCACTGTTTCCAATTTGTTTTTGCTACGACATATATCAAAACGTACTCATATTCTGTGTAACCTGTCTTAGCCTATTATTATTCTTTTTTTCTCCAGTGTTTATGTATTATCTTTATGTATTTCTTGCTTTTTATTTTACCAAAAAATATATATATTTGTTGTGTCTCATATGGGTGCCCTCTGAACTCCTGTATTCAGTTCTGCTGTAATTCTTCTGGAGCCCACTAGAGGGCAGCGTCTGTACCATCAGGTCTCTGCATGTCTCTGTGAGTTCAGCATTTCCATCTCTGTAGAGCCAGAAGAGAAGTATTTTTAAATGTAAATATTTGTGATTTTTTCCTAAAGTTTAAAAGCAATTAAAACATTGCCTTTTCTTTACCCGTGTATTAACTATGACCATGGAGACAACATCTGAAACTGATGCCCACTTTAGGTGCAGGGGCATAAGGGACCTACACTGGGGGGACAAACCAGGGGTGCAGCCAAAAACGTGTTCCTTATAGAAAGTTACAAGTACAATGTCCAGGTCATTCTAGACGCAAACATATTAAATATCAAAATTGGTGCAATAACTGGTCAAATAGTTCAACCTTAAACGTCTATGATGATGTAATTCTTTAACAGCACAAGTGTTAACATCAAGTGAGGGTTGATACTGGTCTAGAGAGGCATCCAGAGTCCATCTTTTTTTTGTAAAACAAACACTTTTGTCTGGCACAGTGAAGAGTTCAAGATCCACATAACCCAAAAAAAGTAACTATTTGACTGAAGACATAAGAGCCATAAACCACGACCCCTTTAAATGAACAATCTTACTAAAGCTAATATAGAAATAGCAGGTGTATACACCTTAGCAGAGAATCCAGGAAAAAAAAAGTGTCTAATGATCTCTCATGTGACTTCAAGTAATAAAACACTGACATGTCATCAGATTTTTTGGGCCAGTGACGAAAAATAAATGATATACTAGAGCTTTTAACTGATTCACACTTCAAATTCTGCATTTATCTGCATCAAGCTCCTTTAAATCCTTTCAAAATATAGGAGCGAATACTGCATTTTCTCTTTTCCCCATTTTGTTGAGCCTTACATGGAGTTTGAATTTAGTAATATCTCGACAGATTCTGGTCTTCTGAGAGAACATTTGGAGCCCTTTAATCCACCCCTGCATCCACCCACAGTCCACACATACAAAGAAAACAAACCCTTCTTGGTTTAAATAGACATTTAATTCTCCAAATAAAACAATAGAATTTAAAGCACAACATAACAGCTGATACAGACAGTTCTCCGCACACATAAGTAACCCAATCACACCTCAAAAAATAGAGCACTCCCTTCATTTCCAGAAGAAAATAAAGCTTCCATGAGGCAAACGGGACGTGTCCAAAAAGGCTCGAGTCCATCCACGGCTTCAGACTGGGGTGAGCTCGCTCTGGGTAAACACTGATGAGGAGGAAGGCCTGAATACAGTTTCCGATGACACTATTCTAAGAGGGGATTTAGAACATCAGAGGCAGTTAGCGAGTCTAACAAGCTAATCCTCCTGGAGTTGCTTAGCTCGCCGTGCCTCCTGTGTGTGTGTGTGAGTGTGTGTGTGTGTAAACATGTGCAGCAGGTGGGTTCTGTACAGCAGCTTCAGTAGCATACGAGGAGCGGACGAGGGCGTGTGCTTAGATACTATTTATACCAAATGTTCCCCTTATACGGCTCGGTCTCCACGTACAAAACAATGACAATCATATACGCAGAACAATTGCATATTAATAAATAAAAAGGCAAACATGACATTTGTTCAAAAGAGTAAAAGCAACAGAAGGGAAAATAAAAAAGCAGCGAGGTTGTGTTATTGTGTGTGTGTGTGTGTGTGTGTGTCTGATATAGGAGCTTAAGGTAAACAGACAGGTGCCTCATATCTCCTGGTATGATGATGTCGGGGCTGTGTAGTCATCCTCGTTGCTCCTGTAAATGGAAGAAGGGAGAACATTTTTAATTTGAGGCCAGTTTTCCACAAAAGTAAAACAAATAAACAGTTACAAAGTAGGTGGGGCTTGACAAAGGACCACTTCCTGGAGCGGGCAGGGCTTGACAACAGGTCAGTTAACCCATTATACTTCTCTTGGTCCATTTATATTCAAAACAGACACAAAGAAGACTGATTACACTGGATTATACTAAAAATAAAATGCTTTTCCTTTGAATACAGAAAGTCAGATATGAAAGCCAAAAAAATACATTCATAGACAAATTTTATGACAAATATTTTTATAGAAACAACAAAAAACAAATTTCATCTGCCATTTTGAAAGCTACACACAGCAGCACTAAAACAACCTGCTGACAGACACGAGCTGTGTTCGAAATGGCTCACTATCACGGATATAGCGCACTATATAGCGTGTTCGCCATTTTGTAGTGTTGTTCCCAGCAGTTAATTTCATTCACTACATAGTGCACTACAAGCTGTATGCTATGACCCATTACATTCTGACATCTATCACATCAAAACTGTAGACTCCCATGCTGCCTGCAAGCAAGCAGTGTTGATTCATGTTTGCCTCCATTTTTGCTTTGTTTTGCATCTTCACCTGCAAATGCTGATGTTATTTCTGTAGTTCATAAAAGGGCTCCTACTTTTGATACTGACAGTGATTTAATGTTAATATTTTCTGATAGTGGCTGTGTACAGATAATTCTGAGAACTGCTTTTGTCACAGAGGCACAAGCGCACATTTCAACCCGTTGTGTCTTTCTCCCTTAAGCAGGTAACCACTCAGTCTCAGTGTGTACTGTGAGTGTGAATAATGAATGAGGATAACCCAGCACCCGCATTGTTCTGTCACAGCAGAAGGCTCATGAAGAATAATGGCAGGCCTTACAGTTCCACACCCAAACCAGTCGTAAAGGTCAAAACATCCAGTCTACTGTCTTATCAGAGATCTCAGTCTTAACCTACTTTGTTTACTTTTCACTTTGCATGTGCTGATCACAGTTTTCGACTCCTACGGTTTATAGTCAGGCAAAACCGTGGTAGGGTCTGAAAGAGTTGAGGGTGAAAATGAAGAATTAAGGGCAGAAAAGGAGAAAAATCACTTTATTTTGCTGGAGCCCTTCTGACAGGATTACATTTTAAAGTGTTTAAAACAAATGCTGGGTGCTGTGGGCTCAAGATAATATTATCCCACTTAATCACAATTTCACTTATTTCTTTCGGGTATCTTATAGAAGCTCAATCCCACTTTCTGTCCTTGAGTCATAATTGGTGAAAGAAATGAGTAAGACTTTGTATCTATCAATGTCATTATTAGTTCTGCAGATTTGAAATTTTTGGTTCTTGTGGATTTTTAGCCTCCAGAAACTTCTGGTAATGCCAAATGATGTCAGCTCTAAAAACTAGCTGGAATTTGTTCTTAGCTTGAACCAGTTTTACGATCCCACTCTTTTCTCTGCAGGCAAATTCTGCAACATAAACTGTCTACCAGCTCTCCGATTGGCAAGCTGGCAAACCAAACAGAATCAGAGAAGCCCTTTTTAAAGTAGCTGCTGCAGTTATTCCAGTCAGACAATTTCAGTGTTAATTTTGTAATTTTAACATTTACAGTCACACAACAAAACATTTTGATTCTGACCAAATTCGAATGTGATGGTCTAACAGTTACAATAAGAGCTTTTCTTTTTTTTCTAGCCTAGTAACAATTACCACTGAGGACAAGGCTTGATAAAAGGATGACTTCCCGTACAGGGTGAGACCCAGCAAAGGGTCAATTAATCTGTCCCTAAAATAGTAGATCAGAAATATAACCTGAGTATCAATGTAGCTGATGTAACAGCTGCTGCAGAGTGGGGCATTGGTTCAAGGGAACAACTGGATGAATTTCAGCTGTGATCTGCTTCTGAAAGTATCCATGTGGGATTCTCTTTGGCAACTGAGTGTCAGAGCTGCCAGCTTGTGTTTCAGACTCAACATGACTCAGGGTTTGCTTCTAGATTATAGATTAGCCAGCTTTATATATAAAGGCAGTTATCAGTTTTATCTACAGACTTTCTTTAGTCAGACTAACCTCTATCTCACAGGTCTTCAGGTTAAACATTAAATTAAAATGCTATTTGCCAGGTTAGCCACTCATAAATATGCCTTAAATTATTCATTTGAAGTTCTTTACTGAGGAAATAGACAACTATATTAGAACAGTATTCAGAGTAGGCCTGTGCTCAAAATATCGATAAGGCAAAATATTGTCATGCACTCCTTTGAGATCCGTGTATCGATCTGAATTCTACAGAATCGATATGGCCTCAGTGTCTTGACAGATGATGTCAATTCTCTTTGGGTAGTGTTAACAAAGGCACAGTTCAAAGTAGAAGCCAAGCTACATGATGAAGCACAAGTTCCAAGTCTGAACATAGATCTTTGATGACCTGAAGTTAAGTTTTTAAGTTGTAGAAGCATTTAAAACTCATTCTTCTTGTTTCTTCTTGTATTAAAGAACAACACTTGTTAGGAATTCAGTTGAAAGCTTAGTCAATGTTCAGAATTTACGTGTATTGGGATACATATCGTATCGTGGCCTCAGTATTGAAATACGTATTGTATAAGGTTGGCGGAAATAACAAGCCTTAATTCAGAGCATTTTTGTTACAACTTTATATCTTCATTTTACTTTTCTATCTTATTATTTACTCTTATTTTATTACTCCTGGCTCTAAAAGGACTCTACAAACAAAACATATGATTCAACTAGAAAAGCACTCGGAGAGCGCAGACCTCCACCAAGCAGCACATTTCCCAGACGGTGATCCGGATCAACATCAAAATTGAATCACTTCTTCCTTTTCCCATGCTGAACATTTCTTGAAAATTTCATCAAAACCCATCCAGAACTTTTTGAGTTATTTTGTTCACAGACAGACAGACAAACAAACTCTCCCGAAAACATAACTATGCTTGGCGGAGGTAATTATATGACATGTAGCAACATAGTGTTAAAAGCTTGTCTACCAGCTAGGTGCAGCGCTGGCAAAGCTTCTAATGTGGCTCGTTTTCAGGCTAAAGCATTTAAACATTTCCTTAAAGCTCCTCTGAGTAATTTTTGGTTGATCTTGGTGCCCCCTGTTGACAAAGTTATACCCAATATCTCTGCTGTTTTTCCCTTTCCATACAGTTGTGGGGAAAAATGAGATAGTCCTGTCATTTCTCAGTCCGAAAAATAGATCACTGTACATCTTTGAATCGGTAATACAAAAACCTCTGTTTTGATGAATCAACTTGTGATACCTGCCACATCTTCCCCTACTATCCCCCCACTTTCAAAGCCTATCCAATGTCTCTCCAATGAAGTCCAAAAACGCTCCCAAAATATCTTTAAACATTGAAGTTTGTCAATTATCACACACCTGCTAGCTGTTTTATATTATACAAAAGGATTAATTTGAGTGTGTTCAACAATAAACTAAAACTCATTCATCTCTAGTACAGATCAAGTATTCCAAAGAGACATGTAGAAAGTCATCAGCAGCTTCCCAGTCAAGTCGAACAGGTCTGCGGTTTGTTTCACTTTCAGGAGGCTTGCGGTCTGTGTTTGCTCTGAGACTGAGCAGATGCAACGACATGAGCCTCTGCTTACTTTAACAGGCTGCGGCACCACTTTGATGCTACTGCAGGCAGAGACAGAGCTTTAACACAGGGCCTGTAGAGCTTCAGCTCTGCTGGTAGGTAAACATGTGGAAAGAATTTAAAATCTCTGACATTTACTGAGATTAGATTTACTGATGGGTAAACATGTAGGGATTATTTACACAGATTTATGTCCATTAAAAAGAAATTACAGGTACCGATTTACAAACAGAGAGAAATTATGACTAAGAAACATCTACTACTACTCTAATCTACTTGCGGTAAAAAACGAACTTGTTTTCAGTATGGTAAAAGAAAAAAAGCCTTAAAGGAAAAGTTCGGTTCCTGCAGCTTTTACATTGTTTATAGAATGAAGAACAACAATATACTCACCCAGAAGGCTTTCCTGATGCAAACGGTGCTTCGGGAGATATTTAGATCCAAAATCGAGCAGTGGACACCAATATAATGGTAGCCCGTAGGGCATAGATCGCCGCTCCTAAAAACTGCATTAATCGTCCAAAAACTCATGTTTTTCACCGATATTCCATCATGATTTGCTCCGAAAGGACCGCCATTGCAGCCTTGAACTAACCTCTGAACTGACGAGCTGTTTACATGCTCTTTGCTCATTGTTTCAGGGAAGATCGGCAGCTACAAATCAACTTTCTTCTTCCAGTTTTGTGCAAAATGGACGAATATCTATGGGATGAAGATGTTGTGGAGGAGGACTTTGAATATGATGGACGTCCTTACAGTTTGGAGCCACAGTATACAGACACGCTTCCAGAGAGTACTGCAAGATGCAAAGAGCATGTAAACAGCTGTCAGTTCAGAGGTTGTTCAGCCACACAGCGCTGTGTGGAGAGACACAGGCTAATTTAAAATCTCTGACATTTACTGAGATTAGATTTACTGATGGGTAAACATGTAGGGATTATTTACACAGATTTATGTCCATTAAAAAGAAATTACAGGTACCGATTTACAAACAGAGAGAAATTATGACTAAGAAACATCTATATATTGTTGTTCTTCATTCTATAGAACTTGTTTTCAGTATGGTAAAAGAAAAAAAGCCTTAAGAGTTTCCTGTTTTTGTCTTTCTATTGTATATATAAAGTCTGTTGTAAAAAAACTTCATGAAAAGGTAAAGATTCAAGATATACTATGTGCACGAAGAAAACTGCATAACAGTCAGGGTTGACGAAAAGGGAAAGTAGGTAAGGACAATTCTAAAGGCCAGCGACTTACAGGGGCCAAAAAATAAAAAAAATAATCTCAGTATCTCTATATTAGCCCATTACTCATTTCCAAAACACCTTCTTCACTAAATTACCAATATCTCCACCTACACCTCCCAATAACTTGATCCTTTAACACAGGCTTAAAGCTATCGAAGCTGAGAATAATTCATATTTTATCAAATTTATCTCTTTAATTATGTATTTACAGTAGGGCTGGTTATCGATTCAGATTTTCTGGATTGATTCGATTTGATATTACAAGGTCTCAAATCGATTCGATTCACAATTCAATTCTATATTTATTCAGTCTGGGATATCTTAGTTAAAATAGTGCTGTAAATTTTAAAAGTGACCTTTTGACCTAATCAGTGTTGGTAATAACGGGGTTAGAGTATAACAGCGTTACTAACGGCGTTATTTTTTTCAGTAACGGGTAATCTAATTAATTACTTTTTCATACCTTACAACGCCATTACCATTACTAACAGTGAAATGTGGCGCGTTACTTTGCATCGATGTCCATGTTATCCGACCAGCCTCACCCTCAAATTCCACAGCACACGGAACCGCTGTGCCACGGTCTTTCCCTGAAAGGGCGCACCGAGCAGCGCCCCGGCGCTCAGCCCCGTAGGAGGGCTGATCCCCGGAGAGCCACAAGCTCTCATGATGAACACAGCGATGTCACACGCTCATAAAGCATGTTATAGACTGAGAAAAGAAATAAACAACACCTCACTTCGCTTCTCTAAGGTCCCTTTGCTGGTCCCAACCACACAGCTTCGTGATTTATTTAACTTCTATCCGCCTTTATCCGTGTAGAAAAGATGTTTTTGTCATGTATACAATGTTATGTATTTCTGTACCTCTATGATTTACTTCTTCGTCTCTGGTGTCGTGTTGCCTCTGGGACCCTCTGACCGACTGCAAACCTGATGCTCGTGCCTCCGGTTTTTAAATAATGACAAACAATTGAGGAAATTTACGTTTGAGATTCCGTGCATTCTGTTTTATTTTGAAACTTCCGGATACCCCACACATTGACTTCCTGTCTGGTGCTTTCTTAACGACAGTGAATTTACGAGGTTTGGACGCGGCCGCGCAAAAAATAGATCTGAAGTGAATCTCCAGCGCCTTGGCGCGCGCTGGCTCTCACCAATGCAGCACTGCGCGTTGGGGAAGCTTACTGCGGAGCACTTTGCTCCCATTCTAGTCTATCAGGCAAATACCCCTGCACGCGCTGTTGGAGAACTGATGATGTCAGAGCTGCTGCAGCAGGTAACAACAAGGAAGGACACAGAGACAGAGACACACAGTTCAAGCAGTAAAAGCTTTTTTAAAAAAGTAACGCATCAATTACTTCACCTGGTAACTAATTACATTTACGAAGGAGTAATTCCATTAGTAATTCAGTTACTTTTTTGGGAAAGTAACTAGTAACTATAACTAATTACTTTTTTGAAGTAATGTGCCCAACACTGGACCTAATACATCATTAAAAATGGTTTTAACATGAAGAACTAAACCCAAAGCAGTTACATTAATCATATTTTAATGATATGCATTAATGCATATTTCTTGTTTTTTGTCCAACTCGTATTTTCCTTTGTACTTATTAAATCCAAAATACTGTACATCCAAACATCAGCTTTTAAACTTGCCAGTGGTGCCCATATAGTGCTTCCACCAGGTTTGTTTGCTGTAACATCTCATGAGATCTTCTTCAGTAGAAAGCAACGCTAAACATTGATCACACGATACTAGCAGGGTTGATACCACAGGCTGCTTCTCTGTACATCCAAAGAAGAAAAAAAATACCCAAGCTAAAAGATCAATCTTTGGATTTTATGGATCGATTATAAACCAGTTAAAGGAAAATCGATTTAAATAGATTAAATAGATTTTTTTAACCCAGCCCTAATTTACAGAACAGAGAATGCATCAAGCAGCTGTGTAGGATTGTTTTGGGCTGTTTCAGTGGGGGTGGTGTTATGTTTTCATGGGAACCAAAATGTTTATATTTTCTAAAGGAGTTTCAAGAGTGGGAAAAAGCTTTCAAAAGTGGCCTTCCTGAATGCTTCATGAGAGCATGTTTCCTTTAGTTATTGTTTAAATGAGAGCTCCTATCAAAATAACCTCTTTGACAGACTTTCAAGGATAGAAAATGGTAGAAGTACAGCAGTTCGTTAATAACAGTGATCAGACTAAAGGAGTTTAGCGCTCCTGAAAAGGACAGTTGATGCTAGCTGAGTCGCTGCCAAACTGGTTAGGCTGTTTTATTCTGAAGCAAGAAGGAAGGAAGCCAAGAGAACATCTGCTACATGAGGGCCTGTATTCTCCTGAAAACACAATAGCCGATGCAAAACAAAGATAGAGCCTTAAGTGGAAAAAACAGCAGGGTCTGTGTGTGGAGCAAACTGCAGCAGAGTGACTCACTAATCTGACAGCAGAAACCGAGAGGTTATTCCAGGCATCCATTACAGAGCCGACAAGACAGCGCTCTGTGTTTGAACATGCCAGGTCAGAGAGGCTCGCTCAGGCCTGATTCAACGGGCCGGATCTTCTGCTAAATACCTGGATGTTGCGTAACACAGCATCTGACAGAGCAAAACTCAGATTGTTATCAATGATATTCCGTCTGTGAGGACATTTAGCCTTCAGTACACTCAGCGCTTCTGCCTGATGAATGGGTACCCTGACAGATACCTACTGAACAGAAGTGGGACGAATATCAGTATGGCACTGTTTGATTGTCCTGCAATCATTAAATTACTGGTACCAATTATTGATGCTTTAATTAAAAGAGAATTGTGCTCTAAACAGAGTTCTCTGGCAATTTTAGTCACACTGTCACTTCCTCCTGTGTCCTTGCTGCTGCAACATCACATGAAAGCAGTGGTTCGCAAAATTTTTGCCTGCAACCCCCTAATTACAAACACAAGAGCTGGAGATCCCCGCTGTGAGAGTCTTTTAAGAGCTCTACATAATTTCTTTAATATACAAATCTACATTTATGCTCTTGTAACACATAACCCTCAAAATCCAACTCATTTTTGTGTGCTCATCTTTAAAACAACGGGTGATATAACCATTTGAGGGTTTCACAGTCGTGCAGCAGATTCATGCTCAAGCCTCAAAGCAAATAGGTTGCTGATCTAACTTCCTGAGTTATTTGGGGCCTCTCTGCAGTATGTGGGATTTGCTTGTCTCCCCCTACATGCATGGGTTTCTCAAAGTACTCCAGACATCTCCCACAGACTACAAACATGCTTGCTCAAGTGGCTCTAAATTGGGAACCACTGTAATAACACAATGACACAAATAAATTAACCAAAGAAAGAGCTGATGCAGAAAAAATCAAGAGGGGAGAAAAAGACACCATGACAGTATTGGATGAGAGGGAAATAAAAGTAATCAAGTGAGGAGGTGAAACTGATACCAACTTACAGTAAAAACTAAATTATCTATCCTGGACTGGGGCCTTTTGAATTTTTTTAATTGCACAAATTTTGTGATATATCATGAATGACTGTCTTGCAAAAGATGAATGACAGCAGAAATGCTCAATAACATTATATTGTGGGTCACATATAGGCCTGTCACGATAACAAATTTTGCTGGACATAATTGTCCAAATAATTATTGCAGATAAACGATATTATTGTCAATATTATTTTGAAACGTCATTTTTCACTAATGTAATTATAATATATGACATAATTAGTGAGTACACCATATCAAAAGCAATAAACTTTAATTTCTCAAGGAGTATTCAACTGTAATTGGAAGGTCAAGATCTTTTAAATAAAATAAATTGAACAAACAATATAGTAAATTTAACAAAAAACAACAATGAAAATGAACTGGACTCTCTTTTAAGAAAAAATGCATGTCAATAAAAATAATTATACTAGTAAAAAACAATAAAAAATAGACCCTGTCTCTGTAAAGAGAAAAACAAAACAAAACTCCAATAAAAACACACACAACAATAAAAACAATAAATAAAATATAGTTTATATAGTTCCTGAATTGTTTGCGACATGTACTTTCTCCCAGTCAATTTGTACTGTTTGTTAAACGTTTGTAACATTGCAGGCTTTTCAACCGTATTGAAGGGTTGCATTTCTTTTGCAATGTAGCGAATGACACTGAATGTGAGCACATCATTTTGCCCTGTTTTATTTATATTAACTTTGCAGACCAAACGCCTCAGTAAGCGCTGACTGTCGGGATGAAGGCTCCGCAACACCTCCCCTTCTTCGTCGCCACAACTTTCAAATATGACATATCGGCTCGTTGGTGTTCATGAGCTCACACCTTGTTTATTTTGTATAAAACCAAAATATTCCCACACTGGGGCTGTGGCAGCCAACTTAAGAACCGTCGCTTTCGTGCCATCATTCACATTAGTGTTTGTTTCCTTGTTACTCCTCAGGACGCTCACTTCAGCTCTCTCCGTGTCTATGTGCGAGCAGCCCCGCCTCCCCCAAAGATCGCATGAGTGACAGATGCTCACTCCGCTAAATCTGCTCAAGAACCAACGCACCCAGGTGTTAAGAAAGATAGACAGAGTGAGCCATCTTCTCATCCAGCCTCTTCGGTAGAAAGAGAGGAGGAAAACAAACACGCATGCACATGTCAATTTATCCAGGCCGGCAAACTTACCGAGGACGTTTTTATTTATCCTGCGGTTAACTGATTTATTGATTATCATGACAGGCCTAGTCACATATCACTGATATGCTTGTATAACATTGTTATTCATAATGTGTCCAATCACATGATGTCATTATCTTATTCAATCACACTGCATCCCATGTTTGCTGTGATACACACACCTCATTTAAGTTCAGGGAGGAGCCTCTACAGCTGTTTTTATACACCAGTATTTTAGTTTTGAGTTTATCTTTGGTAACATGATACTGGATCTCCAGCTTTTGGCAAAAGGGGCTATAAAGGTTGACTGCATAATTAAAATACATCAGGACACATGCCTACAGGGAACAATATTCTGACACAGTTTTTATTCTGAGGCATCAATGCCTAATTGTAAGTATTAGTGGTTACCTACTAACCCTTGACTTGAAAGCTCAAATAAAGACTGACTGAAGACATCTTAATACCTTTTAATAACATTAGTAAGTCAAGGCTATGAAGTTTTGTTGCAGTGTAGGGCTGCATTTTAAAGTTGAAACTGTTTTCTGAAGCTTATTGCTCATGCTATTGGAACAGGGCAGTGACTGGTAAACTCATCCATAAACTACATCATGCAAAAGGGAATATTAAACTAAAAATAAAATAGCCCATCAAGTAAACTTGGACAGTAAAGTGGACAGGGTTCTACTGTGCTCTTTGTGTGTGTGTGTATTCAGACCGCTTGGCATTGACGCAGTGATTTGATAAAAGTGCTACAACAACTGGAGGTCCAAGCAAAAAACTCAATTGGGCCTAATTTTTTTACAATCTCCAACAGCACATTTTCAGCTACACCGGGCCTGGATACTGACATTGGTATTGTTTGCAAGAGCACTCTGCAGATGATGGACTTTTCCAAACCATGTTCACAAAAGTGCGCTCCTACTGGTTCGTTATTATGAGGGAAAATCAAGCAGAAAAATGTGTGTGTTTCTGTTCCCCAAAAGGCCAAGACAAACTAAAAGTAATGGATATTATTTGCAGCTGGCAGATATCCATGGTTAAGTGAGGTAAGAAATGCAGTTACTTGCACTTCTTTAAGAAAGTGCACCACAAACACCTGCACACACAGCAAAGAAGCAGCAGTTCGCTGCTCATCATCAAACGCCTCACCTTTCCTCCTCCTCTTTCAGCCTGCGTGCTGCCTGCTTTGACTGTTTGATTTGCAAGTCCAGTCTGTGTAAGAAGTCTTTGGCTGATAGCTCCTCAGGCTGTGGCTCAGGGGGTTTGGAGTCCTCTGGGGGTGGGGTGGGGGGTGGCGAGGGTCCCTCGATGTCCTGTGTCACAACACAGGGCGTATCTGCCTCCTGGCATGCTGCTTCAGTGTCCCCGTCAGGAGACTCCAGAGACAGTCCGTTAAAAATGGAGCGCTTCTCCGACACTACGGGGATGTTGAGGCTGTGCCTTAGAAAAATGCAGTCATTGCTGAACAGCTTATTGGCTCTCTTCACCTGCTCCATCTGGTGTTTCAAAATGCAAGAAGAAACGAGAGTTAAAATAGCATCCCATACTACAAGAGCACTTCCTTCCTCATTTTTAATCTCTAAACTTAAAATTAGATAATCGGTCATCAGCCATGGTAACAGCAGCAACTGTACAACCAAATCTGTCACCATAATCTGGAATTGTGCTAATGTTGTTCTACGATATGTCGCTGTTTTTGTACTGACATATTGTAGAAAACTAGCTGAAAACAGCTGAGAAGATTGAGTCTAAATTAATTGAAGTTTATACCCATTGTCAGCCTCAATTCAATAATGGCAGTCTGAAAACATGGATAGTCAATAAACCAGAATATGTCGTCTTAGCAGTGAAATTTGTAAAAAAATTTAAGCCATTTTAATACAAACAAACTCTAGAAAATGCTGTGGAGAAATAGAAAAGATTTGTTAGCTGTCATAGTGAAAATGAGCCCCTTTATCTAGCGGATTCATTTTTTCTTATTTGCAAATAGATTTCAGAAATAACTTTTCATTCTGTGTGGTTTGTGCTGTGTTCAGGTGTAATCTCTGTCAAATCATGAGCAAGAGCAGTGAATGACTGACCACTTTCCAGGCCCCATGTTGCAATTATCTAAGAAATAATAAGATAAAAAACGGTCTTTATTGATTCGTGTCAAGTAAGCACCTGAGGGATTACTCGTATTAACTTGTTTCCTGATGCTTGACCTTTATTGATTAAGTAATAATGCAGAATTTGTTTAACTAGCTATTTGTGCAAATCAAAATGAATTTAAACTCATTTTAAACAGACATTAAACCTTCAACTAACATGAGTGGACCTTCCCCCCCAAGGCATGTGCCACCTTAAAAGGGAAGCTCCTATTCTACGGTCCATCTTTTATCATTTATATACAATAATTTCATTACAATTCTTTCAGGTAATCATAAATCTCAAATGGGGCATACATCTCTAACTCAGCCACAAGTTTCAAACATGAAAGTCAACAAGTGTTGCTTCTTCTTTTACCATGAGAAAATCAGCACATTTAAGTTTCAGTGTGCTGGATAAAAGCCCCTTTCACTGAGCCTATAAGTTGCTGAAACTACATTTCCAAAGAGCTCAGGCTGTTGCAGCAGCTATATAATGCTGCTACTTTGAGGCTTTAACAAAATATTTCATGGCTTGAGTTTATATGAATAAATAGTCGACTGTAAATGGCAACGATCGTGACAGATCAGTTATTTCAGCGTGATGTACACATGACAGAGAGAAGGCGTGCAGAATCAGTTACTTTATTAAATCACTTGGTACAACGACTGATTTCTGTTTAGCTTTTATTCATTCTTGTGTTTTGATCAAACTTTCTTGTTCTTTGCTTTTATATATTCACTTCACTATATTTTTTTAATACTTATTTTAATGTTACTTTAGCTTTTATTTGTGATACGATGCCATCTTCTGTTATTCATGCATCTCAACACTCTGATTTTTTATCTGAAATCAAATATCTTTAAGTGTACTGATTTTATACTTGAACTAGGGCTGGGAAATATGGCCTAGAAATCAAATCCCCAATTTTTTTCCAACACTCAATTTACGATTTTAATCGATTTTTCCCTCCCTAAAAGAAACAAAACTCCCAGTGACATAAAAATGAAACAAATCAAGTTTTGCCTTTATGTTGTCTAAATGTTTCCCTCTTAAAAGTCAAAAGTCTGTCAAAGTCTGGGTCATAAAAGGTTGATTATGTAGTATAAACGTAGGCAGGTTTGTCTACATAAACACTAAAAGGCTGAGGTATTTTTACAGTATTAGCATGAAACTCTCTGATCAATATTTAATCTACTTAAATAACAAATTCAAGCCTATAAAAGTGCTTGTGCAAACCCTACAATTGTATATTTTTTTCAAAAATTGCAACTACTTACAATTGGGCTAAGGCAAGAAAAAAAAACTTGATTTTTAATAATTAAAATCTTTTGCAGAAAATAATTCAAATTAATCGATTAAATAGATTTTTTGCCCAGCTCTAACTTGAACTGCATTTTGAGAACAGTCTGTTATTTTGTTCACCTTTAAATAACTTTGTTTATATAGTTGTGCACAAGTCTGTTTGCCCTTAGAGATAATGTTCGTTTCTTTATTGCCAAAGTTCCTTCCCTTGCTTTATCTGTCCAAAAACTGAATAAACCTCTGATTTAAAAGGTGAAACATTAAAATAGTGACTTATCATATTAATCGGGGTGGAAAGTAACTTACTTTATGTATTCACATCACTGTTATTGAGGAGCAAACAGACACAGACTCTGAATGTTACACTGTTGGCTTCGTTTTGTATATTCAAGCTTTATTTCAGTCACACTTTGGACTGCTTTTACTTCCTGTCCACCATAGGCCCATTCACACAGCCATTCCAAGATGAAATATTTAGAAACCTGTGATATTTTGCCTTCATTGTGAATATCTTGAAGACAAAACTGAGGGGACATGACTGCCCATTTGTTCCATCTCCAGAGTATCAGAAGCAATAAGAGGCAAACGTGATATAAGTTTGTTATCAAAAATATTAGGGGAGCACATGGCGCCAGCTGGGGAGGGCAGCACTGTCAGTGTGAATGACTGACTGTGAACAATGTCTCAAGGTGTGAGAAGACAGAGTTTTGTTCAGGTGCTTTTAATGCACTGTGAAAAACACAAGATTACTCCTCACTGAGTATTTTGAATACATTTTATTGTAATATGTAAAAAGAAGAGCTAGAGTGCGATGAGTCAAGCAGTAATTGTTTCAATATATGATAGCATACTATATTATCAGTTGACCCAAACTATATAATCTAACCAGAGTGTCAGTTTGCTCTAATATGAATTTAAATATCAGAAACATCAATGAAGATGTACCCTGTGTATTTGTACAGTCTGTGAGATATAATTTTACATATAGATTGACGATTTGCACTGGTAAGTACTGTATTGCTATGAAATAAAATTCTGAGAATCTTGTACTCTTTCCACCCTGTTAAATGAATTAAACTTTATTTAATGGTATATTTACACCTAATGTTACCAATAAATGTGAATTCCAAAATCTGACCAACTTTTGGAAGCCTCGTGCGTTTGATCAATAAAGTATCAAGCTGCAAACCAGTAATATTTTAATATTCCTTAAGTTATTTGTCATCAGTGACAAATAGCTTAAGGAATTGATCCCTTATAAACTCCATCCACTTTGTTCTGCATGCCTTGCATATCAAGGATGTCCCACTCCCATCAGAGGCAGTCAGCAGAAATGATGACACAGAAGTTAAAGATGTGCTCATGGCAGACTGAGCTAAGAGGTGGTTAAAGTTACGCCCGCTGCACAGCGAGCAGTTTCTGTGTGAATTCAGGAACTGAAGAAGCATCTTGGATGAGAAGTGAAACGTCCTCCCAAAAGTCAACACAGTCCAGTTGTCTCAATTTTGAATCTTTGAGGTAACCATGACCTGCATGAGAATCACACCGACATGTCTGTGTGGATTTATGGGATGGTTGAAACACCAGTGCCTTGCAGAAGTATTCCTCTATGCAGCACAACACTAAATATGAAGTCTTTTGTGTTTGACAGTGTTGACATTGAAAACTTTTATCAGCCAACATTTTACCACAGAGGAAAATAAAAGGAATCTATAAGGAACTCTGTAAGGAAAGTTTGTTGGCAAAATTAATAATGGCATAGGAATCAAACAAATATCAATAAGTTACCATGGTAATTACCAAAAATTACCACTGTGACCTCCACCAAGGAGGTTGTGTTTTGTTGTTGTTTGTCTGGTAGCAAGATACCTCGAAAAGTAATGAACAGAATTTGATTACCTTTTCAGGGAATGTCGATCATGGTGCACTTGGTTGATCAAGCGACTAGATTTAGACAGTAATCTGAAACTAGTTACAGACCCAGGATTTTCTTTTATGAAGAGCTGTCTAAGCTTTTTGTATTGAAGCCTACATACAAAAAAATGTAAGAACAACCAGGCTGAGGTGCTGGTGATCCAGTAGGTTGCCCTTTTCCATGCGTCTAGGCTTGTAGTCCCACACTATCTAAGATTTTAGAGTGGCTAATCATATATGAGGGGTCCATGGAAGGTCCAGGCTACCACTGGATGGGCCCTTGGTGAAGAGGGCATACTTTAAGGGGTCATGATGTGAGGAGCTGTTTAAAGATGACAGCACAATAGTCTTGTATATCAGACCTAGAGATGGAGAAGATCAAGCAAAGCTAATGAGGGAAATTAATGCTGCTTCTAAATGCTGTCATCAATGACTATTTTCATCACAGTAAGGCACAAGTTTTATAGGTGTACTGTGGGAAAAATGTCCTGGATTTTCTGTGAGCCAACTGGACTGCAGTTGGACCCCAGACCATAGTTTGGACACCCCTGGTTTTAAGGATTTGTTGACTTTGTGAGACAGGGCAAATGGTGTCAGAAATACCTGAGCACTGGGTTGTGATTTCTACCTTGACGGTTTTGTGTATTTCTTCCAAAAGCAATATTTGCAATTTTCACAGTGCCTTGTTTGCATCTTCTGTGGAGAGCATTGAGTTCACACTTATGTGAAATCTGCCAAACAAATTTAATTAAATTGAACATAGCTTTTTATTTTATATGTGTAACTTAGTACTCAAAACCTCTCCAGCATATCTCAAATTAAGTAATCAAGTCTAGTAAAAGTACTTAAGTGACCAAGAACTACTCCAGAAGTTGTGGTACACAGTAAAGCTGCTCAGTTACAGTACTCTGAGTTAGTTTCCATTAACATTGGGGTGAATGACTGTTGACTCATCACACTCCAGATGAAGCCCCTTCACAGAGAAGTGAGGGCTACTCACAGAAGTACATTATCAATAAGACACAACTTATCCTGAGTAGATTCATAAAAACATTTGCTTTTACTTGTGTGAAACTTAAATGAAATCGACTGTTCTTGCTCTTGAGAGAAATTATTTTGCATTTGTGATGCTGTGGTGTCCTCCTCTCATCTGTCAGTGAGAAAACATCAGTCACACTCTGCTTTTCTATTCTATCAGATCTGGTCTTCAAGGTGACCACCAGAGCCGGTTTAACACTGCAGTAGTGTAGTAATCTTACCGTAACACCGTATTTCAGAGCGATCCCTTGCAGGGTATCACTGTCCGTAACCCGATGCTCTATGTACTTCTCCCCCAGAGAGGCCGTGACGCTCGCTGTGCTCCCATACGACCGGATCTTGGTCCGGGCCAGGCTCTGGGACAGTTCGCTCTCTGACTCGGAACCGGACCTGGACCGAGGGAAGATGGGCTGGCCCAACCGTCCTCCTCCATCCCGCATCGGCAGGACGGGCGAAAACTCCGCCATCTTCTCTTGAATAAATGAAGAGCCCGGCAGCCTCTGTTTGCTCTAACGCTCCGGCGGAGACACTTCAGTGAGGCGGAGGGATGAATTAAGCGGCAGGAAGGTTCCCATCCCCGGGTATTTTCGGCATGACGACCCGGGGGAGAGGAGGCATGTTTCGGGGACCACTACCTCACGGTTAGCTTTGTCATAGATCCGTTACGTTGACGTAACAACGCCGAGAACGTCGAGCGTTCAGGAGGAAACCACGAATCAAACCACTTCCGGTTACACTTTCAAAATACTTAACATGACCTGCACTGAGCGCAAACTCTCTGATTCTAACAAAGAAACCCTCTTGAAAACTGCTTTTGACAACATAATTTTCCTCTTTTAAATGCATGATATGGAATAATCAACATACTGTATCTAGAAACAAAACTTTGCACATTAAATGGATTGATAAGGGTATCATCTTTGTTATGGACGTGCTCTGATAGAGGCAACATCCACTCATGTGAAGACTTTAACAAGGGCGGAGTTGTTTCTCGAAAAGAACTAAAATGTATCACAAGAAGTATTTCTCCAAAGCTACTATTAACCCAGGGTGCTTTGATTTATGCTCTTTGCTTCCTAAACTTTCTATAGGTGGACAATACCTCTGTGTTTGCTTGTGTGGTCATCGCCATATTAGAAGAGTAATAGAACAAAGTTATCACCCAAATCAACTCTCAGACTCTCTTTCCCAAATTTTATAGTAGAACAAATGTAGTCAGATCATGATAAATTTCTCATTCCCAATAAAGTGAAATAAATTCACATTAAAATCTTGCACAAATTCTACCCCTGTAATATATTTTTAAATAAATTCAAAGAGAAGTTTTCTCCAGTTTGCTCTTTGTGCAAAAATGAAGATGAGTCTTTACAACACCTTCTCTGCAAATGTTCTCATTCCCAAACATTTTGGATTGAAATGTTAGTAGTTTGATACCTATAACAGAAGAAATGGTTTTGTTTCTACCATCTGATTTGCAATGCATTGACAAAGAAGTTAAACTCTGTTGTACCCTTGGCAAATACCATATTTACAAAGCCAAGGTGCCACACATTAATTTTTTCACAATGAACTGAAATATTTAGCTGATTTTCTGTCTGGGATGACTACTTACAAAAAAGCTTGTAAAACATATCAAATTTTAAACCAACTACTTCCTGTAAGTAGCATAAATCCAATGCAATGTTATTTTTGTTTTTTTTTTTACATCTCTCACCCCTGCATATCATTCTGGTCTTAGAAGTTTATTTTTATTATTTTTTAATTTTATTTACTTTGTTATTTTATCATTCTATTCGTATTTTTTCGTTTTAACTTCATTTATTTACTTATTCACCTTTTAGGCTATGAGTTTCCTTTGCCCTTACTTTATACTGTCCTTGTTGAAATTTTTGCATCCTCCATGATTGACTGATATGTTGTTTCATGATTGTCTTGTTTTATGTATTTGTCCAATAAAAGTAAAAATAAAAAAAACTTCAGTGAACGCAGTGTCTTGTACATTTTCTTTAACCCTAAGCAACCTATCTGCCATTTTTTTTTTAAAGTTTCATCTTTCTTTTTAATTTAACGCTTATTATGTCTGTGTTCCAGTCCATGGCCTAAATTTCTTTTTATATTTTATAATCAAATGTATGTTGCTCTTGCATTTCTATTAAACACATTTTGCAAGTTCTGAGGACCCTTGAGCTAAAAATGTACACATACAAAACTGCTATAAAATCATCGAGCAGAAATCTTTTAAACCACTCCAGCTCTGTTTAAAACTATCAAATATTCAATGATTTTCAAGAATTACATCATTTAAAAGGAAGTTTAAATACACGTTTTTAAAAGGGGGGTTATTTTGTATGTAGTGAATAGTCGCTGGTGGGCATGACTGGTGCTCAGTGTCTGTGCTTAAAGAACTGCTGTGAAAGCAACCAGCTCAGAAAATAGACAAACATTTGTTGTTGTTTTTCCTCAAAGCGCTATCAAAAAAATCTTAAAGAGCAGAACAATATTGTGGATCATCCTGTTGCATCATCTCTAAGAGCTTAAAAACAGTTGTTGTAATCAACATTGCTCTTACGGACACCTAATTAATACTCAATTATGATCTAAAATCTTAAAATCTGCTTAATTTTATTTATTTATTTATTTTATTTTACAAAAGCATCAGAAACTAATCTTGAAAAGGGAACTTGAGTTAATGTGTTAGAGAGGGCTACTTTGTTTTGATATTGTCTTTAACTTGTTTGGCCAATTCAACTAAAACAGACTAACAGTGTTCGTCTATAAAAGAATAACACCAAAATGGTTCAGCTGTTTTATTTAGTTGTGTGGCTGCTTCCTTAGCCTCATTAGCCACAATGACAGGTCATAAGATGCAGTGTAGCTTGTAGCCTGTCTACCTTACTCATTTTCTAGTGTAACACGTCATAATGAAAGACTGCAGGGATCCTTTCACACCATAAGAAGACATTCAGCAGCTATGTGTGATAAACACTGAATGTGGCATCTGAAACCAGTGTTGTTGAAGGCAGGACAATTTTGGACAGCAACTGGTTAAGAGTCATGTGGTAAAGAAAAGACACGTATTAAATAATCACCACATGGTTAAAGCTATTCTAAAACACAACGGGGAATTTCCCAGACAGGGTAATCAAAGGCATAAAGTCATATGAGGACATGACTGTTTATGTGGCAAACATGATTTTTCCATAAACCTTGTGACCATATTGACATGGACTGCAAAAACAAACATCCAGCTAATTTAACTATGTTTAGGACAAATAAAACGAGATGATGTTAATCCAGAGAGAACTAAAAATGTTATGGCTTCAATGAAAAGGCCCTTTAAAATGTTCACATCAGTGTCAGTTTGTTAAAAATCTGATTCAATTTGATGACAAACTCTGTGGATCAAACTGGTTCATGAAAAGACTTGTGACTGCATGGTTAAAACAATCTGGAAGATCCTCATGTTGTATCCTACCTTGAGGAGCGAAAGATCCTCACTGTAGATTAGATGTTTGGTATTTCGTTTAGTTCTGCTATAGTTGAGCTTTGTTGGGGACTGAGCCCTTCTTTGTTCGAATCCCTGAGCAGCTGTGGATCAGTGGTAGAGACAGTTGTTTCCTAATTAGAAGGATGAGGTGGGGGGGCTCTCTGGTGCTCAGAAGTGACTGAAGTGATCTATAATTCAGCTGAAACCAATTAAATATTAACAGTTCATATCACAGTAACAAAAGTCCACATCTATTTATCGTTGTTTCAAACACATTTAGCCTGTTTCATATGTAAAGCTGTCATTGATAACAGAACAGGCCTGTTTTGGTAACAAGCCTATTTCACTAAACCATTTGCGTTGTCAGACCATAGAGCAAGGCCAGGACATGAACCAAAAGTATAGTAAAAAATAGTCCAATGTTTGTTTGTTTTTTCTGATTTATGGCTGTAGTTTCAGTGTTTGGATTAATCTGTTTGACCATACCAACAATTAAAATTTGGAATTCAGACTTAAGTGATTTTCCTCAGCAAACACCAAAGGCTGTTCTACAGTGTACGATGCAATAAAATCCCTTTATCTAATCTTTTAGCTACTATTATTACCACATATGCACCTATCTTAAGGAAACAAGTCAGTTAATGATTGGTCAGGTTAAACAACTAGGACAGATTAAAGCTTTTCCTCTGAGAGCGTGCGCTGTTCTCATCGTGTATTCATCACAGGACAGAAGATTGTTCTCCTCCTTGTCTCTGCTGTCTGTGCTCTTATTTTGTGTTGTGTGCTCTTATATGATGTTTTTACACTTACAAGTCTCTCAGTCAGGGAAAGAGACAAATGGTTATGCTTTCATGAATGTAAAGGATGGGCATGCAGAAGAGATATGTAAAAATGTGGTGGTGAAATGTACTTTTACATTTTAAGAATCATTTTTAAAGTTTGAAATAAACACAAGATGCTCACACCCTGATAAAAAAGACACACTCTGAGTGAAGGAGACATGTGTGATGTTGTGTTGAGAAAGTTTGGGAACAAGGCTGACTGATGCCAACACCAAAACATGGGGTATTCTAGTTACAGTAAATCATTGTATTGCTGAAGTCTGGATGCATGTAAGCTTTCAGCTGCTGTATAAGCTGGAGTTAAGTTTTCTGATGTATTTGCAGATTTTGGCACAAACTCACATGTATGCCAGCTGTTGCTGTTGATGTGACTGTAAGATGTAAATAACCTTTTTTACAGCCTGTCAGCATCATTATTGTAAATTAAGATTAAAACACCTGTTCCAGATCATCACTAGAGGAAAAAGAACAAGGCTGAGGTGTCCTGATTGGGCTGTTGCTCTACTTACCCCCACAGGTTCATTTCAATGAAAGAGAAGACGGAGATTGTAGCTTTTCTCTTCAGATCAGCTGACTGGACTTTGCTGTTTCATCTGAGAGACTTCTTAACCATCCATGTCCCACTTCAAACCCTGACTTTCCATCCTCCCTCTTCAACTCCTTCCCCTGAATCAAAATATCTCTGCCTATCCTTCTCACACACCAGAGTCTGCACTGGAAAGCATAACCTCACAAACTCTGATAGTATTTCAGCTCCTGGGTTCATACAAACTGCACCGCTGCCTGTGGATTCACAGTAATACAGCAGGTGCAGCTTTGAGTTAAGTGTGATGTTCCTGGGTTAAATTTAACTCACTGAAGAAAAGTGGATTCACAATCTGAGAATCATTGAATAATACAGTCTGTCTCTTTTGGTTATAGATGAAGCTGAAGTCATCCTGCTGTCTGGTGAGTTCTAATAGAAACCAGTTCAATAAAGTCATGAGTACACACGGAGAAGGAGGGGGCTCTTTTCAATCATAAACATGCTGATGTCTGTGTGAGACCACACCTTTAAGGCTGAACTACAGTGAAGTTCATTATTCATGCTGGTTTGTTCCACAGCTTTAGTGTTCTTTCATTTACTACATCTGTTTGTGTCCACTAAGAGCAGAAGAAGCCAAATCACTGCTGTTGTGAGCTTAGCAACATTAGAATCCACAATGGCCCATTTTTTTACCACACTTATTTAATCCTTGTAAGTCAAAGCCATTTTGTATTTGTAGTCCATCTGGATTTTCTCTCCCTCTATCTCTCCATGTGGCATCAGTGGTGCAGTCTGATAGTGCACTCTGTTGGTAACTTGAAGGTAGCAGGTTTGAGCACAGCTGTCATATGGCACTGTGTCATTGGACA
The DNA here is from genome assembly GCA_036419115.1 of Scarus forsteni. NCBI lineage: Eukaryota > Metazoa > Chordata > Actinopteri > Labriformes > Labridae > Scarus > Scarus forsteni. The sequence goes on from JAZDUH010000443.1 coordinate 21,211,920, forward strand.
AAACACCTAACCACAAGTTGCGTACACTGCTGCATCAGTGGCATGTAAAGTATGAAAAGTGAAACCATCTACCAACAGTCAGTGGATTTGAGATTGAATGGGTTTGAATGGTTGGATGTGACCTGTGATGTAAAGCTACCTCGAGGAGCGAAAGAGGCTAGAACATTTCTGTTTAAGCTCAAGTTCATTTTTTTCAAATTGTCAAAAAGTCCTTAAATACCAATCTATCAATTTGGATCATAATACAACATTTCTGAAGAACACAGCATTCATGGCTGAATTAAACATGTGAAGGAAAATATGACTTTAATTACTTTATAGACTGATAAAAGAAAGAGCTTTTAAACACAGTTGTTGCCTTAAAGATGCATGATATGATTTTAGAGGTGTCTGCAATCCGGTTGAGCTCATAGGGTGAAATAAACATCTCTGTATCAATATTACAGTAATATTATCCCCACAGCTATCAACTTCTTACAAGCTCATATTCAAAAAAAGAAACATTTGAAACCAGATTTTGTGTTGTGTGGGCTGAAGGTCAATTAAATCAACCAACATTTGACACCAACTGCAGCTTCTCCACTGCAGTCCACCTCAGAATAACTATCAGACTGTTACTGACCCCTGCTGGTCTTATAAAGTATTGCAGTTATTTTATCTTTATAATATTTAACCACTAGATGGCGCCATTTATCAACTGATTATTCCCCCAACTTCTTTAAGCTACAAAATATACTTATGTTTGATTCCTTTTGATGGTCTTATATAACTATAGACAGAAAAGACAACTGAATTTAAAAAAAGATCACAACATTATACACAAACGAAAAATGAGGGCGAAGAGCAAAAGATAAACCTTAAATGATGTTTGGGATTTGTAAGAAACAATTGACTAAACCCATCTAATTGTTTCATCAGCCATCAAATATGCATTCAATTTTTTTTAAAGAGATATTAGTAAAGTTAATTTAAGTGAAGTCCAAAACTCGCATCATTAAATTTCTTAAGTATCTCTAATTATCTTAATTTCTAATTTGAGCACGTCACTGTTACCTTTATTTGGGATAAATGATGAAAGATTTCTAATTTTTGTTGTATTTAGTGTTGGAAAAGATATTGTTCTTGTGGTTCTTTTTCAATTTAATTTGTTATTATTCATTTATATTTGTTGTTATTTTGCAATATTTATAGTTGTTGTGCTTGTGTTTCTTGGTACATCACATTTGGTTGTTGGGGCACCATTTTTTTTATTATTGTTTATTTTACACTCTTACACATCTGAAATTAAGTTTATAAAGCACGAACAACATTGACAGAAAATGGAAGCCCTTTAAGGTTTTCCTGTGATCTCAGGAGAAAGCAATACTCCTGGAAGCATTTTAAAAGACTCTGAAATAACCTGATTTGATCTTGTTTGTAAGCGGTACTGTTTTTTTTTTAGTAAATCACAATTATGTCCCATAAGACAGGACATTTTGACATGATTTTTTTTTCTTTTACTCAGGATTCAGATCAAACGGTCATGTCTATGGTTATGATAAAAACAGTCAGCTTGGAAATGAATGCTTATTTTAGTAATTGTTGAGATCTCCTGCTATACAATTCTTTATTTATTAGTTGGGAGAAAAAGGAAATCAAGAATGTCCATGGCATTGGAAAGAAAATGCATTAAAAGACAATTTTACTGTTTCATTGATATTTAGAGGTACAAAAGTCATACAATGGAGTTAATAAAAGATATCTTAAAATATATTCAAACATGTTTTCAGAGTAACAGCTGGAATTTGAATTAAAAGCAACTTAGAATTGCAAAGATACTTAGAAAAAACTATGAGAGCAAGTCTAACATGGCCGCCTTCATTTTGCTACAGTAGCCAATCTCTTGTGTAGACTTAATGTTGGTTTTCTAATTGTAATCTTGGCAACAAGTAAATCCACAAAGTACGTTCACTGAGCCACTCACACCAGACAATCATTAAGTGGAGCTGATGATTATTTTTCCACTTGTCACAAGGATTGGTCTTGTGGTTTTTCTTGGCAGAATCTGCCTGACGTCAGGAGCGGACTATTTTTAACACCAGAGGAAGGGAAATTGATGCTACAGAGCGGCTGCCTTGTAAGAGAGATGTCTGTTATTTCGGTTAAAGCTTGGACAGGGTACATGATATTTTTTATAAAGGCATACACGCCGGGACATAAATCTGAACTCGTTGAACCTGTTTTTGTGGAAGGTAGCAACATTTATCTACTGTACTTGATATAAAGAATGATTTGTCCTCTGCCACTGAATGACCATTATTGGCATAAAATCTGTTTTGGAAGACAGTAGGATTAAAAGTTTTATATTGTATCAAAAGATTTGGCAGTTATTGCCCAGATGTTTGGTTGATATATTGGATGCACCAATAAGAATGATGTGCAAATGTAAGATAGTTAATTGTGGGACTTTAGGCAGACACAACATCCTCATTCCTGAGAACTGTAAGTGTGATTGAAGACTGAAGTTTTGGGTCTCTATTTAATTCGATTTTTTTGTGTCTGTGTGTGCATTATCACAAAAAGATGTCAAAACTGTCTCAAAAGGGACCACTCCAGTGTTTAAACAGTTTTTCATATGAACGAATAAGAGCATAAAATGGGCACATTATTGTGTACGGACACATAAAAGAAGGTTCATTACATGACAGACTGCTGTTTCCACTGTCGTTAACATTGCCCTGCATACCTGTCTTACTTCTTGCTTGTTTGTACAACAATTTCCTGTACAATTGTCTTACTTACACTAACTGACTCTGTCAAGTCCCGCCTTTTACAGGAAGTGATCCAATATCAAGGCCTGCACTCCCTAGTCACTGTTGCTAGGTTAAACAAAGTTTGTTGTTGTTGACCTTGCTTTCACTTTAAGCAGCTGAAAAATCCCCTTCTGAATTACTTATATTTACAATTAATCAATCTGATTACTTCCACCAAGGAGGTTATGTTATTGCTTGTTTGTCTGTTTGTCCTTTTGTTTGTTCGTTTCTCTGTTGACAACATAGCTCAAAAAGTTGTGGATGGATTTTGATGAAATTTTCAGGAAATGTTCAGGTTGGGACAAGGAACAAAGAATTAGATTTCAGGAGTGATCCGGATCACCATCTGGATCCAGGAATTTTTTAAAGGATTCTTTAACATTGCGAGATAGGACCATTTTCGGCATTTGTGCATATTTGTACTGTATGTTTTCTAGAAATGTAAATATGTTGGTCAAGGAATCTAAATATTTAGATGAAATAAAGGTAGGACTAACATTTATGGTGAAAATCACAATATGGGTGAGGACTGTGGTGCTGGTGGAAGTCTGCACTCTCTGAGTGCTTTCTAGCTCAGCATAAATTTAGGGTAAATTGAAAATAAAGACAAAAACATTTTCTAGAACAGCAAATTTAATCTATTTTGTAATTTTCTGTCTTATCTTTGAGTATAGATCATTTTTCTTTGTCATTTTCAATGATGAATTAACAACTTTATTGTAACAATGCATTAACATAGACTCTGCCAACACTACAGTTGCTTGACTTGGTGACCTGTCAATGGCTGCTTTAATAAGGGCTCTTTGATTGTGATGGTGATACAATCAGAGAGCCAACAAAGTGTCAAAAACAGCCCGTTCTTACAGCAAAATAAGTTGTGGTTTAAATTCTTGAGCTGCCCATTCTTGGTAGAAAGAGGTAATTAATTCTGTGTCACTTTAAAGTGTTACAACGCTTGTCACTTGATTCCTTGAAAATGATAATATGACAAAAATCAAATTAAATAGGTAAAATCCTCCTACACAGTTGATTATTCTGTGAGTGGGTGCCTCACACCTGTAGCTTGGCTCTTTGTGAATACAGTCCAGTGTTTTCCATTTTTCCTCTCCCACATAATCTGTGAGCCTTTGTTTACCAAGCACATGAGCTCATGATGTAGAAGGACTGCTGAGCTTTGTTCTGAGCTGGCAGGACTGAAGTGCTTACCCTGATGGAAAAATAAACGGAGAGACTTCAGGTGGACATACCTGTTTAAGAACAAAGGCTCTACATCAGAGCCCAGAGAAGAAACAAAACCCAGAGGGGCAGTGTTCATGGGTAAAAACACAAAAATGTGAAGCCAGGTTTTCTAAGCGCTCTCAGATAAACATGTGTGCATCCGTATCATTTAGGTTGAAACATCTGCTCCCTTTTGTTGTGCATTATTTCAGATCATGTGAGGACAGGTTAGTGTTGGAGCAGGTCCAGTCCAGTGATGTTTAATCCTTATCAGCATCACAGCCTGGGCTCCACCTAATCCAACCTCCTGACCACCAGCTGAATTAATGCTACAACTAATCTCACTGCTCATGCCAAGGAGAATATTACTCACTTCATATCGAGCTACTGAAACTATGACTGATAATTCAGCTCTTACTACACTTTAACTGGGCACTTGATGATTGCAACAGAAAGGTTGCCAGCAGGAAGTTAATATGTGTGTTGAATGGGCGTAAGACAAAGATCAATACAGCTGGATCCACCTGCGTCATTGTCTGTAATCCGGCCCATTTGGTGTGTCAGGTTAATTATGCAAAGGGATAGTAATAAAAAAAACAGTTCCAGCTGAGAATAAATCACAGCTAAACCCAAAGAAGATTAAAATTTTCTTTACACTTAACAATCCCTGTATCCAGTTTTCTTGTTTCCTGCATGTCTTTCAAATCTGGGATGTAACACCCTCATCAGTCTAAGCCAAACAATCTTACAGAAGTTAAAGATGTAGTTATGGAAGGCAGGAAACAGAAATACAATACTTCAATAAGGCAAAACTGGAGACTTAGAGAAGCATTCATCCAACCAGCACAGTACTGTTTATCAGGAGTGTCATGTGTTTGACATTGTTACCGCTGAAATTCTTTATAGGTCAACTTTTTCCCTCACAGAAACTCAACAGGATCTGATAAAGAATCAGAAACATAAGCTGAATCACTGATGTCATAGATATCATAATCAGTTCCGATTGGTGGTTGTGTGGTTTAAGGATAGATTCTCTGGTGCCATACAGTGGATAAAAATTTCCCCCTCAGCGGATTTCCTGACTCCCCTGTTACTTTAAAACTCTTTAAAGGTCAGATATCCTGCAAAATCGATTTTCTTTGCTTTTAATGTTGTTAGGGGGGCAGAAAAAGTATACCTTTACTGAACTTTCAGTTCATGGAGAAATGCGCTACGCCTCCTCTCTATGCTAATGCCAGTTTTTGCTTCCTGTTAATTACATCATTGTCATACAGATCCCACCCACATGTGTTTTCTGCTCAGTTAAGGCAGACACCATGAGTGTTTCCAAAGTTACTCTGCAGCCTGTTACCCTGCCTCCTCCTTGAATCAGACATTTTGGGCAGCCAATAAGCGCAGACCACATTATCACAGCCTGTAGCCCCTCTGCCTCTTCAGATTTGAGTGTTTCAGAGGAGGAAAGAAAAAGAGTGGCAGCTGATCCTCAACATCAGGGATGTCCAAACTATGGCCTGGGGGCCAAATGTAGCCCACTGCCCATTTTGAATCGGCCCCTGAAACAGTTGATGAAAAAGGACATTTTGGTTACAGCAGCAGCAAGTTCCATCAATCATGCCCATTTTCCGCCATATTTACTTTGTCACAAAGTCTCACTTACAAAATATATTACAATATTCATCTTCAAGCACCATCATTCGTTACAGTTTACTCTTGTTTTGTGTCTGACAGCGAAGATAAGCCGTCAGTGTCTCTCATCTCTGCTGCTCAGGTCATTCTTGTCCTCACTAGGTGAGAATCCATATAGCCAAGGGTTACAAGCACCCCTTGACAGGTGATAACCCATCCCTAAACCTTAAATCTTAAACTTGAATACACTGAAAGTGAGGTGCAGCAAGTGGCTCAGTCCTCAATGTATTCCTCTTTATACAGCCCTCCATGTAAAAAGTTTTGACACCAGTGCTCTACATAGACAGATTTTTTTTTCTGCTTAATAGACACACAAAAAATTATGTAAATGGTAAAACACACCAGGACACGGGACCTGTAAGTCCTAATTAAAGCAAAGACTTGATCCGACATTCCAAGCTTGTATATGGTTTCCAATCTATTTCCACAGAGAGCCCTGGTCACCTGTTGTCAGCATTGTGTAACTTTTGCAGTGGGCATCAAATCTCTAATGGCACTAGTTTATGCACCAGCCTTCAGCCAATATGAGGCTAACTTGTATTTGTTAGTGCAGTGCTTGATACAATAGCTGATGCCGATGAGACGGAGGTCAACTATAACAACACCACAAAAGGAAAAAGGTAGCAACAGGACCAGACGCCAATTTAGAGTTAATAATAAACCAGCCGTGACATGTTGGCAAGTGCTTTGTAAGTGTGTCATCAGTCTGATACTGAGTTGACTGTGTTGCTGTTGGGTGAGTAATAAACATGAGGTCCAAATCCAAACAGTATTCACCCACTAGCCTGTAGATGTTTGCAGATTCATATCTGCTGAAATATTACTGAACCTTATCAGGTGTAAAAAGATATTCTGTGTGCCAACAAATGCTTTGTCTGTCAGGTGGAGGTGATAGCTGTTTTCTGATGGTGCATTTACACTTACAAACCTTTGGTAGGTGCCAAAAGATGTTTTCTTGGCATACTTCAGGCCCTGCAGAAACAAATAAGCACCACTAAGATGCCACAGCCTACCTGGATAATTTCATTGACCATGTCCAACCCTGACATGATCAACCACCGTGTGCTCATCTTCTGATGGCTACCTTCAGCAGGATGAGGCACCATGACACAAACTTTAATCATCTCAAACTGGTATCTTAAACATTATAATGAGTTCATTATACTCTAGCGGCTTCCTGTCAGCTTCAGGATCCAGTATAAAATTGCCCTGTTAGTTTTTAAATGTTTACATGGGTTATCACCCCCATACTTGAGGGAGCGTTTGACACTGCATGCTCCAGTCAGAGCACTCAGGTCAACACACCAGGTGCTTTTTGATGTCCCAAGAGTGAGGCTTAAAACTAGAGGTGACAGAGTGTTCGCGGTGGCTGCTCCTACTCTCTGGAACAGTTTGCCTTTTAATATCAGAACCGCTGACTATTGAGAGCTTTAAGTCTCTACTTAAAACACACCTCTTTGTGCTGGCTTATAGTTTTCTATTTTTTTTTCCTGATATCTATTGTTCTTATTGTAGTTGTTGCTTGTAATACTTTTTAATATATTTTTGGCCATTTGTTTTTTACCTGTTTGTGTTTTAAGCTGTACAGCACTTTGGTCAACTGTGGTTGTTTAAAATGTGCTATATAAATAAAGTTTGACTTGACTAGTGTCCTCCATAGTCACAAGATCCCAATCCAATTTAACATCTTTTGTATGTGATGAAATAGAAGATTTGCATCACCACTGTGCTGCAGCTGTGAGTGCCATTATGTCTGTATGGACTTAAATCTCAGCAGGATGGTCTGCACCTTGTTGAATCTATGTGACAGAGAACGAGGGAAGTTCTGGAGGCACAAAGGGGGTTCAACGTGGTAATTGAACCCCCTTTGTGCCCCTATGAGGTGAACCTCATAAAGTGGCCTATGACTCTAAAGTTCTACTACTCTCAGACTCTGGTAAAGTTATCATTAAAGTTAAAAGCCATGATATTATGCATCACAGATTTGTAACTCAGCTCAATTTAGCACACTCTTCTGAAAACTCTAATATTCATTAACAGACGTGGACTTGAAGCTATTAGTTTCAGTGTATCTTTCTCTACATGCAGAGGAGCAGGACTTCATATCTGTTATGGTCTGAGGGCACACCTATGTTGTCTGTTAGCAAGACTACACAGAAACTACTGGATGGATTTTGCTGAAAATTCCGGATGTTGGGAAAGGTCCTACCTAAAAATGATTCGTTTTTGGTGGTGATCCAGATAACTGCCATTAGAGAAGAATTGTTTTTGCTCAATAACTGTCAAACTAATAATGATATTTATGTGATCCTGAGTGCTGGGTGTGGGTTTTCAAAGTCAAGGAATCATATTATGATGGTAACTTCATCATGGAACTACAGCTTACAGATGTAGCAGCAATATGTGAGCTACCTCGGCGAAGGTTTGCTTTCTAGTTCTTACATAAGACCTAACTGTATTCTTCTCTCCGTCTCTGACTAAAGTTTTGGATTTATCCTCTGATATGATGCCTTCTCGTCCTGTCTGTTCTTGTAGAGTGGAAACACTTGAGTCATTCACACACACACACAGAGCAGAGTTCAGTGCCAGCAGTGCAGAGTTTGCTCTCTGGCACAGGAAACTCTGAGCGGTGGAGTCATACACATGACATCATCTCTGAGGCATGTGAGCAAACAATCTGAAAAACTGGATCTGATTAAAGGGTGAACACGTATGCTGCTCTGAACATCCTGCAGCACCTCCCAAAACCAAAAAGACATGTCCCCTCAGTCATTATGATGTTTGGATTTGAACTTGAATGGCTGCTCTTGAGGTTTGGCCTCAGACAGTTTTTATCTGAACTTCAGAAGTAACACAGTTGGCAGTTTCTGTTTTTAACCCCTGATGGCAGCTCTGCTCATCATGTTTGACTCAACGTTTTTCTCTTTCAGTCACACTAATCTGAATGTAGATAGCTCACATTTTAAACAGGCATCTGTGGTCTAAAGAGGGTCCTTCCTCAGCAGTATTGACTATAAACACTGCATCTTGCTGTTGGGGACAGCTGTCCTATCTCCAAAACTGCTACTTCTCAGGAAATATGAAAAGATGTACTATAGATTGAGTTAATATGGTATTGTCCTGATGACTAACATCTTATCTTATTTCAAATTTGCTAAAAGTCAATATGACTCACTCATTCATATAGAAGGGAACCTGGGTAAACTATAAATAGTACAAATACATCTTAGAGCTTCGTTGAAATGAGATAAACCAAATAACACAAAATCAAATTTTGTAAAAACATTTATTCTTTAAGATGTCTTATATTCAGCAGTGTTTTACCAGTTTTGTGTTTTTATAATACATATTCCTTATGTTGAGTATACACCTGGGTTTGAATTAAGGTACAAAAAACAACAATGAGTAAATTAATGTGGTACACATAAATGTGTGTGCACTTTAAATTTGAGATGGCATTTTAAAGTTAATATACATACAGTATTATAAATCACAGAGCATTCTCAACAAGCCCAAGCAAAGAAGCAATTTCCCACCAACAATGCACAGTTATGTTTTAAAAAAAAGGTCCAAGAGGAAATATTAACAGACATGATCGTGGACGAACAAAGATAAAAACCCAAAGCAGAGCTCCGAGCTGGACAGCTGCAGTCACAGGAATGTGAGGCTGTTGTGTGCTTTTTGGTCAACAGAAACATCAAGCAGAGACCTCATGCCAGGATAGTGTTCCTATTACACTTAATCCAAACAAATAAGTTTCAAGTAACACCTGAATTAGTCCTGGTAATATCATTTCGAGCAGGTGAGTGCACCAGTGGAAGATCATTTCGAGGCACACACAGCATGTTGTCATCTGTTACATAATGAATGACCTGCTACTGCTGAGAGCCGAGAGGAAGTGTGCATGTGTGGGAGTGAGAAAAGTTAAATTTAGGAACCGTACAAGACTTTCTATCAGTGAGGCGCCCTTGATACAAACATTTCACACACTCGCAGCCTGAGAGGATTCACACGTGCTCCTCACCAACTCGCATCCCACATCTGATGTTACTTCTAGCTGAACATTTTGTTTAAAGAAGCTCACAAAATAAAAGAGAATGTGGTGTATATTGAGGTTGTTGTTTTGGCTCAGCAGGTCCTGTACTGATGTGAAGTCATGAGGAAGTGATTGAAGATGACCAAGTCATTTCCTGAACCAGAAGCCAAGTTAAACACAATTAAACTGCGTGTGTTCATCTTTAGCATGGTCAATCATCAGATAAACCCTGAGCGCTAAAGATACTTATGACATTAAACTTCAGACTGAGGCTGATATCATCATTCTTTAAATCCCAGTTCAGATCAAAGATTCACAATAAAAAGAATTAAATCTTAAATGCAATATAATAAAAGCCTGTCGGTTAACATCCCTACAATTAGAGAGGCAGTTAATCATTCCTAAAGCATTAACACTTGGCAATATGATTTGTAACATTCATGCACATAAGAGACTAAATGGAATTGATTCAATATTAATTGCTAAAACTCTGTTTGCCTTTACAAAATGCCAGGATCCAGACTTTGGAGCTTTCTGTGGGTACTTAACTGAGAACTCCGAATAATACAAACAGCTTGAGACCAGATACGTCCAATTTTTTCAGGGTATTCCTGGAATAGTTCAAGACAGTTTTTTACAGACACAGCATTCAACTCACAGATGGGGCAACATCCCCTGATCAGAAATGAAGTCAATGTAGGGTCACAAAAAACAGTTCGCTGACAGCAGAAGCACTAGAAGTCATGCACAATTCCTGTCTAAAATGCCCATTTTAGAGCAGAAATAAACCTGGATAGAAAGCTGTCTTTATGCGCTCACACTATAATTACAATTTATTATTATTATCATTACAAATCTTTGCTCTGAACTGGCATTAAAAGTGTGATATCACTTTTACAAGAAACCTTCTTCTAATTTCCTCTACTGGGATGTAAGTGATCAGAGGAACCGAACTTCAGACTAGAACCACATGCAAACAAGATCAGCGAGGTGATATAAAACATCACACATTGATACTTACAGTATTTATATAAGGGCATGAGCCAGCATCTGTTTTAAGGCTGACTGCAGTTTTGACTTAACCGTTACACACACCAGCCGCAGACAGTCGAGCCGGCTCTACAAGGCAACTCCAATAAACAAAACCCGCAGAGCACCATGCAGATGGACAAACAGGAGGGACCTAACTTTAACCAAGAGTCAGATGTTACCTTACCTGATGAAACCTCTATACAAAGCAAAAACCATTCTGCGTGTAAAAGCTGTAAGCTAACAGATTTACCAAGCTTATTGATTCATGCTAGTTTCCGATTCAGAATTTCAGCAGGCAGCTTTAGGGCTCACCAAACAACCATGGTAGAAGGTACTGGAGTATTTGACAGTCTTTTTTGAACAAAGCTGTTGTTGTTGTTGATCCTGTTTCTTGATAATGTTGATGTTTATCGCACAGTAAAAAAAAAAAAAGCAAGTAAAAAGTCTGGACAGGTCATACAAAGGCTCAAACAAACAAAAATAAGGAGCAGCTGAAATGGAATGACTAAAATCTAAATTGGATTTACATCATCAATAACAACAACAAAATAAAAAACACAAGTATAAACATGTGAATGGGAGAGGGCAATTCCAGTTATTTCCCTTCTTCTCAGATGTATGTTCTGGTTGAGCGCGCCTTGCCCCACAGTTTGGCACAAGACTAAAGTTTCCACACAGTGAGATGAGACCAGGGCATTGGCTGAAATTATTCCACGAGGCGGTGAGATGATACAACAGGATTGGCTGTGAGACGGGCCTGAAAACGTCCCTACAGGTCTCCTTCCACTCGCTTTCTGCGGACTAGAAAGGAAAAGAAATTATTAGGGACAAATAAATACATATTTTTCACAAATCACTTGACCCTTCGCTGGCCCTCTCCATGTAGCTCCGTGTAAACCCGTATCAGAGCGTTTCAGGGTGAAACACTGACGTCACAGCATGCGTAGTACTCTTTCACATGAAGGCTGCGCACGCACGACAGGAACAACAACAGCTTTGGCTGTCTGCTTAGTAACGTGTGAGCCTCTCACCATGCTCGGTTTGTTATCCAGACAAAACTATCCAGACAGATTTGTTGTCCGAACTGATTTGTTGTCCAGAAAAGAAACTCCTTTGTCTCTGTGCGTCTATTCGCCATTGTTGTTTGTGAAAAGTTTTTCTTCTTCGTTCGTGTGTTGTAGCAGCGCTGCCTCTCTGCAGACCTACACCGCCATCTACTGAACTGGCATGCACACTACAGCGGATTAACTCGTCTCCGAGCGTCATCGTCTGAACGCAGAAGAATTCTAAAACACAAAGGAAAAATCTTGGCGTCTTTAAGTCAGGAGTATCCATGTAAACGCAGCCTAAGATAGCATATCAACTGGTTCTCTTAAGACTTCTAGTTAAACTGACTTTCTCCCAGGAATATGTGTTCTGTGTTAAGTTACTTTAGCATGGTCCAAAGGTGTGTTAGTGATGTCTGTGACTGGACAAAATAATCACATCACACTAAAGGAGTCTTTTTCATCCTCTTTCCTGAACCAAAGGTAAGTTATGAAAACAATGCCTCTGTAGATTCAGCTGTGGATGACCAAATGAACAATTATCAACAACCTGACACGCTAGAAGGGCTGTTTTATTGAGATATATTTAAATAGACCATTTGGGCAACACCCCCGGATGGTGTCTGAGTAAAGCCGAACCTTTCAAATATATCAGACTGCAGTTCTAGAAATTCTTTGACTGCCACACTCATTAAAGGCCAGTCAAAGGTTTGCTGTTACTATTTACTTTCTGCACATTAGGGCTGTCACTTTATACTTGGTATTTAAAATTTATTTGAGCATGGGGGCAAAATCAGTGCTCAAAGTGTAAGTAAAATTTGATAATAAAATAAACAGCTGAGCAGCACATTATGGTACTTGGAGCAGTGAACCTTCTGATCCAGCAGTGGGTGCTCCCAGTGCAAAGCGACTGGTCAGTGCTCTCTCAACCTCAACCACAGCTCTGCCTGATCTGCTGGAAACCAATAGGCGAAGAAGAAATTAACTCCAAGTGAACAAGAACAACACTGAAACATTTTGAGGAGCACTATGCGGAAGCACTTGCAGCTCCCCTGTGTGTCGATTATGTGCATAGCAACTGGCTCACTGTGACAAATCTGCATGCCCATTTGACAGCTTTTCGCCCTCTGCAGTCTAGGGGTGCCTCATCAAGAGCTCAGCCCAGTGTTTCTGAATCCTCCTTAGTAGGGGCCCCCACCAAAGGCAAGGAAAAGGGCCATCACAGACAAGACTGAAAGCTTCATATCCAGAGGTATGTGGCCCATTCATGTGGTCTGTTGTGGCTGGGGGGCATGCACATTAATAACCAAAGATGTCTGGTTATTAATGTGCACGGTCAAAAAATCAATTGAGTTAGATTTTTGGAAGAAGCAACAGCCCTACTACAAAACTAATCCATATTCAAAGCTTCTGATTTGTTCTATTTTCCCTTTAAAGAACAAGGGCTGGCCCTGTTCTGACCAGGAACACATTTTTCCACTTGAAAAAATTTAAATGAAAAAATATTTTCAGCATGTATCTACCACAGACATTATTTCAGACATCTGACCAAAAAAATGATTTAAAAAATCCCCAGACTTTGTGATAAAAGAACCAGAATTACTACACTGTTCATTTCAGAGGTCTTAAATTCATTACAGTACTACTAAAGCTTAAAAGGTTTACCAAGTTTTAGAGACTTAAAAGTTATCCTCACACACACCAAAGCATATTTGCTTTTATTATTGAACACAAGTCAAGTTTTCTATCAATGAATTTCTTAGAATTTACTGCATATAAACGGTAGTCTCTATGCGAAGGTGCCAGGAAACAAGAGATTTTGTCTAACTCGATATTACTTCTTGCAGACTGTCCAAAAAACCTGTTTAAACCCAGTAACAATCACAGTTTGAAAGAGTCTAATCGGCATTTTGAGCCAGGTCTTCATCGGCTCGCCACCAATTGGCTTCAGTGGGAACATCACATCAGAGACAACCTGCTAATTTACGTCATGACGTCAGTGTAATGCCGCTATAATATTGCACCCATCCCCTGCTTCTGTAACTTTTGCGATTCTTTGCCATCTCAGCAACAAATTCAATCTGCCTATTTATCATCAGCAGGACAAAAGTACAAAGAACAAAAAACAGCTGACTACCGTGTCCATGTCTTCCATGCTTCTATCTATTGTTTACATGGACGTGTTTCAGCATGCGGAAGATGTCGTCAATGTGATGGCATCAGCTTGATGCACCAGAGGAAAAAAAACAGCCCCGCAGCTAGTCTGCTGCCAGTGGGAAAGGAGTCACTTGCCTCATGTTAGCAGATTAATCCGCCTTGAGAAAACCCGCACTGACCCACAATTTCAGTGTGAAAGCGGTATAAGAGTGGTTCTTGATAGAGTCATTTGGTGGACAGTGAAAAACACAAACATCCATAAACATGCCTTCCATCTACACAAGACTGTTAGTTTACCACCAAAACACAGTGTTACATCATCATGAGCTCAGCACTCAATGTTAAGAAATTTTTCAACAGCGTGTGACAGCATGTCAAGAAAATAGGAAATGAGGTTTCAGCACTCCCAAATCATGTCAACCCTTTCTTCTGTTAATGCAGTGAATGCTTCATTCAAACATCTGTCACACTCGTAGACACACCCATGCATCACACCTGTGCTACCTCGACTCTGACAGGATGAAGAGCTAAAAGAGAGGAGACGTCATCACTCAAACTCAAACAGCTGGAGGGTGATGAAATCATGGACAACTCATCCAGCTTCTGCAGTCTTTAATTCTGAATTCTGAATGAATGTGAATGTTTGTGTGTGTCATACCAAGGTCGTTGTTCTTGGTGATGGCAGCGGCAGCTCTGGATCGAGGTCCTTGCTGGGTAAAGTGGTAACCAAACTTCACTATGCTGTTGTTGTCTTCCAACATTTTAGCTATTTCCATCTCTATAGTGGTACCCAGCTGCTGCCTCTGAAACAAACACAAAGATTTACACAAGTCAAGATGGGAACTGTAGTGCAGCAGGCAGGGCATGTGCCACACAGAGAGAAGGTTGCTGGTTCAGTCCCTGGATCAGCCAAGGGCTTTTCTGTGTTGAGTTTGAATGTTCTCCTTATGCAAGCTAGGTTTCTCCAGCTTCCTTCCATGGACCAAAAACATGCTCATTCATTAAGTTATTTGATGACTCCAAAACTGCCCCTAGGTATGAATGTGAGTGTGAATGGTCTGTTTCTGTAGCCCTGTTATTGGCTGGTGACCAGTCCAGGAAGTACCCTGCCTCTTGTCCAGTGTCAGCTGGGATGGGTTCCAGTGCTCCAGTGACCCCAAAAAGGATTAGAGGAACAGAAAAAGGATGGATGGAAGATGTGGACTAAAGATTCACAGCTCTACTTTGGCTTAAAAAGGAAAAGTTGTTCAGAGTCAAAAGAGGACCACGAATTAAGATTCCGCCCCTCATCCTGTGCTGGAAAGTCTCAGCAGCTCCATGTCAGTGTAACACAGGCAGCGGTTTGTGTAAATTGGTATTTTCTTTGACTGAAAGCTGCCTAGAGCAAACATTTTTACAACTTTAGACTGCGGAAAGCCACTTTATTTAAAAGTGGGCTAAGGTTTACTTATTAGATTTCTTTAAATTGCATTAATGATCTGTAATTATGTCAGAAACCAAAACACAAGAAGAGAAATACAAAAATAGAAGTACCTACCTATCATCCTCAGCTTTAGTTAGAAAATATTTTACAGACTGTTATTTTGATCCTTGTGATCAACATAGACTTGGTTAAGTAGGTAAATCCATTTGGTTGTAAAGAATTTCTCTGACAACCTGGATCAGTCATTTGGCTTCAACCATCTTGTATTTTACAGTCTACCAACTGGTGACAATCAGAGTTCGACAAATTACTTCAGACTTGTAATAAGCTACTTTTCTACCAATAACCCCTGCACCACAGGATATACTGGCTCTACACTTGGTGGCTGAGGAGCCTTTGCCTTACACAACTAGTTACTAAAAAAATATATATATATATATCTATTACAGCCATATCCTACACGTCAACAAGTACTGCTTAACACAGGTGACCATATTTAACATATGTGAAGTGATCATGCTGGTTGACTAAAAGAAGATATATAGAGTATGGTAGCTAGTCAAATTAGTGGTTCAAATGTGTTTCCCACATATAAAAAAACCTTCCCTGAGGTTTCTGGATATTTTCTGTTGACTTCTACATGAGTGTGCCAGAAAGGATCTAGTACCTGGTTGTCTATCTTAACCTCTGTGAGTGTGTCGTTGTCTCGTAGTGCATCAACCAAAGCCTGCACCCCTGCCCCGGTGATAAAGTTGGACTCCAGGTTCAAACTCTGCAGCGTCTTGTTCTCCCGCAGCATGTCGCTGAACGCCTGAGAGAAGAAAACAAGAGGGAAACAAAATGAGACTTTAAACACAGGGTTGTCAGGTGCAAACAAAGATGTTAAAATGCCCACAAACCGCAGTCTTACCACAGCGATTGGGTCGTTACTCCGTGTTGCTGCCAGGCTGAATTTCTTCACGTGTGTGTTCTTCTCCATGGCTTTGGCAAGGTCCTTCAAGGTAGGGATAGGAATGTTCTGGAAAACAAATACACAGCTGTCAGTTCTGGCACACACTGTCCCAGAAACACACAGAACTTTGCTCCTGCGTACCTTTATGTTGTTAAGGTTGACCTCTGTTAAGGAGCTATCGTTGCTTTTTACCCTCTGGAGAGTTTCTTCTACGTTGGTGGGATTTGGAGGCTCATCAAACACAGGGTTCATCTTCTCCCCTTTGATCACATCTTGAGGAGAAACAAAGCCAGAGGTCGACATTTTGATCTTTCCGGCCTTTTGACTCAAAGGGTTAATCCTGCAAGTGTACTTACTGTTGTAACCCGCTTTAGTCCCAGTCCCATCATATGTCTGAGTACTGGTGACCAGTGTGTGGACACCCAGGATTGCTGCAAAGCAAACAAAAACAAAGACTCAGTGAATGTGGTGAGAGAACTCTGTGTACATGTATGTTAAAAATGCACCAGTAATTGAATTAGGGATAATCAAATCTAGCGGCTAAAGGAGGCCCTTTTTTAGCGAGTGTGTTTCTTTCTTCAACATAGAGGACAACACCTTGGAGAGAGGAGCTTGTGTTTTATGGTGGCACCAAAGGCTGAGCTCAAAGACAAAAAAAACTGTGTGTGCGCTGCATATAAAGAATCCCTCACCAAGTTCTTAAAGCCTTTTGAAAAGTGACTTTTGTGTGAGGTTTTTATTCATCCTTACCTGCTAGATCGCACAGTTCTGTATCTGTGGCGCTAGAGAGTGCTTCCTCTAATTCTGGATCCAGTTTTGTAACTTCTTCCTGACGCGCTTCTATTGGTTTCTGCTTAGGAACAAATACTTTACCTACAGACACAGAGGGAAAGGGGAAAGAGGAGACAGGTAAGAATTTTATTCAAGTTCTAAAATAAACTGAAAGGAATTGGCTCTGTTAAAAATGAGCAGGCAATCAATAACTTTTACATGAGCTCAGACAGAGAAAACAGGTACACACAAGCCTGAAGGTTTTATTAGACGTTACACAACCCCTGGTTCTGTGAAAAATGTCCAAATGTTGGCTAATGCTCCTTGTTAAACTCATTCAGTCATTCCTGCTCTCTTTCCTTGAGCCACAGTCATAAGACTGCCAAGAGCTGCTCTGTGAGACCGTTTACAAGCAGAAGGACACATTCCCAGAAACGGATGCTAGTTTAAATGTAAAGTTAAGTCAAGCTTAGGTTTTAGCTTGAACCTTTTGTTGGCTCTCTGATTGGTCCACTGACAAAACAATCATAATCCTCCTTTCATCACCTTTGCTCCAGCAAGACAACTTCTGTCTTAAAGGGATAGTTCAGTATTTTTGATGGGACAACAGGTAAGGAATACTAATGTTGCCATGTACGGTTATTTTGCACACTTGTCAAAACGGCCTTTAAAGACATGTTGAGCAGAATGTATGCTTGGTCAAAAAAATCGGACCACTCTGTTTTTCTTCCACGAAGTCTCCGTTTGGTACTATTTTGGACAGATAAGCAATTTTTCCTTCTGCCAATCTGAGACTGATCAATGGACCAGAACACCTCTACTGCAAAAAAGTTAAAGGCAATGGCACACTGCAATTTTCAAATTAGACTGTTCCACTTTTGCTGAGACTGCAATAAAAGGAACCACTAAATGCTGCTCTGATTATTTTGCATATTCTCCATGCTATACTTCTTACATCAGGGAGATTTCTGCTATGCTCCACATCTTACTTCTAGCTCAAAGTCCTTCACAGAAACTGAAGTACAAATACACAAACACGTTAGTTCAGTCTATGGAGACAGAAGCTGTGTGCATGCAAACAAGAATAAATCTCCAACCATATTAATTAGATGTTAATTCAATTCGGCAGGATTACGGTCAAACCTACATGTTTCGGAGTCAGAGTTACTTGCTGAAAACATCTGTTCACTTTTTACAGCAGGGCCTTGAAAAAGTCAACACTCCTCTGTGTTTGTGAGCCTTAAACTCTCCATTGCTACAAGAACCCACATTGTGTGTTTTGTGGCTTGTTTACTTAAGCAGATTAGATGATTAATGCTTTCTTGCAGGGAATCAGCGCAGATCAAATGGCAGGTAATTGTTAGCACTTTACTGTTTACTTCTTTTTGCTCTCGGTATATCCACTTTGACTGAATGTTGTTGGAGGTAAAAGAAGCATTTGAACTCTTCAATCACACAAGTACAAATGTGCAAGTAAGAAATGGGGTGTTTGGATAAATCTGGGCCTCCTGCTGTTTTACACCACATTCCCCGGCCATCAGTGGCAAAGAAAAGCTGGACACAGTCCAGCCATGAGTGTCCGACAACTCTGGTGTTGCCAGGGTAACGTAACCAAGAGAAGAAGTGTAGAAACTGAAGGAAGCCAGCAGACAATGAGTGGAGTCTAATCCAAGAAGCACTGCTGGAGCATTACAAACACTCACACTGGATGGAAAAGACCATACAGAGGCTGCCCCTCACTGTCTCTCTATGGGCCTCTCTCCTCAACAAAAACTCCTCAAGAACAGACCCTCCCCTCTCTCCCTCCTTATGAGTCCCTCATGCCAGTCAAATTGTTCAAGCTGGTCCCTGGTGGGGGCTCTGGCACTTCCTGAAAGCTAGTAAACAGTAAATAGTCATCAGGCTGCATCCTGTGCCAGTCCCTCTGGAAATGAGACGCAGCCAAGAGACTGACGGACTCAAAGTGCCGTCCTCTGTATGATTCATAAATCACTGACTGGAAGAGAAAGACTGAAGGAATCTAAGAACATTATAATAGAGTCTCTCACTGGTAGAATGGCACTTTGCCAATCAGACAGGAAAAACTGTTCTATTTCAAATGAGGAATCTGATTACAGTAAAATATGACAAATAAGCTCTCTTTTAACGACATGTTTTCCATCCAAACGTCTGAGCCCTGATGTGACATGCTGTGCAGTTGTGTCTCTCAGGACTTGCAGTGCTACATTTAAATAGCTTTAATATGGACTTGACTTCAGCTTGTATAACTGTGCCTCATTGCTGTTTCATTCAAACCTTCATGGAAAATATTGTTTCTGGAGAGAGCATATCATGATGACCCAGAGAACACGAGGAAGCTCTTGTGATTTCACTGGTATGATAGTCAAATCCGGTAAGAAAATGTCCACTTCTAGGCTTTAACAAATTCAAAAGAAATCCAAGGCACTGCAATGTGGTTTATACATCTTAATTTTAGGTCCACTGGTCCTGATGAAGACTCTGACTCCAGACATGTTGGAATGATCTAACCCTACCAAAATAATGGGTATTTTACCACAGGGCTTTAGACTTTTCTCTTTTTTAAGCATTTTTATTCTGTACCATGAAAATGAATGTTCACATGTTGTACCAGTTCACATTCTGCCACATGTTCCATTCCGTGACTGAAAAGGAGCAGGAAGAAGAAAGTCTTACTTTTACCAACACCTTTCTCAAAATAATAAAACAAGAAATTATTAGATGGTCTGTCCTACAGATGTTAACAACTACTGCTTATAAAAAAAGCAGGGAAAAAAGGCAAAAGAAGAAAACATAAAAAACAAACATACACAACTCATCATCGTCAACAACAACATACAAAGCAAACAAAGATCTCAGAAGCATTTTTTTAACTGTACCTCTGGTCTTACATCCTTGAAAAGTGCCTAAATCTACATTTTTTGCCACTGAACACCTTGGCTCAGTGTAGCACTAAACCCTTTTTCACTCAAATTCGAAGCTTGCATTGAATGGTTTGTAAAAAGTGTCAAAATTAATGTTTCACAGCTCTGATGCACAAAGAAGACATTAACAAAGCCCCTTTTCACCTCAACAAACCCTCCCCATTATCATGCAAATCAGATTTTCCTGTTATGCAACATGTCATGATCCACAACACATATTAATTAAAGACTTTTTCACTTAAATGATATTGCAAAAACATCAAAAAGAGGCATTTCTATAAAATGATAAGGTGGACTGGCCTAACCTCACTGCTTGTTGAACGCAGCATTGTTCATCATGACTTTTGGACATTACAAACACACACTCATGACCACATTATTTACCAGCAGGGGGTGAATTTAACAAGAGGAAGCGAGTCAGCTGCATTCCTCAGAATCACCACAGTGGTTTGAGTTTTCCATGCTGTCATACACACATATGCATACACAAACACACACTCTTTCATGCTCACACACACATGGAGGGAGTATAATTTCCAACAGGCCAGAGCAGGGTCAGGGGAAAGATGTCAGCTCCATATTTCCTCTGTTGTGAGGGAATAAAGTGCAGACCTCTGGAGATCCAAACAAAAGAAAAAAAATCCCCCTGGATGAGAATTACGAACAAGAGATTGTTTCCTGTTCAAGACTGTTTCCCTTTAAAGTCATAAAACATCTAACTCTTCCCTCAGTAAAGGACTGACATAAGTTGGTTTTAAAAGCTTCAGGTTGTTTGTGTGTTTACAGCAACTAAAATTTAGAGCTGTGTTGATTTAGCTGTTTGCGAGAAACCAAAAACTATAGATTTCTGTTGTGTTAAGAAATCGTCTAGTATTTTTAATGTCCTTTTACAGACACTGCACTATCACTGTTTTACTGATGATGCTTCCTACATTTGATATGAGATGCATCACTTTTTTTATACTCAGTTTGTACCAAGAACGCAGGCACTCACCTACTGCCTGAGTAAGAAAGCTGTTTGTTAACTATAAATAAAAAATGTTTAATCTCATATACTGCGAAAAGTTAAGACTAATGCAGAAACGTCCTGTGCGTATAATCATATAAAAGTAATTGTAACATTAAAACTGATTTCACAGCCACCATGAGTGTCTCTTACAACAATTAAATATTAATAAAACCTCATTAGCTTAAGGCTACCAGCACGACTTCAATCAGTGAGTCACTAAGATATTTTTTGACTGACATTTCAGGTTCAGGCACATGTTTGCATAATTTTGACTTGAAAGAATTCATGTGAGCATCAGTCATGGGAAAAACAAGTCAAGCATTACAGATCTCAGGTTCAGCTGTGCCAAAAGTGACTGAGTCAAAAATGGCCCAGAGTTGTAGAAATACTGTATGTCATAACTATTCTTTAGGTTTTCTTAATCATGCAATAGTATTATGCTTTTTAGTAGAATTTGAGTCCGTTATGTCTGAATGGGTGAAATTATCTTAAAGATTTTCTGGAGCCACTGCTTTTGGATTAATTAAAAAATCAAATCTAACATAAATAAGAACAACACATTTAACATGTAATCCCAGGCTTGCCTCCCTCCTTCTCTCCTCTGGTGAAATCACACCTCCCCCTCACTGCTGTGTGTTGCATAAGAGCAGACATACATTATTAAAGAGACAGTACTACGTTTTTTTATTGTTTTCATGTCTTTCCTCTCTTACAAGTCCAGACAAGCACATCGACACCGTTCTTTCAACAAATAAGAGATGGACACCCACCAACCCACTGATAACTAGCTTAGCTTAAATAGCTGGAAGCTTTAGGGAAAGGAAGTATTAGCCTGCCTCTGCCTACAGCCATCATATAAACTCTTCAGCAACTTTAAACAGTCTTGTAAGACATTTTTTTTACCATGATATTTTATCTTCTGCTATCACAGTCTTATCTTCTTCTACTCCAAAACAGATGGGTTGCTTTGTTAACCTATTTCCGCGGTGGTTTAGTGAAGTTCACAAACCATTTGAGGTTGTTAGTGTGCTGTTCCTTTCGAAGCCATTCTTAAATTTGCAGGCAAGTTGCACTTAAGAATGACTCTCAAATGAATGGCTCGCTCACAACTACGAATTGGTTCCCATCATTCACTTAAAAGATACGTCCAAAAGACTTGACACATTCGCGAACATCACATCTCTTGCAAAAACCACCACAGAAGTCGGATGAGAAGATGGCTCACTCTGTGCAACTTATTCAACACAAACAGAGGCTTTGTTTTGTTGGTCAACAAAACAAAGCCTCTGTTTTTGAGTAGAAGAAGATAATACTGTGAAAGTAGAAGATAATGTAACATAACATAACAAGGTAACACCAGGCACACAGCACCGTTTAGAGTTGCTGAAAAGTTTATCTGATGACTGCAGGTAGAGGCAGGCTAATACTTCCCAATGACTTCAAGCCATTTGGGCTAAGCTAGTTAGCTGGGGTGACCTTTGTCTATCCCTTACTTGTTATTGCACGCAGAGTTGAAAGAATGGTGTCTATCTGCTTGCCATGGACTTGTGAGTAAGTAAGGAAAGACATGAAAATTAAAAAGTTGGACTATCGCTTTAATACATGCCAGTATAGCAGAGCAGTAATTATGGCTGTGTGAGTGCACTGATGATGTAGACACACCTCAGGTCATCATCTACTGAGACATACAACACTAACATGTGACAGTGTTGCTGTTATGTCATATGGTATTGAACTTCACTCTAATTCTCTAATGGAGAAAGTTGTCAGCACTGTGATGACACTTCTTCACCTTTATAGTCATTTGTACACTCTCATTTGTCTTTTTTACTTACCACCTGTCCTTGAAAATTTAGGCTAAATTTTGAGCCCAAAGTGTCAAATTTATCATTTTAAGGCTCACTATTGGGTTGGAAACCTCTCTGATCTTGAATTTAAAATCTCAAGGATGTTTGACAGTTCAAATCTGCCTGCCATTGAAATAATTTGTACAATGACAATGAGGGCAAGAAGCTGTGGATGCGACACTGGCCTCATGCTGCAAACTTCTACAGCTCACACAAATACAGTCATGCCATACAATGTAAATTGAAAAACGGAGACAGCTTGTAAAATTGTGGCAACATAAGTGCATCCTTAATATCACAAGCTGGCAATGTTTATCATCCTCCATATTTTAGTTACTTCTGATGCTATGTTTGGTCACAAGAGCTTCTGTGAGATCTCTCGTCTGTGAGTTCACCCCTTTCTGGTGTCTGACTGTGTTGTCAGGGTGTGTGTTTAAAAAAATTTAATACGTAAAAACTGGTTGACGTTCTCCTCATGCCTGTGGTTTTCCATGATTTTAAAATGACTTACATCAGTGATGACTCCAAAAGCACCACAGAACTCCAAAGTAATTAATTTGTGGTTTGTTTCAGTCAGCGAAATTCATTGTCTTGAAAACCCTCTCCGTTTTTTTTTTTCCAATGATCAGCTTTTATAGATAATCCTGATTTGATTTTTTTTGGCTCAATCCCAAAACACTCCTTGCCCTGACCACTTGGCCCTTCCCTTAGTTTCTGCATGTTAAAGTGAAAGGGTTAGGTGTCCTGTATCTTGTTTGAACAGAGCTGAATGGGGAAGTGCTTGGTGTGTGTGACCATAAGCAGAACTTGTTCAAGAGTGCTGTGGCAAAACTCCTTGAATGCTGTGCAAAATCACAGGCAAGATGGCCACCCACCAGGTGGAGGAGGGTTTCAAATGGAAGTAGTTTCTATGATAAAACTGTTTATAGGTTACAACAGCTGCTGTTGTGTGATTTGAGTGTCTGTTTTAATGCCTGTATACAGTAAAGTCACCAAAGACAATAGAAAAGTCCCGAATCGTTTAGTAGCTTGGGAGCTAGCCAGTAGCTGTGTAATTCCTAAGCATAGCGGACACTCTAACCCACAGAACTCTGAAGCATACTTCTAATAGTAGTTGAGATACCACAACCAAATCCCGAGCATTTGGGCTTTTGGTCTGTATATCATATTTATGCCTTAAAATGTGGCCCAATAGGAAATGTGAAATATTAGAAAAGAAGCACATCAATCCTTTTTCTGTGTTTCTGGGGACTCCTCAGCAAACCAGATGCTTTATCTGCCTTCAGACAGAAACTGAGTAGTGTCTTCAAGAGTCATCCCATTTTGTAGGGTAAGATTTTGCCCTTACCACTTCCCACTCTGTTAAAAGATGCTAGGAATACTCAAAAACAAGGCGAAGTGTCAGGGTAAGAATATTTAATGCCTTAGTCCTGTTGACTGTGCAATTTTAGAGGGACACTCACCTTTTTTCTCGCCAGTGAAGGGCACTATGTCGTCCCTGTCCTTGTACTCCATGGCCTCCTTCTCCAGGTATTTGAGCAGGCTTTCTCTGTTAAATGTTCCTGTTGCCTGCTTAGTCGTCTGGTCCTTCTGGCGTAAGCCGGCTGGGAGAAGAGCATTCTGAGGAGAGGAGACAGAAAGTACAACAGAGAACTTGAATTTTAGCAAAACTGACAATTTATCAGTATGTATTGTCCATTCATAAAAGTGCTCTGACATTTCTGATACCATTTGTTGCAAAAAGTACAACTACAAAAGTTTCATTGTTTTGCTCTGCTGCGCACTATGGCCCAGAATCAGTTTGTGATGTCAGAGCCTGTTGGAAGGAAAACACACTCTTTCATTAGTACTGGGGATGTGCAGGACGAGCTGACTATATGCTTGAAGTCAGGGCTACAAACTAACTAGTCAGTTTAACAGCTAGGGTCTTAACTACACACAGCCACTAGAAACTGTGGCTTTGAATAACTGTGACTGCTGCACTGCCATAGCACTTTAAACTCAGATGTAAACAGATACAGTAAATTGATTACATCGGTAGCATCTTTTAGGGGCAGATATATACCTGTCAGCTTAAACTCAAGTGGATGGTTGGTTCCTGAATGGAAAGAGTTAAAAAAAAATAGAAAAAGAAGCTAAACAATGTTTAATCTTGTCTGTTTTTGTAGCAAAGGGGAAATACTGGAAGGCTCCCTGTGCAGAAAAGTAGATGTTCAGCATATTTGGGTAAGCCAATGGGTTGAATGGTGTCTATATGAGGCACTGATATCTGTGTCTACTCCTCAGTTGCTGATTCTTTCCTTGGGTCACTGTAAAGGGTTATTTGTTTCACTTGGTTCAGCTGGAATTTAAATAAAACGCCCAGGCCCCCGGGGGGAGGATTTCATTATACTCCAAAGCTTTTTTCCACAAGTAAACACACAAACACTTGGCAGCCTGCAGGCAAGAGTTACAGCAACACAAAGTCCCTCCATTAAATTGTTTCCCTCCTGCCATGGAGGCAGGGGACTGGGAGGTGTTACAGTAGGGGGCAAAGAAAAATCAGCCCTGGATTTGGATATGTACAGTTCTATGCACACCAGAAGAGAAAGGTCATATGAAGTTAGAGATACCAGTCAAACCTGAGAGCTGTATTTGGGAAAAAAAGTTGCTCTAATGATGGTTTTAGTTTCTTAGCTTTTGAGAATCTGTAATACCCACTTACTTAAAGAAAATGAGGTTTTTGAGTTGGTTGGTCCTTGATTTTAAAAGGTACAAATGCAGAGAGCATAGATTTTTTTCCTTCTATGTTGCTGCTAAAAAACTTTTGTTAATCTCAACTTGGGAGACTCAGTTGTTGACACTGAATCAGCTCACTGCACACAGCATTCAGCACAGTCTGAACACATATTATGTATTATGTTTAGATCATTTTGACATTTTTACACTTATTATTTTTTACTATTTATTCATTGATTTAAAGGAGACACATCATGCTTGTTTCTCCTTTTCACTATGCCAGACTAGGATGCCTGTAAATTTCTGCCATCAGTACAAGTCATTTAGTTCCTTCATTGCCCCACAATTGCGTTCTCAAAATCCTCATTTTAGGCCATTATCAAGCTCTCGTTGAAAAGCTCAGATCTCAGGATGACCTACAGTTACCTCGCAACGTCACAGCCCTTTGTGCTCTGATTGGTCAGTTCTGTCAGAGCTGCCGAGAGGGTTGAGCCAGCCTGTCCTTCTTCTTCTACTGTATTTTCCGGCAGGCTCAAAGCAGCAACCACGTATTGAGTCCCCCTAATCTCTTGGACATCTCGCAATGACCTATTTTCAGAGGCATCAAATCTCGTTCTAGGATATCAGAAAAAATACAATATCTCATTTTTTTAAAATTAAGGGGGTGTAAGGTCTTGTTTTCAAATTTATTATATTATATGTAAGTATTAAATCATGCATCAGCATGATATGTCTCCTTTAAGCTGGGTTAGTTTTGTTTAAAATGTTTTACATTGATAGGATATCAAGTCCACCGCTTCCCACAGAAGAAAGAAACCAAAAAGTCTGTGCAGATAAAGAGACAGCACTGTGTTCCTGCACTGCTAACAACCAGGGTTAAAACATTGTCAAATGTGCTTTTGATGTGTGCAGAGGCAGATACATTTATAAAACGTCGGAGTTTTTGTGACCATGGCTGCAATTCACAGTCAATATAGCAGCTATGAGTAATATTACTCTTCACTGGAGATGCCATGGTCAGTCTTTTTTTGCTGAAACCAAATACTCGTCACCTGCTCATGAGATCAAGTGATACCAATTATGCTTTCTATAAACAAGTGGTGTTATTCTTTTTTGAGCAGTGTTTGCTCTAAAAAGAGTAAAACTAAGCCAATTCTCTTGTTACATGTTCTCAATTATATAAATTAATTTGCCCAATCAAACCCTGAAAAATTAGATGGTAAAAAGTGTAGTGATTACAAAAATAAAAGGCAGTAAGTCTCAGAGCATTATTTTTCCTTCTCTTGAAATTAAATCTGAACACATCACTGACTAACCTGTGCCAAGAAGTCCTTTTTATTTCAGCTGAATAAACAAATCAGAGTGTTACTGAGTGGACTTTAAACACATTACAACTTGGAAGTTAAATCTATGTCTCTGTGGCCTATGCTGACTTCATCAAAATCAGCAAGACCTTTTAGTTACATCACATCTTCTTGTCTTTCAATGCTTCAGCAAAAGCATACAAGAATGATCCTTAAAGTCACTTTTGTGTATCAGTTTATAAGTCTGTGGAAAATAGTCTTTCCAGATTATGTTCCTATCTCTAACCTGCAAGCACCTCCTTAAATATGGAACAGAGTTTTTAAGAGCATTAAGCCTATGCTGTTGCTGTATTTTCTTTAGCAACACCCCTCTGCTACAGGAACCCTCTCCCTTTAAAAATCCCTGGAGTTCCACCACTGCATCCTGACCTCAGGGTCCATCTCCTCGAGGGCCGACTCCAGCTGTTTAAGCTCCTCTGCGGACAGTTTGTTGAGGATCTCATCTTCGTCAAGATCCTTGTACTTGTCCAGGTCCTTCTTGTACGACAACGCCATGGTGTTGGCTAAAGCTCGCTATGCAGAAATCTGATCAGCAGACCACAGCCACAGTTCTTCTTCAGGCTACAATAAAACAGCAGAGGACAGAAAAAAAACATGAATGATGACCACACTTAGACAACAGAAATTACATCCAAACTGAGGTTAACGTTGTTTATCTCATATCTGTTGAACAATGGTCTCTAACAGCTGAAGCTGATGAGAAGGCCTCACAGTGATGAAACGCAAACACACAGATGGAACAAAAATACTGGACGAATACTCTGACCACTCCCTTGAGAAGCAGCTCACAGAGATCTAGGGCTGAGTAATATGGGACAAGCTAACAGTGATGAATGAAATAGTTCATAGATATTTTTCTCTTTAAAAATTAAGGGACCAAAAGTGCAACAAAGGCCACAAATCTTTGAGAAACTCTTTAAACATGGGCCAACAACACACTTGTACAGATCAAACAAAGCTCGGATAAGGGACAGAGATAAAGAGAGTGTTGGTCCTGTCAAACTGAATAAAGGGGCTTCATGCTGCCTTCAGTTCCCTCTCCCACGCCACGGTCCTAAACCAAATGACCTCATGATTTCCAGACTCCCTGCAGGACTCCACAGATGGTTTTAGTCCTAATCACACTCACACACTTCAACTCTGCACACATTCAAGCTTACTTTCCAAAACAGTCAGCTCACTCTCTAGCAAAAATAAGCATGAAATTCAAGTTGTTTGTGGAAATCCAGAAAGGTCTCAAGTGCTTCTTTCCAGGGATAGTCTGTCTGTTTCACTGACTTATGCCAAATGTAAAATCTCGCAATAGCCCCAAAATTCTGTGATAGATGTTAAGACTCATTCTTAAGCCTTGCAGTCCAGGACGTAATACTTCAAACATCTCCCTGGAGCTGAGCTCTGAGTGATTTCTCCGGTTCAGAGAAGTCCGAGTCACTGTTTATTTCCTTGTCTCGAGTGTTCTGCCAGAGCCTTCGTCTTGAACTGACTCTCCTCCTCCTCTCTATTATCACATCATTGCAGCATCACAAATGTATTTGTGAAATGATTACGAATCACTGAGCGGGCACTCACAAGCCTGAGTGCCATTAGATGAAGCCGGGCACAAATGTCAGCATTGATGAGTGTAAACAAACAAAGCAGTTGAAAATAATCGTCACCAGTTACAATGGCCTCACACACATTTGCTGTACAGTGGCTCAGCGATCACGGAGGGCAAATGTAGTTCACAGCTGGGTTATGTCGCTGTAAAGTGATAGGAGAGAGATGCACCATACAAACTGAAGGGAAGCTATTAGAGCTAAAAGGTAACACAAAAGTTCAATAGACTCAGTTTTAATATGGGAAAAATGAAAGTTCAGAGGATGAATCATGCAGCAGAATCAAGCTGAAATGAATTATGAAGAGGCAGTGCTTCCCCTGGGTTTGTCTGTCAGAGGGTTGTGGCCTCAAATCACCTGATAAGAAAGGGGTTGGATTTCCACATACTCTCTTCTAAAAAATGGATATTTTGTTTTGATAATGCAAGCACTCCAAAAACATAAAAATGACAAATATAGATGAGACATTTTAGATCATTTAATGTTAAATATGGATATAGATGAGGATAACAACTGGATTTTTTGTCTTTGAAAACGCAAAACATCACTTAGAGTCACAGCTGGCCAAAATAGTGTGGATGTTTGCTAAACAAACCCACTTTAAAACAAAAGATTTTACTCTGACCAGCAGCAGGGTGAAAGGTGGATGGACAGAGAGCAGGGAAGCCATTTTTCACCTTTTGATGCACCAATGCACCAATGATCAAAATCCTGGCCAATACTGATGCCGAATTTTTTAATAACAATTTTTTTGCTGATGACATTTTTAAATTTAGTTTTTTCGTAATTTTTCCTTACAATACTGCATTTCTCATGTTGCATCATCAGAGTTTGGCTCAATCTTAAAAAAAAACACACTTATGGACTTAAGGTGCACAAGGGTGTGAATCTGCAGCACTATTCCACTTTGAAATCATAACGCTCATGAAGTCTCTAACATGGACTTTTGGCTGCAAATTATGCAGTTTCTGTAAGTCCACATGTCTGCTGACTTTCCTCCTGACTTCCCCAGAATTCATAGCAAAAATTGATAATGTGAAGGTTCTAAATAGATAGGTAGTTGTCTGTTAATATGATGATATTAATGATTAACATGCATGTGACGCAATGACAGAACATCCAATAAAGATAAAAAAAATGCTACTTTATTTGCTTTTAATATTTTATTTATTATTTGAAGAGTTAACTGTTTTTTCTTCTCAAGTATTAATACTTTCTTAGACTTTTTAATATTGTCTTTAAACATACTCATATTATACAGGTAAACGTCCAGAAAGCTCTTTTCCCTCACACACACACACACACACACTTAAACTTGATGCCATTTAAGTAAATAAGGGCAAAGTGCTTGGGCTTAGGGTGGGCGTTGGGATTTTGTGTTAGTCAAACAGCCACGTTCTTGGACAATAACATCAACTTCTTCTCTTATCAGAGGATACCTAAGGTACAGGAGAGAGCTCAGGCTGTATACAACCACCAAATGAGTAAGGAGTGAACCCAGAGGTCAGCGGTTATGTAATACTTCATCAGAAATGTAAACTGAACTTGTACAAATAGAGCTAGGCACTCAGCTGAGAGTCAGCAGTTGATGCCATCACTGGAAGATCATGTTTCAGACACAGTAGCTTTTAAAAGAAGGCAAGCTCATGACTCCCACTGATCCTGTGTTATGCGTTTCATATGATTTCTGCATGTCATGCATGTGTAATAAATCTTGATACCTCTGTACTTTTGATTGGACCAAAATGCTCAGATGGCCTGAATGTTAGGCATCTTTTTTAAATAGGCTTGAAAGTATAATCCTTAAAATCACCTTTAGGAAAAGTCAGACTAAAACAGGACAAAACCAAAGAGTCAAGCCGAGCCCCACTATCTTATGTGGCAGATTAAAAATTACAGTGTTAATTCAAGTCATATTAAATTAGTTCTGCATCAACAACAGCAATCTTGTGATCACCGTACAGCTCTGGGATTTGTTTCTCATGATGTCATTGCTGAGTTATAATACATTTCTTTTTTTAAAAGGGAGTCTGCTTCATTTTTCATAATCAACACTGAGGAGGTCCTGGGAAACACGTGAAGAACACATGAACCCTCTAACATGTAATTATGTTCATGTTCCTCTTGTACAGTGTGCCAGATTTCCACAGTCCAGAGACATGCTAGAAGATGAAGACTTTGATGTTTTCTGCCATAATCCCTCGTGTCTTGGCTGAACTCTTTTCGTTTAATTCCACTGCTGTTAAATCTTTTCTGGTCAGTGAGAGCATATGGAAAGATTAGTTCCTGCATCAAATAAGGTTTGATTTATGACTTTTGTGGTCTTCATTTGGTATAAATTACCTGGACTTAGACCAAGATGTGCAGAAGGCAAACTGATGGGATTAAGTTTCTGTTTACGATCTGGAAAAAAGCAGAGCCCCCAGCCTGGGATAAGCGTAAAGTCACACAGGGGGGTACACACATACACACATAATGCTCTTATGGAAAGATCAGCTCAATCTAACACCATTTAACACATTATCCTACTCTTTAAAAACTCTTTCCACTTCACTGACGTGTAATTCAACGTGTTTAAAGCTACAGTGGCTGCAGACAGTGAGGCCCAGTGCTATATGGTGTGCAGACAGAAGTGTAATGGAGCATGCAGACAGGGATAATGATGGTGATGGGTGGGTTCAAGCCCAGTCGGAGACACTGAGAGGATCCATTAGCCCAATCTGATTGATTCCTTTCTCCCTCTCCCCCCTGCTAATCCTCCCAACACAACAACATATGGCAGGCAGCCAATAATACTACAAACCTGCCTGTACACCATGTTTACTTCATCTCCTCCTCACATAAGCTCCCACACTGACCAATGACCTCAGATGACTTCTGTGTGACACCTTTACACAGAAGTAAGGACTGTAAATGGAAAGAAGACAATGTTTAGGGCCCTATAAAATCCACGATCACAGAATCGTGGACTAATCACAGAATTGGACATAAAAACGAAATTCAATTTAAATGCAGAGTATCACGGAAAGGGCCAACATTTTAAGAATGTTTTTTTTTAATAAAAAGAACATATCTCTTAGGAAAATGCTTCGAGGGGGTCACTAAGGCCGAGGACAGTGCACGATTCACTTCCCTTCCCCATCAACAATGCAATCATGTCAAAGCAGCCACCTGAGACAGCGGCTAAGTAGGCAGAGAAGATACAAAACCCCTGGCTTTAGCAGCTTTATCAGATCAGGACCATATTTCTTAATTAAATGAAAGAAAAACTTTACAGGCATTTTTAGATGGAAAGGTATTTTCCCGCTAATTGCAACATGTTTTGGCAAAAGTCTGTTCAACAAAGTGGCTCAGGTTCTGTACTTTATAGCATGGCAAAAACACCCACCTACCACATTATCTAATTGGCTTGCAATTAATATCACTAAATTTAAAGATTGTCCAATCACCAAGAGGATATGCTTTTAAAAGGTTTTGCCCATTTCAAACACTGTTTGAGGAGTTTTGCCCAGATGGAAAAGAGAAATACACTGAACAGTCTATCAGGTGAGTCAGGTCAATGATATTGGCCTCCCATCACAAATATATCTAGCTTTGGTTACATGACATCATGTAGCTAAAATACCTGGGATACATTTATATTAGAGGCAGAGATTTAATAGTTCAGGTTGCTGTTGCTTTTAAAAAAAGTCTTGGAGGCACAGGCAGAAGGGGCCCTGCCTTACAGCTGAGTCTTGAACAGTGAGCACACACTAGTTATTACATTAGTACAGCAAAACGCCCACAAAACAGACTATAGTTAGAATGACCCAGCTCGGCTACCCCTGGGACAGGAGTCTGCACTTCCTCCACCCACCTACCTACTCCCCTCAGTTTTGTTCTCCCCACCCTGTTTTAACTCAGTTCTGATGTATCCTGGTTGTGTGCAGCCTCCTTAGCTGCCTGGGAGAGTCAGAAATGATAGAAAACAGATGGAAGAAGACAGAGATAGTAACAGAGGGTATGATCCTGCTGTTAGCAGCATTACATAAGTGAGAATATCAGGAAATCCTCAAATAACACAAATGTTTTGGTCATGAGTGTCCAGATATTTGGTCAAGCATCAGACCCTGTCAACCATCCACTTAAATCTTGAAAAATAGTAATGTCCCTTGATTTAAAGTCAATGAACAAATGTGTCCCCAAAAAGAAAAACAATCAACATGTTGTTCACTCACTCAAAAATTTCTGTCCCGCCAACTCTTGTACAAACTTGGCAAAGCTGGGCAGGAAGTGGGGTGTTTCTCCAACCAACACAAATCATGATTTGTATACTTCACTGTTTAAGGCACACATTTCGGACACACACACTCCATTATTATATAATGAGAACAGTTTTCAAGTGAGTGCCCTGCCTTTCAGCTCAGCTTGGACTTGTTGTGAATAATACAGGTTCAGGAGAGGCTGACACTTTCACGCCTTTGTTCCAATGACTGACACTGACTGCTATTCTC